>CM074721.1:33680476-34280476 GCA_037306005.1 Rhinophrynus dorsalis | reverse complement strand
CCTCAGAATTACTCTACATGTTTTTTGAATATAAGACCCTTGACGAGCATCAAACCCCATCCACTTGATTAAGAATTTTTTTTTACATTTTCAAAGCTTTATTGATGATTATCATAGTAGAAGTAGGAGCACATCCAAATATTACAAGAAACACGCATGAATAATAATAGCAGGACAACATTACAGTAAACCAATCCTATATAATAAAAGGCTAGAATGTTTGTCTGATGCAGTCATGCACAGTAGAGACTGCCCGTATGCACAGAATGCTGGGAGGTGTAGGAATGCTGGGAGCATGGAATGCTGGAGGTGTAGGAATGCTGGGAACACGGAATGCTGGGAGGTGTAGGAATGCTGGGAGCATGGAATGCTGGGAGGTGTAGGAATGCTGGGAGTTCTGTGCTGGGAGCATTCTGTGCGTTCGGGCAGTCTCTACAGAGCATGACTGCATCGCGCTTCATGTCCAGGGAAGTCATAGTTCTGAGATCGGTAAAAATTTAGAAAGTACAGAAAAATGTATCAACCGCATCTGAGATTAAAGGAGCAGTCAACTTTTTTTATGAAAAAACATATATTGTGGGGATTTTCCTACTGAGCAAAAAAAGGGTACTCCCACTGCCGAGAGATTTATATTTCCAGAGTTATTACAGTTTAAACCCATGTTTATACATTAGCAGTTCCCTCTAGTGGTCAAATTCTAATTAGTTTTCCTTGTTACATTCTAATAGAGAGGAAAGTCAAGAAAGTCAGAGACATACAGTTCTCCATAGAATGTGATAGAAACTGCCTGTCACTTCCTGTCAGAACTATCAGGAAGTAAATACAGTAAATTCACTTCCTGATTATCTAAACTGCTATAATTTTTGAATAAAACATCTGACAGCGATGGGAGTGACCTTATTCAGCAGGAAAAGCTCTATAAATATGTGTTTTCATAAAAAAAAAGTTTACTGCTCCTTTCAGAATATTTTTAACCCTTGGGTTCTAGCGACATCTTCATTGCATTGTTTTCCAGTATGGTGGAGATATTTGTATTATACAGAAAGTTAATTAGGGATATTTCACAGTTCTCTACTATTAAACTGAATGTGATCACCCCTGGGCTGTGATCTAACTGTGTTCATAATACCTAGATTCAGAGCATTTTTCATTGACAGGATCATTATAGGTTTCTTCCTGATATATTCCCGCATTGCTCTCTAATCTTTTTAGGATTCCTGGAGAGTGAGATGGTAAATGATAAGATTGCGATCCAGATGCCAGAAAAGCCTCCACAGACTCCATTACCACGAGAAATGATTGACTTGGAGGTAAGAGAAATACATCTCGCTTTAAAGGGGGTTAAACAGCAAAAATTATTTGTAAGACACTGACAGTGAGCACAGGCATAACTAGAAGCCACCAGGCCCTGGTGAAAACGTTGCCATGACCCCCCAACCACATTACCCCCCCATTGGCCATGTCCACTGGACACAGGGGAGGGCTGGCCTGGGGGCAGAGGGGCAATTGCCCCCTGGGCTGGTCATATGTCTGGGCTGGTAGGCCACTGCATCTCACTAAATCTCCCGATTGATGCTGTAAATGAAGCTACACTAGTGATACCACAGAGCTTACAATCCAAATGAAGCTACACTAGTGATACCACAGAGCTTACAATCCAAATGAAGCTACACTAGTGATACCACAGAGCTTACAATCCAAATGAAGCTACACTAGTGATACCACAGAGCTTACAATCCAAATGAAGCTACACTAGTGATACCACAGAGCTTACAATCCAAATGAATCTACACTAGTGATACCACAGAGCTTACAATCCAAATGAAGCTACACTAGTGATACCACAGAGCTTACAATCCAAATGAATCTACACTAGTGATACCACAGAGCTTACAATCCAAATGGAGCTACACTAGTAGCATAAACCAGGGCTCAAAATTTCCATGGCGAGTGAAAATTCAGGCCTGGCGAGTAGAAATTCAGCTCTGGTGGGTATGTTATGTATTGCAGTGGCGAGTAACATTCCAGGTCTGGCTAGTAGCAAAGGACTTCCAATTTTAAGACCCGGCATAAACCATTTCCCTTGTAAGCTCTATAGTATCACTAGGTAAGCTTTACTTAAATTGTAAGCACTAGTATAGCCCCATTTCAACTGTAAGCTATGTGGTATCACGTAACTTACATCACAACATTAATGCCAATTTTAAAATTAACAAAAGGGGGTGGGCTGGAACAGTGGCCTGGAATGATAATAGAAATGGGCCGCTTGAATGTATTTGCCCCCTGGGCCACAAATTGCCAGCCCTCCCCTGACTGGACACCTCCACAATGCTCCCAATCTCCACATTGCTCCCAATCTCCACATTCCATCCACATTGCCCTCACATTGCCCCCCATCTCCACATTGCCCTCAATCTCCACACTCCATCCACAATTTACTCATATTGCGCCCCATCTCCACATTCCATCCATATTGATCCCCATTGTCCGTTTACTTCCTCCCTGGTGGTCCAGTGGAGTGGCAGGAGAGGTCTGTGCCTCCTTCTGCACAGACCTCTATACTGCTGGAGCTCCCGCACGGTCCTCTCTTCAGTAATGCAGAGCGCTGGGATATGATGTCATCTCCAAGCGCTCTGCATTACTAAAGAGCAGAAGAGGGAGAGCAGCTGCTGGAAGTCTGTGTTGAAGAAGGCACAGACATCAGCTTGTTGTGGGCGCCGCGTGGGGGGGTCTCAGGGGGTGGCTGGGCCCCTGCAATGATGGGCCTGGTCGCAGGTGTGACCCCTGTGACTCCTATTGTTATGCTACTTACAGTGAGGGAAGCAGTACCCTGTGTTAGAAACAAGATGCCCCTTAAAGGGATAGTAATACTTTGTTTTATCTTTATTTTATTTTGTAGGCATTAAAAAACATGAAGAACGATATAAGTCTTATCTCTCAAACCTTTATGGTTTGGGAGATATTCACAAGCAAAGTTTCCCTTCTCGTCCCTTTTACCTAGTGTAAGCCATCTCTTCTCAGATGTGGAATGCAGTCCATAGACCAGACAGATAACAGCAGGGGACAATCTTCTTCCTATGATAACAATGGAAAACCTGCCCCCCTTGACAAGTTTTTCAGGTTTTTCCCTTCTCTTAATTGAAGATTGTCCCTCTCTGCAGTCTACCTGGGCACCTCCCTTCTGATCTGGCTGAGCAGTGTTACATCAGTAAAAGAGGCGGGAGGGGGATACTTTGCCATTCAATTACTCTTGAATTACAACTCTGACAGTATTGAAATAACACTCTCCAAAGTCCAAATACTATGACGATTAATTAGAGCTGCTTTTATTATGAAACATTGCTATCCCTTTAAGATCTGTGTGTTTGACATTAAAAGAGTGATATGATCTTTATCTGTGTGTTTTGTACACAGAGATTGAGGGTGTATTTTTCTTGTCTGTGTCACACTAACTTCCATAACACTTTAAGGACCAGAGAGGGTGTGTAAAGCAATACATTGCGCACCCATCTGGTTTATCTTGTTGAGTAAAAGAAAGGCACTTCCACTGCTGAGAGATATTTTATTCAAAAGTTATTGCAGTCCAAACTTGCATTTTATTGGTTGCAGAACTTCCATGGCCTGTAATGTTATGGATGAGCTGTTGCTACAGCAGTCTATGGACAGTTCTGGTCAATTGACCATAATCCTCTATAGGATGCTGAAGCAGCAGAGTCACTGTAAAATTTCAGGTAATGTCGCTACTGCACATAAAAATGCAGATTTGAGCACCAATAACGTTTTAATAAGAAACAAAAAAAACAAAAAAAAACAAAAACCCACTTTCCAGTAGGAGAACTATTGTTTTGCTCAGCATGCTAAACCCTGTAATATATATTTTTCATTATTAAAGGGGATCTATCACATCTTTACAGGTACTGCTCATTAGTTAGAGCATTTAGAGAATAACTATTTGCACAAAAATTAAAGGGGAACTATCACCCCGCAATAACTTAAGGTTCACTTATTACTCACCTGGCGACTAGCTGCTTAGTAGCGCTAGTCGCCAGAAATATTACCCGGTTCTGCAGATATCGGCGTTTTACCGATGGTGACAGGAGCAGGAAGCACGGATGTCTCTTCACAGTGACGTCCGTGCGCCTGCGCTGTCAGTCCCTTTTGCACCGCAAGCACACTTTGTAGACCATTTCAATTAAGTTTTTATTTCTAAATAGCGTGGTTTCAGCTCTGCTGAAGAGCCTCTGTCTGTTCAAATGACTGGAATCTGCAGCTGTCAGCTAGATGGCAGACTTGAGTGAAACAGCCAGGAAAAGTTAAGTTTAGCAAGTTATATCTCTCAAACCATAAAGATTTCAGAGATAAGACTTACATCGATGTTAACCTTTTTTTAATGTCTACAATATTAAATCAACTTAAAATTAACCATTACTATCCCTTGAAAATGATGGTAATATGTCTGAAAGGTGACCGCAAAGTCATGAGAACATTTTCAGACTCATTACTGATATCAGTAATCACAATTTTTGGGAGGCAAAAATATAGTCAAGTTAATACTTTTATTGGCTAACTAAACAGATTTAGGATGCAAGCTCTTAGGTCTCTTCCTCAGGCATGTTATACAGATAAATATGAAGACATCTGTCTTAAATACAAGTACACATCACATTATTTGTAATGGAAATCAGATAAGAAAGCTCAGTCCAGAACCAGATTCATTGATCAGGCAATAGTAGAGGATGTGATGTAAATTGCAGTCTTCCTCCGAGGAGTCCAAGGGATTTATGATCCCAGAGGGACTGTTGTGTCCTAAATCTGTTTAGTTAGCCAATAAAGGTATCAACTTTACTACATTTTTGCCTCCTGTATTTCTACAGCTAACACGGTACCTGATAATCACAATTTTTTGAACATCGTGCCCTAAGTCCCTAAACCCTAACAACTGTGCACTTGTGACATCGTCCACCCCTCATGTCAACACAAAGTTTAATTTGTATAAAGCACTGATGGGCAACGTAAGGCCCTCCAGCTACTGCCTGACTACAACTCCTGTCATTCTGGCAGGGATTGATCAACGTTTTAGTCTTGTAGCAGTCGGTAGGCAGCATGTTGCCCCTCCGTGGTATAAATTGCCAGGTTGGAAGTGGATGGGGGTTGATGTCTTATGCTGAGGTTGGGTTAATTACATTTGTAATGTTTCTGAAACTGTGTGTCAGTTGTCCTTTTTAACTAGTTTATAGTGGACCTGTCAGCTTTACTAATCCTCCCTTAATGAGAGCCTCCATGTTGAAAGGGTTTGTTTGATCAATCTTCAGCAGAGGAAGGGGTTACTTACAATAAGGTCTGTAAAATTGTGAAATTCTTTGTCAAAGGTTGTGGTAATTGCAGAAACAATGGACATATTTAAGATAAGACTGGATGAATTTCTAGCTGAAGGCAGGGGAGGGCTGGCCAGGAGGGCAATTGCCCCCTGGGCCAATCATATGCCTGGGCCAGTGGGCCACTGTCTCTCACTTGATGCTGTAAATTAGGCTACACTAGTGATAGCTTACAACTGAAATGGAGTTACACAAATGATACCACAGAGCTACAATCAAAAGCATAACCCATTATTTCCATTTTAAGCTCTATGGTATCACTAGTGTAGCTTTGCTTACTACAGAGCGTACAATGTATCAGCAGTGCAGCCCCATTTCGACTGTAGGCTCTGTGGTGTCACTTGCCTTCACAACGTAATGGCAATTTTAAAATTAACTAAATGATTGGGCTGAGACAGTGGGCTTGAATGATAGTAGAATCAGACCACTTGATTTTATTTTCCCCCTGGGCCACATGTTGCCAGCCCTCCCCTGGCTGAAGGGAACATACAGGGTTATACTGTGTAGCAGTAAGTAAAACAGGAAGTTCTGGTAAACAGAGTAATACCCATTCTGAAGTCGGGAAGGCTTATATAATTATAATTTTCTCTGTTATATTGAGGAAAAGGTTGAACTTGATGGACTTGTGTCTTTTTCAACCTAATTTACTATGTAACTATGAATATTCCTCTTCATTAAATTATTCCACCCTCTTATGGAAGTTGTTCTAGCAGAGTAAGAAGGTGGCGTGGGGGTGAATTTCTGAACATGAGTGTAATTCATTATTCAGCCTTTATCAGGCGGGTCGGAGATCAGAGATCTGCTGAGATTAGGATCTATGCCAGCTAAATCAAAAATATCTAACTCAGCATTACAGCAATAGAGGATCTTACAGCCATAAACTGCAAGGGGGCATCTGGTACGGCAGCGGTTCTCAACCTTTCTAGTGCCGTGACCTTGTGATAAAACTTCCCAAGTTGTGGCGACCCCTAACAGTAAAATTATTTTCGTTGCTCCTTCATCGCTTCAATAACACTGCCTATAAAACGTCCCGGTCTCCCAGAAGGGACTGACGGTGCAGGCGCGCAGACTGCTCTAACCTGGCCGGCAGTCTTGGAAAAGTAAGGATTTCTTTATAACGGAAAAAATTTGTACAATTACAAGTTTTACAGATAAGAATTGACAAAAAAACCAAAACAATTTTCTGATGGTTTTAGGCGACCCCTGGCACATTGTCATTCAACCCCCAACGGGGTTGTGACCCACAGGTTGAGAACCGCTGTGGTACAGGGACATTGAGATTGTGCTGGCAACAGCCATGAGTTAGAACTGTGGGCTGGGCCAGCACTTCTGAGGCACCAATCACAGGATGTGAAATCCAGCTCTAGATAGGAAAATGTTTCTGATGCATTTCCTGAAACTTGAGCGATTCTGGAGCTAACCAACTGCACCCTAGGGGACGCATAAACATTTCCATTGATTTAAATAGGGTTTTTAACCCTTGAATGCTAGAGAGATCTCCATCACTTTGCAGTCAAGGGCTTAAAAGCCCCATTTATATATATGGGAATTTGGAGATATTTTTAATTATCTCCTACTAGTTGAAGAGCCTGTTACACGGGCCACTGTCAGACGGTCGTGGGCCAGTCATGCGCAGTAGAGACTGCCCACACCACGGCTGATACAAAGCTGGATGCTCCTTGCAGCTGCGGCACGGGCAGTCTCTACTGAGCATGACTGCAGCACGCACAGCAGACTCTGCTGCACATGAATGAGTCGTTACACACATTTTAGCGAATTATTATATAGGATAGTTGAAGAGTCCATTACACGGGCCACAGTGCCGCTGTCAGCCAGTCGTGGGGCAGTCATGCGCAGTACAGACTGCTCGCGCCGTGGCTGATACAGAGCTGGACGCTCCTTACGAGCGTCCAGCTCTGTATCAGCCGCACCACGGGCAGTCTCTACTGCGCATGACTGCAACACAAGCAACAGTCTCTACTGCGCATTACTGCAACACAAGCAACAGTCTCTGCTGGGACTGCGTTGTTACACACGTTTTAGTGAATTATTATTTAGGATATATAGGATGGGGTTTGCCCTGGAATTATTTCAGTTCTTAGTACTTCAACCTTGGTGACTCAGTCCGATCCTATATAATAAACCCCCTCTCTCTCTGCTTCCAATAACAGACGGTTCTGGAAAAACTGGAGGGGGAACTTCAAGAGGTGAACAGTAACCAACAGAGACTCAAACAGAATTTCCTGGAGCTGACAGAGCTCAAACATCTCCTGAAGAAGACACAGGATTTCTTTGAGGTATTTATTTAACTGAAATTTATCATCAATAAACATCACACCTGGGAATCCCCCGGATCTGACCCGCAGCCTCAGCTTTTTATACTTACTGGTAATTAGCAGGTATCTGGGGACAGAGGGTGATTTGCAGGGTTCTGAAAGTTCCCTTGTAACTCCTCCCAGTTCCGGTCATTGTCGTCCCTCTTCTTCCCACTCTCCACCCACTTTGTAGATCAAGTCTTGAAGTTGTCAAGTACAATCTAATCCAGGAATTTATCTGCAGATTGTCCTGTCATGAGAAAAAAAAAATGCAAACAAACTGCAAAAAACAAACAAACAAAAATTGTAGTTTTCTTATTTTAAAAAGCTTTATTGAAAAATAAGTACATTACAAACTGTGAAAGTGTAATATCAGCATTACTTTATCACAGACATCATATGATACAAGATCTTGAAATGTAAACATTTTGAGGAAAGGTTGTGTATGGAAAAATGTAACAACTTGTGCATACCTCCCAAGTGTCCCTCTTTAGGAGGGATAGTTCCTGTTTTAGACCCAAATCCCTCTGTCACTCTTTCCCACCTTGATGTCCCTCTTTTTAGGAGATCAGACTGTGTGGTGTATATATAAGTGTATCACATTGTTCTACAGCAATAAAACTCACATTATTGTTTGTTTAAACATCAGTATATGTGTATTTATATTAGTCTGTGTAAATAAAACACTTTATTGTTCTAAATCATGTATTAGGTTACACATGGAGGAATCAATAGGTCGTGAAATAGCATAAAAATTCTTGGTAATGCTCCGCCCACAGGCCACAACCCCAGCAACACCCTCTAAAACACAATTGTCCCTCTTAGTCAATTCGAAATGTTGGGAGGTATGACTTGTGGCATTTTGACTAACCCATGTGCTGAAGCAGGGAATCCTTAAATCCTGGCCTGTTTGCAGCACTTGAACACTCTACTTTGACCCCCTTATTCTATGGAGAACTGTAGATCATCTTTCTAATAGAATTCAATAGAAAAAATATCTTGACACCAGGTGGCAGTGTTGCTAAAATTTGAGTGAAAAGAAACCAATTTGAACAGCAAAGTCTGGGTCTAACCAACAGGACCATGGGGAATGAATCAAAATTCCTTTTAATTTAAATAAGGGTTTTTAACAACTTGGATGCTATCGAGGTCTCCAAAGCATTATAATATAATGTGTTAAAGACATTAGAGTGTCTGGAAAGTATCCAACGCATTTTTTTTTCACTTCCTCCCAAAAATTCATGCCACTTTAAATACTTTGCTGTGCAGAAATACCATTACATTGGCAGCTTTACTCCAACATCATATGATCAATGTGTTCTCATCGTATCACAAAACAAAGTAGATCACAATATCGAACTTTAGTGCATCTCTTCCCGATTCTTCTTAGTACCTCAGTGAGACTCTGATAGCCATGAAATGAGATCTAATGATATAATTCTCTGATCATCTCCATCAAAAAAACCCATAGTCCAGGAAGTAATCATGTTCTCTGATTAAAGGGATAGTATTGGTTCCTTTTAAGAAAGTTTAGCAGTGTAGCTATTAAAAATATAAATGCAATGACCTACCTCTCATCTCTCAAACATGTATACCTTGAGAGATATAAGCTGTTAACCCTTTGAGTGCCAGAGTGGTACGGAATGCATTGCAAAGCAATGCATTCCGTACCACTCTGGCACTCAACGGGTTAAAGTTCGCCCCTTTCACTGACGTCAGCAATCTAGCTGACATAAAGAGATCCTGGTCCCAGGCCCGGCTGATAGTGCTATTTCAGCTCTGCTGAAGAGCTATCTAGAAAGGAATACTTCACTGGAACAGTCTACAAAGTGTGCTTGCAAACCAGACACACTTTGTAGACTGTTCCAATTAAGTAATCCTTTCTAGATGGCGCTATTTCGGCTCTGCTGAAGAGCTGCCGGCCGGGCCTGGGACCAGGATCTCCTTCTGTCAGCTAGATCGCTGTAGTCAGTGAAAGGGGTGAACTTTAACAGCTTATATCTCTCAAACTATACATATTAAAATATGGGAGGTAGATCATTGCATTTATATTTTTAATAGCTACACTATTGAACTTTCTTTATAGTAAACAATACTATCCCTTTAACCCTTTGAGTGCCAGAGGGGTATGCAACACATTGCAATACCCCTCTGGCACTCAAAGGGTTAAACAGTAATTTACATTGTGCCACAATACAGAACATGTTGGTGCCTTTCGTATAATTAGCCCTAATAAATGGTACTCTTGCTTTGCAGGCAGAAGCAAACCTGCCAGATGATTTCTTTAATGAGGATACCAGTAGCCTGTTGGAACTCAGAACCATCCCATCTGCTGCAGCTGCTGGGAAGCTGGGGTAAGTAATGCCAGTACTTACAGGACAGAAGGGGGGGGGGGAGGGGTGCAGGACAAGTGCTATTGGGAAAACCACTTAAATGGGTAATAATGCATAAAAATAAGTTTATCTTCTGAGAAGGTTGTTGAATTCATTTATATAGCTGTGATTCTTAAAATAGGTATCCTTTTAAAAGGGCGCACAAAAAAAAGCATGCAATCACATGGCGCATTAACCATGTCACCGTGATAAAAATGGCAACATAAGAATCTTGCATTGCATGAAAGAGCGAGATTCTCATGTCGCGTACTGAAAGTTTGAATACCTTTAACCCATTCATCCCCCTCCAGAATAATTATATAGCCAGTAGCTGCCTCTACAGTTCAGCCTCTGCCGTGCATCTTTCAGGTCTATCAAAGCTCTACAAGGTGCTGTTGACTACAACTCCCATCATCCTTACTAGTGTTGAGCGAGCATGCTCGGCCGATGCTCGGATCGGCTCGAGCATCGCTCTGCTCGGCACATGGCGGTACTCGTACGAGTACCGCATGTGCTCGCCCGCCATGTTCGGGTCTCCTCCCCGCACGTTTTGCGGCTGCTGCGCAGCCAATAAACGTGCAGGGAGGCTCTGACATCGGTGTAATACCAGCAGCCATGTTGGCTGCTGGCATTACACTGATTGGCTGGCCAGAACCCGTGGTCGGGTGCTGTATAGCACCTGACCATCGAGTTCGGCTCAGTCTGAGCCAGGGAGAGCTGAGGATAGGAAGGGAAAGGCAGTGTAGGGAGGAAAAAAACAAAAATTGTGAAAAAAAAGAACCAAAAGTCCTTTTTAGGACTACTGTGTGTGGGGGCAGCAGGTTATTTTGTGTGGGGGGAAAAAAAAAAAAAAAAAAGTTGCAGATTAGAGCACATTCTGTTTAGTGTGCACAGTTGCAGATTAGAGCACATTCTGTTTAGTGTGCAAAGTTGCAGATTAGAGCACATTCTGTTTAGTGTGCAAAGTTGCAGATTAGAGCACATTCTGTTTAGTGTGCAAAGTTGCAGATTAGAGCACATTCTGTTAAGTCTTCAAACTAAAATATCAAAGTCACATATTCCATTCAGTGTGCGTCGCCGCAGTTTAGCAGCACATTCTGTGTACTGTGCAGAGTTGCAGAATAGGAAGAAATACTGTTAAGTCTTCAAACTAAAATATCAAAGTCACATATTCCATTCAGTGTGCTTCGCCGCAGTTTAGCAGCACATTCTGTGTACTGTGCAGAGTTGCAGAATAGGAAGAAATACTGTTAAGTCTTCTAACTCAAATATCAAAGTCACATATTCCATTCAGTGTGTTTCACCGCCGTTTAGCAGCCTATTCTGTGTACTCTGCACAGTTGCAGAATAGTAAGAAATACTGTTAAGTTTTCAAACTCAAATATTAAAGTCACATATTCCATTCAGTGTGTTTCACCGCCGTTTAGCAGCCTATTCTGTGTACTCTGCACAGTTGCAGAATAGTAAGAAATACTGTTAAGTTTTCAAACTCAAATATTAAAGTCACATATTCCATTCAGTGTGTTTCACCGCCGTTTAGCAGCCTATTCTGTGTACTCTGCACAGTTGCAGAATAGTAAGAAATAGTGTTAAGTTTTCAAACTCAAATATCAAAGTCACATATTCCATTCAGTGTGTATCACCGCCGTTTAGCAGCCTATTCTGTGTACTCTGCAGAGTTGCAGAATAGTAAGAAATAGTGTTAAGTTTTCAAACTCAAATATCAAAGTCACATATTCCATTCAGTGTGTATCACCGCCGTTTAGCAGCCTATTCTGTGTACTCTGCAGAGTTGCAGAATAGGAAGAAATACTGTTAAGTTTTCAAACTCAAATATTAAAGTCACATATTCCATTCAGTGTGTTTCACCGCCGTTTAGCAGCCTATTCTGTGTACTCTGCAGAGTTGCAGAATAGTAAGAAATAGTGTTAAGTTTTCAAACTCAAATATCAAAGTCACATATTCCATTCAGTGTGCATCACCGCCGTTTAGCAGCCTATTCTGTGTACTCTGCAGAGTTGCAGAATAGTAAGAAATAGTGTTAAGTTTTCAAACTCAAATATCAAAGTCACATATTCCATTCAGTGTGTATCACCGCCGTTTAGCAGCCTATTCTGTGTACTCTGCAGAGTTGCAGAATAGTAAGAAATAGTGTTAAGTTTTCAAACTCAAATATTAAAGTCACATATTCCATTCAGTGTGTATCACCGCCGTTTAGCAGCCTATTCTGTGTACTCTGCACAGTTGCAGAATAGGAAGAAATACTGTTAAGTTTTCAAACTCAAATATTAAAGTCACTTATTCCATTCAGTGTGTGTCACCGCAGTTTAGCAGCCTATTCTGTGTACTCTGCAGAGTTGCAGAATAGGAAGAAATACTGTTAAGTTTTCAAACTCAAATATTAAAGTCACTTATTCCATTCAGTGTGTATCACCGCCGTTTAGCAGCCTATTCTGTGTACTCTGCAGAGTTGCAGAATAGTAAGAAATAGTGTTAAGTTTTCAAACTCAAATATTAAAGTCACATATTCCATTCAGTGTGTATCACCGCCGTTTAGCAGCCTATTCTGTGTACTCTGCACAGTTGCAGAATAGGAAGAAATACTGTTAAGTTTTCAAACTCAAATATTAAAGTCACTTATTCCATTCAGTGTGTGTCACCGCAGTTTAGCAGCCTATTCTGTGTACTCTGCAGAGTTGCAGAATAGGAAGAAATACTGTTAAGTTTTCAAACTCAAATATTAAAGTCACTTATTCCATTCAGTGTGTGTCACCGCAGTTTAGCAGCCTATTCTGTGTACTCTGCAGAGTTGCAGAATAGGAAGAAATACTGTTAAGTTTTCAAACTCAAATATTAAAGTCACATATTCCATTCAGTGTGTTTCACCGCCGTTTAGCAGCCTATTCTGTGTACTCTGCACAGTTGCAGAATAGGAAGAAATACTGTTAAGTTTTCAAACTCAAATATTAAAGTCACTTATTCCATTCAGTGTGTGTCACCGCAGTTTAGCAGCCTATTCTGTGTACTCTGCACAGTTGCAGAATAGGAAGAAATACTGTTAAGTTTTCAAACTCAAATATTAAAGTCACTTATTCCATTCAGTGTGTGTCACCGCAGTTTAGCAGCCTATTCTGTGTACTCTGCACAGTTGCAGAATAGGAAGAAATACTGTTAAGTTTTCAAACTCAAATATTAAAGTCACATATTCCATTCAGTGTGTTTCACCGCCGTTTAGCAGCCTATTCTGTGTACTCTGCACAGTTGCAGAATAGGAAGAAATACTGTTAAGTTTTCAAACTCAAATATTAAAGTCACTTATTCCATTCAGTGTGTGTCACCGCAGTTTAGCAGCCTATTCTGTGTACTCTGCACAGTTGCAGAATAGGAAGAAATACTGTTAAGTTTTCAAACTCAAATATTAAAGTCACTTATTCCATTCAGTGTGTGTCACCGCAGTTTAGCAGCCTATTCTGTGTACTCTGCACAGTTGCAGAATAGGAAGAAATACTGTTAAGTTTTCAAACTCAAATATTAAAGTCACATATTCCATTCAGTGTGTTTCACCGCCGTTTAGCAGCCTATTCTGTGTACTCTGCACAGTTGCAGAATAGGAAGAAATACTGTTAAGTTTTCAAACTCAAATATTAAAGTCACTTATTCCATTCAGTGTGTGTCACCGCCGTTTAGCAGCCTATTCTGTGTACTCTGCACAGTTGCAGAATAGGAAGAAATACTGTTAAGTTTTCAAACTCAAATATTAAAGTCACATATTCTGTGTAAGATGAAGAAGGCGGGTAAAAAGGGACGGGGAAGTGGACGTGATCCTGAAAGTTCAGGGCGCGGGTCAGGACGCGGAGAAACTGTGCCTGGTGCCAGAGCACAAGAAAGAAAGACATCCACCATACCTAGCTTCATGTGTAATTTTACAGGGCGTCGCAGGACATCACTCTCGAGGTCCGACCACTGCGAACAGGTGGTCGGTTGGATGACAGCTGATACTGCTTCCAGTCGGTTAAGCACCACCCTGTCTTCCACCAAGTCCACTCTCAGTAGCCAAGAGTCTGGTCAACATAATCCTCACTCTGATCATCCTTCCTCCCACCATACACGGTCTGGTCAAAGAAGTGATCCCACACTGGGATATAGTGAGGAGCTCGTCTCATCACCAATCCTTCATTTGACCCTCTCTCCAAGCACGCTTGCAGAGGAACATGACATCTTGTGCCCTGATTCACAACCTCTAGAGGCTACCCAATCACAAGAAGATGACAGATGTGAACGGCATTTAAGGTCAAAGGAAGTAGTGGATGATGATGATGATGATGAGACACAGTTGCCATTAAATCAACCACTATTTCCGTCTCAAGACCTTGTTGAGGAGAATGTTATACAGTTGTCAATGACTGAGTATGTGGTGGGATCAAGACTTGAGGAGGATGATCAGAGTGAGGAAGTGGAGGAGGACTTGGTGGACGATGAGGTGACTGACCCCACCTGGGAAGGTGTAGAGCCGAGCGATGTCAGCAGTCCTGAGGGTGAGCCATCTGCAGCACCGCAACAGGCTGGAAGAGGCAGTGGTGTGGCTACAGAAAGAAGGCGGACCGCACCAAACCGGCCCGCAAATGTTCCACGGAGCACCCCCTTGCGTAAATCTACCTTGCCAAAGGGTAGGTGTTCCGCGGTATGGCGTTTTTTTAAGGAAAGTGCGGACGACAAAAGAATTGTAGTTTGCAACCTGTGCCACACCAGAATGAGCCGAGGCATGAACACTAGAAACCTCACCACCACCAGCATGATCCGACACATGGCATCCAAGCACCGTAGTAAGTGGGAGGAACGCCTGGATCGCCCATCTGTGTCTGCAGGCCACACCACTGCCTCCTCTTCCCCTGTTTTCGGTGCCGGCCAATCGCCTGTCGAAGGCGCAGGCCCGCATACCTCCCGCCCTGCACCTGTACCATCTGAAGCACCATCAGCGACCACATCCACTTCCCTGTCCCAGCACAGCGTCCAAATGTCGTTACCCCAGGCATTTGAGCGCAAGAGAAAGTACCCAGCCACCCACCCACAGGCCATAGCACTAACCTCACACCTTTCCAAATTACTGGCCATCGAAATGCTGCCATTAAGGCTTGTGGACACTGAGTCCTTCCGCAGCCTGATGGCAGCAGCTGTCCCTCGGTACGCGGTCCCCAGCCGCCACTACTTTTCCCGGTGTGCCATCCCCGCATTACACCACCATGTGTCCCGTAACATCACCCGTGCCCTGACCAACGCAGTTACTGGGAAGGTCCACTTAACGACTGACACATGGACAAGTGCTTGTGGCCAGGGACGCTACATTTCCCTGACGGCACACTGGGTGAATGTCGTGGAGGCTGGGAGCGACTCGGACCCTGGGATGGCACGGGTGCTACCCACGCCGAGGATTGCGGGCCCTACCTCCATCAGGGTTTCCGCCAGCACCTACGTTATTGGCTCCTCCTCCTCCGTTTCCACCTCCGAATTCTCTACACGCAGCGCCACTCCCCCATCAGCCAGTAGCTGGAAGCAGTGTAGCACTGCAGTGGGGAAGCGTCAACAGGCCGTGCTGAAGCTGATCTGCCTTGGGGACAAACAGCACACGGCCTCAGAGCTGTTGCAGGGGATTAGTCACCAGACCGAGCAGTGGCTCTCGCCACTCAACCTGCAACCAGACATGGTTGTGTGTGATAATGGGCGTAACTTGGTGGCGGCTTTGGAGCTCGGCAAGCTCACACACGTACCATGCCTAGCGCATGTATTTAATTTAGTGGTGCAGCGATTTCTAAAAACCTACCCCAATGTGCATGATCTCTTGACCAAGGTGCGCCGCGTGTGTGCACATTTCCGTAAGTCATCTACAGCTTCGGCCGGCCTGTTGAAGCTGCAGCAGCGCTTACAATTGCCAGCTCACCGGCTGCTGTGTGACGTGAGCACGCGCTGGAACTCCACCTTCCACATGTTGGCCCGGCTTTGTGAGCAGCAGAGGGCAGTAGTGGAGTACCAGCTGTTACACGGTCGTCGCCTCTCCGTTCAACTTCCTGTAATCAGAAGTGAGGAGTGGGAATGGATGTCAGACCTCTGCGAGGTTTTACGCAATTTTGAGGAATCGACACAGATGGTGAGCGGCGATAACGCTATTATCAGTGTAACCATCCCACTTCTGTGTCTACTGAAACGCTCGCTGCTCACAATTAAAACCGACGCTTTGCATGTGGAAGAGGTGGAAATGGGGGAGGAAGAGCTTACACAAGGTGATAGCCAGAGCACCCTCACTTCGTCTTCTCAGCGACAATTGGAGGAGGCGGAGGAGGAGGAGGAGGAGGAGGAGGAGGAGGAAGACACGGTTGCCTCCGCTACAGAGGGTAGCCATGGAACTTTAGTTCCATCTCTTCAGCGTGGGTGGGCAGAAGAGGAGGAAGAGGATGAGGAGATTGAGAGTCATCCTCCTGGTGAGGACAGCGAAATCTTGACTGTTGGTACTCTGGCACACATGGCTGACTTTATGTTAGGCTGCCTTTCCCGTGACCCACGCGTTATACGCATTTTAAACAACACGGATTACTGGGTGTTCACCCTTCTGGACCCCCGCTACAAAGAGAATTTCTCATCTCTCATTCCTCCGGTGGAGAGGACAAGCAAAATGGTGCAATACCAGAAGGTTCTTGTTGAAAAATTGCTCCAAAATTTTCCATCTGACAACGCTGGCGGCAGAATACGTGCTACCTTGGCCAACCGAGAAGGGGAGAAAAGGGGAGCACACAGCAGTTCCGAGAAAGGCAGGGCAACACTCTCCAAGGCGTGGGACACCTTCATGACACCCTGCCAGCACCCTCACCCTGATGCGCAGCCTAGTGTCACAAGGAGGGAAAAGTTTTGGAAGATGGTGAAGGAGTACGTAACAGACCGTGTCAGCGTCCTCACTGATCCCTCTGTGCCTTACAACTACTGGGTGTCCAAGCTGGACACGTGGTATGAACTGGCACTCTACGCCTTGGAGGTGCTGGCCTGCCCTGCCGCCAGCGTTCTGTCTGAGCGGGTATTTAGTGCTGCTGGTGGCATCATAACAGATAAGCGTATCCGCCTTTCCACCGACAATGCTGATAGGTTGACACTTATAAAAATGAACAAGGCCTGGATTTCCCCTGACTTCTCCACTCCACTGGAGGAAAGCCCCGGGGGAACATAAACTCACTTTATATATGTTATTTACAATGATGGGAATACTCTGTATTCCCATTCACCCCTTCCACCCAAAAAACGGGTATATGGTTGACTCTTAATCTTCTCATCCTCCTCCTCCTCTTCCATATGCCCTGTGCTATAATTTTTATATAGGGCCAGCTCACCAGCGGGCCCTGTGATATAATTTTTATATAGGGCCAGCTCACCAGCGGGCCCTGTTTGACAATTTTTATATAGGTCAGCTCACCAGCGGGCCTTCTCATATAATGTTTTATTGGGTCAGCTCTCTAGCGGGCCCTCTAATATAATGTTTTATAGCGTCAGCTCACTAGCGGGCCTTCGCATATAATGTTTAGGATGGTCAGCTCTGCAGCAGACCCTCACCCATAATGTTTTAGATGGTCAGCTCAGCGCACGTTTCCCTCTTAATCATGGCCTCAGTTCAATAAAATCAAGGAAATTTTTGGGAGAATTTGCCTCTGTGCACGTTTCCCTCTTAATCATGTCTCAGTTCTGAAAATCAAGGAAATTTTGGGGAGAATTTGCCTCTGTGCACGTTTCCCTCTTAATCATGGCCTCAGTTCTGAAAATCAAGGAAATTTTTGGGAGAATTTGCCTCTGCGCACGTTTCCCTCTTAATCATGGCCTCAGTTCTGAAAATCAAGGAAATTTTTGGGAGAATTTGCCTCTGCGCACGTTTCCCTCTTAATCATGGCCTCACTTCAGAAAATCAAGGAAATTTTTGGGAGAATTTGCAGATGATATACAAGTAAATATACAGCAAATATTGTTTGGTAACAATTTTTCGCCTAAAGTCGTTTTTATTTTCCTTTTTGTGTGTTTTATGGTCAGTCTGTAAAAATGGCGTACTACGGGCGAAAGATCGTTCCCAGCAGCGATGTTGGAGTCCAAGATGCATCCAGACATCCTCCCTATGCTGTCCCTGAACCATTTCTGTAGTGTTTCCATCTTTTTCTGCCCTTTTCCTATGGACCAGGCACCCTCCCCTCATCAGAGCAGGGGGTGCCTGGTGTAATGCTCGAGTGCTCCCATTGACTTCAATGGGGCTCGGGTGCTCGGCCGAGCACTCGAGCCTCAGGGGGTGCTCGGTCAGAGCACCCGAACACCCGAGCATTGGGGTGCTCGCTCATCACTAATCCTTACCCATCTGGTGGCCATCAAGAAGAAGGAAAGACTCTTTTTGTAGCAATAACCTCACCTCAGTCTTGCTGAGCACTGCCCAGGCTCTCTCTCCCCTTCTATGTGACTTTTCAGTATGTGACATGAGAATCTTGCTCTTTAATGCAGTGCAAGATTCTCATGTCTCCATTTTTATCATGGCTACATGGTTAATGATCCATGTGGTCGCATGCCCTTTTGCATGCAACCTTTTAAAAGTGAACCCTTAAAATATCCCATTGTATATATATATATATATATATATATATATATATATATATATATAATCTGGGAACTCTCAGGGTTTTGACCCAGTAGGGCTAGGGAGAGAAGTCCTGCTTGTCTTGTGTGTGTTCATGCAGTGATATCTGTAAGTTATTATATATTATATATTAATGTCTCCTTGAGGACTGATTGGAGCACCTCTCGATTACAGCGAACATGGACATATCACAGAGAATCTATATTACAGGCTCTTTAACCCCTTAAGGACACATGCCATACATATACATCATGGGAAAACTTGCATTAAGGACCCATGACGTATATGTACATCATGGAACGGCTGCACGCCGTTCAGGGACCCCTGAATTCAGTGGAGCAAAGAAAAAAGCTCAGTGGTCTTTAACTGCCAGCCCGCAGCCGGTCGTTAACAGGTTAAGGGTTCATATTTACAAGATCTCAGGGTCAGCTAATTTTGAACAGCAGCACTTGGCAATTGTAGAAACAAATTCATGTTTTTACTTGAGAACAATGCATTGGAGACCTGTCTGGCATTCAAGGGGTTAAAATATCCAGTTCAATCAAGAGATCTTAATTGTCTCTTACCGAGCATTTGCTTTGCACCAAAATTGCCCCGTTCCTTTCTTGAATACAGCACCCAAATGGCCTTACGCACAAAAGAAAAGTGTAGCAATTTAGGAGCAAACCAACTGCACCAAAGGGGACAAATACGACTTCTTATTGAGTTAAATGGAGATTTTAACTCCTTGAATGTTAAAGAGGTCTCTATCACGAGACCTCTCTAGCATTCAAGGTGTTAAAAGCCTGATTTAAATCAATGAGAGTTTGGGAATCTTTATCTGTTACCTACAGTGTAGTCAGTTTGGTCTTGACTTGCTCCTTTTTACTTTTGTGCATAACCCCCCTACTCAATAGAAAGACTTTAACTGGTACCTCAATCTCACCTCTTCTTCAGGTTCACCGCTGGGGTAATCAATAGGGAGCGAATGGCAACCTTTGAGAGGCTGTTGTGGAGAGTTTGCAGGGGAAATATTTACCTGAAGTACACCGAGCTGGACACTGCACTGGAAGACCCAATTACAGTAAGACTATATACCATTGTACAGCGCTGCGGAATTAGTTGGCTCTATATAAATGAATAATAATAAAAATACAATTAATACTTGTGACAAGGCCAGATTTACGTCTAAGGCTCTCCTAGGAAAGGAATCCTAGGACCCCTACATGACCACACCCCTAGCTCCATCTACTGGTGCCAGCACAGTGGCTTATTGTAATATAGCTCTTAAAGGGATAGTAATACTTTATTATTACTATCCCTCATATTGTAGGTATTTGCAAAATAAGTTAATAGCTCCCAGGTTCATCTCTCAAACCTTTATGGTTTGAGAGATAACCGAAGGCAAAGTTCCCCCCTCCCTCCCCCTTCCCTGAAGTCAACGTTGTACTGACTGCAGGGATACCCTGTCTGACTTTCATCATGTGGCTCTGTAGCAGAGCCGCGATCGCGTTAGTGACAAAGAATTATTTCACTGAAACGGTCTTCTATGTGTGCTTACAAACCAAGCACAAACCAAGCACATGTAGAAGACGGTTTCAGTGAAATAATTATTTGTCACTAACCGGATCTCTGCTCAGCTGCAGAGCCGCAAGCCTGTCGTACGACAGATTTCCCCTGCAGTCAGTACAACGCTAACTTCAGGGAAGGGGGAGGGAGGGGGGGACTTTGCCTTCGGTTATCTCTCAAACCATGAACCTGGGGGCTATTAAATTATTTTGCAAATACCTACAATATGGGGTATAGTAATAATAAATAGTGATGAGCGAGCGTGCTCGGCCGATGCTCGGATCGGCTCGAGCATCGCTCTGCTCGGCACATGGCGGTACTCGTCGAGTACCGCCATGTGCTCGCCCGCCATGTTCGGGTGGCGGGGATCTGTGCCGGAAGAGGCACAGATCCGAAGACGCTCCGCTGGACCACCAGGGACTGGAGGTACGGGGGCATTGCGGAGATGAAGGGGGCATTGCGGAGATGAAGGGGGACATTGTGGAAGAGGGGCATAGACTCTATGCCCCTCTTCCACAATGTCCCCCTTCATCTCCGCTATGCCCGTCTTCCACAATGTCCCCCTTCATCTCCGCTATGCCCCTCTTCCACAATGTGCCCCTTCATCTCCGCAATGCCCCTCTTCCACAATGTCCCCCTTCATCTCCTCTATGCCATAGAGGAGATGAAGGGGGACATTGTGGAAGAGGGGCATAGCGGAGATGAAGGGGCACATTGTGGAAGAGGGGCATAGCGGAGATGAAGGGGGACATTGTGGAAGACGGGCATAGCGGAGATGAAGGGGGACATTGCGGAGATGAAGGGGGCATTCGGAGATGAAGGGGGCATAGCGGAGATGAAGGGGGCATTGACCAGGC
The DNA here is from genome assembly GCA_037306005.1 of Rhinophrynus dorsalis. Classification (NCBI taxonomy): domain Eukaryota; kingdom Metazoa; phylum Chordata; class Amphibia; order Anura; family Rhinophrynidae; genus Rhinophrynus; species Rhinophrynus dorsalis. The sequence continues at coordinate 34,259,362 of CM074721.1, read as the reverse complement.
ACCCTCCCCTCATCAGAGCAGGGGGTGCCTGGTGTCGCCCCATTGAAGTCAATGGGGCTCGGGTGCTCGGCCGAGCACTCGAGCCTCAGGGGGTGCTCGGTCAGAGCACCCGAGCACCCGAGCATCGGGGTGCTCGCTCAACACTAATAATAAAGTATTACTATCCCTTTAACCCCTTTTATACAAGTGAGGTCTTTTGCAGGTACAGGTGTAGGCAAACTGATTGATTAACTGGACATTACAGCGATATATAAACTGGTACATAAACTCATCCAATTGATTTATAAACTGAATATTACTGCAATAGAAAAAATGTAAATAAACTGGCTACATTGGTATATAAACTGGACATTACAGCATAAATATATACTGGCAAATAAACTGGCCAAATTAGTATATAAACTGAGTATTACAGCAACATATTAAATGGCAAAATAAACTCCCAGTTTAGTATATAAACTGGACATTACAGCATAATATAACCAGTTAAACTGGCCAAATTATTATATAAACTGGACATTATAATAATATATATACTACTAGTTGAACAGCCTGTTACACGGGCCACAGTGCCTCTGGCAGCCGGTCGCGGGGCAGTCACGCGCAGTAGAGACTGGCCGCGCCACTGCTGATACAGAGGAGCGCCCAGCTCTGTATCAGCCGCAGCACGGGCAGTCTGTACTGCGCATGACTGCCGCACGCGCAGCAGTGTCTACTGCGCATGTCGGGCGTTACACACAACTTAGCGAATTACTATATAGGATTACATAAATTAAGAAATTTAGAATTTTAAAGTGGACCTGTCAACTTTGAAAATTTCATTTAAAACAACCTATATTTCATGTTAACCAAAAGTCCAGCAGATGTATAATTTAGGAGATATTCACATTTTTATTCCTGGGAAAAGTGAAAGTGAAAATTTCCTGGTACTGCACAAAGTTTCATTAGCATATGACACATCACTGGAAACTTCATTAGCATATGACATATCACTGAGAACTTCATTAGCATATGACACATCACTGGAACCTTCATTAGCATATGACATATCACTGAGACCTTCATTAGCATATGACACATCACTTGAACTTTTATTAGCATATGACATATCACTGAGACCTTCATTAGCATATGACACATCACTGAAAATGATTCATTAACATATGAAATGTCAGTGAAAAGCTTAACTAGCATATAAAACATCACTAGTACCACACAGGTACCTTAAAGGGATAGTAATACTTCGTTTTATCTTTATTTTATTTTGTAGGCATTAAAAAAATATGAGTGTAAAGCGCTGCGTAATCTGTGTGTGCTATATAAATAAAGGATTATTATTATTATAAGAACGATATAAGTCTTATCTCTCAAACCTTTATGGTTTGAGAGATATTCACAAGCAAAGTTTCCCCTCCTGCCCCTTTTACCTAGTGTAAGCCATCTCTTCTCAGATGTGGAATCCAGTCCATAGACCAGACAGATAACAGCAGGGGACAATCTTCTTCCTATGAGAACAATGAAAACCCTGTCCCCCTTGACAAGTTTTTCAGGTTTTTCCCTTATCTTAATTGAAGATTGTCCCTCTCTGCAATCTACCTGGACCCCTCCCTTCTGATCTGGCTGAACAGTGTTATATCAGTAAAAGGGGTGGGAGGGGGATACGTTGTCATTGAATTACTCTTGAACTACAACTCTGACAGAATTGAAATAACACTCTCCAAAGTCCAAATACTATGATGATTAATTAGAGCTGCTTTTATTATGAAACATTACTATCCCTTTAACCCCTTCCCGACAATGGACTTACAAGAAACGTCCCGCAAAAACTGTCACTTAGTGACAGAGGACGTACCTGGTAAGTCCCGGTAGTAGTACCGGAAGTCCGGGTCTCCGTGCGGCTGCACGCCGTTCGGAGACTCCGGAATCATTTGCCAATTTTTTTTTATGACTGATGTTTACCCTTTGAGTGCCAGAGTGGTACGCAAAGCAATGCGTTTTGTACCCCTCTGGCACTCAAAGGGTTAAGGTGACAGCCGCGTGCGGACCCAGCTGTCACTAAAGGGTTAATTAGCATATATTAGCATATGGTAAGTATGAATATCTCTTTAACTGTACATTTGCTGGTCTTTTGGGTAACATGACACTTAGTCAGTTTTAATGCAAATTTCAAATATACAAACTGGAATTAAGGTGAAAGGTCCACTTTAACTGGACATTACACCAATATATAAACTGGTAAATAAACTTTCCAAATTAGTATATAAACTGGACCATACAACAATATATAAGCTGGTAAATAAACTGTCAAATAATCCATCCATCAAAAGCAGAGGGTGTCTGTAGTAGGGAGATTAGGATTGTGTTAGACACACCCACAATCCAGTACAATGGGTGTGGCCAATGCAGTTAAAGTGCCAGTCGCAATCAGTGTCATAGGTGGCTACCTAAGCACGATCCATTTAGTACTTATTAAATCCTTTTTTTTTTCCTTCCTATGTCCTTAGAAAGAAGAAGTAAAGAAGAATGTTTTCATCATATTCTACCAGGGGGATCAGCTGAAACAAAAAATTAAGAAAATATGTGATGGGTGAGTATTTTTTTTCACAAAAAACACAATGATTATATCCAGTGGAGACATAGTACCATCTGCTGGACATGCTGTGCAATTGCAGGATAAGTCTTACAGCTTCAAGAATTCTTCAGGCAACACTGGTTCCTGGTCATTGACAAATTTCCCATTAGGTAAAGTAGGAAAAAGCCTAGAGAGACAGGTTCTGAGGGGAGGTACCTCAGTTGTGCTGGACACACCCATGCTGTGAGTTGGGGAACAATCCCTTTCTGCTTGTATGTTATAGGATAAGATTATTTTCTGTACTAAGCCACAGTGGATTGTGCCGGAGGGCAAGGTCTTATGAAGAGAAGGGGCGTGGCCATGGGTGGGCTCCATAGGTGCTTTTGTCTTGAGGAGCCTCAGATGTAAATCCGGCCCTGAGGGTATTAGTGGTGGGGAAATGTAGTAAAGGGATAGTAACACTTTGTTTTATCTTTATTTTATTTTGTAGGCATTAAAAAAACATGAAGAACGATATAAATCTTATCTCTCAAACCTTTATGGTTTGAGAGATATTCACAAGCAAAGTTTCCCTTCCCGCCCCTTTTAGCTAGTGTAAGCCATCTCTTCTCAGAAGTGGAATGCAGTCCATAGATCAGACAGATAACAGAAGGGGACAATCTTCTTCCTATGAGAAAAATGAAAGCCCTGCCCCCTTTGACAAGTTTTTTTAGGTTTTTCCCTTATCTTAATTGAAGATTGTTCCTCTCTGCAGTCTACCTGGGCACCTCCCTTCTGATCTGGCTGAGCAGTGTTACATCAGTAAAAAGGGAGGGAGGGGGATACTTTATCATTGAATTACTCTTGATCTACAACTCTGACAGAATTGAAATAACACTCTCCAAAGTCCAAATACTATGATGATTAATTAGAGCTGCTTTTATTTTGAAACATTACTATCCCTTTAAGTGCTAACTTCATATTTTAAGAAATACTTATAAAGAATTGTTTTTCTGGCATTCAATGAGTTGACATTGCAATAAAAAACTATAATAAGAACTTTTCCATGAATGCATGCAAGTTACAACTATTATTACCACTTTAAAGGAGCAGTGAAGTTTTATTGCAAAAACATATATATTATATGGCATCTCCTGCCTAGTAAAATAAGATATGAGTACTTCGGTATTTGGTGATACCTTTTGTGATTCTGTATTGCTTGACCTGAGTACGAGAGTTGATCTATCAAAAGCTTGTCTTAACATATAAACTTAAATAACAATGAAATTGGACAATTACGGCTATTGCAAATTAATTCATAGTAAACTAAGGGAGCTCCCACTGCTGAGAAATGGTTTATTCAAAAGTTATTACAGAGCAAAGTGTTGTTATTCAAACTGTCTGCAACAGTGGAAAATAGTGTCCAGAGGCTGTTTTATTTTTTATTGTACTTTATGGGAGAGAAAGCAGCATATGTATAAAGCCCACGTATTGCCCAAATTATTCTTAGTAAATCAACCTCAATGAGTACTTGCTGTCCACTTATTTCATAAAAACTTTGTAGTGGGGCCATGCGGAATATGTACAAATACAAGAGTTTATTAAATGTGGCATAAGATAGTTATACTTTATGTACCAAAGAGTTATACTTTATGTACCAAAGAAAAACTCCAGTTGAAATCAATTGATAATTTACAGTGCAACAGTTGTGTATCTTTATTTACTAAACGTTTGTTTTTATACAAATCCCCCTATGTGTTGTGCACTATACAAAAGTGACACACTTTCTATACAATATCCTGGAGATTTTCTAAACGGTGACAATCATGTTCCCACAGCTTCAAAGCCACAGTCTACCCTTGTCCGGAGTCTGCAAGTGAGCGCAGAGATATGGCTGCAGACGTGAACACTAGGATCGAAGATTTAAACACGGTAAGTATGAGATTAGTACACGACATCCTGCCTTCTCTCACCTTCAGCCTCAGGAATCTTCCCAAAGAAGCATTCCTGAATTCTAGATCACTGCTATTCAACTGGTGACACAACAATGTGTTGCAGACGTCTCTGGCATTAAAGGGGGGGGGGGTTAAATGCCCCAATTAAACCAATGGAAATGTATACTTGTGCCACACGGCACAGTTAGATTCACCTTGAATTGCACTATATTTCCTTAGTCCATCAGCCAGAGTACATTTGCATTAGGTTGTCACATTTCATACAGAGGTAGATTTCTCTACAGGCTGTAAAAGATGCCCGTCCTGAAGTCTAAGGGGTAATGTAGCTTTCTAGCTCAGAACCATATTGAGAATTATGACAGTTGGCTTCAAAGCAGATAGGATGTTGATCCAGTGAACTATCTGACTGTCATTTGAAGTAAGGAAGACAATTTTCTTACCCACTTGGGGCTTTATTTGGAAATGGCTTCACTTATTATGATTTTGTCTTTCTCTGGATCAACAGGAGTGATATGTAATGGGCTGAACTGGGTGGACCCATGTCTTTTTTCAGACTCATCACTATGTTACTATGTAGTTATGTTGCCGTGTTACTATATTTCTGTGTTACTTTGTTGCTATGCTTCTATGTTACTACGTTGCTATGTTACTATGCTTCTATGATACTATGTTGCTATGTTACTGTGTTGCTATGTTACTATGCTCCTATGTTGCTATGTTACTATGTTGCTATGCTACTGTATTGCTGTTACTATGCTGCTATGTCACTATGTTGCTATGCTTCTATGTTACTATACCTCTATGTTGCTATGTTACTATTTTGCTGTTACTATGTTTACTATGTTACTCTGTTGCTATGCTTCTATGTTGCTATGTTACTATGTTGCTATGTTACTATGCTGCTATGTTACTACGTCACTATGTTTGCTATGCTGCTATGTTACTATGTTACTATGTTGTTTTGTTACTATGTCACTATGTTGCTATGCCTCTATGTTGCTATGTTACTATTACTATGTTGCTATATTACTATATTGCTATGTTATTATGTCACTATGTTACTATGTCGCTATGTTACTATGTTGCTATGTCTGTATGTTTCTATGGCCCATATTTATAAAAGCAAAGGAGAGAAATTCCGGGGCAAATCATCTTCACTATATGGGCCACATATATCCTCCTTGTTATTTAACTTGTGCATTTAACCCCTTGAATGCTAGAGAGTACTCCAACACATTGCTTCAACCAATGGACATTTGGAAGACTTTTATTTGCCCCCTATGGTTGAGTTGGTTTGCCCCAGAATTGCTCCACTTTTCATTTATAAATATGGGCCTGTTTGACTATGATTGTCACTTATTTCCACAAACAGAAGGACACAGGAGGAGGTGCTACACAGCTTCCACCCAAAGCATCAGACCACAGCCAATATGGTAATTAAAACCATCAGTTTATTGAAGACTTCTTAAAAGCATTTATTGGATTTTTTGGATCTTAAGCAGGTACAACAAATGGACAAATGCCTAACGCGTTTTGTAAATGTATTGTTTACTTAATCATAGGCTCAGCAGCCTATGATTATTAAGCAATATGTTTACGAAACACGTTAGGCGTTTGTCCGTTTGTTGTACCTGCTTAAGAGCCAAAAAATCCCATAAATGCTTTTACGAAGTCTTCAACAAACTGATGGTTTTAATTACCATATTGGCTGTGGTCTGACGGTTTGGGTGGAAGCCGTATAGCACCTCCTCATGTGTCCTCCTGTTTGTGGAAATCTGTGCTGAGATTGATGGAGGTAGCTACAGCTCCACCGCCCCTGCAGCAACAGGTGAGTTGCAAGGTGTTTATTATTATAGTTTAAAGGGATAGTAATACTTAAAATGTAAAAAAAATATATGTTGTAGGGTTTATCTCCTGAGTAAAACAAGGGCACTACCACTGCTGAGAGATATTTTATTAAAAAATTATAACAGCTCAAATTTGAATTTTTTTAGGTGCAATATCACAGTGGCCTGAAAATTTACAGTGGCGCTGTTGCTACACCATCCTATGGACTGCTCTTAAATCTCCATAGGATGGTGTAGGACTGCTCTTAAATCTCCATAGGATGGTGTAGCAACAGCGCCACTGTAAATTTTCAGGCAACTGTGATAGTGCAAAAATTCAAGTTTGAGCTGTTATAATTTTTTAATAAAATATCTCTCAGCAGTGGGAGTACCTTTGTTTTATTCAGGGACATAAACCCTACAACATATATTGTTTTACATCTTAAGTATTACTATCCCTTTAACAAAGTGATAATGGTGATGACTATAAATATATTAATATAATAAGAAGATAAGCAGCAACCACGGGGTTACTTTTTTCTGTATTTATGATTGTCACCTGCAATGAAATGCAGATCATACATTCCAAATAAACCAAGATATTTAACCCCTCAAGTACCCATGACGGTCCTGGAACGTGATTGGTCCAACATGTGATAAGGACCCATGACATGCCAGGACCATCATGGATTTCTGGGCTCCCAGTGCAGCTTCACGCCATTCAGGGAGCCCTGCATGGAATTAAATAAAAAAAAGGCTCCGTGGTCCTTAAGTGCCATCTGCGTGCACAAGCGGTCGGTCCTTAAGGGGTTAATTTCCTACTGGCATGAATGTGTTGTAATAATCTGCTGTCCTCAGAGCAATGCGTTGCGTACCCCTCTGGCACTCAAAGGTTTAATAATAATTTTTGTATATCTATATATATAAAGGTACTCAGCCTGGGTTGACCCCGCGGGAGAGGGAGACAGCACACTACTGTTCGAAGTCGATAAAAAGTTCTGTTTATTCCATCTTATTAAAAGCCATATTCCATTATGTTCGACAGTAAAACGTTTTCGATCCTCATTCGGATCGTCATCAGGGAAAATTTGCCCTGATGGCGATCCGAATGAGGATCGAAAACGTTTTGCTGTCGAACATAATGGAATATGGCTTTTAATAAGATGGAATAAACAGAACTTTTTATCTACTTCGAACAGTAGTGTGCTGTCTCCCTCTCCCGCGGGGTCAACCCAGGCTGAGTACCTATATATACTTATCTCTAAGGGACGTGCACCAGCCACTTGTACAATATAAATTATGTAGTAGTGTGTGCCACTGCCTGCTTTCTTTTTGGCTATCTATCTATCTATCTATCTATCTATCTATCTATCTATCTATCTATATATATACATAAATAAGGTACCTTCTGATCTCATTATATATGAAACTTGTCGAAGAGACCACAAAGTGGTCTTTTAATAAGTGGGCATTTTTAGCTATGATGATTGTTGTTAAAGGGATAGTGATGTTTCACAAAAAAAAGAAGCTCCAATTAATCTTCATAGTATTTGGACTTTGGAGAATGTTATTTCAATACTGTCAGAGTTGTAGTTCAAGAGTAATTGAATGATAAAGTATCCCCCTCACTCCCCTCACTGCTCAGCTCAGAGCAGAAGACTGTCCGGATGGATCACAGAGAGGGACAATCTTCAGTGAGTATAAATAAAAACCTGAAAAACCTCTAAAGGAGGGCAGGGTTTTCATTGTTCTCACAGTAAGAAGATTGTCCCTTGTTGTGAGCTGTCTGATCTTAAGACCAGATTCCACATCTGAGGGAAGGTGGCTTACACTAGGTAAAAGGGACGGGAGGTGATACTTTATCGTTCAATTACTCTTGAACTACAACTCTGACAGTACTGAAATAACACTCTCTATGGCTCAAATACTATGAAGATTAATTGGAGCTGCTGTTTTGTGAAACATTACTATCCCTTTAATTCTAAATTAATAATGGTCTATGTGTTGTGCTAGCTATTTGTTTGTAGTATAAATAGGTTTTCATAAATGAGCCCTTATTTGTTGGCGACACAATATGGCTCTTTTACTAATGAGTTTATGTGCTGGGAAGACATTTCTGCACATTCTTCTATGAATTAATCCAGGCAGAGCCCACACACTGGGTACGTTTCTAAGAGGGGTAGGATTGGACCCGAACATGTCAAATGAGCTTTCTGTACAGGTAATTTGCATAATGTGCCACGGAGTGCCACCAAAACATATGGGCTAATTTCTCAAAAACTATTTATTTTACATAAAATGACTAGTACAATATCTAGGCAGATTTTACTTCTCAGTTAACCCTTTGAGTGTCAGGGGGTGTGCAACGCAAATACCCCTTTGACACTCGAAGGGTTAAACAGAGCAAACTTGCCCTTGAATGACAAGTCCCCTAAAGCAGCTCAGCCATTTAAAGTATCTCTTTCAATCTATTAGTTTTGTTCCTTATCCATGTTTAACACAGTACCACACTGCACTTATACTCTTGTCACAAATCCATATTATCCATTGTAGGTCATCACCCAGACAGAGTCTCACCGGCAACGTGTCCTGGCAGAGGCTGCGCAGAGTGTGTGTAGCTGGGGTATTAAAGTGAAGAAAATGAAGGCAGTATACCACGTACTGAATCTGTGCAATATCGATGTCACGCAGCAGTGTGTCATTGCTGAAATCTGGTGCCCTGTAGCTGACAAAGAACGCATCAAACGGGCACTTCATAACGGCATGGTGAGTGCAACAAAATTAGGATGCAGAAACAGAGTGGGAGAGCACACTCACTGAGATGAGCATAAATCAGCTCTCTCTGGACTTTACTAGATGCTATGAAACCTACAATGTTTCAGGGGGCTCAATGCCATGCTTCATCGGGCATAAACACACAGTGTGAACCACAACCATTAAAAAAAGAAAAGCCCTCCCCCTTCTTCAATCAACAAATCAGCATCCTTATGCAAATTAAATAATAATCATGTATAGTCAATACTAGTATTTGCACTGCAAGGTAAGGGTCATAGTAGGTAAAATTAGGTTAACCACTTTCTGAAGAAACAGCAGGAAGTGAGAAGTACAGGGCCACTTTAATTCCAGCTTGCTGAAAAACAGCATAAATAATTGTATTTATCTTACATGTATCTGCCATGTAACATACACAAAACTTGTGTTTATACCACTGGAAACCAAAGATTTGCAGTGCAGGACTCTCTGACACCCCTGTATTTTATTCTTTATAAAATCTACTTATTTGGACATGTCTGTTGATGCTAGGTATTTTGACGTGTATCTTATACTTAATATTTGTATTTTTGCAGGAACGCAGCGGTTCCACCATTGCTCCCATTCTTACCAACATTCCTACAAAACTGGAGCCACCGACCTTCAATCGCACAAACAAGTTCACATCTGGCTTCCAGAACATTGTAGATGCCTACGGAGTTGGGAATTACAGGGAGATGAACCCAAGTAAGACACTTTTCCAATGGCAAAGACTTTTAAGCTCAGGGAGTAGGTGAGCAATCAAACGCCGCCCATGAGGAGCCGATAATTCTCAGAGGATGTCACTAGTGATGGAGTGTCAGTAAATTTGTGCATCTAAAATAGTATTAGATGATAAATTCCCTCAACAGGTTAATATAATTTCTTATCCCAGAGCTCCAGCTAGGGTGACCACATTTCCATTCTGCTATTCATAGACACTGTGGAGATAGGGTTGCCACCCAGACGGTATTTTACCGGCAGGCTGGTAAAAAATTGGCTTCTGTCCAATGTTAAGTCTATAGAGGGAATTCCATGGCCGTTATTTTTTTGAAGAAAAGATGGCAACCCTATGTGGACATGAGAACAGCAGAATATGTGTCCTCAGCTCTAGTGCAGCTATGTGGTCACTGCACATCACTGGACATCAGTGCATAACCTGCTCTTTCAAGGTAGCCTTTTAAAAGGTCGCACACAAAAGAGCGTGCAACCTTTCAACACAGAAACCATGTCGCCATGGTTAAAATGGTGACATGAGAATCTTGCGCTGCATGACAGCGCTAGACTTACATGTCGCATAGTCAAACATCGCATAACTGTAACTACAACTCCCATCATGCTCACCTGCGCAAGATATGTGTGTGCTGCCACCCTTCACATATACATTCTTATCCTCACTTTTTGATATTAAATGCCAAAAGAGACTCTCTCACTTTCTCTGTCAGTTTGCACACAGAGAAGGGGAGAGAGCACGGAGCAGAGCTGAGCATTAATGCCATGAATAAATGTTAATGCCATTACAGCATTACTGTACAGGGGTCTCTTTTGGCATTGAGTATCAAAACGTGAGGATAACGATGTATAGGTGAAGGGTGGCAGCACACACATATCTTGCGGAGTTGTATCTGATGCGCAGGTGAGCATGATGGGAGTTCTAGTAACGGTTATGCGATGCGATGCAGTGCAAGATTCTCATGTCACCATTTTAACCATGGCGACATGGTTACTGTGTTGAAAGGTCAAACGCTCTTTTGCGTGTGACCTTTTAAAAGTGAACCCTCTTTCAAAGGTGCACCACAGAGTTCTAATTACACACACTCCCAGAACAAACAACCTTTTAAACGTTAACCCTTTAACCTTCTTACTGCAGGTTAGGATGTAAACCCAACAAAACACTAGAGGAAGAACTGTCCATTGACTGCTTTGACACAAAGTGGTGCCTGTGTTGGGCTACTAGAAAAGGTACATCATGCCCAAAGCCTTAAAATAGCATTACACTGAAGCTCCTGTTTGACATCAGTATCAAGGCTCAGTTGTCTCTCTAGTGTTTAGAGTTCTGTCTGGAAGCCATGTTCCTGTAGCCCAGCAGAGGCATCACTTCAGGTGACAATAGGCAATGAGCAGTTCTGCTTCTTGTTTCAAGAATTCTGTGCTCTGGAGTTTTCATTCTAGGACTTTGTATTGTCCCAGAAGAAGGCTGCCAGGGACAAGGGACACACATTTAAAATCAGTACTGTCCTGGGAAATCCGGGACATGTGGTCACCCTAGCTCCAGCTCACATGCTGGATTCCTCCATCAGAGGAGGAGGAGGTGGTAACAGGGAACAACTGGGGAGGGGAAGAGTTGAAGATTGACAGGCTGGGTTACAGAGTTGTACCGCAGCCTATCCTGAAGTGACGTCACAAGGTTGCACTTTAAAGCCTATATCTCTGTCAAAAGAGCGTTTAAAAAATATACCAAAAAAAATGTATTTAACCCTTTGAGTGCCAGAGGAGTATGCAGCGCATTGCTTTGCAATGCGCTGCGTACCCCTCTGACACTCAAAGGGTTAACGTTTATTGCCAAGCAAGATTCAAATGAGAAGGAGGAGAGAGTTCCCCTTTAAAACAAACTAAACTACTATTAGGGTGGGAGATCCACTTTAATACTTTGTGACCTCGGCCTCTTGACCTCTTTCGTGAACATATTTCTTTCTCTTTAACACAAGGGTGTGCAACCTGATGCCCTCCGGGGCGTTTGCTGTCTGGGGATGATGGGATTTGTAGTTCTCAGCAGCTGGAGGTCTTCTGGTTACCCACCTGTGATAAACGTCAATTCACCGGCTCCCTATTTCCTTGTTTTCTGCTTACAGCCCCCTACACCATCATCACTTTCCCCTTCCTCTTTGCTGTGATGTTCGGTGACTGCGGCCATGGAGCGGTAATGCTGGGATTCGCCATCTGGATGGTTCTAAATGAGAAGCAACTGCTCGCTTCAAAGTCTGATAATGAGGTGAGAGCCTTCTCAGTCCCGAGACTGAGATGACAGTGATATCACTTCTCCAGTTCCTGTTATTATATAGACCCAATGCACTAAGATCTCTAAAGATGGAAAATCTTACTTAATGGAGCAGTAAACTTTTTTTTAATGAAAACCTAAATGTTATAGAGCTTCTTCTGCTGAGTAAAACAAGGTCACTCCCACTGCTGTCAGTTGTTTTAGTCAAACTTTATAACAGTTCAAATAACCAGTAAGTGAATTTACTGTGTTTACTTCCTGATAGTTCTAACTGACAGGAAGTGAATTTACTGTGTTTACTTCCTGATAGTTCTAACTGACAGGAAGTGACTCGGCAGTTTCTGTCACATTCTATGGAGAACTGTATGTCACTGACTTTCCTCTCTATTAGAATGTAACAGGAGAACCAATTAGAATTTGACCTCTAGAGGACTCTGCTAATGTATAAAAAACCTCACAGGTTTAAACAGTAATAAATATGCATCTATCAGCAGTGAGAGTACACATATTTTACTCAACAGGAAACACCCTACAATATATATTTTTTCATAAAAACAGTTTACTGCTCCTTTAATTGGCTCCATGGATTAACATAGGACTTGGAGAATTTATCACACTGTAGAAGTCATCTCCTCTCTATCAGCTGTCTTTCATCTCTTTATCACACAGTGCATATCCCTCCGGGGGGGTTATGCACTAAGGTGTGATAAAGAGGAGATGACTTCTCCAGTGATATCACTTCTCCAGTTCCTATGTTATTCTATAGAGCCAATCAGGGGCGGACTGACAGCACCCAGGGCCCCTGGTCCAAAGAGAGTTCTGGGCCCCCTGCCCCATGACATAATTGACTCCTCCCCTAGGCCATCCATTACCCCCCCCCAGGCCATCCAGTATTCCTTAGGCCATCCATTACCCCCTCAGGCCATCAAGTACCCCCTAGTCCTTCCATTACCTCCCTAGGCCATCCAGTATCCCCCTAGGTCATCCGTTACCAGCCTAGGACATCCCTTACCCCCCCGAGGCCATCCATAACCCCCCTAGGCCATTCCACATCCCCTAAGCCATCCATTACCCCCCCCCAGGCCATCCAGCATCCCCTAGGACATCCTTAATCCCCCTAGTACATCCAGTATCCCCTAGGCCATCCATTACCCCCCTAGGCCATTCCGCACCCCCTAGGCCATTCACTACCCCCCCAGGCCATCCAGCATCCCCTAGGACATCCTTAATCCCCCTAGTACATCCAGTATCCCCTAGGCCATCCATTACCCCCCTAGGCCATTCCGCACCCCCTAGGCCATTCACTACCCCCCTAGGCCATCCAGCATCCCCCAAGGCCATCCAGTACCCCCCAAGGCCATCCAGCATCCCCCTAGGCCATCCATTCCCCCCAGGCCATCCATCCCCCCCAGGCCATCCAGCATCCCCTAGACCATCCATTACCCCCCTAGGTTTTCCAGTATCCCCCTAGGCCATCCACTACCCCCTCAGCCCTCCCCCCAGCCATCCAGTACCCCCCCAAGCCATCCACTACTACTGGCCTACCTGTGGTAGGTCTTCTCTGTTTCTGTCACTGCTGCGGATTCTGGGTCCTCCTGGTTTGTCACTGACAGCCTCAGCTAGCCTCTGAGAAAGTCCAACTCCACTGAAGTTGTCCAGAGACTCCTGACTCCTCCTCTGCTGGTCGCGTGTCCTCCTTGGCGGGCTGTGTGTGTCATCACATCACCTGATATCCCACTCTGTCCCCCTATCATCACGCGCCCCTGCGGGCCGTGATGACATCAAGGCACATGACTTGCACAGAACTAAGGAAGATGCACAGTCTGCGCTTGCTGCCAGCCCGACTGAGTGAATCTCTTGACTCTGGCAGCAAGCGGAGGCTGAGCGGTGGATCTGGATGGATCTTCTTTGCTATGTAGCAGTAGTAGGGACAGTGGAATGGGAGCGGGACTCACTGGGTGGCTGATCGTGGTGACTGATGTAGTGACACTGTGACTGGCATGATAATGGGCTGCGGCCTGCGGAGCATATGAAAATCCTAGACAGTGAGAGAAGGAACAGACAGTACCTCACTCACTGTCAGACTCCGGAGCGACTAGTGAGTGACAGAGACAGAGTGACTCATGTGACGTGAGACGGTGGCTGCTCACTGTGGGTGCCGCGATTTAATAGGTGCATCCGCACAGCAGCAGGCAGGCAAACATTAAATGAGACACATTAATATTTTAATTGGGTTTGGCGGCGGTGGGCCCCCCCAGGTCGCGGGCCCTCGGTCCAGGACCGAATGCCCGATGGTCAGTCCGCCCCTGGAGCCAATGCACTAAAATCTCCAAAGCTGGAGAAATCGTAGTGCATTGGCACTAATGGCACTAGTGGAGAATTCCAGTAGGTGGCACCTGACCAAAGAGTGGTGAATCTATATATCCGTCTCAGCCTGTCTGACCCTCAGCAACATATTCCCAATGTACAGCACAATCAGTCATTCTTGTGAATGGAACTATAAAGGTTGGTATACTAAAACAAGGTTGTGCAATTATGGAGCAAACCAGCTCCATCAGAGGGCATACCTAAAAACTCCCAAGATTCCTTGAGGTTTGAAAATGGCTTTTAAAGGGACCCACTAATCGAAAAACCAAAGTACTTTCAAAATCAGCTCTATGTGGTAGTAGCCACTTTTTATTTAGAACATTTGTTTTTCATTTATATTTAGTTATAGATTATGCTAATGAAGCCCTGAAGTGCAGGCACTTCCTTTCTTAGCTCTACATTGCCCCCTGCCCCACACATACACATTGACACTGCTACTCAACAAAGCATTGCTCACCTCCTCCAGCACTAAAACAGTTAAAATGGAATTGTCACTTTCTAATAGAAGATTTTGAAAAAACTTTCCAAAGAACCAATATTTTTGTTAGCCAGTTTTTATTTCAAACAATGGTTTATAAGATTTTTAGCTTCATGCCAATGGGCTAGTACTTCCTGATAGGATGGAAAGTAGTGTGGCAATGTCTGCCAGATTTGCAGTAACAGCCAAATAAATAAAGCTAAATATATCATAAATAATAGGTTTATGGCAAACAAAAATATAGGTGCTTTTGAAAACTTTCAAAATCACCTTTTTTTAGAAAGTGACACAGTGGTGTAACTATAGGCCTGGCCTCCCCCTGCGACCCCTCTGCCTGGTGCCCACAATCTCCCGCCAGCTCTGTAGTAATGCAGAGTGCTGGGAAATGACATCATCTCCCAGCGCTTTGCATTACTAAGAGGACTGCGTGGGAGCTGGAGGTAGGAGATGGGGGCATTGTGGAGGGGGTTAATGTGGTGGTGAGGGGGGCCTGTGGCACTTCTTGTACCAGGGCCCGGAGGCTTCTAGTTACGCCTCTGAAGTGACACTTCCACTTTAAGTATCAATGAGAGGGCCAAGTAACATAGGGCTAAGACAGGAAGCGACTCCATGGCATGCCTTAATTAGCATAATCTAGAAATCTAAATAACTCAAAAACTGTTGTTCTAAATAAAAAATGCCTAACATGACATATAGGTGATTTAGAAAGTTCTTTCGAAATCACCAAAGTTGTTTTTAGGTGATAGTGTCCTTTTAACTGCCTGATGTTAGGGAACTCTCCAACACATTGCGAAGCAACACGTTGGAGACCTCTCTACTGTTCAAGTGTCTAGAAGCCCCATTTAATACAAATGTTTCATTTGTCCCCTGTGGTGCAGTTGGTTTGCCCTAGCTCAGGAACTCAACTGAATGACGACATTGACTCCTGCTCTTTGCTCTCTAGATCTGGAACACATTTTTCGGAGGACGTTATCTGATCCTTCTCATGGGTATATTTTCTATCTACACTGGATTTATCTACAACGACTGCTTCTCCAAGTCCATTGATATATTTGGCTCATCCTGGAGAGTTCGCCCCATGTTTGTAAATAACACGTGGAAGTAAGTATTTCTACCCAACCGCCAAGTGGAAGCTTTATAAGAAACACTGGGGTGTAGGAGCACAGGGCTACAATTCTGGAGCAAAACAAATACACTGTGGAGGACATATAAGAAAAAAATCACGAAATTCCCATAGATTTGAATGGAACTTTTAAATGGAACTGAATATCAGTGAGAGTTCTCCAAGGAGTGTGTGAGTTCAGTGGGAATCCAACCCACTTTCCCACCCATTCCGTCCACTCCTACCCTGTTCTGCCCATTTCCCTACTCATTTCATGGAAAACTCCTCCCTCTGTCTACCCAATTAAGCCCCACCCACATTATGACATGAATTGTGTAATCTGGACACCTCCATCCCCAGCCCCACATTGTTTCTCTGGAGACTTGATCCATGAAGGTACCCAGGCATGGGTTAAAGGTTTAAATTACTGGGATTTTATTTGCCCCATGTGGTACAGTTGGTATGTTCCTGAATCTGTCCACTTTGCCCTTTTAAAATATACCCTGTTATTATTGGAATGACAGCAAGTGATAGCATCATTTTTTAGTTATTCTGGGACTTGTAGTTTCCTATACAGGAGTTTTAACAGGAAATTAAGCACTGCCTAGTAAATCAGGACTACAAAGTCCAGCTTTTCTCATTATACATAGACCATATGGATAAAAAATGTGATGTTCTTCTGTTCCAGTGATCACCTGTTGCATCAGGGTCTGCAGTTACAACTCGATCCTGCAGTACCAGGCGTTTTCTCTGGAAATCCCTACCCCTTTGGGATTGACCCCGTAAGTAAACTTTAACATTGCAGTTTAATTGAGAGGTGAACCATGCCCTAGGACGGTAGTTCTCAACTCCTGTCCTCAGGACCCACTAACAGGCCAGGACTTAGGGATTTCTCTGCTAGAGCACAGGAGTGGTGATCAGAGGCTCATTCACATTGATTAACTCACCTGTGCTGTAACAAGGAAATCATCAAATCCTGGCCTGTTAGTGGGTCCTGAGGACAGGAGTTGAGAACCACTGCCCTAGGTATAAGTGGTTATTAAAGTAACATTAACAACTCTTAAAAATAAACCCATACTTTATCTTAAGCTTGGCAGAAAATTCTAATGCCCACAGTGAAACAATTCTGCAAAATTAATATTCAACCCCTTAACGAAGGCGATTCTGGAGAGTGAATTCCCCTTAAGGGTCTGGAGAGTGAATTCCCCTTAAGGGCCACTTTGATCATCAACAAATGCGGGTCTAATACTAACCGCTCTGGTCTTGGAGAGGTCAGTTTCAGACTCCGGTAGTGCTCACAGTGCTCCTGCTCTAGGACCATCATTGGTCCTTAAGTTAAATTCACCAATGATGGTTCTAGCACAGCATTGGTCATTAAGGGGCTCATTAGTGCTGGAAATTATGTCCATGGAGGCAGACATGATTAGTTTTGCACGTCTCCTGTACCTGTATTCATTTTGTCAGTGACCCGGTATCTTTTGTTGGTGCCACAATACCTTTTGTTAGTGACCCGGTACCTTTTGTTGGTGCCACAATACCTTTTGTTAGTGACCCGGTACCTTTTGTTGGTGCCACAATACCTTATGTCAGTGACCCGGTGACACAACACCTTTTGTAAGTTACCCAGTGACACAATACCTTTTGTCAGATTGTTGCTGACACAATACCTTTCATCAGTGACCCAATACCTTTTGTTGGTGACACAATACCCTTTGTCAGTGATCCTGTGACACAATACCTTTTGTCAGATTGTTGCTGACACAATACCTTTTGTTAGATTGTTGCTGACACAGTACCTTTTGTCGGAGACCTGATACCATTTGTTGGTGACACAGTACAGTTTGTCGGAGACCCGATACCTTTTGTTGGTGCCACAATACCTTTTGTCATTAACCCAGTACATTTATCAGTGGCTCTGCATATTTGTTGGCACCTTTCTTTTAGAAAATCACCCTTACCCATAAACCTTTATTGACCGGTGGGATGTGTATTGTATTGCGCAACCCTGTGGACCTTAAGGGGTTAACAATAACCTATCCAGGGCTCAAAATTTACACTCGCCACTAGCCAATGGCAAGAAAAAATTTAGCCCTGGCGAGTAGAAATTCAGCCCTGGTGGGTATGTTATGGCTTGCAGTGGCGAGTAACTTTTCAGGTCTGGCTAGTAGCAAAGGACTTCAACTTTTAAGGCCTGACCTATCGATACATTTGTGTCATCATTACCCTTTAATAATCCGATCTACGTTTAACCATATGATTGCCAAATCAGCTCATTGCTTAACAATGTACTAGGCAAACGTTTGGCCGGCACTCAACATAGTAAAACTCGAATGACTCTTGTATTCAAAGAGTATAAAAAAAATAAACTCAAATATTTTTTCTTACTTATTATCCATTTAAAGGGATAGTAATGTCTACAGTAAAGTTTATCTCCGAGTCTTCTCTATTGTGTTTATAACACTTTGCGCTATGTTTAATAACTTACTGTTCTGTAGTTCAAAAGATTTTCAATTTAAATGGATCCCTCTCCTGCCCTTTCTGGCTTTCCGCCATTTCATGCTTCCTCTCAGTCTGGTCTGGATGGAGAACGCAGAGGGACAATCTTCAGTCAGTAAGCAAAAGGAAAATCCTGTCCTCCTTCATCACAGGGGAGAGGGTTTTCCTTATACTTACTGTGTGAAGATTGTGCCTCGCTGCATCCGTCCGGTCCCACGACCGGATTGCAGCTCTAAGGGTTGGGGGCCAGAAGGGGTGGGACTGGGATCCTTTTACACTGAATATCTGTTAAGCTACCGAACTGTAAGTTATTAAATACAGTGCAAAGTGTTATGAAGACAATAGGGAAGACTCGGAGATAAACTTTTTCATAGACATTACTATCCCTTTAATCCAGAATGTCTAATCCAGAATGTCTCCAGTTTTCTTGGTATATCACCCTCAATGGGTATTTGTTCCCTGCAGAGCACTTGGTCTGACCTAGAACAGCCCAAGAGCATCTGTCTCTGTGATGACCTCAGCGTTTTTCATCTATCCTCAGATCTGGAACATCGCTAAGAACAAGCTGACCTTCCTTAACTCGTACAAGATGAAGATGTCTGTGGTCTTGGGGATCACGCAGATGGTTTTTGGGGTAATCCTTGGCCTTCTGAACCACATGTAGGTATTTATGTTAGTTTGTTGAAAAACAGCATGTGCAATATTACACATCTTACAGGAGCAGTAAGCTTGCTGTCAGTTTTATTCAAAATGTATAACAGTTCAAATAATCAGGAAGTGAATTTACTCTACATATACTTCCTGATAACCCTAACTGACAGGAAGTGACTCAGCAGTTTCTATCACATTCTATGGAAAACTGTATGTCAGTAACTTTGCTAAGAAAAACACAGGTTTAAAAGATAATAACTCTGGAAATATGCATCTCTCAGCAGTGGGTGTACCCTCATTTTACTCAACAGGAAACTTCCTACAATATTTATTTAAAAAAAGGTTTGCTGCTTCTTTAATGCTTTAAGGACCACAGCACACTCCTGTGGTCCTTCAAGGGATAGTAATACTTCAGGTTTGCTATCCCCCAACTTGTAGCCCTTAAAATTGAATTAAATGAGCCCAGCGGCATCTGTCAAACCTTTATGGTTTAAGAGATATCCACTTTCAAAGTTCCCCCAAGGCTACAAGATGGGGGATAGTAAAACTGAAGTATTACTATCCCTTTAAAGGATTATATGGTATGTAATACCTTATGACAATTTTGGTTAATTTGAAAGAGCTTTCAAAATCACTTGTGTGTTATGTTAGATTTTTTTTTAATTAAAAATAATAATATACTAGGTATTTATCTGTATTTATGTGTCAGACAGTACAAGGCTGACATAGCCTAGTACCAAATACTAACATTCCATATTACTCTCCCTCCCAACTGCCATTCCCTCATGCCCTTCCTTCCTACTTATGTTAGTAACAGGAGAAAGGGGATTCATAAGACACCCATCTACAGTGAAGAAACAATATGACCAGAGTGTGAAGGAGTGGCAGTTGGGCGGGAGAGCAGAGTATTAGTATTTAGCATGCCGTCTAACTTGAGTAAAATGATAAAGATAAATATCTGACTATACAGTCGCCCTGCAATAATTAAGCAGGTAGCACCTAGAATTATAATATATATGTTACCTCTGAAATGTAGCCCATCCTAAAGAAATCCTTTATTGCGCCTGCGCTGTCAGTCCTGGTCTCCATTGAGAAGCACTGCAGTGTGCCACAAGGTAACCGTAAGAGACTGACGCCTCAGGTGAGCAAACTGCACTAACCTGTCTGTCAATCTCCTACAGTAAAGGATTTCTTTAGAATGGGCTACTT
Source organism: Rhinophrynus dorsalis (assembly GCA_037306005.1). Classification (NCBI taxonomy): domain Eukaryota; kingdom Metazoa; phylum Chordata; class Amphibia; order Anura; family Rhinophrynidae; genus Rhinophrynus; species Rhinophrynus dorsalis. The sequence continues at coordinate 34,238,939 of CM074721.1, read as the reverse complement.
TTCAGAGGAAATGTATATATTATAATGCTAGTCGTTACCTGCTTAATTATTGCAGGGTTACTGTATAGCGGGTGAAAGTTCCGCTTTAAAGGAGCAGTAAACTTTTTTTTATGAAAACACATATTTTACAGAGCATTTCCTGCTGAATAAAACAAGGTCACTCCCATCACTGTCAGATGTTTTATTCAAAAATTATAGCAGTTTAAATAATAAGGAACTGAATTTACTGTGTTTACTTCCTGATAGTTCTAACTGACAGGAAGTGAATTTACTGTGTTTACTTCCTGATAGTTCTAACTGACAGGAAGTGACAGGCAGTTTCTATCACATTCCATGGAGAACTGTATGTCTCTGACTTTTCTGACTTTTCTCTCCATTAGAATCTAACAGGAAATCTAATTAGAATTTGACCACTAGAGGGCACTGCTAATGTAAAAAAACATGGGGTTAAACTGTAATAACTCTGGAAATATAAATCTCTCGGCAGTGGGAGTACCCTTATTTTACTCAATAGGAAAATCCCTACAATATATATATTTTCATAAAAAAAGTTTACTGCTCCTTTAAATGGCCCTTAAAGGTGTTCAACACTTTGGGAAGCAATGAGCTGCTTACCCCTCTGGGTAAATCTGTTATTCTAACGTTTCTTTCCTTTTGCCTCTCCAAAAAAATGGAAAGACAAGCTGATTAACTATATGCATCCATTCTAATTTTTCCAGAAACTTCAGGAGACACATGAACATAATCTTGCAGTTCGTTCCTGAGATGATCTTTATTCTCTGCCTCTTTGGGTACCTGGTGTTTATGATTATCTTCAAATGGTGTCAATATAATGTTTACACCTCACAGAAAGCCCCCAGCATCCTCATCCACTTCATCAACATGTTCCTCTTCAACTACAACGACCCGAGCAATGCTCCTCTCTACGAACATCAGGTAAATAACTAAGGACTACTAAATTTAACCCCTTAAATGCTACAGACTTTCTTACAAATGTTCCTCGCATCTGAAGGGTTAAATGGTTAGAAATATATTATGAAATTATATATGTATATAATATGTATATATATATACATATATATATATATATATATATATATATATATATATATGTGTATATATATATATATATATATATATATATATATATATACTTTAAATAGAAGATAACCGTCACTCTCGGATTTCTTTATAATAAAACAGATTTTATTCTGCCAGGTCAACATTTCGGCCCCTACTGAGGCCTTTCTCAAGACAAGTTTTTGTCTTGATAACGGCCTAAGAAGGGGCCGAAATGCTAATCTGGCAGAATAAAATATTTTTTATTATAAAGAAATACGAGAGTGCTGTTCATCTTCTATTTAAAGTATTTATACCTATGTGGATCCAGGCACCAGGAGTTGAACAATAAAATTTAATTAAGTGAGTGTGTTGGGTGTCAGAGAGGTAGTCAACGCATTGCATATAGGAGCCCTTAGCTCCACCCATGACCACACCCCCATTACTCACATGACTCCTTGAGCAGTCCCATCCTGGCGCAGAAAATATTCATGCCTATTACAAGACAGGAAAAAAAATGCTGATAGTGAGATCTCCGACGCCTTGATTAGCAAGGTGTTGGAGATCTCTCCAGCATCCAAGGGGTTAAATAATAGCCTGTAAAGGAGAAGGAAACTGGTAGAGGGACACTGAGTTTGCTCTGGCCACACCCACAATTCAGAATGTAGGTGTGGTCAGCTCACTTGAGGCTCCCCTCCAAATCTGGCGCTCTAGACAGTTCCCCACTCAGCCTATTGGTAAATTCTGCACTTACTGTGTCATAAGCACAAAGATACATGCAGCAATTCCGGTGCACACTATCTACACCAGCGATTCTCAACCAGGGTGCCGTGGCACTTTGGTGTGCCGCGAACATAAAATTAGGGTGCCCCATGTTTTCTATGAAGACTGTCAAAAATGTGAATATTGACTTTTAAATGAAGAAATATGGAAATTGTTATCCACAATATGTTTTTTATGGCTATGATTATGAGGCCTAATAATATCTGTAGGTTTATGAATTGTACCCTTTATTATGCAATTAATAAATTACATTAAACATGTTAGGGGTGCCCCGAAAGTTCCTGATTGCATATTAGGGGTGCCTTGAGTAAAAAAAGGTTGAGAACCACTGATCTACACTATAGAGGTCAGATAATTGATTTAAAGGACAATGATCACATTTTACTAAGTCCACTCTAATGGGATCAGACTTGGTAAAAAGACTGGGACTGCACCGTGCAGCAACAAAATGGCTCTTATCAGCTGTTTAGGTGTGTGGTTAAGAAAATTGACCCCCCTCAGCCCGGAAGTCTCCATAGAACATCTGTGTCAAGTTTTCAGACCTTTTCTAATGACTTAAATGTAGGTAGGCAACGTAACAAAGCGGTGGGGAATGCAAGCAGGGTGCTGGGTTGTATAGCTAGGGGCCTTAGTAGCAGAAAAAGGGAACTATTCTTGCCACTCTACAGATCTCTGGTTAGACCTCACCTAGAGTATTGTTTACATATAGATACTCTAGAGCAAATTCAGAGAAGGGCTACTAAAATGGTGACTGGTTTACAGGAAAAGAAATATCAGGATAGTCTAAAGGATCTGAACATGTATAGCTTGGAGGAGAGAAGAGAGAGAGGGGATATTTTAGACACATTCAAATACATGAAGGGGTTCAACAAAGTGCAGGAGGGAAGTACATTTCAAAGGAGTAAAAATGTTAGGACAAGAGTCCATAGTCTAAAACTAGAGGCACACAGGTTTAGACATAATGTAAGAAAGTTTTACTTCACTGAGAGGGTAGTAGATAAGTGGAACAGCCTACCAGTAGAAGTGGTAGTAGTCAATACAATGACAGAATTTAAGCATGCATAGGATATGTATAAGGCTGTCCTGGACATAAGACAAGACCAAGGACCAAACAAGTTTTGAGGTTTGTATAGTAGGAAAATGGGCAGATTAGATGGGCCGAATGGTTCTTACCTGACTCAAATTCTGTGTTTCTATGACCTGCATTGTGCAGGTCAGGAAACAACTGTTCAATGCAGAATAGCATCCTGGGGCTCTTTTCAGACCACATTCTGCTCCCTATTGGTCTTCTGGGGATTTGCAGTGTACCCCAACTTCATCAACAGGTCTGCTGCGACGAGAGCAGATCTGTTGATCGGTAATGCATGGTGGACCACTCTCTGCCCCTTTAACCACTATTGCTGTTTCACAACTGAAAGCTTTCTCCCTCGCTACTCCCTGCCTCTGGAACTCACTACCACCCACCATTCACCAAGCCTCAACCCTCAACAAATTCAAATACAAGCTAAAAGAGAACCTTCTAAATGTAGCACTACCGTAATAGGGAAACATTATCTCATACGTCATAAACTGCACTTCCTCCTCTGCCTGCTTGTATCTGTATGTCACCCATCCTATACTTAGACTGTAAGCTCTACGGGGCAGGGACCTCTTATCCTAGTGTATACTCACCTGGTGTTCCCATTATGATTGTCTATATAAGCACTGAATCACCGCACTTATTGTACCCGTTCTATACTCAATGTAAACTGTAATGTGCCACGTACCCAGGTTGACGCTATATAAATAAAAATATACCTACAAAATATACATCCATCCATGATAATTCCCTTTAAAGTGAATGAATGAATATGTTTATTTATATAGTGACACAAGTGTGCGCAGCGCTTTACAATCTAAGGGTTTAAACAATACAGGGTTACAGGTCCTTTGTAGAGTGAAACATTGGGTGCGAGATCCCTGCCCGAAAGCTTACAATCTAAAGTGGTAATGGGAGGCATACAGAGTGCATAAGGGTCAAGTGCTGAATACAGTGCTAGTTCTGATGATGATAGAGGACATCAGTAAAGTAAATAGTTTATAAGAGCGTTCATTGTACAACATCAGTGCCTTCTAGCATGTTGGGATTTTATCCATGAGGTGCGTTTTCAAGTGAGATGTGAAGGTTATCAGAGAGGTGCAGTGGTGCAGGTTGGATGGCAGAACATTCCATAGATACGGAGCAATGAGACAGAAAGGTTTGATACGTGACAGGGCTGTAGACACAAAAGGAGCTGAGAGAAGACAATGCTAAAGAGTGCTAAAGAGTTCTCAAAGACATCTCTTGTATGTAAGAGGTTAAAATCCTATATAATTCGATGGTCATTTTTCCAAATTTCTGCATGATGCTTTTGGTTTGCTAAAAAAATTGCCCGATCTGTTCGTACATACGACCAGCTTAGCTTATAAAGTGTCTTCCACAATATGCAGCTCTTATTAAAAAAAATATATACATCATTAACCCTTTGAGTGCCAGAGAGGTGCGCAATGCATTGCTTTGCAATGCATTGTGTACCCCTCTGGCACTCAAAGGGTTTATCTGACTGTACAATGGGACAATGCGACAATCCTAATATTCCTATTTTAACTTTTTTTTCAGAAAGAAGTACAGAGTTTCTTGGTGATTTTTGCCTTAATTGCAGTGCCGTGGATGCTTCTAATAAAACCCTTTGTCCTACGTGCCAATCACAACAAGGCTCAGCGTATGGTAGGTGGTGGCCCCCCTTTTACTGCTATTTATAAAGCAATAGATTTTCATCTGATGATATGATTCTAATGTATGTGACATTTTAATGATTAACTAACATTTTCTTTGTCCATTTAAATCCCCCCTATTAGTCATCTTTCAATTTTATCAAATCACAGGGGACCAAAATATTTCATTAATTTAAAGAGGGCTTTTAATACCTAGGGAGAGATGCACTAAGGTGTGATAAAGAGGTGATAAAGTGGAGATGACTTCTCCAGTGATATCACTTCTCCAGATCCTATGTTATTATATAGAGCCTATTCACTAAGATCTCTCAAGTGCATACCTTCCAAGTGTCCCTTTTTAGGAGATATTAGGGAGGAGATTCACTAATCGGTGATAAAGTGGAGATGACTTCTACAGTTTCTCACTTATCCAAGTCCTATGTTATTCTATAGAGTCTATGTGCTAAGATCTCCAAAGAAATCTTAGTGCATAGGCTCCATAGAATAGCATAGGAACCGGAGAAGTGATATCACTGGAGAACTCATCTACACTTTATCACCTCTTTATCATCATTTAGTGAATCTCCCCCTAGGTATCCATACCTCCCAAGTGTCCCTCTTTAGGATATATTATGGAGCCACACCTCCCAAGTGTCCCTCTTTAGGAGATATTAGGGATTCACACCTCTGAAGTGTCCCTCTTTAGGAGATATTAGATGTTCATACCTCCCAAGTGTCCCTCTTTAGGAGATATTAGGGATCCACACCTCCCAAGTGTCCCTCTGTAGGAGATAGTAGCTATCCACACCTCCGAAGTGTCCCTTTTTAGGAGATATTAGATGTCCATACCTCCCAAGTGTCCCTCTTTAGGAGATATTAGGGGTCCATACCTCCAAAGTGTCCCTCTTTAAGATATATTAGGGCTCCATACTTCCAAAGTGTCCCTTTTTAGGAGGGACAGACCCTCTTTGAGACCCAAGTCTCTCTGTCCCTCTTTCGTACCCTGGTGTCCTTGTGTTTATGAGATTAGACTGTGTGGTGTGTATATAAGTGTATCACATTGTCTACAGCAATAATACTCACATTAATGTTTGTTTAAACTTCAGTAAATGTGTTTATAAATTAGTCTGCGTAAATAAAATACTTTGGTCTATCTCTAAATAATGTATTCAGTTACACAAAGAGGTGTCAATAGGTGATAAAATAATCTAAAAATTCTTGGTAATGCACAGCCCACCAGCCATGCCCCCAGCAACACCACCTAAAATCAAAGTGTCCCTCTTTGGCCATTTGAAATGTTGGGAGGTATACAAGTGGGAGAGATCTTAGGCTCCGCAGAATAACACAGGAACCGGAGAAGTGATATCTCTGGAGAAGTTATGTTGACTGCTAGAAAGGTCTCCAAAGCTTTGCTCTCTAGAATTCAAGGAATTATAAAATCAATTTAAATCAGTGGGAATGTATTTAACCCCTATGGAGCAGCTGTTCACCACCCCATGTTCTGTGGTCAAAAATAGATGAGGTGATGGGGGACAATCTTGTCTTTACTCCATGAACATGGAAGAAATTATGTATTACACTTTTGTTTTATCAGTCATTATATCGGAGCAAAATGTTGTTTTTATGCACCATTATTAACTCATTGTTTGTGAGAGGCCTCTTATTGTTATGTTAATAATGCAAAACCTGATGTCCCCAAATGTCTGTAACTGACAGACATAGTGTAGCCAGTTGGTACCATGACTGGATAATCTTATATATATTTTTTTCTTAGATGGGTAAGGTTACAGTTCTTAGTTTCAGTGAAATTTTACAGAAAACAAAATTGCTGTGTTAAATATGTTTCAATCTTCTACGCATCCATTTGTTGTTATAGAACCACACATGCACTGTCTGACACCCTGGCCTTGTTGCACTGTCCATTGGCATCACAAATATACTGTCTTTCACCACAGTCCTGTTCTCCTTATCCACTAGTAATCAGGCAACCACATATACACTGATACCTTATACTTGTTCTACCATCCAAGGGTAGCTTCAGAGCCACAAAAACACAGTTGGACAAACCAGCCTTTTTTTGGTGGAGATAGTCATGAAACCACACCTACACTGTCTATGACCACAGTCTTGTTCCATTGTCAGTTGCAGAACCCCACATACACTTTTCTGACACCCTACGTCTTGTTCATCTGTCCACTAGTAGCCATGGAACCACATATTCACTGCGTTACCCTCCAGCTTTGTTCTACCCACAGCTGGTAATCACAGACCCATACATAGACTGTCTGACACCCCAGACTTGTTTCAGTGACCACTGGTAGTCACAGAACATACACTGTCTGGCACCCCAGCTTTGTTCCCCTGTCCACCATTTGAGTTTGGCATGTGTAACCCCCGTTTTCAGCGAATCCACGTTATTAACTGAACCCAGTTTGAGTACCACTGCTGTAATAAAACTAAATGTAGCCATATGAGAATTTAGTCTGGAACAGTCACAACGCACTTTTAGACAACAACCTATCACTCTATCTTGGACATAACCTTTCACTTTGTCTCCTGAAGCTTCACTCATCGTCACTGCCAGAAGACACTGTTGAGCTTGCAGATGTGGAAAATGCACAGACCAATCACTCCAAGACTGCCAAGCAAGAGCAACATGGTGGAGGACATGGAGACCATGGTGGAGGACATGGAGAGCATGGGGAGGAGGTATGTACACCATCAGGGTGGAGGGGGGATGGGAAGAGACCAGGAACAAAAATGATCTGGGATAGAGATGTGGATATTCCATACTTTTATACATTACAAATTCTTAAAGTGGAATTGCCACCTTAAGATAAAATAAAAAATACTGCTGCGCTTCACCTAAAGCCTAAGGGATAAATAGAATTGACAAAAGATATATTTCAATATGTATATATATCAGCAAACCAGTAATATCCAAATAGACCAATATCTGGTAATAAAAAGTTCACAAGATGCATCCTCGCTGCTCGTTTTCAGTGGTTAGGGTTCCCACAGACAGTAGACTAGAAGACAAAAGATAAACAAACGGTGCAGAAGATTCCACTAAGTGTAGTATTTAGTATCCTCAGTCCTTCACCAACACCACATAACAGTTGGAAATATACTCACATTCTTCAGAGGCTCATCTGCCTCCAAGAGATCTCGCCTGCACTGGCTCACACCCCAGTGTGGTGCTCCTAGAATCGGGCCAACTCCTCCAATAGATCGAAATGAATGTGGAAGCTTTGTAAAGTAATGGGTATATCCAGACCCAACACTGAAGCCAACACAACCTGATTGATCTTATATTTATGGGTAAGTAATGGTTATACCCCTTACCGCCCAAGGACGTACATGTACGTCCCAAGCGGATGTCCCAGCTGGACAGAAGACGTACATGTACGTACCGGAAGTCATTGAATAAAATGAAAGAAAAATGTTCGGCGGGCGTTAAGTGCCGGCTGCGTGCGTGCACGGCCGGTCACTAATGGGTTAATATAGAATAAGTAAAATACAGTAGAACTGGTGGGCAGTCCTTGGTTTGGTATCACATTTGAATACATTGTACCACATGAGATGGGCCACTGACACACATATATATATTTATATAGAAAACTTGACTGGAAGACAGTACTCACAGGTTTCAGTTAATGATCAAAACCAGTGCTCTTTATTATCCTTGACAAAGACCCCAGTGAGGGTTGAACCGTTGGTTAATTAAGAGCACTGGTTGTGATCATTAAAAGGATAGTAATACTCTAATATTACTATTCCCCATAGTGTGCTTGCTTGGTTTGCAAGCACACATAGAAGACCTTTTCAGTGAAATAATTATTTTTTACTGACGCAATCTCGGCTCTGCTGCAGAGCCGCAAGCCTGTCATACGACAGACTTCCCCTGCAGTCAGTACAATGTTGACTTCAGGAAAGGGGAGGGAGGGGTTATCTCTCAAACCATAAAGGTTTGAGAGATGACACTGGAAGCAATTGAATTCTTCTTGAAATAGCTACACTATGGGGAATAGTAATATTAAAGTATTACTATCCCTTTAACTGAGACCTGTGTGTGCTGTCTTCTCTTCAAGTTTTCTATCTGCATTTCACCACCGACTGACACCCCGACAACTGACTATTTATATAAGAAAGTACCCATTCTTTTGGCTATATATATATATATATATATATATATATATATATCAAACATTTTATTATATCAGCAAATCCCATCTTTAGAAATGTTCTCATTGTATTTATTAAAATTGTGCATAAAGTATGAGGAAAAAATAAATGTTCCATATATGTAGTTGCAAAATTCAATTTGTTGCTATTTGTGTCCTTTATCGGAGTTAAATCCATCAGAAGTGGAATCTGCAATTCAGTGAAATGGTTAATAAAAACAGCGCCATCAAAAGTCTTGAAAAAAATGCATCAATAGGTGAACCCTGGTTTTACTCTGCAGACAAATCCCAAGAGTATGATCATTTACATAATAAACGTTTACTTGCCCCATGAATGCAAGTTTAGAGCCCTATGGGTTAGCATGCAGACAGATAAATATGCATACCTGTGAACTTATCAAATCAGATCATTCTGAGATATTTAAAATATTAACCCTTAATATTCCCAAAAAAGTGGATTCTAGGTGCTATGTCAATGTTTGCTGTAACCCAGAGATGACTCACTCAGTCCTCAAGGAACCTTTAACATTCTACACTTCTGGTATATCACTTCTTATACACTATAACATACTACAGATCTGATATATTACTTCTTATACACTATAACATTCTACAGATCTGATATATTACTTCTTATACACTATAATATTCTACAGTTCTGATATATCACTTCTTATACACTATAACATGATACAGTTCTGTGATATCACTTCTTATACACTATAACATACTACAGATCTGATATATTACTTCTTATACACTATAAGATTATACAGTTCTGATATATCATGTCTTATACACTATAATATTCTACAGTTCTGATATCACTTCTTATACATTATAACATTCTACAGTTCTGATATATCACTTCTTATACACTATAACATTCTACAGTTCTGAGATATCACTTCTTATACACTATAACATTCTACAGTTCTGATATCACTTCTTATACACTATAACATTCTACAGGTCTGATATATCACTTCTTATACACCATAAGATTATACAGTTCTGATATATCACTTCTTATACACTATAACATTCTACAGATCTGATATATTACTTCTTATACACTATAATATTCTACAGTTCTGATATATCACTTCTTATACACTATAACATGATACAGTTCTGTGATATCACTTCTTATACACTATAACATACTACAGATCTGATATATTACTTCTTATACACTATAAGATTATACAGTTCTGATATATCATGTCTTATACACTATAATATTCTACAGTTCTGATATCACTTCTTATACATTATAACATTCTACAGTTCTGATATATCACTTCTTATACACTATAACATTCTACAGTTCTGAGATATCACTTCTTATACACTATAACAGTCTACAGTTCTGATATCACTTCTTATACACTATAACATTCTACAGGTCTGATATATCACTTCTTATACACTATAACATTCTACAGATCTGATATATCACTTCTTATACATTATAACATTCTACAGTTCTGATATCACTTCTTATACACTATAACATGATACAGTTCTGATATCACTTATTATACACTATAACATTCTACAGTTCTGATATATCACTTCTTATACACTATAACATTCTACATTTCTGATATATCACTTCTCATACACTATAATATGATACAGTTCTGATATATCACTTCTTATACACTATAACATGATACAGTTCTGTGATATCACTTCTTATACACTATAACATGATACAGTTCTGATATATCACTTCTTATACACTATAACATTCTACAGTTCTGATATATCGCTTCTTATACACTATAACATTCTACAGTTCTGATATCACTTCTTATACACTATAACATGATACAGTTCTGATACATCACTTCTTATACACTATAACATTCTATAGTTCTGATATCACTTCTTATACACTCACAAGACAAGCAGGACTTCACCCTCTGACTCTTTGGCAGACATGTCACTTATTTAGACATAGAATAAGCAGCAAATTTGTGTAAATCATAGAGTAATAAACACTGGACTCTCTCATCCAGAGTATTTGACCCTTCACCCTGTGACCTGGAGATCTGGTTCAAAACTCTGGGGAAGATTCACTAAGTGGTGATAAAGAAGTGATAAATAGGTGATAAAGTGGAGATGATTCTCCAGTCATATCACTTCTCCAGTTCCTATGTTATTCTGTGGAACCTATTCAGTAAGATCTCCAGAGATTAAGAAATCTTAGTGCATAGGCTCCATAGAATAACATAGGAACTGGATAAGTGATAAACTGGAGAAGTCATCTCCACTTTATCACCTCTTTATCACCGCTTAGTGAATCTCCCCCCACTGAGTCTCAGGGTCAAATGGCATCTACCCATTACAAGCAGTCAGCAGAATCTGAAGGCAGGAGTATAGGTCTTTTCCTAAACTGTATTAACCTAATCTCCTTTCCTGTGTTTATAGTTTGATTTCGGTGATATATTTGTTCACCAAGCCATCCACACCATAGAATACTGCTTAGGATGCATATCCAACACTGCCTCCTACCTGAGACTCTGGGCTTTGAGTTTGGCTCATGCGCGTAAGTGAATTCTCTCTCTCTTTTCTTTTTATTTTTTGATAGTTGGAATTTCCACTCTCTCCCTTAACCCTTTGAGTGCCAGAGTCAGACCGGGTGACTGATTCAATGATGAAAGCGCAGCGCTGCACTTTCTAAGAATGACCCGGTGACAGGGTTCATTCAACAAGCGCTTGTACTGGTAGCAGCTAATACAGCCGCATCAGTACTGAAGAAGGCATAGAATGCCTTTGTGTCGCCCATGAATCATCTATCTTTTTGGCAGTGGCATAACTATAGGGGTCGACTTGCGACCGGGCCTGTGCCCTCCAGGGGCCCGGCCACCCCCTGCAACCCCTCCTCCTGGCTCCCGCAATTTCCCTCTGGCCTCCAGTAATGCAGAGTGCTGGGAGATTACGTCATCTCCCAGCGCTCTGCATTACTTAGAGGACCGAGCTGAAGCTCCAGGTAGGAGGCAGGAGATGGGGACATTGTGGAGATTGAGGGGCATTGTGGAGGGGTCAATGTGGCTGAGGGGGGCCAATGTGGGGGGGGGGGGCATGGCACTTCTTGCACCAGGCCCGGAGACTTCTAGTTATGCCTCTTCTTTTGGATAGAGAAAACAAGAGTACTCCCACTGCTGAAAGATGTTTCATTCAAAAGTTATTAATTTTCAAAGTTGAATTTTTTAGGTGCAATATCACAGTGGCCTGAAATTGTATGGTGGCGCTGTTGCTACATGATCCTATGACAGCTCTGGTCCCGGGACCATAAATCTCCATAGGATGGTGTAGCAACAGCGCCACTGTACAATTTCAGGCCACTGTGACATTGCACCTAAAAAATCAACTTTGAGCTTTAATAACTTTTGAAAAAAAAACACCTTTCAGCAGTGGGAGTACCCTTGTTTTACTCAGAGGGATAAACCCTAGAACATATTTTTTTTTTACATTTTAAGTATTATTATCCCTTTAAGCTTTCATCGATATATTATTTCTCTTATGGTCACTACCTATCAGGGAATTGCCTTAATGAGTTGTTTGATTGATTGCTTTCTCATGAACACTACATACCTCCCAACATTTCAAATTGCCATAGAGAGACACTTGTGTTTTATGTGGTGTTGCTGTGGGTGTGACTGGTGGAGGGTTATTATTGAGAATTTTTAGGTTATTTCATGACCTTCTGACACCTCTTTGTGTAACTGAACAAATGATTTACAATAAGACCAAAACATTTTATTTACATAGACTAATTTATAAAAACATATATACGGAAGTTTACAAAAAACATTAAAGGGATAGTAATACTTAAATATTACTAATCCCCATATTGTAGCCATTTTAAAAAGAATTGAATTGTCCCCAGTGTCATCTCTCAAACCTTTATGATTTGAGAAATAACTGTACGCAAAGTTCCCCCTCCCTCCCCCTACCCTGAAGTCAGCGTTGTACTGACTGCAGGGACATCCGGTCTTATTTTCATCAGGTGGCTCTGCAGCAGAGCCGAAATCACATTAGTAAAAAATAATTATTTAATTGAAACGGTCTTCTACGTATGCTTGAAAACCAAGCACACCTAGAAGACCGTTTCAGTGAAATAATACTTTTTCATGAAATGTGAGTTTTATTGCTGTGGAGCAATGTGATACACTTCTATACACACCACACAGTCTGATCTCCTAAACACAGAGACACCAGGGTGATACACTTCTATACACACCACACAGTCTGATCTCCTAAACACAGGGACACCAGGGTGATACACTTCTATACACACCACACAGTCTGATCTCCTAAACACAGGGACACCAGGGTGATACACTTCTATACACACCACACAGTCTGATCTCCTAAACACAGGGACACCAGGGTGATACACTTCTATACACACCGCACAGTCTGATCTCCTAAACACAGGGACACCAGGGTGATACACGTCTATACACACCACACAGTCTGATCTCCTAAACACAGGGACACCAGGGTGATACACTTATATACACACCACACAGTCTGATCTCCTAAACACAGGGACACCAGAGTGATACACTTCTATACACACCACAGTCTGATCTCCTAAACACAGGGACACCAGGGTGATACACTTCTATACACACCACACAGTCTGATCTCCTAAACACAGGGACACCAGGGTGATACACTTATATACACACCACACAGTCTGATCTCCTAAACACAGGGACACCAGGGTGATACACTTCTATACACACTGTACAGTCTGATGTCCTAAACAGAGGGACACCAGGGTGATACACTTATATACACACCACACAGTCTGGTCTCCTAAAAAAAGGGACACCAGGGTGGGAAAGAGGGACAGAGGGATTTTGGTCTCAAAGAGGGACTGTCCCTTCTAAGGACGGACACTTGGGAGACATGAACCACTAATTTCTCCTAAAGAGGGTCACTTGAGAGGTATGGACCCCTAATATCTGCTAAAGAGGGACGTGGAATAGATTGATGCCTAATGTCTCTTAAAGAGGGACACCTGGGTGGAATGGACCCTAATATCTCCTAAAGAGGGAGTCTTGGGAGGAATGGATCCCTAATATCTCCTAAAGAAGGACTCTTGGGAGGTGGACCCCTAATATCTCCTAAGGACGGACACTTTGGAGGTATGGACCCCTAATATCTGTTAAAGAAGAACACTTGGGAGGTATGGACCCCTAATATATCCTAAAGAGGGACACTTGGGAGGTACAGACCCCTAATATCACCTAAAGAGGGACACTTGGGAGGTACAGACCCCTTATATCTCCTAAAGAGGGACACTTGGGAGGTACAGACCCCTTATATCTCCTAAAGAGGGACACTTGGGAGGTACAGACCCCTAATATCACCTAAAGAGGAACACCTGGGAGGTACAGACCCCTAATATCTCCTAAAGAGGGACATTTGGGAGGTATAGTCCCCTAATATCTCCTAAAGAGGTACACTTGGGTGGTATGGACCCTAATATCTCCTAAAGAGGGACACATGGGAGGTATGGCAGTCCATTAGGCTGATGTGCAAAGTAAAACTGGAGGACTTACAGAGTAATACCCCCAAATAATAATGAAACTACCAGTAATTACTCTTGGTGGTCAGTGTTTTGCATTTCTGGATGAATTATATCATTAACTACCTTGTGTCTTTTTCCAGAGCTGTCCGAAGTGCTGTGGACTATGGTGATGCACAGTGGACTGTCCAGCTCGACTTGGGCAGGACTCATTGGTGTCTTCATTATCTTTGCTGCTTTTGCTTGTCTCACAATCGCCATCCTGCTAGTCATGGAAGGCCTATCTGCTTTCCTCCATGCACTCAGGCTCCACTGGTACGTAACACTCTTACTTGGCTAGTTTCATAGAAAACGCTAATGGGTTTGTCCAGCAGAGACTCCATCAGGGAGGAGAGATGGGTATATTTTCTGGGTAGCCTACTGCAATGGTCCCGCCTATATGGCAGCTCTCCAAATAGCGAGATCATCATGTCTCCTGCTTTAAAATGGCGATATGAAGTTGTCGATTGTATAAAAAGCTCAGTCTGGAAGTTCTCAAAAACACAGTGCACATAACAAGAGAAAGAAGTATCTAACTGTAGTAATTTTAATAACGCAGTCAAAATATTATGATAAAAATGCATACACAATAGACCTTCTTGGGCTTTAAAGGGATAGTAATGTTTTATAATAAAAGCAGCTCTAATTAATCATCATAGTATTTGGACTTTGGAGAGTGTTATTTCAGTACTATCAGAGTTGTAGTTTAAGAGTAATTCAATGATAAAGTATCCCCCTCCCACCCCTTTTACTGATGTAACACTGCTCAGCCAGAGCAGAAGGGAGGTGCCCAGGTAGACTGCAGAAAGGGACAATCTTCAATTAAATTAAGGGAAAAACCTGAAAAACTTGTCAAGGGGGGCAGGGCTTTCATTGTTCTCATAGGAAGAAGATTGTCCCCTTCTGTTATCTGTCTGGTCTATGGACTGGATTCCACATCTGAGAAGAGATGGCTTACACTAGGTAAAAGGGGCGGGAGGGGAAACTTTGCTTGTGAATATCTCTCAAACTATAAAGGTTTGAGAAATAAGACTTATATCGTTCTTCATGTTTTTTTTAATGCCTACAAAATAAAATAAAGATAAAATGAAGTATTACTATCCCTTTAAGCGTATCAAATGGCTACTCTCTCCCTTGTAGCCTACCATCTGCATCCTCCGGGACCAAAGAATAGGAGAGCTGGAGGATGCAGTCTGTAGGCTACAAGGGAGAGAGTACCCGTTTAATACGCATAAAGCCCAAGATGGGCTATTGTGAGTGTGTTTTTATCATATTATTTTTACTATGATCACAGCACACCTTCAGGCACCTTGTGATAATTTAACCCATGACATGCCAGGACTGTCACTGGTCCTTATAGTACCTATATCTGTGACCTTCCTGGCATGTCATTGGACGTTAATGGGTTAAATGGATGTTATCAGTTTGAATGATGGAAAGGACTGCAATACATGGCAAAGATATGCCTTGGAGACCTTTATTTTATTTATTTTTATTTAGAAAATGTTTTCTCAGGAAGAATAATTTGAGATTTCTCTTGTTTTCAAGTATGACCTGGAGAGCTTTTACAGTCAATTCACCAAACTGTGGGAAAAGCGGTGTATCAGATACAATGCTCCTCACCAGCACAATCACCATACTGCCCAACATTTCATATGGCTAATGAGGAGCACCTAGTGTTGCATTTCATATGGCTAATGAGGAACACCTAGTGTTGCATTTCATATGGCTAATGTGGAACACCTAGTGTTGCATTTCATATGGCTAATGAGGAACACCTAGTGTTGCATTTCATATGGCTAATGTGGAACACCTAGTGCTGCATTTCATATGGCTAATGTGGAACACCTAGTGTTGCATTTCATATGGCTAATGAGGAACACCTAGTGTTGCATTTCATATGGCTAATGAGGAACACCTAGTGTTGCATTTCATATGGCTAATGTGGAACACCTAGTGTTGCATTTCATATGGCTAATGAGGAACACCTAGTGTTGCATTTCATATGGCTAATGTGGAACACCTAGTGTTGCATTTCATATGGCTAATGAGGAACACCTAGTGTTGCATTTCATATGGCTAATGAGGAACACCTAGTGTTGCATTTCATATGGCTAATGTGGAACACCTAGTGTTGCATTTCATATGGCTAATAATGAGGAACACCTAGTGTTGCATTTCATATGGCTAATGAGGAACACCTAGTGTTGCATTTCATATGGCTAATGAGGAACACCTAGTGTTGCATTTCATATGGCTAAAGAGGAACACCTAATGTTGCATTTCATATGGCTAATGTGGAACACCTAGTGTTGCATTTCATATGGCTAATGAGGAACACCTAGTGTTGCATTTCATATGGCTAATGAGGAACACCTAGTGTTGCCCCTTGCAACACTAGGTGGTGTTGCAAGGGGCATGCCTGATGGATGGGGCATTGAGAATTTTTAGGTTATTTCATGACCTACTGACACCTCTTTGTATAACTGAATTAGTAATCTAGAGCAAGACCAAAGTATTTTATAAACACATATACTGAAGTTTAATATGAGTTTTATTGCTGTGGAGCAATGTGATAAACTTATATACACACACCACACAGTCTGATCTCCTAAAAAGAGCACCACCAGGATGGGAAAGAGAGACAGAGGGGTTTTAGTCTCAATGAGGGACTGTCCCTCCTACAGAGGGACACTTAGGAGGGCTGGAATCCTAATATCTCCTAAAGAGGGACATTTTGGAGATATGTATAGGGGGTGCAGAAGTTTTGGAGACCCCAGGCATTTAGAGGTGTAGAGGTTTAGCACACCTCCCAACATTTCAAATAGCCAAAGAGGGACTCTTTTTTTAGGGAGTGTTGCTGGGGGAGTGGCTGCTGGTAGGGGCATTTTAGGTTATTTCATGGCCTATTGACAATTCTTTGTGTAACTGAATAAATAATATAGACAAGACCAAGGGATTTTATTTATACAGACTAATTTATAGACACATATACTGATGTTTGTACAAACATTAATGTGAGTTTTATTGCTGTGGAGCAATGTGATACAATTATATACACACCACACAGTCTGATCTCCTAAAAAGAGGGACATCATGGTGAGAAAGAGGGACAGAGGGATTTTGGTCTCAAATTTGGACTGTCCTGACTAAAGAGGGACACTTAGGAGTTATGGAGAACTGATGGATACATTTGGGAAAAGCAGCCACGTTTATGTTTTGCACACCCAGAATAGTCTCCCTCCTTGACCTTTTCTGGATAGTTTTCTTCCTGTAAATCTATGAGATCCGCACCCTAAAACAGGAGAAAACCCACTGAAAATTGGGCAAGCCCATTTGTTAAAATGCCCCTGTCTCTATGAATTCCAGTCTGCCCATGTCCTCCATCCGCTGACATCCCAATTTGTAGCCTACATTAGCACCACCATAATTCCAGGATCATTATAAGACTGACATATTTGTATGGAAACAATGTACTTCCTTTCACCCCGTGGAAGAGACAGAGTGCCCAAATTCTTGCAGCTCAATTTCCATATGGAATTATTCAAATGTGTTTTATTTTTTTCTCCGCAGGGTGGAATTCCAGAACAAGTTTTACGTTGGTACAGGATATCTGTTCACTCCATTTTCTTTCCAGAGCATCCTTAATGGAACAGACAATGAATAAAACTGAGAATGTAGCCCTGCCAAGCTGCCTATTTATATTTCCAATGTGAATTTGCAATATCTGAACTCCCAGCAGCCATAGTGAAACCACTGTCCCCCATAAACACATTTCTCATTTACGCTCAGATATTCCTTACTGTCTCTATCCAGGTGTTGACAATTGTATCTTTGAGATGGAATTCTGGGTAGTGACCTCATAGTGTACTTTATCAGAACTGGGTTTAACCCTTTGAGTGCCAGAGGGGTACGCAACACATTCTAGAGCAATGCGATGCGTACCCCTCTGGCACTCAAAGGGTTAACCATATCTCTGCAACAAAAGCAAATCTGTTGCAGATTGGAAATGTCAGATGTAGGTCAGGTTACTGTAACATTTTAGGAAAAATAAGGGAGAGATACACTAAAGTGATCAATGTGATATAAAGAGGAGATAAAATATCCAGTCTGATGAATTCCCTAAATTCCCATTGATTGAAATTATCAGCTTAACCCCTTTAATTCTAGGGGCTGCCGTACACTGCAAATCAATGTGTGGGAGAACTCGGTAGCATTCAAGGGGTGGAAAGCACGATTTAAATCAATGAGAATTTAGTTTGAGATATCGTAGTGCATGTCTTCCATAGAATAACCTAGGGACCAGAGAGTTTGTCCTTGTTATCACACTTTCTTACATGTGTCCCTGTAGTCTATAACTAAAGCTCCCCCATAGAATAACATAGGAACAGGAGAGTTTATCTCACTGGAGAAGTTATCTCCTCTTTATCACACCTTAGTACATCTCCCCTGTAGTTTATAACTAAAGATCTCCCATAGAATAACATAGGGACTGGAGAGTTTATCTCACTGGAGAAGTTATCTCCTCTTTATCACACCTTAGTACATCTCCCCTGTAGTCTATAACTAAAGCTCTCCCATAGAATATCATAGGAACTGGAGAGTTTATCTCACTGGAGAAGTTATCTCCTCTTTATTTCACCTTAGTACATCTCCCGCCTGTAGTCTATAACTAAAGCTCTCCCATAGAATAACATAGGAACTGGAGAGTTTATCTCACTGGAGAAGTTATCTCCTCTTTATTTCACCTTAGTACATCTCCCGCCTGTAGTCTATAACTAAAGCTCTCCCATAGGATAACATAGGAACTGGAGAGTTTATCACACTGGAGAAGTTATATCCTCTTTATCACACCTTAGTACATCTCCCCTGTAGTCTATAACTAAAGCTCTCCCATAGAATAGCATAGGAACTGGAGAGTTTATCTCACTGGAGACGTTATCTCCTCTTTATCACACCATAGTACATCTCCCCCTGTAGTCTATAACTAAAGTTTTCCCATAGAATAACATAGGAACTGGAGAGTTTATTACTGGATAAGTTATCTCCTCTTTATCACACTTTCATCCCAGATTTGTGCATCTTCTTCAAGGTCATATTTCTCAGCTAAAATCATTTTGTTGGTAATAGGTACATGTTATAGCAACTGTGGCTACACCTGTATTTACATGTTTATAAAGTATTTTCCAGGGAAAAAATATTTTAAAATATCTCTTATTTTAACCCCCTTTGATGCTAGAGAGGCTCCACAATGTGTAAGAGTCCAAGGAATTGATATAGGTCACAAAACTACTGAAAATGTTATTCCTGAAAATTCTAACAGTGGAATAAAATACAGTCAATTAAACAAAACTCAGCTTTAAATATCTAGTACAAAAACCTAAATCTGTATTATAATAGCAATAATGTATCAAACTTTCTGCTACTGCTTTAAAAGGAAAGTATTATAAGGGAACAGGATTTTAGAACACATTTTGTGTCATGAGGCAAGGGTAGTCAATTATAGAACTTCCAGATGTTGGGACTACAACTCCCATCATTCCTAAACCGCCAATGACTGACTGAGGATGATGGAAGTTGTAGTCTTGATCAGCTGAAGATCTCACACTTGACTACCCTTGTCCTAATGTGCCCTGAAACAGTGCCATAGGATGCCACCATATGTACCTTTCGCAGTTAGCTAGGACAGCAACGGGGCATACTACACTAGGAGGAGTCCATGTTGCTCCTCCCCTTTGCATCACTGACGCATATGTGCACTGAGCAACATCCTATTTATGATTTTTTTTTGTTCCGGATCCAACCAGTTCCTGTTTTGGTGCTATACTGTGCACCCTGTGGACTGATTTAACCCCTTAATGACCACCCGATCCAGGGATGATCAGCCATTAAGGACCCCAGCACTTTTTTTCTCCATGAATTCTGGGATGGCAAAGTGGCATGCAGCCGCGCTGCCATCCCAACATTCCATCACGTGCCAGGACCGTCGCCGCTCTTTAATGCACATCCACCGATGATGGTCCTGGAATTCATAGGTCATTATCGGGTTAAAAATACATGGAAGCAACAGAAGGGGGATGGTGCTCAGTGATGTATCTGTGATGTAAAGGGGTGGAGAGATGTGGAGGGTGATGCAGTGAGGTGTGATAAAGGGGAGATGACTTCTCCACAGTTATACTTCTCCTATATAATATACTTATTCTATGGAACCTGGGCACTAAGATTTTGCAATTGGGAGAGATCTCAGTGCCCAGGCTTCATTGAATAACACAGGAACTGGAGAAGTGATATGAGTGGAGAAGTTATCTCCTCTTTATCACCTTTTTATCACACCTTAGTGCATAACACCCATGGTATATTCTAAGTGCCCTGGATATCTTGGAAAGATGCATATTGAGACACCGTTCACAAGTGTTTCATACAAAAGTATAATTTAAAACGAACACACACACAAACATATAGAGATAAGCACACAAGCACAAATACATATACATACACATACAAACATAGAGAGATAAACACACAAGCAGACAAGCACAAATACATATAAAACACACAAAACACAGACACACACAAACATACAGAGGTAAACACACACACCATACAAACACAAAACACTCACACACACATACACACACATACAGAGATAAACACACACAATACAGAAACACAGATAACACACACACACACACAGAAGTAGACACACATATAGAGATAAACACACACACACACACACACACTCTCACCTGTTTACAGATTATATTTTCCTCTTAAAGGGGAACTACCACCCCGCAATAACTTAACATGCATTCATTCTTCATCTGGCAACTAGCTGCTTAGTAGCGCTAGTTGTCAGAAATATATCCTGGTTCCAAAGATTTTGCCGTTATACCAAGTGGCTCCAAAAGGGACTGACAGTGCAGGCGCACGGACGTCACTGTGACGAGATGTCCGTGCTTCCTGCTCCTGTGAGCATTGGTAAAACGGCAAAATCTTTGGAACCAGGTAATATTTCTGGTGACTAGCGCTACTAAGCAGCTAGTCGCCAGATGAAGACTGAATGCATGTTAAGTTATTGCGGGGTGGTAGTTCCCCTTTAAATGGTTATTAATGCCCAAATTTATGTTGATGCAATATGGTAGATTTAAAAAAATAAGGTATCTGGAGAAAGTCCTATCTCTCAAACCTTTATGGTTTGAGAGATATTCAGCGCTAAAGCCCCCCCCCCCCATGTCGGCTGTAAAGCTGACAGAAGGAGATCCATGTCGTCCAACACGAGGAGGCTCTTCCGCAGAGCCGCAATAGCGATATTTAAAAATAACTACTTCAGTGGAACGGTCTAGAAAGTGTGCTTGCAAACCAGGCTCACTTTGTAGTCCATTCCAATTAAATATTTATTTTTAAAGATCGCTATTTCAGCTCTGTTGAAGAGCATCCGGCTGGTCCCAGGACCGGGATCTCCTGCTGTCAGTACAGCACTGATGCCGGGAGAAGGGGGGGAGGAAGGGGGGAACTTTAGCGGCGAATATCTCTCAAACCATAAAGGTGCCCAGGTGCCCAGGTAGACTGCAGAGAGGGACAATCTTCAATTAAGATAAGGGAAAAACCTGAAAAACTTGTCAAGGGGGCAGGGCTTTCATTGTTCTCATAGGAAGAAGATTGTCCCCTTCTGTTATCTGTCTGGTCTATGGACTGCATTCCACATCTGAGAAGAGATGGCTTACACTAGGTAAAAGGGGCGGGGAGGGGAACTTTGCTTGTGAATATCTCTCAAACCATAAAGGTTTGAGAGATAAGACTTATATCGTTCTTCATGTTTTTTTAATGCCTACAAAATAAAATAAAGATAAAAAGAAGTATTACTATCCCTTTAATGTGTCTCACAATGGTGGAGCAATTGGCCATTTTAGATCTAATACCCCTTCAATGTAGCAATTTTATCAATTCTTTTACACTGAAAAATATCAGATTGTATGAGGAATATGTATGTGTAAAACAGAGTAGTTCTTGGGGAAATCTAACTGACTGCACTATAATGAAACAAATATAATAATCCTACTTAAATGGGCCTTTTAACCCCTTAAACGTTAGCAAGATCTCCAACTCATTCTAGTATCCGTGGAGTTAAAGGCCCCATTTAAAACAGTGGGGAAAGTTACTTGTTCCCTGTGGTGCAGTTGGTTTGCTCCAGAATTGGTCCACCATTGTCATTATACATATACCCCATGGTACATGAAGGGATAGTAATACTTAAAATGTAAAAAAAAATGTGTTGTAGGGTTTATCCACCTGAATAAAACAAGAGTACTCCCACTGCTGAAAGGTGTTTTATTAAAAAGTTATTACAGCTCAAAGTTGAATTTTTAAGGTGCAATATCACAGTGGCCTGAAATTGTACAGTGGCACTGTTGCTACACCATCCTATGGAGATTTATGGTCCCGGGACCAAAGCTGTCCATAGGATCGTGTAGCAACAGCGCCACCGTACAATTTCAGGTCACTGTGATACTGCACATAAAAAATTCAACTTTGAGCTTTAATAACTTTTGAATAAAACACCTTTCAGCAGTGGGAGTACCCTTGTTTTTCTCAGGGGGATAAACCCTACAACATATTTTTTTTTTTACATTTTAAGTATTACTATCCCTTTAACCCCCTTAAATCCAGAGCTGTTTCCAAGAAGTTGCTAGTTTGTTGAACATCTCTAACATCGCAAAGATTAGCCCTTTGAGTGCCAGAGGAGTATCCAACGTATTACAAAGCAATGCATTGGATACTCCTCTGGCACTCAAGGGGTTATCATCAAAAGTAAGTGCGCAGAGGTACCGAACTTTCTTGGGTCTATTTACAATAGTACTGAACAATAACCAGTGAAATTATTGTCCCAGGAAGGACTGGTCAGGGTTACTAAATGTTTGATTGAAGAAGATGAATAAAAAGACTCATGCCATATCTTTGTGTTTGTATGATTATTGCCCCAAAAGTTGAAGTTGGCAGAATGAGCTGGCTTGTAAAAGACATTTTTACCTGTTCCCTATAGTCAGTGGTGTAACTATAGGGGCCACACCTGCGACCAGGCCCATCACTCCAGGGTCCCGGCCTCCCCCTGCGACCCCCTCGCCTGACGCCCACAATTAAATAATGCAGAGCGCTGTGGCTCTGCATTACGAGAGTGCTGGTCTGCCAGAGGGAGATCGGTATTCCCTCCCACAGACCGGCACTCTCGTAATGCAGAGCACTGGGAGATGACATCATCATGACATCATCTCCCAGCGCTCTGCATTACTGAAGAGGACCGCGTGGGAGAAGAGGTCTGTGCAGAAAGAGGAACAGACCTGTCCTCTGCCACTGGAACACCAGGGAAGTAGGAGATTTAGGGGTAATGTGGAAGGGGCAATGTGGAGATAAGGGCATTGTAGAAGGGGCAATGAGGAGATGAGGGCAATGTGAAAGGGGCACTGTGGAAGGGGCAATGTGGAGATTGAGGGGAAATGTGTAAGGGGCAATGTGGAAATTGAGGGGCATTGTGGAAGGGGCAATGTGGAGATGGGGGGCAATGTGGAGGTGGCCAGTGTGGTAGGGGGGCCCATGGCAATTCTTGCACCAGGGCCCCGTGGCTTCTAGTTACGCCTCTGCCTATAGTGCAGTTGGTGTCCATCCCAGAATTGCAGCACGTTCCTTAATACATCAACCTGAACCCACAAAGTCTGGGGTTGTGAGCCAGACACTTAGGAATTGTATTCCAGCTCACTGCCAGCCAATGAGGTCCAAAAAAAACACAGTGGGGATTGTGCACTGAAAGTAAAGAAGGTGATAATTTGGAGATGACTTTTCCAGTGATATCACTTTGCCAGTTCCTATGTTATTCTATGAATTCTATGCCCTAAGATTTTTCAACTGGGAGAGATCTTAATGTATTGGCTCCATAGAATAACACAGGAACTGGAGGAGTGATATCTCTGGAGAAATCATATCCTCTTTATCACCTCTTTATCACACCTTAGTGCATCTCCCCCAATACGCAGTTAAAGCGGAACTTTCATCCGCTATAAAGTCAGCCAGTGAGTACTATATAGCAAATACATTTCATTGGCTGGCTGGACTGGTGCGTGCAAGGCAGCTGGGGTGGAGCAGGTATGCTGGAGCTGCAAATGAGACCCGCGGCTGAGGCTCCCGCCAGCACTGACCATCTTTCTGAGGGCTGACATAGAGTAAGAGTTCCCCCTGGGAACTCTTACTCTGTGTCAGCCTTAGAAAGATGGTCAGCGCCGGAGGGAGCCTCAGCCGTGGGACTAGGGTGACCAGTGACCACATGTCCTGGAATGGCAGAACGGAAATGTGGTCACCCTAGTTCTAAATCAGTTACACAAAGAGGTGTCAGAAGGTCATGAAATAACCTAAAAATTCTCAATAATGACCCGCCACCAGTCACACCCACAGCAACACCACCTAAAACATGTGTCCCTCTATGGCAATTTAAAATGTTGGGAGGTATGTGAAAGAGTTAAAATAAGCCAGCACTGTGAATAGAATGGACTCATTGTTTCACTGTCAGTCTGAGTTCTGATACCACAAAGCAGTAGAAATCCATACACTTGTTATGTCATCACGGGCTGGCATTGTGTTCCTGTGTCCTGTACATGTTCTTGGTTGGAAAGGTGATCAAGTGGCAAATTATAATTATTATCAGCCCTGAAGAGTACGTGAGAGGTATTCAAAGGTTATATAAATAATCTGTAAACTAATAGCCACAATTTAAAGTGACAGTCAACCTTCTTTTTACTGTACTTATTTGGCAAGTGCTTATTAAGTAAATTTGCATGTACTTTTTGTTTAATTATGACCTTTTTTTTTTTACAATTTTATTTCCTTGACAGGAAGCTCCTTGAATTTCTCTTTTACAGAGCTTTCTTTCACTCCTCCTGTGAAAGTAGGGGTAGTGATACAATGTACCATAATCCATGCAGCAATGAGTGCTCTGTATGCTGCAGGGGCCGAAGGCATTTGTGGTGCCAGGATAGGTCAACACTGCTTATTATCTTGCTTTCACAGTCCCTGATGGAAAGCTCTCTGGAAACTGAAATTGGGTGAACTCACTGAGAGGGAC
The DNA here is from genome assembly GCA_037306005.1 of Rhinophrynus dorsalis. Classification (NCBI taxonomy): domain Eukaryota; kingdom Metazoa; phylum Chordata; class Amphibia; order Anura; family Rhinophrynidae; genus Rhinophrynus; species Rhinophrynus dorsalis. The sequence goes on along the minus strand of CM074721.1, from coordinate 34,213,480 downwards.
AAACAAGATTAAAAAAAATGAGTGAAAATTCAAAACAAAACAACAAAAAGTATAGGTCATTTAACTTTGTGTGTGTGTATGTATGGAGGCTGTGGGTTGTTACAGACAGGGTCAGGGTAGCAATCACATACCTGACCTTGTAAGTATTTACCTTTCTTTTATTTTTACAAAGCAGAGCCTGCAAGTTCGCCGTCGTCTCCCCCCCCCCCAGACACAATGGCTCTTTTCCATAGTTGTTCGTAGAGGTTAGCTGGACCTGAAGATTGTCAGTGCGCACTTTGGTCTTTTAAAGGGATAGTAATGTTTCACAAAAAGCAGCTCTGATTAATCTTCATAGTATTTGGGCCATGGAGAGTGTTATTTCAGTACTGTCAGAGTTGTAGTTCAAGAGTAATTGAATGATAAAGTATCCCCCTCCTGCCCCTTTTACTGATGTAACACTGCTCACCTCAGATGTGGAATCTAGTCTCTTGACCGGACAGATCACAGCAAGGGACAATCCTCTTACTGTGATCATAAGGAAAACCCTGCCCCGCCTTGACAGGTTTTTCCCTTATGTTCACTGAAAATTGTCCCTCTCTGTGATCCATCCGGACAGTCTTGCTGCTCTGAGGTGAGCAGTGTTACATCAGTAAAAGGAGTGGGAGGGGGATACTTTATCATTCAATTACTCTTGTACTACAACTCTGACAGTATTGAAATAACACTCTCCATGGCCCAAATATTATGAAGATTAATTGGAGCTTCTTTTATTGTGAATCATTACTATCCATTTAATGTATCTCATATACGCACAATATAAGGGTTATTGATCTTGTGTATATATTTATATATATATATATATATATATATATATATATATATATAGGACATTGGTCATTGGGCGGGTTAAATAAACAGACTCGGCCCTCTGTTTCTCAAGAGGTAAATAAGGTCACACTGTGAAATGCTCTGGAACATCATGTTATTACAAGGATCAGACTTCAATGATCTGGCATTTAAGAACAACACCTTTATAGTCTGAATTGCCTAATCTTTGTATTAGCATAAAATCCCATTCTGCACACATCTTCTACCTGTGGCCAGGTTTAACACCTTGGGCGAAGCAATGCATTGAGGATGCCCGTAGCGTCCAAGGGGTGAAATGAACATTGATACCTACAGAAGCTTTAACCGTTTGAATGTCAGAGTGTCATTGCAATGTGTTGAATCCTTCACTGGCACTCATGCACTCAAAGGGTTAAACACCAGAGTGCACGATGTGTTTGCAATGCATTATGCACCCCTCTGGCACTCAGATTGTTAAAAGGAGCAGTAAACTTGCTTTTATGAAAAATATCCATTATAGCGTTTTCTTGCTGAGTACATAATAGGTATTCCCATTGCTCTGAGGGTTTTCATTCAAAAGTTATTAAAGTCCAAACCAGTTTTTTTTTCTTTTATATTAAACTGCAGTTTTCATTGGTGGCCACCAGGTGAACGAATGAATGTTTATTTATATAGCTCCACAAGTGTACGCATCTCTTTACAGTTTATGGGAGAAACGTTCAAAAAGTGGACATAATGAAAAAATGAACGGATCATGAGTTGGTTGTAAAAGAAGGACAATATTTTTAGAAGTTAATACAACATGTTTGAAAATGTGTCAAAAATAGGGTGACCACATTTCCCTTCTGCCATTCCGGGACGTGGTCACCCTAGCCCCGTCATACCTTAAGTCCCTGGTGGTCTAGCGGCGTAGAATGTGCTCTGTGCCTCCTCCGGCACAGAGCTGAAGCTCCCGCGCGGTATGGCCAGTAATGCAGAGCGCTGGGAGTGATGTCATCTCCCAGCGCTCTGTATTACTAGAGCGCTTGCCTCCAGGTAAGCTGCATTGCCGCCCTGGATGTCAGCCTGCAAGCGGTGTGTCATATCATGGACGCCGCGAGCGGCGTCCATGATGTGACACACCGCTTGCAGGCTGACATCCAGGGCGGCTTGCCTTCATTCCGGGACACTTCATTGTCCCGGTTGAAGGGGACCCGGGACGCGGGACATAGCCCTGAAATAAGGGACAGTCCCGGACGTTCCGGGACCCGTGGTCACCCTAGTCAAAAAGGCTTAAAATGACGTTAAGAAGATCTTGATAAACATTGCCCTTAAAAATTCTGATCTTAAAGTGGATGTGTCACCATGTATAACATAGCATAAATAGTTAGACTACATATCGAATACTACTAAAACGGTATTCATTTTTTTTTTAAGTTTTATTTTGTGTAAATTTAACTTAGAAAGTCTGGGCTGCAGCTACTTCTGCATAGACTGTGGTTACCTGCTCTGTAACCACAGTGCGACGGTCTTTGATGTCTTTAATGTCTTTGATAAATCACATACTACAGATAGGCACTAGAAAAATAATAATATAGTTACCATAAATCTACCCACATGGTAGGGTGCACTCCAAAGCTAAATATTAAGCTCAAAATATGTGAAAATGTAAGAGAGAACACCAAAAGAAGATCCTCTCCCACAAACACTAAAGCAGCTCTTTAATGGAGGCACTCCTCAAAAGTAACTGAACAATCAGCATAGCAAAAATATATAAATGTTTATTGGCATATAAATACAAATACAGAGATTACATTAAAAACAATTAAAACAAATATAGACTGGACTACATCCCTCAGTAACTGCAGTCCCTAAAATAACACACACACCTATTTTTTGTATAGTAGTAGATTCTATCGTAGAACCACTTCTAAAATAGAAGCAGAAAAGTACATATACTATACAAAATACCCCTCTAAGTAACATACAAGGGAGGTATGTTTATTATTAGTGTTGAGCGAGCGTGCTCGGCCGATGCTCGGATGGGCTCGAGCATCGCTCTGCTCGGCACATGGCGGTACTCGTCGAGTACCGCCATGTGCTCGCCCGCCATGTTCGGGTGGCGGGGATCTGTGCCGGAAGAGGCACAGATCTGAAGACGCTCCGCTGGACCACCAGGGACTGGAGGTACGGGGGCATTGCGGAGATGAAGGGGGCATTGCGGAGATGAAGGGGGACATTGTGGAAGAGGGGCATAGCGGAGATGAAGGGGGACATTGTGGAAGAGGGGCATAGCGGAGATGAAGGGGGACATTGTGGAAGAGGGGCATAGCGGAGATGAAGGGGGACATTGTGGAAGAGGGGCATAGCGGAGATGAAGGGGGACATTGTGGAAGAGGGGCATAGCGGAGATGAAGGGGGACATTGCGGAGATGAAGGGGGCATTCGGAGATGAAGGGGGCATAGCGGAGATGAAGGGGGGCATTGACCAGGCACCCTCCCCTCATCAGAGCAGGGGGTGCCTGGTGTAATGCTCGTGTCGCCCCATTCATTTCAATGGGGCTCGGGTGCTCGGCCGAGCATTCGAGCCTCAGGGGGTGCTCGGTCAGAGCACCCGAGCACCCGAGCATCGGGGTGCTCGCTCAACACTATTTATTATATAAAGATATAATATAACAAAGAAATAGCTTAGTAGAGAAAATACAAACAGATACTTATCACCCCCAAGTCTGGAACAAGAGGTATAATAGATGTATGCAAGGGACTACAGGCTGAGGAAAATCATCCGGCCGTGCTGACCATCCCAACACGTATGGCCGAAATGGAAACGAAAATTTTCAAAGACTTTTTTTACCAATTGACTCTATACTATGGCTTCTCACTCCTGCTAACAGTAATTTAAAGGGATAGTAATGTTTCACAATAAAAGCAGCTCTAATTAATCTTCATAGTATTTGGGCCATGGAGAGTGTTATTTCAATTCTGTCAGAGTTGTAGTTCAAGAGTAATTCAATGACAAAGTATCCTTCTCCCACCCCTTTTACTGATACTTTATTATTACTATCCCGAATAATTTAATAACCCCCAGGTTCATCTCTCAAACCTTTATGGTTTGAGAGATAACCGAAGGTTAACTTCCCCCCTCCCTCCCCCTACCCTGAAGTCAGCTTTGTGCTGAGTGCAGGGGTAGTCTGTCATACAACAAGCTTGCGGCTCTGCAGCTGAGCCAAGAAGAAACGGTCTTCTACGTGTGCTTGGTTTGCAAGCACATGGGTGCAATACTGACGCAATATGGGTGCAATACAGACACAACTTGGGTGCAATATGGTTGCAATATTGGTGCAATAAGGATGCATTAAGGACTCAATATGGGTACAATACTGACGCAATATGGGTGCAATACTGACGCAATTTGGGTGCATTCACCATATTGTACGTTAACATGTCGCAGCATTAAGGACTCAATATGTGTGCCATTTGGGTGCAATTTGGTTTTCTGGGTATGTTTTGTTGGGTTTTGGGTTGCTTTTTGGGTATGTTTCGGTGGGTTTTGGTTTGTGTTTTATGGGTTTTGGGTTGGTTTTGGTGTTTTTTGGGGGTTTTGGGTTGGGTTTTGGGTTGGTTTTGGTGGGTTTTAGGTTTGGTTTTGTGGGTTTTGGGTTGGTTTTGGTGGATTTTGCGGGTTTTGGGTTGGTTTTGTTGGGTTATGGGTTGGTTTTTGGGTTGGTTTTGGTGGGTTTTGGGTTGGCTTTGGGTTGGGTTTTGGGTTGGGTTTTGTGGGTTTTGAGTTGGTTTTGGTGGGTTTTGGGTTGTTTAGGTAGGTTTTGTGGGTTTTGGGTTGGTTTTGTACTCATATTGCGTTCTTAATGCACCCATATTGCGTCCTTAATGCACCCATATAGCGTAATTATTGCACCCATATTGCGTCCTTAATGCACCCATATTACACCCATATTGCATCCTTAATGCACCCATATAGAGTCATTATTGTACCCATATTGCGTCCTTAATGCACCCATATTGCATCCTTAATGTGTTCTTATTGCCTCAATATTGCACCAATATTACATCCTTAAAGGGTAACATTCACATACAGAAAACTTTTGAGCATTTGTTTAATTACATAAGAAACATTAGGAAAGGTGCTCTCTTTTTTTTTAACTTAATTATTAAGTTAACTTCAAAGTTCTCAACTTCTGCATACTGTAGCTGCGGCATGGCTCTCAGGACTTCCCAGCAGCCTGTTGTTCTCCTCCCACCTCCCTCCCAGCTGCCCCCGGGATCGAGTTCACGCTTCACTTCGTTGTGGTGTGAACGGCTCCTAGCGTTTAAGGAAGTGGTAATTAGCATTATATTGAGGTTGCAGTAGTAGTATTATTGAGGTTGCAACCTCAGTATAATGCTAATCGCCGCTTCCTGTAACGATAGGAGCCGTTCACACCACACCGAAGTGAAACGTGAACGTGCTCCCGGGGAAAGCTGGGAGGGTGGTGGGAGGAGAATGACAGGCTGCTGGGAAGTCCTGAGAGCCGTGCAGCAGCTACAGTGTGCCGCAGTATGCGGAAGTTGAGAACTTTGAAGTGTAATATCTTAATAATTAAGTAAAAAAAAAAAAAAGAGAGAGAGAGCACCTTTCCTAATGTTTCTTATGTAATTAAACAAATGCTCAAAAGTTTTCTATATGTGAATGTTCCCCTTTAATGTGTCCTTATTGCACCAATATTGCACCCATATTATGTCCATATATTGCACCAAAATTGTGTAATTAATGCACCCATATTGCATCCTTAATGCTGCAACATGTTAATGCACGATATGGTAAATGCGCCATTCAGAACAATGCGAAATGTAGAATTTGCGAAACTTTACATTGCAAAACTTTAATCGCGACACTATAAATGACGAGGCCGAATACATGCATCATTTTATGATGCCAAACTTTACATGCGACACTTTGATAGTAAACCGCGGGAGTACACTGTTTTTACTCAGGAGGATAAACCCTACAATATATATGAGTGTTACTATCCCTTTAAACCATGATGTACAGACACCAACACAGGGAGACTCTGTTTAAATGCCAGAAAGAGGATTAATTGCAAATTGATATGCTCAGTTGTAGTTTTCCCTTCCCTAACCGCACTCACTGCTTCTTTACCTGCCAAATAAACAATTAAATGGGCGAATGTACATGGCATCTGCGATCATTCACTGTGTCCAATGGTAATTAATTAATCTGTCTACAGTAAAATATAAATTGCTTCTTTTCCCCCTCATTGAATCTTAAATCAACACCAACACTGATTTTAAAAAAACCCTTGGAGTACCAGAGCTTATTGTTTTGCAATGCACTGGATACCCCTGTGGTACTCATAGGGTTAAATGGCTAGGATTAACATACTTGAACTTTCAACACAGAGGACATTTTAGCTTAGCAACCAGACTTAGTCTATAAATGAGGCTCACTTTAACCCTTTGAGTACCAGGGAACACTCAGAGGTATAAGACCCTCAAGGTTTTTGCATGTTTACTCTTGCGTGGATCCTACAAACAAACCTGGCAACTTCGGAGGTAGCACCCCACGACGTGACACCCAGTATGGGAGTATCCAAATTACACAATTTGTGTCACACTGTGGGCAGAGCTTTAAAGAAGTGGGTGGGATTGGGATGAGGGAAGCTGGGATCTTTCCCAACAATGGGAGGGAAGAGGTGGGAGTGGGCAGAACAAGTGACAGAGTGGGTTGAGCTACCAAAGGTCCATACCTCCTAAGTCTCCTTCTTTATGAGATATTAGGGGTCCATACCTCCCAGACATACCTCTTTAGGAGATATTAGGGGTCTGTGCCTCCTAATTCTCCCTCATTAGTAGATATTAGAGGTCCATGCCTCCTAGACTTACCTCTGTAGGAGATATTAAGGTTCTGTACCTCCAAAGTGTCCCTCTTTAGAGATGTTAGGGGTCCACAACTCCCAAATGTACCTCTTTAACAGATATTAGGGGTCCAAACCGCCCAAGTGTCCCTCATGGCTGCAACCCGGTATATGTTAATGATGTGATTTGTGTCATGAAGAGGACTGGGCTTAATCAGGGGAGTGGGGGAAATGGGTGTAACAGGGTGGGAAGAAGGAGAAATGGGCTGGAAGTGGTGTAACGGGAGAAGGAGGAGAAGTGGGAGTGACAGGGTGGGAAGGAGGAGAAGCAGTGGGAAGTGGGTGTAACAGGGTGAGAAGGAGGTGAGGTGGGTAGGAAATGGGTGTAACAGGGTGAGAAGGAGGAGAAGTGGGTATAACAAGGTGGGAAGTAGGAAACGTAGGTGGGAAGCGGCGGGTGTAACAGGGTGGGAAGGAGGATAAGTGGGTAAAAAGTGGGAGGAACAGGGTGGGACGGAGTAGAAGTGGGAGGAACAGGGTGGGAAGGAGGAGAAGTGGGTGGGAAGTGGGTGGAACAGAGTGGGAAGCAGGAGAAGTGGGTGGAACAGAGTGAGAAGGAGGAGAAGTGGGAGGGAAGTGGGTGGAACAGAGTGGGAAGGAGGAGAAGTGGGAGGAACAGGGTGGGAAGGAGGAGAAGTGGGTGGGAAGTGGGTGGAACAGAGTGGGAAGGAGGAGAAGTGGGCAGGAAGTGGGTGGAACAGAGTGGGAAGGAGGGGAAGTGGGAGGAACAGGGTGGGAAGGAGGAGAAGTGGGTGGAACAGAGTGGGAAGGAGGAGAAGTGGGAAGGAAGTGGGAGGGACAAGGTGGGAAGGAGGAGAAGTGGGTGGGAAGTGGGTGTAACAGAGTGGGAAGGAGGAGAAGTGGGCGGAGTTTCTCAGGAAACTCATACCACAGGAGAATCAGCCTCTGTCTCCGGAGACTTGGTAATTAACTCTATAAACTGGAGTCTCCGGGGCATGTCACTGGGCACAGCAAAGCAGCAGGACAGGGAGCAGCATTGGCAGTAGGGATAAGTGAAAAGTGATGTTCTTTTCAGCTGAAATTTTTGCGTAAAATACACAATTTGATTATTTTCCTTAGAAATTGCTGCGCATAGAAAATATGTGAAGTTAGAACCTTTTTATTACCACAAATTAATTTCTCATAAGAACTTTGCTATTTTCAGTCTATGCTTTCTATGGCAACGTATTTCATGCCCAATGCTATTAAATCCCAGAACTTCCTACCATGCTGTGAGGGGGAGGAAAGCAGCTGGAGAGTGGTGAAAGCACAGAGAGAGAGGAGAGCTACAATTAAAAACAATAATTGTTTGCAGTTGCAGCCTGTGTTGCTTCAGTTGTCTGCAGTGCAATGAGAATACTGAGGAGTTAGTAGACAGCTTGCACTACTCTTGTGGTGGAATCCAGTGGACTTCAGAGCCCAGCAGCACCACAGTAGATTATGTTTCCACTCCCACCACCTCTGCCAAATCCCCAAGGGCCCTGGAGTTGGAGTTTTACCCCAACTGACAAAGAGCAGTAGCATCACAGAGTTGGACCAGCCTCAGCCTCACCCTGATTCTGTGAGTCTGACGCCAGGTGTGCTACCTACACCTATGTCATATGCACCAACAGCCCCACCACCTGCAAGAAGGAAGGAAGATTCTAGAGGTGGGGATGGTCCTTCTGATGAAGGGGGCACTGGTGGTGTTGATTCAAGGAGAGATAATGGGTATCAGTTGCAGTGAACACACGCTGTTGTTTGCTGATGTCGTAGTTCTTGTTGCTTAGGAATTGTCTGAGTTCCAATCCCACCAACAGCAAATAATGCAGCAAGATCAGGCTGTTGTATCACCCATGGGAGTGAGAGTACTGCCACAGGCTGTGGCGGTGGAAGTACCTGGACCAGAAGTGATATGGGACAGCACCAGAAGCCATTTCAAATACATCTGAGGAGATAGTGGGCAGTGATGTAGATCCTTCACTACTCCCACTCACCCCCAAAATACACAGACGGGTATAGGAATACCTTTCATTGAGGGAAGGGACTGTGCAATTGTCCCCAGCTACAATGCACACACTCTGTGACAAGGTTGTGAAGAGGGGGGAAGATCGATCACACATTGGCACATCCACCCTAATTACCCACATGAAGCATAACCACTCCAAGGTGAATGTGGAACACGAGGAACCATCTCCCAAGAAAGAGTTCAGTGCTATTGTTACTGTACCCCTTGTCCTTTCCCAACAAGAAGTGACACTGGAAATTCCACAAAATGTACAGCAACCCCCACCAGTCGCCATCATCTTGTGCTAGGCTTTCGGGGCCGGGCTAGTAGTAATATCCTATTTTTTCACTTCCCTATATAAGCTGTGGGAATGATGATCTCTGTCCCACTTCCCCCACCATTGCTATTACCAATGGGCATGGAGGATACAGCAGCTTGATCCTGCGACATATGATGCTCAGACAACTCAACAGTATAATGTTCCAGCCAGGTGGTGGCTTGCCTTTGTGTAGGCATGCTAAAAAGATGTCAAGGCTTGCCTTGCTGCAGGCTAGTCATTGCACCCTGACATGTTGCTGGTGTGTCTCCAAAATCAGCCTTGTGGTTGAGCTTCAGGTGGGATCTCAAAGAGGATGTGCTTAAATGTGATGCTTCTTACCCCCTGCTCACATGTTTGTCAAAGTGGATTTATCACCAATTTTGTTTTGTTCAATATGTAGAATAGTTAGCGAATAAATATAAAATGTTACTATTTAAAAAACAAACAAACAAAAAAAAACCTTATTTGTGAGAAAATTACATTTTAAAGTATGCCCAGCAGCCTACTTCCGGGTACACGGCTCTTGCCGCTCTGCCTCTGCTCCCGTCACTCTCCCCAGCATCCTCCAATGAGGCACTCAGTTAGTAAGCTGAAGTGATCTCATTGGCAGAGATCGATATCTAGCCAATGAGATCGCACCAGCTTACTAACAGAACACCTCCGTCATCGGAGGTTGCTGGGGGAAGTGACGGGAGCAGAGGCTGTGAAGCAAACTACGTCAAGAGCAGTTTAGCCGGAAGTAGGCTGCTGGACATACTTTGAAATGTAATTTTCTCGCAAATAAGGTTTTTTTTAAAAAAACAAAAACAAAAAACATTTTATATTTATTCGCTAACTATTTTACATATTGAACATAACTTGTAAAGCGGTGATAGATCCACTTTAAAGAGACAATATATAGCATAATGTTCAGATTTTAAACTGTGAGTGAAATATCTCCACACTGTAGATTTCATAGACGGAGGCGTTTTTGAGAGACATCTACTACTACAGGGGCTAGATGTTGCAGTAGTGCTAACAGTAGATGTCAGTGGTGCTGCACTTAGAACAGCAGTGGGGGCACTCATAACTAGGGTTGTGGATGTTGATGACCTGTGTTGTTGATGAGTAAACAATAGTGAGTGTGAGTGGGTGGGGGTTGGACTCAGAAGCAGAGATGTTGATATGATGATGAACAAGATGATAACTATGTATTTTAGGCATATTTACATGTCCTGAGTAAAACTTTAAATATAATCTCTCAAACATTTTAAAAACAGGCATATTGCTCCTTTTCATTGGTGAAAGATTGAACCCTTTTCTACCAGCTAATTATTTGGCCCTAGCGTTCTCTATTTGATCTGTATCTGAAGAAGGGGAGTAGAGTGGACGGACATATTTTAAATTAACATCATCATCATCATCAAAAATGAGTTTATCATCATCCGCACCAGCTGCTTCCTCTCTACTACTTTCATATCCTTTTTTAAGGCTGAAAAGTTTTCTTTTTACCTTTCCCGTTTGTTTTTTTTTAGCAAACAGTGATCATTTGTTTGTGGCAGGGTGTTACTGTCATTGTTACTGTCTTCCGCAGCAGCTGGTCTCACTGACAAATCTTTCACCACTATGGCACAACACTAGAATGTGACTCAACTTCTCCTTTGTCAATTATAGGTTTAGTATTACAATTTACAACTCAGGAGCCTGTAGGCATGGAAATCTGAAGTGTCCATTCCCCAATTGGCCATCTCCACAATGCTCCAACTCTCCATATTACCCCCCATATCCATATTTCCCTCACATTACCCCCATCAGCTCCAACTTGCCCCCATCAGCTCCGAGCTCCAACTTGTCCCCATCAGCTCCAACTGTCTTGCCCCATCAGCTCCAACTTGCCCCCATCAGCTCCAACTGTCTTGTCCCCATCAGCTCCAACTTACCCCCATCAACTCCAAGCTCCACACTGCCCCCATCAGCTCAAACTTGCCCTCACATTGCCCTCAATTCCACATTGCCCCCCCCAATCTGTTTCCTACCTCCCTGGTGGTCCAGCGGCAGGAGATGTCTGTGCCGCCTTCTGCACAGACCTGCAGCTGCTGTTGCACCCCGCGCGGTCTTCTCTTTAGGAATGCAGAGCGCTGGGAGATGATGTAATCTCCCAGCGCTCTGCATTAGAGCCAATGAGGGGGAGCAACAGCAGCTACAGGTCTGTGCTGAAGAAGGCACAGACCTTAGCATGCGAGGGGCTGGCCGGGCAGCGGGTTACTGTGCGCAGCGCTGTGAATTAAAAAAAATAAAATTATTTCAATGACAGGCGCTCCTCTGTGGGGTGAACCTGTAGGCAGGTGCCTACTCTGCCTTATGGCAAATCCGGCCCTGTGAAAGTTTCATATCCCATATCACAAGGAAGAGGGTGTTCAGGATGTTCAAGCGGCAGAAACCTTATCCACAGTCAGTTTTTGTAGTAAGAATTTATTACCACCGACACCTCATTGCACTCCTACTCCTTTCCCCTGACCCTACCATATTTAATGAACATAATGATAGTTGTGTTGATTTTTACTGTAAAGTATACAACAGAGCTGTTAACATATAGAGTGATGTTGTGTCCATCTGATCTATGATCTAGGTCTCTGTCTCTAGTATTTCTAGATAGATTTTTATTACATTTTTATTCATAACATAATATATTCAAGACAGAACACAAATTTAACAATACATTTAACAAGCTCTTCCCTAATCTAACAGAGCGGTTGAGATTTAACTAAACAAAGCAAAATACATGTGGCAATATCCGTCACAGCAAGGATAGTTGGTGTGACCGGCATAGTTGTCAATGCAACTAACTTTTCGTAGCTGAACTTGTACAGATCAACATATCCAACATATTAGACAAGATGGACATTATTATGTAACCAATCACTGGAGAACATGCATCAGGTTAACTGCTATTCACAGAGGCGTAACTAGAACGGTCCGGGCCCTGGGGCAAGAAGTGCCATGGGCCCCCCCAACCCCCGAATACATTGGCCCCTGGGCCCTCCACAATGCCTCCATTTCCTACCTCCCAATCCCTGGTGGTCCAGTGGGGTGGTAGGCTGGTGCGACGTGCTCCCGCACTGTCCTCATCGGTAATGCAGAGCGCTGGGAGATGATGTCATCTCCCAGCGCTCTGCATTACTAGAGCGCGGGAGGGAGCTTGCAGCGCCAGGAGGAGGGGGTCGCAGGGGGCAGCCGGGCCTCTGGAGTGACGGGCCCGGTCGCGGTTGCGACCCCTATAGTTAGGCCACTGGCTATGCATGAACAATGAAGAAGAAGAGGAAGAAATAAGGAATAAAGAAAGAAAACAAACTAGAAAAGAAATAAATGGAGAGGAAAATATGACTATGATGACAGAGCACTATATCCAGCTAAGGCCGATCTGTATCAGAAGATACAAAAGGCATAAGTCTACAATCAACTTGAGGTCACATAGCTAAGCTTTGGTTGCCAAACAACATCAGATAAGGAGCCGATTTATTAACATCTGTTCATCAATTTCTCCAATGTCCAGGGGAGGGCTGGCAACTTGTGGCCTGGGGGGCAAATACAATCAAGTGGTCCATTTCAACTATCATTCCAGCCCACTGTCCCAGCCCATCCCCTTTTGTTCATTTTAAACTTGTTATTAATGCTGTTAAGTAAGACAAATGATACCACAGAGCTTACAACTGGAATGGGGCTACACTAGTGATAATACAGAGCTTACAACTGGAATGGGGCTACACTAGTGATAATACAGAGCTTACAGTTGAAATGGAGTTACATTAGAGATAACATAGAGCTTACAACTGAATGGAAGCTAGACTGGTGATACCACAGAGCTTACAATTTAAAGCTACACTAGTGATACCATAGAACTTACAATGGCAATATGTTATGCTACTAGAGGTACCACTAGCTCCGTGGTATTACTAGTGCAGCTCCATTTCAGTTGTAAGCTTTGTGATATCACTAGTGCAGCTCCATTTCAGTTGTAAGCTCTGTGGTATCACTAATATAGCTCCATTTCAATTGTAAGCTCTGTGGTATCAATAAGTGTAGCTCCATTTCAATTGTAAGCTCTGTGGTATCAATAAGTGTAGCTCCATTTCAATTGTAAGCTCTGTGGTATCACTAGTGTAGCTCCATTTACAGCAGCAAGAAGGAGATTGAATGAGGCAGTGGCCCACCAGCCCAGACCTATGACCGGCCCAGGGGGCAATTGCCCCTATGCCCCCCAGGCCAGCCCTCCCCTGCCAATGTCATAATATCCAAATCGGATACAGATAGAGATTGAGAACTCTACCAAAGACCTGATATACACATCTTTGCTGCTTTTAATAAGTGTACAACTAGAATACCATTTCTTGTTTTTCTTCAAATTCTAAATTAACGATCTATAACTTTAAATAATTCAAAAACTAGTTTTGTAAATAAAATTAGCTAATACAACATATAGGTGGTCCTGAGTGCTCTTTCAAAGTTGTTTTTAGGTGATCGCACCCTTTAACCCTGTGAGTGCCAGAGGGGTATGCAGTGGTGGTGGTGGGGGGAAATGCATTGCAGAGCAATGAGGGAGATTCACTAAGGCGTGATAAAGAGGCGATAAAGAGGAGATGACTTTTCCAATTCCTATGTTATTCTATGGAGCCTATGAACTAACATCTCTCCAACTTTGGAAATCTTAGTGCATAGGCTCCGCAGAATAAAATGGCGACTGGAAAAGTGATATCACTGGAGAAAAGTCATCTCTGCGTTATCACCTCTTTATCACTCCTTAGTGAATCTCCCCCAATGTCTTTCACACACTCCACTGATCCATAAAGGGTTAAGACTGTACAGGTACAGAGAAGGATTTTAGAGAGGGGTGTGTCCTAAACACCTGAACATGAGTACATTTTCTCCATAAACCATTTTTGATGTTAGATAATCCAAACCTAGAGGAGGCAGTACCGGCAGATCTCTTATCACAGTCAGTGCTTCCCCCCTAGAGGAGGCAGGACCGGCAGATCTCTTATCACAGTCATTGCTTCCCCCCTGGAAGAGGCAGGACCGGCAGATCTCTTATCACAGTCATTGCTTCCCCCCAGACATTAAGATCCACAGATGTACCGGCTGATGTGAAGTGTGCCAGGTGAGTGTATTGGCAAGGAAAGAACTGAGCGTCTTGCTGTCCAAGGGTATCCATTGCAAGGTAAGACAGACAACGGTCTTATTTTACTCAAATGTTAATGCAACATATTCCAATTTAAAGGAGAAGCAACACTTTCTAATAGGAACACCAACTTAACTTGCTATGATTGGAAAATCCTAATTGCCCTATGATTTCTTCCCTTGTGTCTCTGTACAATCAGTCCTAGATATCATGTCCAGGGAGGCAGACATGACAGTCGACTACAGGACACAATGCACATGGTAATCTTAACCATTTAAAGACCAGTATTATGTTTTGCTTCAGAATGCGTTGTACACCTCTCTGGACCTTAAAGAGACAGTAACACTTAATATGAAAAAATATATATATAGTAAGGTTTATCCTCTTGAGTAAAACAAGGGCACTGCTGAGAGATGTTTTGTTCAGAAGCTATTGCAGTTCAAAATTGAATATTTTTAGGTGTAGTATCTCAGTGGCTTGAATGGTTACAGTGGCGCTGTTGCTACACCATCCTATGGGAGTTTATGGGCAAGTGACCAGAGTTGTCCATAGGTTGGTGTAGCAACAGCGCCACTGTACAATTGCAGGCCATTGAGATTTTGCACCTAAAAAATTCACGTTTGAGCTGCAATAACTTCTGAATAAAACTCCACTCAGCACTGGGTGTATACTTGTTTTACTCAAGAGCATAAACCCTACAGTATATATTTATTTGCATATTAAGTGTTGCTATGCCTTTAAAACATTGAGTTGGCTCATGAACTCTGCTTGCTTCAGTTTGGAAAACCTGCCAGTAACTGTCATGTCTGCCTGCATGGACATGACCTGCGGGACTGACTGAGGATGTTATCTCGTGAACAAAGTCACTAGGGTTTCTGTTGGCACTGTTCTACGTGGTTTCATGGACCGGTAATGATATTGTGTAATGGGAGTCCCCATTGGAAGAGTAGGCAAATATGTCACTGGTTATATCTAGACTTCATTAGTAATCTGCAAGATAAAAAATGTATGATAATATTTGTCACTTACAATGGAATCCAGCCCTTAACCCTTTGAGTGCTCTAAAGGTATCCAACACATTGCTTTGCAATGTTTGGATACCTCTCTGGCACTCCAAAGGTTAATAAGAGCTAATAAGAGCAATTCTGGAGCAAATTAACTACATCAGGGGTGCAAAACACAAATATATAACAAATTGGTCTTCCATATCCTTCCAACAATGAAGGAGTTAATATAGTCACAGTCTCCTCCTTTGAAAGTTGCCCCATTAATACTAGAGGAAAGGCCCTTTTGACTAAAACAAAGGCAGGGATTTTTTTTACAGCAAGGGCGGTAAAGATATGGAATTCTTTGTCTTGGGATGCTGTGCTTGCAGATACTGTAACTTGTTTCCAAAAAGTTACGGATACCTATGAAGCACAGAACAATATTGAGAATGATGACAGTTGGCTTCACAGCAGATTGGATGTTGATTCAGGGAATTATGTGACTGCCATAGGGAGTCAGGAAGGAATTTGTTTTACCTACTTGGGGAGTAACTGGAAACGTCTTCAATGGTCTTTGTTTTTGCCTTCTTCTGGATCAACAGGGATGATCTGGCATGGCCTGTACTTGATGGACGTATGTCTTTTTTCAGCCTCATCAACTAAGTTAATATGTAACATCTAAAAAATCTCCATTGATTTAAACTGAGCTTTTGCCTACTTGATTGTTAGAGAGATCTTGAACACATCACATCTCAATGCATTGGATACCACTGTAGCATTCAAGGGGTTAAAAGTGACATTGAAATCTATTGGAAATTTAGAAAGTTATATTGGTGTCCTATAGTTCAGTTGGTTTACCTCCAAATTACTTTTTTTAACAGAATTTTTACAATGTTGTGCATGTTATTTTGGCCCAATGTTATTCTACATGGACAGGCAATATAAGTAGTCGTGTCTAGGTAATAGATCCCAGGCGGTAAATAAGACATAGACTATTGATATGGGTTTAAACTGGCCACAGTAAAACTGTACATCACTTAACCCCTTAGCATCCTCTGACATAAGACGACCATCATGCTGGTCCGGACATTAAGGAGGGGTGACTGTCCTGGCCTGTCATTGAATTCTGGGATGGCAGCTTGGCATGGCAATGAAAAAAAATGAGCTGTGATGCTTAATGCCCACCCGCTGCTGGATTGAATGGTCATTAAGGAGTTAAATGTTCTTGCCAAACTAAGAAATAAATAATATCTATAACACAAATATTTTGTCCAATCATAGACACAACTTATAACCTTCAACTGTGTGCCCCATTGGCTGCCAACAAGTAGCCCAATGGGTAAGGCAACAGACAGCCTGCAGCCGAAACCTGGGTAAAATCTCACTTTAGGCCGTACTGGTTCTAGTAGATTAAAGGGATAGTGATGTTTCATAATAAAAGCAGCTCCAATTAATCTTCATAGTATTTGGGCCATGGAGAGTGTTATTTCAATACTGTCAGAGTTGTAGTACAAGAGTAATTGAATGATAAAGTATCCCCCTCCTGCCCCTTTTACCTAGTGTAAGACACCTCCCCTCAGATGTGGGATCTGGTCTCTTGACAGGACAGGTCACAAGAAGGGACAATCTTCTTACTGTGATTATAAGGAAAACCCTGCTCCCACTGACAAGTTCTTCAGGTTTTTCCCTTATGCTAACTGAAGATTGTCCCTCTCTGTGATCCATCCAGACAGTCCTGCTGCTCTGAGGAGAGCAGTGTTACATCAGTAAAAGTGGCGGGAGGGGGATACTTTATCATTCAATCACTCTTGAACTACAACCCTGACAGTACTGAAATAACACTCTCCATGGCCCAAATACTATGAAGATTAATTGGAGCTGCTTTTATTGTTAAACATTACTATCCCTTTAAGATCCTTCCCATGTTTCCACAGTTGTCTGCCTGGCAAGGACATGACTGCCAGCTGTGACAATAAATTACCAAGGGTATACGAACAGAGAGGAAAGGTGGGGCGCTGCTCTTAACTCAGTGGATGCTGCGCTGGCCTTATGGCCGCCAGTGCACATTGGCTTTTTCACGCACGCTCACGTGAACACACCCCAGCGTCCTCTTTCTGCACCCCCCTGCAGACATGCCCCTCCCTCACTAAGCAGTTCCCACACTGATCCGGAATGGATTCTTGTAGTGCAATGTGGGAATGTGATGGCGAGGGATTGTTGACGTGCTGGTGAGGCAGAGAATCATGTTAGGATCGCTAAGAAAAATGATATCTCCTGTCACTAAAGCCTGGGCACCCATAGGGGTCATATAAAAAAATTCCCAAATTCCCATTGATTTATCCCTGTGATGGCTAGCGAGGTATCCAATGCATTGCGTTCCGAAGCATAACTCTCTCTGGCGCACAAAGCGTTAAGGGAGGATTTTAACCATCTTGAACGCTAGTCAAGATTCCAATGCTTTGAAAAGCAATGCACTGACAATCTCTCTAGTACTCAAGCGGTTAAAAGACCCGCTTAACCCTTTGAATGCCATTGCTTTGCAATGCTCTGCATACCCCTCTGGTGCTCAAAGGGTTAAATTAATATGCATATTCATTTGTCTGCAGTGTACTTGGCTTGTTCCAAAATGTTCACCATTCTCTCTTGTGATGTTGTCCACGATGGGGTGTCAGCAAGATTCCACTAGCACTTTACATCAAAACTGTACAAACTGTGGTTCTGTCACTGTCATTGGACTACAACTCCCATCAGGAGGATGTTGAGGGGTGCAGTCGAAAAACAGCTATGTGTCCTATGAGGCTGCTGTGCGGAGTTGGCTGGTATTATCCCCTTAACGTCACGGCACTTAAGGACTGGTGATGATGGTCCTGGCATGTCATGGAATTAAGGTGTCCCTGCGCAGAAGCACGCCGATAGACAACCCTGGAATCCATTAAGACAAAAAAGTGACCATGGACCTTAATGTCTGTCCACGCTCGACACGTGGGCCTGTTAGGGTGACCACAAGTCCCGGATTGGCAGGGACTGTCCCTGATTTTAAATGTTTGTCCCTTGTCCTGGACAGCCCCCTTCTGGGACAGTACAATGTCCCAGAATGAAGATTCCTGAACTCAGAGGTCTAATCACTGTAAGAAGAATGGTCCATAGACAACTGTCACAAAGTGATATCTCTGTTGGGCTACAGAAAAATGGCTTCCGGACAAAGATTAAACACTAGAGAGAGAACTGAGCCTTGATACTGACATCAATCAGGACCTGCACAGTGCAGTTTTGTTGTAGTGTAATGCTAAGGCTTTGGGTTTAATATACATTTTCTTGTAGCCCACTACAAGCACAGTTTTTGTCACAGCAGTCAATGGGCAATTCTCCCAGTGATAAGAATTCTGTGGTGCTCTCTTGTCTCTGCAGTGTCCTTGAATGGCAGAAATGAAATGTGGTCACCCTAGGGCCTGTCGTTAAGGAGTTACGGTTCTAATGATGTTGAAATGTATCCGCCGGTATACACTGGAAATCATGTGCTCTAATGCATACCTTTGAGTACAGCAAGTGGAGTTCCATGCTGACACCAGTGGAACTGTACCTTCGTTCCAGGGTCCGTTTCACGTGTTAATCTAATAATTGCATGTTATTCTTCCCTGGATCTCAGCGTCACTATGTGGTAAGGAAAACAATTAGGTTACATAACCGTGTCTTTGTTGGAGAATTCTCTCTTTGTAGTATTACAGCACGGCCAAAATACCAGATACCGATCCACTTACCCCTGCAGTTCCCACGTACTTTGCTCACACCACTCTTAAAGGGAAATTAACATAACATTTCGTTTATAAACCTGCCTACATTTAACCCCTTGGATGCTAGAGGGGTGTCTGAGGCTGATGTACTAAACATAGGGAGTAATTCTGGGGCATCCAAATCATACCATTAGGGACAAAAAGAAATTACAATTGATTTAATTGGGGCTTTTAATCCTTGTGTATGTGTGCGTGCGTGTGTGAATGTGTGCGCGTGTGTGAATGTGTGCGTATGCGTGTGTGTATGTGCGCGTGTGTGTTTGTGCGTGTGTGTATGTGTGTGTGTGCGTGTCTGTGTGCATGTGTACGTGTGCGTGTGTGTGAATGTGCACATGTGTATGTGCACGTGTGCGCACGTGTGTGTATGTGTGCGTGTGTGTGTGCATGTGTATGTGTGCGTGTGTGTGTGCGTGTGTATGTGTGTGTGAGTACTAGGGTGACAACATTTGCATTCTGACACTGCGGAGATGAGAGCAGCAGGGTTTTTGTCCTCGACTCTAGTGTATGTATGCAGGAGGGTTTTATATAGATCATTGGACATCAATGGACAACCTGCTCTTTCTCTAGCGCACCACAGATTTCTAAACACTAGAGGGAGAACTGCCCAGTGACTGCTGTGACAGAAAGTGATGCCTATGTGGGCTACAAGATAATGCGCATCACTTCCAAAGCTTTAGACTAGCATTACACTGCAATAAAACTGCACTACTGCTCCTATTTGATGTCAGGATCAATGCTCAGTTCACTCTCTAAAGTTTGTAGCTCTGTCTAGAAGCCATTTTGTTGTAACCCAGCAGAGGCATCACTTCCTGTCACAGTAGGCAATGGGCAGTCCTCCTTCTAGAGTTTAGAACTCTGTGCTCTGGAGTCTTCATTCCAGGACTTTGTATTGTCCCAGAAGAGGGCTGCCCCGGGACATGGGGCACACATCTAAAATCTGGTCCTGTCCTGGGAAAGCTGGGACATGTGGTCACTCTAGTGTGTGCAGATGTGTGCTTGTGCTTCCATGTGTTTGAGTATGTCGGTGTGTGTGTGTGAGTATGTGTATGTGTATATGTGTGTTTGTATATAGGGATTTGAATCATAAAGAGGGACTTTCCTTCCAAAAAAAGGAGAAATGGACCCATACTATCTCCTGAAGAGGGACACTTCAGAGATATGGAGCCCTAATATCTCCTACAGAGGGACACTTGGGAGGTACAGAGTACTGATATCTCATAAAGAGGTACAGTTTGGCGGTAGGACCCCTAATATCTCCTAAAGAGGGACACTTGGGAGGTATGGACCCCTAATATCTCCTAAAGAGGGACACTTGGGAGGTAGGGACCCCTACTGTCTTGGGAGGTATAGTAGAGAAGTCTCCAATCCATTGCACAGTGACACACTGGAGACCTCTCTGTTATTCTAGGGGTTAAAACAACCATTTAAGTTAATGAAAAGGCTTAAACATTTTTAACATGCTACTTATATGAGGAGCTCTGTTGAAATGTGCGACATGTTGATTTGGACATAATGAATTCGGCCTTAAAGGGATAATAATGTTTCATAATACAAGCAGCTCTAATTAATCGTCATAGTATTTGGACTTTGGAGAATGTTATTTCAGTTCTGTCAGAGTTGTAGTTCAAGAGTAATTATGACAAAGTATCCCCCTCCCACCCCTTTTACTGATGTAACACTGCTCAGCTTAGAGCAACAGGGAGTGTCCAGGTAGATTGCAGAGAGGGACAATCTTCATTTAAGAGAAGGGAAAAAGCTGAAAAGCCTGTCAAGGGGGCATGGCTTTCATTGTTCTCACAGTAAGAATATTGACCCTTGATGTGAGCTGTCTGGTCTATGGACTGGATTCCACATATGAGGAGTGAACTACAATGCTCAAATACTATGAAGATTAATTAGAGCTGCTGTTTTTGTGAAACATTACTATCACTTTAAAATTCTTGCAACATTTTGAACATGCTATTTTTATAGTTGCCCAATAGAGGGCAACATTTCAATAGGATACCATTATCACCTATGGTGCAGTTGGTTTACTCCAGATGCTTTTACAGGTAGGCAACCTATTGCTCTCCATCTGTTGAAGCCTACAGCTCTCATCAGCACCCACCAGCCAGAGGCTGATGGGGGATCATGGGATTTGTAGTCTCCAACAACTGGAGATCCAGGAGTTGTCAACCTCTGATCTAAGGTAAATTAAAGGAACAGTAGCACTTAATATGTAAAAAAGATACATAATATAGGGTTTATTCTCCTGAGTAAAACAAGGGTACTCCCACTGCTGAGAGGTGTTTTATTAACATGTTATTGCAGCTCAAACTAAAAAACTTTTAGGTGAAGTATCTCAATAGCCTGAGATTTTACAGTGGCGCTGTTGCTACACCATCCTATGGATAGTTCCGGTGAGTAACACCACCCTACAGAGATTTGTGGTTAACAACAGCACCACTGTGAAAATTCAGGCCGATGAGATACTACACGTTAAAAAAAGTTTGAGCTTTAATAACTTTTGAATAAAAGACCTCTCACATACCTCCCAACATTTCAAATTGCCAAAGATTGACACTTATGTTTTAGGAGGTGGTTTTGGGGGTGTGGCTGGTGGGAGGGGCATTATCAAGAATTTATAGGCTATTTCACGACCTAATGACACCACCTTGTGTAACCTAATAA
Source organism: Rhinophrynus dorsalis (assembly GCA_037306005.1). Lineage (NCBI taxonomy): Eukaryota > Metazoa > Chordata > Amphibia > Anura > Rhinophrynidae > Rhinophrynus > Rhinophrynus dorsalis. Next base: position 34,191,832 of record CM074721.1, on the reverse strand, counting down.
ATGACTTTTAACAAGACCAAAGTATTTTAATTACACAGACTAATTTAAAATCACATATACTGACGTTTAAACAAACAATAATATGAGTTTTATTGCTGTAGAGCAATGGGATACGCTTATATACACACTACACAGTATGATCTCCTAAAAAGAGGGACATCAAGGTAGGAAAGAGGGACAGAGGGATTTGGCTGTAAAAGAGGGACTGTCCTTCCTAAAGAGGGACACTTGGGAGGTATGCTCTCAGCAGGGGATCGCCTTTGTTTTACTCAGGATAAACCCTACAATACATATTTTTTTACATATAAAATGTTACTTTATCTTTAAAGGATATCTCTTTTTCTCTTAAAGTTATATTTTGAGTTGGAGATTCGCTGGAAGGAAATTACTGAAATTAACACAAAATGGAGCCACAGCTGACATACTACATGAACAGAAGAAACACCATTCACCTGGAGGAAAAGAGACCTAAACCTGAGGAAACCTCGAAATGTAAGTACAAAAATATAGAACCCAATTCATTGGCTGGAACTGATACACCAGTAGGGTTGCCATAGTAAAAGGTCCAGAATGGAAGACACTGATGTATCAATCATATTTAACCCTTTGAGTGCCAGAGGGGTACTCAACACTTTGCTCTGCAATGCGTTGCATACCCCTCTGGCACTCAAAGGGTTAACCCATTATGGATTGAGAATTTATCCCAATTATTATACAGTACGAGATACATAGGTAGGTTAATAAACTACCTGATATTTTGCTACATAAATATACGAAAGAAGCATTAAAGGAGAACTAGCGCCTCCTCTAATTTACCCCCCCCCCCCCATTTACTATGGACAGAAAATCTTAGTGGCCCATATGAAATTTTCCCCAGCTCGTTTTTCAGGAGTTAATATCTTCAAACAGGCCTGGATATCACGTCCACGGAGGCGGACATGACAGTTGCTGACAGGACCTCAAACTCTGCACACTGCACATGGAAATCTTAACTTATTAAGGACCAAACAGTTGTAGAGGCTCATGCGCTCTGACTGCTTCAGTTTGAAAGAAGATGACGGTAGCTGTCATGTCCGCCTCCATGGTCCTGATATCCACAACAGATTAAAGATGCTAACTCCTGAATAAAGGCACAATGTCAGCATTCAAAAGGGCCATTTGGATTTTCTGGCCACAGCAAAATAAGTAGAGAGTTATCATTAGATGTCAGATCTTCTTTAACCTTTGTTATGCCACAGGGTGCGCACCTCTCTTTCACTCAAACAGTTAAATACATTTCCACGTTATCTGCTGCCTGACTGGTAAAATACAGGTAAGAACCATTGTGTTGTAACCGCTCACAGTTTTATTATTTGATAGAATTTGCTTTGTATTGAGTTGCATACCCCTCTGACACTCAGAGGGTTAAAGGTCTTCACTGGTCATGTTTGGGGGCTGCAGATAGTCCAAAGCAATTCAAGGGTGTTAAATCCTGGTTTTAACACTTTGAGTGCCAGAGGGGTCTGCAATGCATTGTGACACAATAAGTTGGATACACCTCTGATATTCAGTGGGTTGATCAAAATAAAAAATTGCATGTGTTCCTTATGACTCCGTTGGTTTGCACCAGAATTACTCCACTATCCTTTTTGTCCATGTGTCTCCATGTATGTCCTATCTCTAGGTCAGAAGACTTATTCGGTGGAAGATGCCGTGGAGACCATTGGCTTTGGACGTTTCCATATACTGCTCTTTCTGATCATGGGGAGCACAGGGGTGCGTACCTTCTGACTGCAAAAAAAGTCTAACTGTGGTTTTAATTTCCACTTGCCTAACTCCCAACTGTCCTGGATTTCCAGGGACCGTCCCGAGTTTGTGCTTTCTGTCCCTGGATCCTGCCATCATTCTTTTTGTATCTGGTTTTAAAATTCATACCCATCTTTTATATGCTTCTCAATAGTTTATCAATTTCTCCACATGCTAATTTTGGTTATGTATGTGATTTCATGTAGTATTTGGTGTGGGGGATGCATATTTGGCTAAAGGAATATAGCTCTGTCTGTTGTATGAGATTTTCTGCTGGCGTCAAGCACTCTATGGTTCTATGGGCCACTTGTGACTTCCTGTAATATGATTGGCCAGGGGCGAATGTCCCTGGACATGTTTTTTAAATGTCGGCAAGTATGCACATATATTACCTTAAAGATGAACTGTAATGGAAAAAGAAAGAGAATTTTAATCTTACAGGAGAATTAACACCTCCTAATAATAATCCCCCAATTACATTAGTATAACAAGTAAATGCTTATGGCCCCTATGAATTTTGCCCTTGGGCCTTTGTTCAAGAGATACCATAATCAATCAGCCCAGAATGTCATATCTATGGAGGTGGCCATGATATTTGCTGGCAATTTTCTCAGACTGAATCAGGCAGAGTTCGTGACTTTACTTAAACCTATAACCCTCTAAGTGCCAGAGAGGTATCTAACTCATTGCGCTGCAATGCATTGAATACCTCTCTGGCACCCACAGGGTTAAGCACCATACTTGGGAACTTGCTCATCTTGAATCCCCTGAGAGGGCTTATATTCCGACAAGGAGAGGATGTCAGTGACGCAATCTGTGTCATAAAGGGGGCAGGGCTTAATTGGGTTGGCGGGAGTGGGAGGGAAATGGGAGGAACAGGGAGAGAAGGAGGAGAAATGGTCAAGAAGTGGGAGGAACAGGGTGGGAAGGAGGAGACATGGTCAGGAAGTGGGAGGGACAAGGTGGGAAGAAGGAAAAGTGGGTGGGAAGTGGGAGGAACAGGGAGACAAGGAGGAGAAGCGGGTGAGAAGTTGGCAGAATAGGGTCGGAAGGAGAAGACATGGACGGGAAGTGAGTGGACAGGGGAGGGCTGGCCTGGGGGGCAGGGGGGCAATTTCCCCCTGGGCCAGTCTTATGTCTGGGCTGGTGGGCCACTCCCGCTTGTTGCTGCAACTACGAGTGATACCACAGAGCTTACAATTGAAATGGAGCTACAATCCAAGTGGAGCTACACTAGAAGCATAACACATTTCTCTTGTAAGCTCTATAGTATCGCTAGTGCAGCTTTACTTACATTGTAAGCTCTGTAGTTGCACCAGTGTAACCCCATTTCAATTGTAAGCTTCATGGTATCGCTTGCCTTACTTCACAACACTTCGCTTCGCAATGCGTGGCATACCCCTCTGTCACTCAAAGGGTTAATGGCAATTTTAAAATTAACAAAAGGGGTTGGGCTGGGACAGTGGGTTGGAACGACAGTAAAATCGGGCGACTTGATTGTAGTTGCCCTCCAGGCCACAAGTTGCCAGCCCTCCCCTGTGAGTGGAGCAGGGTGGGAAGGAGAAGAAACTCACCACCGCCGGAGAATCAGCCTCTGTCGCTGGAGACCCAGTAATACAGGCTGAAAACTGAAGTTTCTGGGGCAGATCTGGAGAGTTCCCAGGTGTGTTATGGACCATAGTGGTGACAACGAATTGTGATGCAATGTGTCGCATTCCCTTCTGGTCCTTAAAGGCTTAAGATTACAGAATTTGAGGTCTTGTGGTCCTGCCAGCAACTGTCATGTCCGCCTCTATGGACAGGGAATCCAGGACTGAGTGAAGATGCTGTCTCTTGAAAAAAGACATAACATAAAATTCATAGGGGCCATTAAGAATGAGGATTAATATTAGGCGTTAGTTCTTCTTTAAAGGAGCAGTAAACTTTTATTTATGAAAACACATATTTTATAGAGCTTTTCCTGCTGAGTAAAACAAGGTCACTCCCATCGCTGTCAGATGTTTTATTCAAAAATGTATATCAGTTTAAATAATCAGGAAGTGAATTTACTGTGTTTACTTCCTGATAGTTCTAACTGACAAGAAGTGAATTTACTGTGTTTACTTCCTGATAGTTCTAACAGACAGGAAGTGAATTTACTGTGTTTACTTCCTGATAGTTCTAACTGACAGGAAGTGACAGGCAGTTTCTATCACATTCTATGGAGAACTGTATGTCTCTGACTTTCCTCTCCATTAGAATCTAACAGGAAATCTAATTAGAATTTGATCACTAGAGGGCACTGCTAATGTAAAAAAACATGAGTTTAAACTGTAATAACTCTGGAAATATAAATCTCTCATCAGTGGGAGTACCCTTATTTTACTCTATAGGAAAATCCCTACAATATATATTTTTTCATAAAAAAGTTTACTGCTCCTTTAAAGCGCAGTCCTTTATTATTTAAACTTTGCTATTCCAACCTCTGGGAGTAGCAGCATTATTGCTGGCAATCTGTATTTCTCGCCTATGGTTAGCTTGATTTGTTCCAGAATTGTTCTGCTTTACCTTAGTGTATATGTCCTTTGGTCACATCTTCAATCATCAGGGCTTAAAGGAGTAGTATATTTTTGTTATGAACCAATATATGTGTTAGGATTTTTCCTGTTGAGTTGCCACTGCAGAAAGATGCATATTTTCAGAGTTATTACAGTTTAAACTTGTGTTTTTTACATTAACAGTGAGCTCTAGTGGTCTTATTCCAATTAGTTATTTTGTCACATTTTATTAGAAAGGAAAGTCACTGACAAACAATTCTCCATAGAATGTGATAGAAACTGCTGAGTCACTTCCTGTCAGAACTATCAGGAAGTAAACTCACAGTGATTCACTTCCTGACAATTATAGCTGTTATTTGAATAAAACAACTAACATGTGGAAATAAACTTGTTTTACTCAGCAGGAAAAGTTCTATAACATAAATTTTTTCATAAAAAGAAGTTTACTGCTCCTTTAAGACCTTTAGCAATGAACCACTGGGAGCCATGATGGCCATTTCTGGCTCTTATTTTTTTTAACCCCAGTGGTAATTAACTAAATATACCTTTAGCTTGTTACATCTGCCTCTTTTCTAGATTGCTGAAGCTATGGAGATTATGCTCCTGGCTGTGGTGTCCTCATCGATACGCTGTGAATGGCATCTGCAAAGCTGGCAGGTCGCATTGGTAACTATGGTAAGTTCTGCCTGTAGACCAATCAGGGACAAGGATAAGTTTGGTCAACCAAGTACAGGCCACCTACAGAAAGTAAAATCTGATTGCAACATAGTTTCATATTTCCATGTCCATCTGCTGATGTACCATTGTAAAACAAGCCTTGTCTTCTCAATGTGTTGGACATGCTTCTAGCACATAGATTGTTAAAGGGGCAGTACCTCCACAACAAAACTGAGATAAACACAGTAGCATAGGAGAGAAAATAATTCAGATCTGTGTATATTTGTCCCATGTCTTATCCACATAAACATCTGTAACAAGATTCTTGTGTTGCTTTGGAAACGGGCAGAGTATTTGTTCTCAGATTCTCTTATTCTGACAATGTCAGCTTCTCAGACACTGTCAGTCCTCTAAGCTCATGCTTTTCCCATAACCCTTTGAGTGCCAAAGAGGTAGCCAACGCGTTATTGCTATTTATTGCTATTGCTCCTGACTTTGCTTATATTAAAGTGGACTTGTCACTTTAATACAAGCCTGGTTTATTTTAAAGATATTAAAAATAGCTAATATGTATCGTCTGATTTTAAAGTAAAATAGTTTTCTGGGAAAAATAACCTTTGTGTTTTAGTGGCACAGTGTGGGACATTATACTGATTTACTGCACAGAATTCTACATTGTTATTTTCTCCACCAAACTTATCTCTCGCTGTGCTATTAGAAATGCCCCCATTGTGGGGGCGCTGTCTAGATTAATTCTTAGCACAGTTTTTAGTAATTGTGGCCCAGTATATAAACGAATCAGCATAAAGTGGAGCACCGTGCCACCAGAAAATAAATGTTCATTTCTCAACATTAGCATAAGTACTACATTCAGGCCCAGGTTTCACAATAGGCAGAGTAGACAACTGCCTATGACTCCAAATTGTGAGGGGCGGTGCCTCAGCTGCCTTGGCTACACCCACATTCTGAATTATGGGTGTGACCAGTTCAGTTTCAATGTCCCAGTGCCAGTTTTCAGGCTATTATTTAACTTGGATGGTACAGAGATCCCCAATGTATTTATCGCTCTTGCAACAAAGGGGTTAAAGTTTTTTTATTCTAGCTTGCTCTACCTCAAGGGTATTTTGTGTGCCAGGAAACAGTGGGTTGGGCTGGGATAGGGGTGGGGTCATGTGAGGAGTGGGGGTGTGGTCATGTGTAGAGGTAAGGGCACCTAGAATGTCTTGCCTAGGGGAGCCTGGAGTGTAAATCTGGCCCTGGTTACACTCTACGGAGCACGACAAATAAATGTTAATTTCTCAAAATTAGCATAAAGTGCCACACTGCACTAACAACAAAGGATAATTTCTTAAAAAACGTTTATAATGCAAATGAACAGTATAGAGACAGTTTTTAATTATTTAAAATCAACTAAACTGATCTTAACGAGATGGACCACCTTTAAAGAAGTAGTAAACCTTTTATTAATGAAAATATATATTATAGATCATGTCCTGTTGAGTAAAACAAGAGTACACCCATCTCCAGGAGATTTGTCATTCAAAAGTTATTACAATTATTTTTTTTAAATATTAAACGGCATTTTTCCACTCTGGTCACCAGTTGGTGCTGTTCACTTATCATGTAGAGTTGTACTCTATGACTCAAGCTCTCTTGCAGTGTATTATAAAAATTTCCTTTTGGACACCAGCTAGCTCTGTTTTTTTATATGGAACTTTCACCCACAACAACCTTTGCCTTTCTCAATAAAGCTCTTAAAATTGGCCAAAATGTATAAAAAAAAAACCCACTATACTTTATGAGACAAACAGTTGTAAAAGATTACCTTGTGGCGTATGCAATGACGTTGCCTGCTCTACAAGCTGTACTGCAAGCAATGCAGGTCATCCCCATTAAAAAATACCCCACCCACCACCGTTCCCAGCTTTCCCTAGGACTACGCACACTCACAGCATTATGGGCTTATTCATCATTAAAGGAGCAGTAAACTTTTTTTATGAACACACATATTTTATACAGCTTTTCCTGCTGAATAAAACAAGGTCACTCCCAGTGCTGTCAGATGTTCTATTCAAAACTTATAACAGTTCAAATAATCAGGAAGTGAGGTTACTGTGTTTACTTCCTGATAGTTCTAACTGACAGGAAGTGACTTAGCAGTTTCTATCACATTCTATGGAGAGCTGTATGTCTCTGACTTTTCTGACTTTCCTCTCCATTAGAATCTAACAGGAAATCTAATTAGAATTTGACCACTAGAGGGCACTGCTAAGGTAAAAAAAACATGGGTTTAAACTGTAATAACTCTGGAAATATTTATATATAAATCTCTCCGCAGTGGGAGTACCCTTATTTTTCTCAATAGGAAAATCTCTACAACATATATTTTTTCATAAAAAAAAGTTTACTGCTCCTTTAAATATCCTACACAATGGATTTCACGGATATATTGGCAGCCCACTTCCTCTGCCAAAAATAGAATGTCAGTGAAGAGAGCTGAGCATGTCAAGATCAGGCATGTCCTGAAGCTTAAATAAAAAAAAAAAGTATACATATTTTATTTAGCACATGCATATAACCAGTATGACTGGGGTGAGTGTACAATACAGCCTTGCACGTGCATGTAATGCGCATGAAGAGGCAGGCTTATAGCAGAAGATTGGCCTTTAGAGGGAGATCGCTGCAAATCATTATAAACGATGAGAATTGGTACCGTGTTAGCCACAGAAATACAGGAGGCAAATATAGTGAAGTTGATACCTTTATTGGCTAACTAAGCAGATGTAGGATGCAAGCTTTCAAGATCTCTCAGATCAGGAAGAGACCTAAGAAGTCTTGAAAGTTTGCATCCTGAATCTGCTTAGTTAGCCAATATCAACTTCACTATATTTGCCTCCAATCATTATAGATGTCAGCAAGATGGCGGCGCTCTCCCTCTTGCATTAGGGTGACCAGACCTCACCTTTAACTGGGGACGCATATGAAAAATGCATACTGCAGAGCTGCTTTGATTTCAGTGCAGTCCTGAAATATGTCTATTTCCTGTGTGTCCCCGGTTAAAGGTGAGGTCTGGTCACCCTATCTTGGATACAATAGTGGAATATGGTACATTTTAAGGCTGACTGCATAAATATTTGAAATTAAACATTGTTTATTACAATTCAGCAATATAAAGAGGGGGGGGGTAGGAAGGTGACAGGTTCACTTTAGGAAAATAAACATTTGAGTTATAGTAAATTTTAAATAAGAAATCTCACAGCAGTGGGAGTTCCTTTGTTTTATTCAGAAGAAAAATGTATAGGTTTTTCAAAATGTCTGCACCATTAACAGTTCATTTTCCCATTATTTCTGCTCAGTGTTTAAAAAGATTTGCCTCAGTTGAGCTATTCTGTACTATGTTCCCTTTTCTTTTCCAGATGGTGTTTTTTGGCTATATGGTTTTCAGCATCGTTCTTGGACTTTTAGCGGACCGTTATGGGAGACTGAAGGTGAGTGGTGATGATTACTGTGCTGGAAGATGTTTGTCCTATTCATTTAACGGAGAAGTAAATTTTTGATTAAAAAAAAAACATATTGTAGAGGATTTGCTGCTGAGTAAAACAGTTCTTCTTAGTACACGGACTTATCTCTGCTTGTAAACTGAAACCAGAGGACAGAAGACAAGTGCTATTGTTCAACTGTATATCTGTTTCATAGCTACTGTGTGTATTATGTTTCAACTACTAAGATCCCTTTCTCATGGGAGACAGAACTATTGCAGTGCCCTCACTGCCCTGTGACAGTTTTGTTGTCCATGTATCTACACTCACCTCTTTCTTGCTTTCTACCTTCAACTGGAAAAAGTCCATGAGGCTGATGTACTAAACAGAACCAGGGTCAAATAATAATTCCCAAAAGTCTCACTGATTTGGATGGTTCACTTCAAAGTGGAACTACCACCTGACAAAATCCTTAGCTTACCTAAGTCCCCATCTGGCTACTAGCTGCTTAGTAGCGCTAGTCGCCAGAATAATTACCTTATTTAATAGATTTCTGCTCTCTTCCATGGGTGACAGGCAGGAAGGAGCGCGGACATCTTGTCATTGTGACGTCCTCACGCCTGCTCTGTCAGTCCCAGCCGGGTCTAGGAGGCGTTGCTAGGAGCCATTTGGCTCTGGCTGGTCCTGACAGTGCAGGCGCGCGGACGTCACAATGGCAAGATGTCCTCGCTCCGTCCTGCCTGTCACTCATGAAAGAGAGCAGAAATCTATTAAATAAGGTAATTATTCTGGTGACTAGCGCTACTAAGCAGCTAGTAGCCAGATGGGGACTTAGGTAAGCTAAAGATTTTGTCGGGTGGTAGTTCCGCTTTAAAAATGTTGCACACATAATAGCATGCAACATAAAGGCACATTAACCATATTGCCGTGATGACAAGGGCGATATAAGAATCTTGCCCTGCATGAAAAGCATGAGATTCTCATGTTGCCGGCTACAACATCGATTCAGCTGATTTCTCTATATAACTACTGCTTGTTCTAAGTTTACTTGTGCTTTGAAGTAGATTCTGGATTACTGAAGACATTGGCCGCAGCATACATTGGATTGGCAAGATCTGCATAATTCTCGGTGTCCACACAGAACCCAGCATTTAGTATGTTACTCAGGTGCTTGCGTTCCGTTTAGATTTGCATTTTGATTTGTCATTTAGAGTCACATGACTTAGAGTCACAAGACAAATACGGAACCCCAGCACCTGAGCACTACATACTAATGCTGGATCCTATGAAGACACTGAGAATTATGCAAAGCATAAAAGATTTTGCTAAGGTATGTTGAGGCCAATGTCTTCAGTAATCCAAAATTTATTTATTTCAAGGCACAAGTACTCTTAGAACAAGCAGCAGGTGTATACAGAGAAATCAGATGAAGCAACGTTTGAGTCGGCGACATGAGAATCTCGCTCTTTTCATGCAGGGGGAGTTCTCATGTCTCCCTTGTCATCACAGGGATAAGGTGATTGCGCCTTTATGTCACACGCTCTTTAGTGCACAACATTTTAAAGGGATAATGATTGGATTGGGCCTGTACCCCCTTGAATGCTAGAGAAGTCTTGAATTCATTGCAAAGTAATTCAAGTGGTCAGATGACCACATTTCCAGTTTACCATTCAGGATCACTGGCAACAGTGGAGGAGTATTTCTCCTTTGTTCTATGTAGGGTTATGGGACATTACATGACCCTGTGCAGACATCACTAGATAGTGGGCAACCTGCCCATTGACTGCTGTGACCAGGCCCGGACTGAGACAAAAAATAGGCCTGGGCATTTAAGGCTGAGCAATCCATTTTTATTTTTTGAGCAGCCCATGGAGGGGGGGTGATAGTGGTCGGAGCTTATAATCACGTGTGGTGCGCCGCACGGTTGCACGTTGATTGCCCGCCCACCAGGAAACTTGTAACGAGGTGGCTGTCTTTCAGAAAGTGAAAGACGTCCAAACTCGTTTAATGATTTTTTTTTTTTTAAACACCTGGACCGGCCCACCAGGCAAATGCCTGGTATGCCCAATGGTCAGTCCGGGCCTGGCTGTAACAAAAAGAGAGAGAGAACTGATTGAGCCCTGCTTTCTAATGCCAAGCATGAGTTGCAGCTACATTTTCTTGTAGCTTACTCTATGCTAAGGCTTGGTTGTTGGCAGCCATTTTTTTTGCAGCACAGCATATGAGTTTCTTTATGTCTGTCTGTATCTGGGTCGCAGGCTTAACTCCTTCAGGGTTTGCAGTTGAACCACAATTAGAAGGCTCCTCTTTCTCCCTGTGGTGCATGCACGGGCACATCCTCATCTTTGCATTTTGATGTGAGCATGTCTATATACGCAGAGACATCATGATTCCTCACTATATATCTCCTTGTTCCAGTCCATCTCAGCGCTCAGTTATACTTGCTCTTGCTGTAGTATACACTTGCTGTTTATTATCTCTGTCTCCTTACCGGTTTTGGCCTTTGGACTTTGGACTAGATTTCTGGATGTTGCACCTCAACTGCTTGCCTCAATTTATTGCCTGATAACTGTTTATGATCCAGAGCTGTTTGCCTGACCACTTTCTTGCCTACCCTTCGGGTTTGCTCTCTCTCAGACTTGTGTTTTTACTTAAGGCTTGTTTCCACACCTTCATTACTCTCCAGCCTGCACTGGGTTCTAGTCATTCACCCCTATACCAAGCTGCCTCCCTGGTTAGTGTGACAATCACTCTCCAGCCTGCATTGGGTTCTAGTCATTCCTGTCTATACCAAGCTGCCTCCCTGGTTAGTGTGACAATCACTCTCCAGCCTGCACTGGGTTCTAGTCATTCCTGTCTATACCAAGCTGCCTCCCTGGTTAGTGTGACAATCACTCTCCAGCCTGCACTGGGTCCTAGTCATTCCCCCCTATACCAAGCTGCCTCCCTGGTTAGTGTGACAATCACTCTCCAGCCTGCACTGGGTTCTAGTCATTCCTGTCTACACCAAGCTGCCTCCCTGGTTAGTGTGACAATCACTCTCCAGCCTGCACTGGGTCCTAGTCATTCCCCCCTATACCAAGCTGCCTCCCTGGTTAGTGTGACAATCACTCTCCAGCCTGCACTGAGTTCTAGTCATTCCCCCCTATACCAAGCTGCCTCCCTGGTTAGTGTGACAATCACTCTCCAGCCTGCATTGGGTTCTAGTCATTCCTCTCTATACCAAGCTGCCTCCCTGGTTAGTGTGACAATCACTCTCTAGCCTGCACTGGGTCCTAGTCATTCCCCCCTATACCAAGCTGCCTCCCTGGTTAGTGTGACAATCACTCTCCAGCCTGCACTGGGTTCTAGTCATTCCTGTCTATACCAAGCTGCCTCCCTGGTTAGTGTGACAATCACTCTCCAGCCTGCATTGGGTTCTAGTCATTCCTGTCTACACCAAGCTGCCTCCCTGGTTAGTGTGACAATCACTCTCCAGCCTGCACTGGGTTCTAGTCATTCCTCTCTATACCAAGCTGCCTCCCTGGTTAGTGTGACAATCACTCTCCAGCCTGCACTGGGTTCTAGTCATTCCCCCCCCTATACCAAGCTGTCTCCCTGGTTAGTGTGACAATCACTCTCCAGCCTGCACTGGGTTCTAGTCATTCCTCTCTATACCAAGCTGTCTCCCTGGTTAGTGTGACAATCACTCTCCAGCCTGCACTGGGTTCTAGTCATTCCTCTCTATACCAAGCTGCCTCCCTGGTTAGTGTGACAATCACTCTCCAGCCTGCATTGGGTTCTAGACATTCCTGTCTATACCAAGCTGCCTCCCTGGTTAGTGTGACAATCACTCTCCAGCCTGCACTGGGTTCTAGTCATTCCCCCCTATACCAAGCTGCCTCCCTGGTTAGTGTGACAATCACTCTCCAGCCTGCATTGGGTTCTAGACATTCCTGTCTATACCAAGCTGCCTCCCTGGTTAGTGTGACAATCACTCTCCAGCCTGCACTGGGTTCTAGTCATTCCTCTCTATACCAAGCTGTCTCCCTGGTTAGTGTGACAATCACTCTCCAGCCTGCACTGGGTTCTAGTCATTCCTGTCTATACCAAGCTGCCTCCCTGGTTAGTGTGACAATCACTCTCCAGCCTGCATTGGGTTCTAGTCATTCCTGTCTACACCAAGCTGCCTCCCTGGTTAGTGTGACAATCACTCTCCAGCCTGCATTGGGTTCTAGTCATTCCTCTCTATACCAAGCTGCCTCCCTGGTTAGTGTGACAATCACTCTCCAGCCTGCATTGGGTTCTAGACATTCCTGTCTATACCAAGCTGCCTCCCTGGTTAGTGTGACAATCACTCTCCAGCCTGCACTGGGTTCTAGTCATTCCTGTCTACACCAAGCTACCTCCCTGGTTAGTGTGACAATCACTCTCCAGCCTGCATTGGGTTCTAGTCATTCCTCTCTACACCAAGCTGCCTCCCTGGTTAGTGTGACAATCACTCTCCAGCCTGCACTGGGTTCTAGTCATTCCCCCCTATACCAAGCTGCCTCCCTGGTTAGTGTGACAATCACTCTCCCGCCTGCACTGGGTTCTAGTCATTCCCCCCTATACCAAGCTGCCTCCCTGGTTAGTGTGACAATCACTCTCCAGCCTGCACTGGGTTCTAGTCATTCCTGTCTACACCAAGCTACCTCCCTGGTTAGTGTGACAATCACTCTCCAGCCTGCACTGGGTTCTAGTCATTCCTGTCTACACCAAGCTACCTCCCTGGTTAGTGTGACAATCACTCTCCAGCCTGCACTGGGTTCTAGTCATTCCTGTCTACACCAAGCTGCCTCCCTGGTTAGTGTGACAATCACTCTCCAGCCTGCACTGGGTTCTAGTCATTCCTGTCTACACCAAGCTACCTCCCTGGTTAGTGTGACAATCACTCTCCAGCCTGCACTGGGTTCTAGTCATTCTTCTCTACACCAAGCTACCTCCCTGGTTAGTGTGACAATCACTCTCCAGCCTGCATTGGGTTCTAGTCATTCCCCCCTATACCAAGCTGCCTCCCTGGTTAGTGTGACAATCACTCTCCAGCCTGCACTGGGTTCTAGTCATTCCTGTCTACACCAAGCTGCCTCCCTGGTTAGTGTGACAATCACTCTCCAGCCTGCACTGGGTTCTAGTCATTCTTCTCTACACCAAGCTACCTCCCTGGTTAGTGTGACAATCACTCTCCAGCCTGCATTGGGTTCTAGTCATTCCTGTCTACACCAAGCTGCCTCCCTGGTTAGTGTGACAATCACTCTCCAGCCTGCACTGGGTTCTAGTCATTCTTCTCTACACCAAGCTACCTCCCTGGTTAGTGTGACAATCACTCTCCAGCCTGCACTGGGTTCTAGTCATTCCCCCCTATACCAAGCTGCCTCCCTGGTTAGTGTGACAATCACTCTCCCGCCTGCACTGGGTTCTAGTCATTCCCCCCTATACCAAGCTGCCTCCCTGGTTAGTGTGACAATCACTCTCCAGCCTGCACTGGGTTCTAGTCATTCCTGTCTACACCAAGCTACCTCCCTGGTTAGTGTGACAATCACTCTCCAGCCTGCACTGGGTTCTAGTCATTCCTGTCTACACCAAGCTACCTCCCTGGTTAGTGTGACAATCACTCTCCAGCCTGCACTGGGTTCTAGTCATTCCTGTCTACACCAAGCTGCCTCCCTGGTTAGTGTGACAATCACTCTCCAGCCTGCACTGGGTTCTAGTCATTCCTGTCTACACCAAGCTACCTCCCTGGTTAGTGTGACAATCACTCTCCAGCCTGCACTGGGTTCTAGTCATTCTTCTCTACACCAAGCTGCCTCCCTGGTTAGTGTGACAATCACTCTCCAGCCTGCACTGGGTTCTAGTCATTCTTCTCTACACCAAGCTACCTCCCTGGTTAGTGTGACAATCACTCTCCAGCCTGCACTGGGTTCTAGTCATTCCCCCCTATACCAAGCTGCCTCCCTGGTTAGTGTGACAATCACTCTCCCGCCTGCACTGGGTTCTAGTCATTCCCCCCTATACCAAGCTGCCTTCCTGGTTAGTGTGACAATCACTCTCCATCATGCACTGGGTTCTAGTCATTCCTCTCTATTCCAAGCTGCCTGGTTAGCATGACAATGTCACAGCAGTCTATGGGTGGTTTCCATCTTGTGTTTAGAGCTCTGTGCTCTGAAGTCTTCATTCCTGGAGTATTTATGTGCTGTAAGCTGTGTGCCTGGAATTCAGGACACATTTAAATGGCTATCGTAAGATAACTGTCTTAGCAGCAGATCTGGACCCCTAGGACTAGATCTGCCTATTAAACTGGGCTGAATTGTGAGCTTGAATTAATCAGTGGAGGAGCAAAGTTGATATTTGCAGGAACATTTCCTATCCTGAACAATGCAGGTCCCCATAAACCCACTCTGCTGGATTTCCCAGTAGGCAGTTGCCAAGGGCTCCAAATTTTGAGGTGCTCCTCAGCTGTGCCGGCCACACCCACATTCTGAATTGTGGGTGTGGCCAGAGCAATCTCAATGTGTCTGCACCAATGTTACACCCCTCTACAGGCTATCATTTAACTCCTTGGATGCTAGAGCGATCTCCAGCACATTGTGGAGCCTTTTTTTTTTTTTGCTTTGCATGTTACAGGCCACAGGTGTTTTCTGTGCCAGGGAATAGTAGATGGGACTGAGGGAGGGGCCATGTGGCAAATAGGGGTTCAGCCATGGGTGGGGCTAAGGGCTTCTAGAGTGCCTTGTCTAGGGGTGCCTGGGATGGAAGTCCAGCCCTGTGGAGGGTCTATGCAAACCAGGAGTTTGTAGCTGAGAACCACAGACTTCTGGATTGCTTTCCAGTCAATAGGTCAGTTATATGTCCCACCCAGATAGCTGATAGGAGCCATGTTTTTGTTGCGCTGAACAGCCTGGGGCCTTCTTAATGAGTCTTCTCACATAGAAACAGACTTAGTAAATCCTGGTAATTACTCTTTAACTCCTTAGTGGCACATCATGATGTGCCAGGACCATCACGCCATTAAGTGTGGCAGCGCGACTCTCTGCCATCCCAGAATTCATTGCAAACACAAAAAACGCACTCTGTGGTTCTTAACGGCCACCCTGTGTCAGATCGGGAGGTAGTTAAGGGGTTAAAATAAAGGACTGTCTTGAGCAATCCTTTACACTTATCACCCTCTTAAAGGGTTAATGGCTCCATTTAAATCAATGGGAATTTCACTGTTGAAGTTGATTTGGCCTTTGATTGATCCAGTTATTCTTAGTACATCAGATTCTTTGGGAACAATACTCAAAAAATCATCACAATTATAAAAATGTTGGATCGTAGGTTGGTGATTTAAATGGATAATAATACTTTTTTATCTTCATTTTATATGGTTTGAGAGATATTCACAAGCAAAGTTTCCCCTCACTGACCAAAATAGTCAAGTCTGCCATCTAGCTGTCAGATTTGGAATCCAGTCTGTGGACCGGCCGTGGCTCTACCGCAGAGCCGAGATCGCGAGATACAAGAAGAACTACTTCATTCGAATAGTCTACAAAGTGTGCCTGGTTTGCAAGCACACTTTTTAGACACTTCCAATGAAATAGTTATTTTTATATCTTGCAATCTCAGCTCCGCTGAAGAGCCACCGGTTGATCTGTGGACCGGATTCCAAATCTGACAGCTAGATGGCAGACTTGACCGTTTTTGTCAGTGAGGGGAAACTTTGCTTGTGAATATCTCTCAAACCATAAAGGTTTGAGAGATAAGACTCATATCGTTCTTCATGTTTTTTTAATGCCTACAATATAAAATAAAGATAACACGAACTATTACTATCCCTTTAACCCCTTAACGACAATTGACTCACCAGGTACGTCCTGCAAAAACTGTTACTTAGTGACAGAGGATGTACCTGGTAAGTCACGGAACTCATTAGAATGACGGAAAAAAAAACCTCGTTATTAAGTGCCAGCCACGTGTGCGCGCGGCTAGTCACTAAGGGGTTAAGAAGGATGGTATTTTCAGAAGATTTATTGTTTACCAGTTAACTTTTTGAGTGTTGGAGGGGTACAAAACGCATTGCAAACCAATGCGTTGCGTATTCCCTTAGGCACTCAAAGGGTTAATTTGAAATTATTGATTTCCACTACTCCAATCTGCTTAACCCCTTAAGGACCGGTGACGTGCCAGGACTGTCACATACTTTTTACTTACAGCGCTCCCGCGGGAGCACCGCAAGTACAACAGGAGTCTGAAATTGACCTCTCCAAGATCGGAGACGTCTCTCTCAGAGAGTTTGGTGTGCTGGTACACTTCACAGGTCACGTGGGCAGGTACGCCAACAATGGTCAAAGCGGTCCTTAAAGGGATAGTAATACAAATTACTAATCCCCATATTGTAGGCATGCTAAAAAGAAATGTATTGCCCCCAGTGTCATCTCTCAAACCTTTGAGAGATAATAGCTCGCAAATTTCCCCCCTCCTTCCACTTTCCCTGAAGTCAGCGTTCTAGCTGACTGCAGGGAAGCCTGTCGTATGACAGTCAGACGGCTCTGCTGCAGAAGTGAGATCGAGTTAATAAAAAATAATTCTTTCACTGAAATGGTCTTCTACGTGTGCAAGCACACGTAGAAGACCGTTTCAGTGAAAGATTTCTTTTTTACTAACGCGATCTCGGCTCTGCTGCAGAGCCGCCTGATGCACGTAAGACCGGATATACCTGCAGTTAGCTAGAATGCTGAATTCAGGGAAGAGGGAGGGAGGGGGAACTTTGTGAGCTATTATCTCTCAAACCATAAGGGTTTGAGAGATGACACTGGGGGCAATAATTTTCTTTTTAGCATGCTTACACTATGGGGATTAGTAATTTGTAAGTATCACTATCCCTTTAAGGGACGATAACTTCCCTGGACTGCTGGTCCTTAAGGGATTAAAGGGATAGTAATACTTTAAAGTTACTCTCCCCCAGTAGCCAGTAAAAACTGGTTAAATGAGACCAGCTGCATCTCTCAAACCTTTATGGTTTGAGAGATATCCGCTTTCAAAGTTCCCTCTCCCCTGACGTCAGCATTCTAGCTGACAGCAAGGGAATCCGGTACCAGGACCGGCGGAGGCTCTGCAGCAGAGCCGAGATCGCGTTAATAAATAAGAAATCCTTAACTTAAAAGGTCTTCTATGTGTGCTTGCAAACCAAGCACACGTAGAAGACCTTTTTAGTGAAGGATTTATTTTTTATTAACACGATCTCGGGTGTGCTGCAGAGCCGCTGGCTGATCCCAGGAGAGGATTCCCCTGCTGTCAGCTAGAACGCTGATGTCAGGGGAGAGAGAACTTTGAAAGCGGATATCTCTCAAACCATAAAGGTTTGAGAGATGCCGCTGGTCTCATTTAACTCTGTTTTTTACTACTACAACATGGGGGATAGTCATTTTTAAGTATTACTATCCCTTTAAATTGTCTTCTCCAAGCTTAGTCCATCCTTATGTTGTCAGGAAAAAAATTAAGTAAATGACACAAAAAAGACAGCAAGAAGGAGATTTAAAAAAAAAAAAAAAAAACCCTTAAACTATAATGTTAGATTAAACCACAACAAAGTTTAACCCTTTGAGTGCCAGAGGGGTGGGCAACGCATTGCAAATACAAAAAAACATTAGCAATAAGTTTGAGAACCAACTGACCATGACGTAACTAATGGAGTAAAAACTTTTTTAAACGCATAGACAATTTCAGTGAACATAACTTTTTAAACATCGCACCCTTTGTTGTCGAGGTTAAAAAGACCACATGAAGTGATCTAGAGGAAGGAAGAAACAGACACAGTTTCCTGTAATCAAGGAATGACTTTCCTTCCTGTCTCCAAACTATGACAGATGTCTCCATCCTGTCTGCTTGATAATCAGCTGTTACAACTCTGTGCACTTACCCTGAGATTGTTCAGTTTTAAACCTTAAAGGGATAGTAATGTTTCAAAATAAAAACAGCTCCAATTAATCTTCACAGTATTTGGGCCATGGAGAGTGTTATTTCAATACTGTCAGAGTTGTAGTTCAAGACTAATTGAATGATAAAATATCCCTCTCCCGCCACTTTTACCTAATGTAGCCACCTCCCCTCAGATGTGGAATCTGGTCCCAGGACCAGACAGCTCACAGCAAGGGACAATCTTCTTACTGTGATCATAAGGAAATCCCTGCCCCCCCTTGACAGGTTTTTCAGCTTTTTCCCTAATTGAAGATTGTCCCTCTCAGCAAGTCATTTGGATACCACCTTTCTGTTCTGAGGTGAGCAGTGTTACATCAGTAAAAGGGGCAGGAGGGGGATACTTTATCATTCAGTTGCTCTTGAACTACAACTCTGATAGTATTGAAATAACACTTTCCATGGCCCAAATACTATGAAGCTGCTTTTTAAAAAAAAATTGCTATCCTTTTAAAGGGATAGTAATACTTAATATTTAAATATATATATGTTGTAGAGTTTATCTCTGAGTAAAACAAGGGTACTCTCACTGCTGAAAGGTGCTTTATTCAAAAGTTATTGCAGCTCAAACTTGATTTTTTTAGGTGTAGTATCACAGTGGCCTGAGACTGTACAGTGGCGCTGTTGCTACACCATCCTATGGAGGTTTGGTCAACTGACCAGTGCTGATGAATGGTGTAGCAACAGCTCCAATTTCAGGCCACTGTGATACTGCACCTAAAAACTTCAAGTTTGAGCTGTAATCACTTTTGAATAAAACACATTTCAGCAGTGGGACTACCCTTGTTTTACTCAGGGGGATAAATCCTACAACATATATATATTTTTTTACATATCAAGTGTCACTATCTCTTTAAAGCTCCCCAGTAGATAGATCAGGCCCGGATTTACATCGCAGGAGCCTGTAGGCACAGAAATCTGAAGCGCCCCCACCCCTCATTGGCCATCTCCACAATGCTCCAAATCTCCACATTACCTTGTTCTCCATATTGCCCTCACATTGCCCCCATCAGCTCCACATTTCCCCAACATTGCCCCATCATCTCAACATTGTCCCCATCACCTCCACATTGCCCTCACATTGCCCCATCAACTCAATATTGCCCCCATCACCTCCACATTGCCCCCATCAGCTCCACATTGCCCCCAATCATCCCTATATTGCCCTCACATTGCCTTCATCATCTCCACATTAAGCCTCACCCCCCCCCATCCATTTCCCACCTCCCTGGTGGTCCAGCAGAAGGAGAGATCTATCCTTCTGCACAGACCTGTAGCTGCTGGAGCTCCTGCTCGGTCTTCTCTTTAGTAATGCAGAGAGCATAGTAAGGCACAGACCTTACTATGCAGCGGGTGGCGCACATGCCACTTTAAAAAAAAAATAAAATATATATATATATATATAATCTATTGCAATGGCAGGCGCCCCTCTGTAGGGTGCGCCTGTAGGCAAATGCCTACTCTGCCTTATGGGAAATCTGACCCTGAGATAGATTCCAGGTAATGTGACCGGCTTGCTGTAACTGTGTGTTTCAAACTGGTCCACGTGCAACTCTCAACATACTACAATTTAGAGTTATCCCTTCTTCACACACAGAACATAAGCAGAACTTCTCATCTACCTTTCTGGTAGAAATTATACCAATTTATGGACTAAAAAAGCAGTTAAATGGCACAGATGATAGATTGGGTCTTCAGGGCAGAGGCTGATCTTCCGGATGTGGGGAATTTCTAATGAAACTCTGCCCACTTCTTTTCCTTCCAGTGTGTGTTCCTTCCACTCTCCGCTCACTTCTTTTTCTTCCGCAGCCTATTCATTATAATTTTTCTTTATTTCATAAGCTCTGCCCCACTCATGATTAAGCCCCACTCATTTATGACACAAATCACGTCATTTTTCTCCCCCAGCGGCACCACAGGACTCCCCTCTCCCAGGTATGATGACAGAGTAGGCAACACTGGGCTGTTTCACCCGGAGAATTTGGACCTTCCTCCGGAGACCCTGAAATTTATACCAAAACCCTGACTCTTGAGGCCAAACCCTGACGAATTCCCAGATGTACTATATATATATATATATATATATATATATATAATAGTTTTTTTCTTCACTTGCTAAAAGATAAGAAATATACAACACTTTATTGAACATATGTAGATGACTATACACAAGGGAATGAACTCATTTTGATTGATCTAATTTTAAAGCAATACTGCTGCTTCTTAATAATAAACCCCACATATATTTTAACCCTTTATCTGGTCTTTAACCCCTTAACGACCCATGACGTGCCAGGGCCATCATGGGTAGATTTTCTTTAAGGACCCAAGACGGTCCTGGCACGTCATGGGTTAAATGATAGCAGCGCGCTTCTGTGCACGCTGCTATCATTAATTCCCAGCTGATTCTGAGCGCTCCGGTCTCAGCCACTTTCACAAGTGCCGGGTGATGTGATCGCTGCAACAGCGATCCCATGTACCGGCATTGTGAATGAATGAATGAGGCAGTGTTATACACTGCCTCTCTGTCTCCCCTATGCATGTCTGTCCCTTACTATCAAAGTAAGGGACAGAGAAGCAGAGAGGAGACACCTAGTGGACAAATAAAATGCAGCAGCTGGGGGGATTAACCCCTTCACTGCTGTGTTGGAGGCTGGCTAAATGCAGGTCCATTTTGACATGCTAAAATCAACTTTTGTTTTGTTTTTGTTTTTTTAAAAATACACAACACTTTTTTTTTTAACATAAATTTTATTTAAAAAAAAAAACATTTCAATAAACAAAATAGTAAATGTGATTGTTGTGGAGCCATGTAATACATTTATATACACACCGCCAAATGTCATCAATAAAAAAGTGGGAAAATAGGGTGGGAAAAAGGGACATGGGGATTTTCACCTGGGGAGACAGTGCACACTTAAAACTGCCCATTTTGTAGGTATGACTGACCGGTCATACTTTTCATGCCATCTCCATAAAAATTTAACCCATTGTGCCCAAATGATCCCAAGAGAAAAAAAAGGCTTTTTTTTTTTTACATTTTTTTACCGTTTTCTTTAATTTTTCTAAAATAAATGGTGGGCTATCCATATAAATGTGGTATCAAAAGAAAGCCCTATTTGTGCATAAAAAAAAAGTATATAATTTTCATGGGTAAAAAAAAGTACTTAGAGGGAAAACACTGTTGAATAAAGACAGAGTCAAAAAGGTCGGAATTGCTCCAGTTCTTAAGTGAAATCGACCTGAAGGGGTTAAAGCAGATCTCTCACCTTGAATTTAAGCTGAATATTTGAAAATGTAAAGGGATAGAAATGTCTTTGTTCACTAAAATGTAATACTGTAGACATTACAAAAATAAACTGATGTAAGTCCCATCTGTCAAAACTTTTTAGTTTGAGGGATATATGAAGATAAAGTTCTCCCCTCCCTCCGTCTTCTCAGAAGTCAGCTATAAAGCTTACAGCAGGATATCCTGGTCCCGGGACCATCCGGTGTCTCTTCTGCAGAGCCAAAATACCGCAATCTAAAAATAAATACTTCATTGGAACGGTCTACAAAGTGAGCCTGGTTTGCGAGCACACTTTGTAGACCTTTTCAATTAAGTAGTTCTTTTTAAATATTGCTATTTAGACTCTGCTGACATCAGGAGAAGGGGAGGGGGGAACGTTAGATGTGAATATCTCTCAAACTATATAGTTTGAGAGATGGGACTTACATCAGTTAGTTTATTTTTGTAATAGATGCAATATTACATTTTAGTGAACAAAGACATTACTATCCCTTTAATTCAAATATACCTATGTAATATATTAGTCAAAAGTCCAGCAGATACAGAGCTTAGATGAAATTGGTCCTCAAATGAAGGAAAAATGCTTTGCATACCCCTCTGGCACTCAAAAGGTTAAGCCACTGGAGAGCCCTGGAAGAGTATAAAGTAGAGACCCCCTAAATCCCTTGGCTGCTAGAAGGGGTTAAAGGGATAGTAACACTTAATGTATAGGAACATTTAAATTGTAAGGTTGATCCTCCTGAGTACAACAAAGGCACTCCCGCTGCTGAGAGATGTTTTATTAAAAAGTGATAGCAGCTAAAAGTTGATATTTATAGGTGCAGTATCTCAATGGCCTGAAATATTACAGTGGCGCTGTTGTTACATCATCCTATGGAAACTTCTTGTCAATTGACCAGAAACTTCCATAGGATGGTGTAGCAACAGCACCACTGTACAATTTAAGGCCACTGAGATACTGCACCTAAAGAATTCAAGTTTGAGTTGCAGTAACCTTTGAATATAACACCTCTCAGTGGTGGGAGTGCCTTTGTTGTACTCATGAGGATACACCTTACAATACAATTTTACTATATATTAAGTGTTACTATCCCTTTAAGTAATAGTAGCACCTGTTTTACAATTTGAGTACCCCAGGTTATAATAACTTGGAGCAGCTTCATAATTACCTTAAATTTATTTATTTATTTAACCATTAAAGGACACAAGTGGTGTGCAGCACATTTCTTTTAAGGTTTAACACAGAGATATCAGAAAGTATGAATTCAGACTATAATTCTTTTATTTGAAGATTTTGGTGATCTCCTTCCTGTGGGGGGCGTTCTTCTCTCTGCTCACGTCGTTTTCCCCATCGTACAGCTGGTTTGTCTTCTTGAGGTGCATGGTGGGATGTGGAGTTTCAGGACACGCTCAGGGGTGAGAACTCAAATCCATATTTTGTCTTAAAAAATTTTCAAACTTTCCTGAATGTTGTATTAGCAATTTTTTTTATAAGTAGTTTTTAGAGTTAAATAGATGTATAAATTATGATAATTAAGGCATCCCATGAAGGCACTTCCTGTCTTATCCCTACATTAACTCCTTCACTCATGGACACTCAAAGCGGAACTGTCACTTAATATAAACCCCATCCGCTATGTTTGTATGGTTCACTTTGAAAACTTTGCACACAAAACAGCATGCAATATAAAGGCGCAATAACCATGTCGCCTTCATGAAAAGGGCAACATGAGAATCTCACCCTGCATCAACAGTGCAAGATTCTCATGTCGCACCCTTAAACATCGCTGCAACCCGCATCCATTGTAGTGCCAGCATATAAATACACAGAAAAATGCAAATACACTAAAGATGTCTTTTGAGTGAGCTACTACTCTGCATGAACTGGTTTATGCACTGCAACCCACATCCATTGTAATACCCACATATAAATACAAATAAAAATTCAAATAAATGTGTTTATGGGTGCTGCCTACACCTTCAGAGATCTCTGCTGTGATGCACGATTCTCTCCACATGATTCCGCAGACATGGAGAAGTAGCTCACTCAAAACACAGGATGAGCGCCCTCTGCCTTCAGTCTGTAGAAACAGACTGTGGCTCAAGTGCATCTACAAAGGTTAATAAGATGTATTCTTTCTGTATTCTCTGTTCATCTGAACAGCCCTAACATTCAAATAGAGAATGATTCACAGTGACTTAAGATTCTTTGGAGATACGGTTGAGTCACAGACTGGCTTTACAGACTGCAGGTAGAGGGAGCCCATTCTGTGTTTTGAGTGAGCTACTTCTCCAAGTCTGCGGAATCATGTGGAGAGAATCAACGCTGACATCAGGAGAAGGGGAGGGAGAAGGAACTTTGAATCCCTATATCTCTCAAACCATAGCGGTTTGAGAGACAGGGTTTGTTGCAATTGGTTTATTTTTTCAATCTCTACCTAAATCTAAATATTTTTTAGGGGACATTACTGACCCTTTAAGGGCAGCTACTATCTTGATAGAGCCCTATCCCCAGGTCAACTCCTTTGAAGTGCATAAAGCCAGGTCTGCAGTGTGAGCCTCAGGAAATAGGCAAAGTTTCCAAATAGAGGTCTGAAAATGACAGTTTGCCCCAGAATCACTCCAATTCTAATAAGGCTTTCAAGATTTTGCTAACTATGAAAAACCACCCAAATGTCCATCTTTAGGAGATATTAGGGGTTCATACCTCCCACAAGTCCCTCTTTAGCAGATATTAGGCGTCCATACCTACCAAATGTCCCACTGTAGGGGGGACAGACCCCTTTGAGTTCCAAATCTCTCTGTCCCTCTTCCCCACCTTGGCATCCCTCTTTTTAGGAGATCAGACTGTGTGGTGTGTATATAAGCAGGGGAGGGCTGGCCTGGGGGGCAGGGGGGCAATTGCCCCCTGGGCTGGCCATGTGTCTGGGCTGGTGGGCCAGTGCCTCACTCAATCTCCCACTTGCTGCTGTAAATGGAGCTACACTAGTGATATCACAGAACTTGTTAAATGAATCTATATGCAAGTGATACCGCAGAGCTACAATCCAAACATAGCTGCACTAGTAGCATAATCCATTTCGCTTGCAAGCTCTATGGCATCACTATTCAATCTTTTTTAACCCTTTGAGTGCCAGAGGGGTTAAGGAAACAGGGGTGGGGTGGGACAATGGGCTTGGACGGTAGATATGGGCCACTTAATTGTATTTGCCCCCTGGGCCGTATGGTGCCAGCCCTCCCCTGTATATAAGTGTATCACCCTGGTGTCCCTGTGTTTATGAGATCAGACTGTGTGGTGTGTATATATAAGTGTATCACCCTAGTGTCCCTATGTTTAGGAGATCAGACTGTGTGGTGTGTATAGACGTGTATCACCCTGGTGTCCCTGTGTTTAGGAGATCAGACTGTGTGATGTGTATAGAAGTGTATCACCCTGGTGTCCTTGTGTTTAGGAGATCAGACTGTGTGGTGTGTATATAAATGTATCACCCTGGTGTTCCTGTGTTTAGATCAGACTGTGTGGTGTGTATATAAGTGTATCACCCTGGTGTCCTTGTGTTTAGGAGATCAGACTGTGTGGTGTGTATAGAAGTGTATCACCCTGGTGTCCCTGTGTTTAGGAGATCAGACTGCGCGGTGTGTATAGAAGTGTATCACCCTGGTGTACCTGTGTTTAGGAGATCAGAATGCGTGGTGTGTATATAAGTGTATCACCCAGGTGTCCCTGTGTTTAGGAGATCAGACTGCATGGTGTGTATATAAGTGTATCACCCTGGTGTCCCTGTGTTTAGGAGATCAGACTGTGTGGTGTGTATATAAGCATATCTCCCAACATTTCAAATTGCCAAAGAGGGACACTTGTGTTTTAGGGGATGTTGCTCGGGTGTGGCTGGTGGGAGGTCATTACTGAGAATTTTTAAGCTATTTCATGACCTTTTGACAATTCCTTGTGTAACCTAATAAACGACATATAACAAGACCAAGGTAGTTTACGTACACAGACTAATTTATAAACACATATACTGACATTTAAACAAACAGTAATGTGAGTTTTATTGCTGTGGAGTAATGTGATACACTTATACACACACCACACAATCTGATCTCCTAAAAAGAGGGACATCAGGGTGGGAAAGAGGGACGGGGGGATTTGGGTCTAAAAGAGGGACTGTCCCTCCTAAAGAGGGACACTTGGGAGGTATGTATAAGTGTATCACCCTGGTGTCCCTCTGTTTAGGAGATCAGACTGTGTGGTTATATAAGTGTATCACCCTGGTGTCCCTGTGTTTAGGAGATCAGACTGTGTGGTGTGTATAGAAGTGTATCACCCTGGTGTCCCTGTGTTTAGGAGATCAGACTGTGTGGCGTGTATAGAAGTATATCACCCTGGTGTCCCTGTGTTTAGGAGATCAGACTGTGTGGTGTGTATATAAGTGTATCACCCTGGTGTCCCTGTGTTTAGGAGATCAGACTGTGTGGTGTGTATATAAGTGTATCACCCTGGTGTCCCTGTGTTTAGGAGATCAGACTGTGTGGTGTGTATATAAGTGTATCACCCTGGTGTCCCTGTGTTTAGGAGATCAGACTGTGTGGTGTGTATAGAAGTGTATCATGAACAGCAAAAGACTGCACCGCATCCAAAAAATGGTATAGGCAAAATATCGTATAAAACAAAATCTCTTTATTCCAACAAGTAAAAAATATATAAAAAAAGATATTCTCTCGGACAAACAAAGATCTAGTCTCATGTCTAATCCAGTGCAAACCTACATAGTCCACGCGTTTCGCGCTATACGCGCTTATTCATGACTATCAAGTCATGTTGATGACCGGTAACTTTTAAATAAACCTTGACCAATCAAAACAAATTTCCAATTAGTGATTAAAGGCAACTTTATCTTTATTACTAGCCTGTCAATCTCAAAGCGTACTGACAGGCTAGTAATAAAGATAAAGTTGCCTTTAATCACTAATTGGAAATTTGTTTTGATTGGTCAAGGTTTATTTAAAAGTTACCGGTCATCAACATGACTTGATAGTCATGAATAAGCGCGTATAGCGCGAAACGCGTGGACTATGTAGGTTTGCACTGGATTAGACATGAGACTAGATCTTTGTTTGTCCGAGAGAATATCTTTTTTTATATATTTTTTACTTGTTGGAATAAAGAGATTTTGTTTTATACGATATTTTGCCTATACCATTTTTTTGGATGCGGTGCAGTCTTTTGCTGTTCAAGTTACATTTTGGAGGGTGAGAGGAGAGCGCCCAGACTGGCACGCTTCATGAATGGATAAGGTATACAGCCCGTTGCCCTGAACTGACTTCCTGCAGAGATTCTTTGAAGCACCAATAGCTGTGTTTTGTATAGAAGTGTATCACCCTGGTGTCCCTGTGTTTAGGAGATCAGACTGTGCGGTGTGTATAGAAGTGTATCGCCCTGGTGTCCCTGTGTTTAGGAGATCAGACTGTGTGGTGTGTATATATAAGTGTATCACCCTGGTGTCCCTGTGTTTAGGAGATCGGACTGTGCGGTGTGTATATAAGTGTATCACCCTGGTGTCCCTGTGTTTAGGAGATCAGACTGTGCGGTGTGCATATAAGTGTATCACCCCGATGTCCCTGTGTTTAGGAGATCAGACTGTGTGGTGTGTATATAAGTGTATCACCCCGGTGTCCCTGTGTTTAGGAGATCAGACTGTGTGGTGTGTATATAAGTGTATCACCCCGGTGTCCCTGCGTTTAGGAGATCAGACTGTGTGTTGTGTATAGAAGTGTATCACCCTGGTGTCCCTGTGTTTAGGAGACCAGACTGTGCGGTGTGTTTATAAGTGTATCACCCCGGTATCCCTGTGTTTAGGAGATCAGACTGTGCGGTGTGTATAGAAGTGTATCACCCTGGTGTCCCTGTGTTTAGGAGATCAGACTGTGTGGTGTGTATAGAAGTGCATCACCCTGGTGTCCCTGTGTTTAGGAGATCAGACTGTATGGTGTGTATAGAAGTGTATCATCCTGGTGTCCCTGTGTTTAGGAGATCAGACTGTGTGGTGTGTATAGAAGTGTATCACACTGGTGTCCCTGTGTTTAGGAGATCAGACTGTGTGGTGTGTATATAAGTGTATCACCCTGGTGTCCCTGTGTTTAGGAGATCAGACTGTATGGTGTGTATAGAAGTGTATCATCCTGGTGTCCCTGTGTTTAGGAGATCAGACTGTGTGGTGTGTGTATAGAAGTGTATCATCCTGGTGTCCCTGTGTTTAGGAGATCAGACTGTATGGTGTGTATAGAAGTGTATCACCCTGGTATCCCTGTGTTTAGGAGATCAGACTGTGTGGTGTGTATAGAAGTGTATCATCCTGGTGTCCCTGTGTGTAGGAGGTCAGACTGTGTGGTGTGTATAGAAGTGGATCATCCTGGTGTCCCTGTGTTTAGGAGATCAGACTGTGTGGTGTGTATAGAAGTGTATCATCCTGGTGTCCCTGTGTGTAGGAGGTCAGACTGTGTGGTGTGTGTATAGAAGTGTATCACCCTGGTGTCCCTGTGTTTAGGAGATCAGACTGTGTGGTGTGTATAGAAGTGTATCATCCTGGTGTCCCTGTGTTTAGGAGATCAGACTGTGTGGTGTGTATAGAAGTGTATCACACTGGTGTCCCTGTGTTTAGGAGATCAGACTGTGTGGTGTGTATAAAAGTGTATCACCCTGGTGTCATGAAGAACCTAAAAATGATTGCTAATGCCCCGTTCACCACTCACACCTAGCTACATCACCTACAACAAAAGTGTCCATCTGTGGCCATCTGAAATTTGCGAGGCATGCAATTAACTTATACAGGACATGAGATTTTGCTATATAAGGAAAATCAGTGGTCAAAGTGTATTTTACATCAATAATTTTTTCCAGGCTCATTATTAAGACCGAGTTTCTTCCCAAGAAGTTCCGTGGGTACATGTTGCCTTTATCACAGGTAAGGTTTGTGTTTCTATAGTCTTCTAACTGCTGGAGCTGCAACAGCAAACAGGTAGGAAGTTCTAATGATAATAAAGAGATTGGTCGCCCAAAGGTAAGTTTATTTAAAGTGGACTTGTCAACTATATATTTTTTGTATACTAGTGAACGGTACACAGCATAGACCGTGCAATTGGGCACACTGCACATCCCGAACACAGTGGACCACTGCAGCAGTGAGTGTCGCTGCAGAGATTTCCACAGGAGTGGGCGGGGTGTGAAAATTGCGACCCTTGATTTGCAGCATGTGGCCGATCTCTGCCTCCATGCCGTCCCAAGGTGGGGTGGATAGAAAACCAGAAACCTCTTCGAATTTTATTTATAGAATAGTTGAAGTGCCCGTTACATGGGCCACAGTGCCACTGCCAGCTGGTCTCAGGGTAGTCATGCACACTAGAGACTGCCCACATCGCTGCTGATACAGTGCCAGCTGGTCGCGGTGCAGTCATGCACAGTAGAGATTGCCCACATCGCTGCTGATACAGTGCCAGCCGGTCATGGTGCAGTCATGCTCAGTAGAGACTGCCCGCGCCGCGGCTGATACAGAGCAGGACACTTCTTCGGAGCGCCCCACTCTGTATCGGTCTCATCACGGGCAGTCTCTACTGCGCATGACTGCGTTGTTACAAACTTTCTAGCGAATTATTACATAGGATTTTAAAGCTTAATTCTAAACTGCCTATGTATCATGTTAGCCACAAGTACAGCAGATGTATAGTTCAGGAAATATTCACACTATTATTTCTGTGCCAGCCAACCGTAAAGTTTAATTTCCCCAAAACAATATACTGTACAGACAAAATGGCTAGCAGAACAGGCAGATTGTAAAACACACTAATACGCAGGCACGTGCACACATAGACCCCAAGGGGGGCTTGAGAACCTGCCCTTTTTGTCCAAAGTGCCCTTTTTTAAATATATATTTTGAATAAATAATTATGAGAAGTGCCCTTTTTTTCATCTGGGCTCCTGCCCCTCAAAATGTCTGTGCACGTCCCTGCTAATAAGTGTCTTAGGGTGACAACTCCACTTTAAATGACATTTACCGAAAAGCAGTGCACCTAGTATTTCAAGGTAATGGATGAGTGGGTTAACACTTTGAGTACCAGAGAGGAATGCAATGTGTTTGATACCTCTCTGGCACTGAAAGGGTTAAAGCATCAGGTTTCATGCCGTTTGTATTTTTGTCTGTTTGGGACATGTAATGGTCAGTCATACCTGGGAACTTATGGTGGGATGAAGGAAATGTGCGCATCTGATAGAGGCATTTTTGTGCGCAGATAGATTTTGTCCATGTTCTAATCCAGGGAGCTGAATACCGAACGCTTCTTGAATTGCGCATAAAAAAAATCTTTTTTACGATAACACTACACAGGCGTATAAATTCATTCGCAATAGCACTTCCTGCATTAGGCGCATTCACTATTCCACTCACACAGATAAGTTAATCCTGACCACGCCCACAAAAAATAAATATGGGCTGCTGTTCGCTAATCTTGATTTTTTCATGCGCAATTCAACAAAATCATGCGCACACCTATTCCCTAGTGATTTTCACACGGGAAATAGTGATTCCGCATGTTTCTTGCATCGCGCCTTTAGTCCTCTTGAAAGCCCCCCCGGAGAGAGGGCTTTTGTGCTGCGACCAGGGGGATATCAGTGACACAATTCTCATCATAAAGGGTGTGTGGCTTAATTGGGTGGGCATGGCTTATCATCCTTATATCGTAAAGGGGAGGGAAGTGGCAGGAACAGGGTGGGAAGTAGAAGTGGGCGGGAAGTGGGAGGAACAGGGTGGGAAGTAGAAGTGGGCAGGAAGTGGGAGGAACAGGGTGGGAAGTAGAAGTGAGCAGGAAGTGGGAGGAAGAGGGTGGGAAGTAGAAGTGGGCGGGAAGTGGGAGGAACAGGGTGGAAAGGAGGAGAAGTGGGCAGGAAGTGGGGGGGAGAAGGGGAAGTGGGAGAGAAGTGAGCAGAAGAGGGTGGGAAGGAGGAGAAGTGTATATCTATCTAAATAGATAAACCTTGATAAAGGTCCGTCATTAGGACCGAAACGCTGAACATTTTGTTGAGTTTGTGCTCAATAAATAGCGTTAAAAAAGTCCCACAGGTGCTGCCCCATCCTTCTACATGTTGCATAACGTTTTAGGGATTGTGCACCTGGGCAAACTGAACTTTTGGAGGGAGTGCTTTCACATTGGATCTCTAGATAGATAGATAGATAGATAGATGGATGGATGGATGGACGGATAGATAGATAGATAGACAGACAGACAGACAGACAGATAGATAGATAGATAGACAGATAGATGATAGATATGAGATAGATAGATAGATGATAGGTAAATAGATAGATAGATAGATAGATAGATAGATAGAGGAACGTGTCACATGGCCAAATTCTGTCTGTCTGTCACATACACACCCAGGCCACTTCTGTAAAATGCTCTGCAAGGAAATGAGGGGCCTTCTATACACATACACAATACACACAGAACACACACACACAAACAATACATACAATACATGCACATAATACATGCAACACACAATAAACATACACACACACACACACACACACACACTGCATATACACAATATACACAATACACACACAATGTACACAAAACACAAACATAATACATACACAAATATACAACAGACATGCAATACACAGACAACGCAATAGCAAAATGCAAAAAGCTATACACAAAACATGCAAAATGCTAAATGCAATATGTAAAATTCTATATACAAAATGCAATATGATAAACAAAAAACGCTACATGTAAAAATCTATACGCAAAACACAAAGTCCAATACACTATATGCAAAACGCAAAAACCTATGCACAACGCAATGCGTTATACGTAAAATGCAATACGCAAAACACTACACCCAAAACACACACCTCCTGCATGCTCACACACAGTCTCTCTCACGCACACACAGACTCATGCTCACTGACGGAGAGCTGTGGAACGCAGTGCTTTGCCAGTGGTGTAACTATAGGGGTCGCACCTGAGACTGGGCCCGTGCATTCCAGGGGCCCGGCATCCCCCTGCGACCCCTCCGCTTGGCGCCCGCAATCTCCCTCCAGCATTTTAGTAATGCAGAGCGCTGGGAAATGACATCATCTCCCAGCGCTTTGCATTACTAAGAGGACCGCGCGGGAGCTCCAGGTAGGAGATGGGGGCATTGTAGAGGGGGTCAATGTGGTCAGGGGGGCCCGTGGCACTTCTTGTACCAGGGCCCGGAGGCTTCTAGTTACGCCTCTGTGCTTTGCACACTTTTTTTGGAGCTGAAAGATCAAAGCACTAACAAGTCAACAAGCCAGTCATTAAAAACCTTGCCTCCTTTCTGGATTTGCCTGAATGTCAAGGGAAAATAGTCCTACACATAAGCCCACACTTAATTTTTTAAACGTATTTGTGTCAGACATGCGTCCAATGCAGTGGATAACACACATAATGGCTGATCCTGTTTAGGATGTCTTCTGTAGTGTCTGTCTTCATAACACACTTCCTTTATAAAAGAAGTCATACATACAACTGCATGGGACTTTTATTTTTGTTTCAATTTGTTTTATTAACCTCACGGGCAAAGCCGTGCCAGTATTGCTAGTATTATTATAAAACCCAGTTTGTGTGATCTCTGTCTGTATCCACAGCTCTTCTGGTTGGCGGGATCCCTACTGATCATTGGTCTGGGATCAGTGGTCACTTCCACCCTAGGCTGGCGCTGGCTCATCCGATTTGCATCCATTCCTGGCATTATCCTCATCCTTGTCTTCAAGGTGAGACATTCTTCCTTGTCCTCTTCTTGTAGTAAAGGGTTTAGATTCTATGTTGGAATCTTAAAGGAGCAGTAAACTTTTTTAATGAAAAAAAATATATATTGTAGTGATTTTCCTATTGAGTAAAATGAGGGTACTCCCACTGCTGAGAGATTTATATTTCCAGAGTTATTACAGTTTAAACCCATGTTTTTTTTTTTTTGTTTTTTTTTTACATTAGCAGTGCCCTCTAGTGGTCAAATTCTAATTAGTTTTTCTTTTAGATTCTAATGGAGAGGAAAGTCCCAGACACACAGTTCTCCATAGAATGTGATAGAAACTGCTGAGTCACTTCCTGTCAGTTAGAACTATCAGTAAGTAAACACAGTAAATTCACTTCCTGTCAGTTAGTACTATCAGGAAGTAAACACAGTAAATTCACTTCCTGATTATTTGAACTGTTATAAATTTTGAATAAAATATCTGACAGCAGTGGCAGTGACCTTGTTTTAATCAGCAGGAAAAGTCCTATAACATGTAGGTTTTTACAAAAAAAGTTTACTGCTCCTTTAACTCTCTGACTGGGGGTGGGGATGTGCACTAAAGTTGATAATGGTATGATAATGAGGAGATAATGGCTCCAATTCCTATGTTATTCTATGAAGCATATGCACTAACATCGTTACAACTTCAGACATCTTAGTGCACAGGCATTGGAGAGTTTATTATCTCTAGTTTATCACACCTTAATGCATCTCATGCCAGGTGAACTGTCTGGACACCAGATGGGATGCCTATGAAAAAAAAAACAGTAGTTTAAAATGTAATAACTTTGTAATGACATCTTCCAACAGTAGAAATACCCTTGTTTTATTCATCAGGAAAATAATAAAGGTTCACTACTTTCACACTGGGGAGACCTACTCAGCATTGCTGCACTGGATCTGTCGTCCATGGTGAAAGATACCATGCTGGACCATGGTGGCATCCACATGTGTGATTATCAAATCATGTGACAGCACCAAAGTCCACATCATGCAACTTTACTATGGGGTGTCATTGGTAAACCTTCTATTTTGACAAAAAATTTCATCATTTGGTGAACTGATTGACTTATTTGGTGCGAGAAATTCATTTGGCGACAAAATGTCAGCATTTGGTGATTTGATTAACATTTTTTGTGAACACTTTCACAATTTGGTGAATTTACTAACATATTTGGTTCATTGAATTTATTTGATGACAAACTTTCATTATTTGGTCACACATTCATCAGTCTGGTGAATTGGCTGACATGTTATTTGTACCAAACTTATTTGCTTCAAAACTTTGGTCAACACAATGCATTTTGTGGAATATCTTAATTTTGTAAGCAACAATTTATTCTGTGACATGTATAAGAACAGATGAGAGTTGGTACCGTGTTAGCCGTAGAAATACAGGAGGCAAATATTGTTGTTGATACCTTTGTTGGCTAACTAAGCAGATTTAAAATGCAAGCTTTCAAGACCTTAGGTCTCTTCCTCAGGTATGTTATACAGATAAATATGAAAACATCTCAATTATATACAAGCAGTGCTCAAAATTTCTACTCGCCACTAGCCAATGGCGAATGAAAATTTAGCCCTGGAGAGTAGAAATTCAGCCCTGGTGGGTATGTTATGACTTGCAGTGGCGAGTAACTTTTCAGGTCTGGCTAGTAGCAAAGGCCTTCAAATTTTAAGCCCTGATACAAGTACACATTGCATTGTTTAGAATGGAAATCAGATAAGAGAACGCAGTCCAGATCCAGATATTTTGATCAGTCAATGGTAAATTGCATTCTTCCTCTGAGGCTTTAGAGGTATTTACGATCCCGTTTAGGGCTGTTGGAAAGGTCAATCTACAATGTGATAATGTGACAAGAACTCTCTGTCATAATGGTTTGAATAAAGACAGAGAGTTCTTGTCACGCTATTACATTGTAGATTGACCTTTCCAACAGCCCTAAATGAGGTCTAACATTCCCACTGCTCTCTCTCCACCTGCCACACTCACTGCCTGCCAGATACTAACATTCCCCACTGATATCCTTCACAACTGCTACCAGATACCAATATTCCACACTGCTCTCCCTCCCAACTGCTGCCAGATACTAAAATTCCTCACTGCTCCCCCTTTTGAAGCAAATTGCGTCATTTATCTCCCCCAACGGCACCACAGGACTCCCTCTCCGGGGAGTCCAGAAGAGCAAGTTCCCATGTATGCTAATAAATAATGCATGCATTCATTATTTGTATTAATATACAGAGAAGGATGTAAAACTTAAGATAATTACATTTATTTTTCCTTTGCAGTTTATTCCTGAGTCAGCCCGTTTTAACGTCTCGGTGGGAAAGCACCAGGCAGCGGTGGATACCTTACAGCGAATCGCCAGGATAAATCACTCCAAGATGCCAGAGGGGACAATAAAAGAACCAGTTCCGGTGAGTATCAAAATATAATGTCAAGGTCAATACAGAGAAGTGAAGGAACTGTGCTCTGTTATGTATGGGAACGAGCAAGAGAAACACAGAAATGGTCTTTGGCTGCTGGTAAACATATCAGTTTCATAAATATGATAGTACGTGTTGGGGGTGGGGCAACTAGTGGGTATTCAGCTGTTGTTGTTGGACCACCCCTTACGATTAGAGGAAGGGAGGTCTCATCTTTAGCAAGAGGAAGGGGTTTTTACAGTAAGGTCTGTTAAATTGTGGAATTCCTTGCCCGAGCATGTGGTAATGGCAGATAAAATGGATACATTTAACCCCTTAAGGACAGACGCTCATGCACGCGGCTGCCACTTAAAGACCACAGAGCATATGTATAATTTTTTTTTTCAGAATCCGATTCAGGGCTCCCCGAATTTCATGCAGCCACGCGGGGAGCCCTGAAATCCATGGTGTACATGTACGTCATGGGTCCTTTAGGCATTTTTTCCCATGACATGCATGTACGTCCTTGGTCGTTAAGGGGTTAAGACACGATTAGATACATTTCTAGCAGAAGGGGACATACAGGCGTATATTGTGTATTAGCAGGTAAAACAGGAAGTTCTGCTAAATAGAATTATACCCATTTTGGCGTCAGGAAGGCTTATAGAATACACATTTTCTTGGTTATACTGTGGCAAAGGTTGAACTTGATAGACTTGTGTATTTTTTTCAAACTAATTTACTATGTAACCATGTATAATTCCCTTCATCCTCAGCCATTTGCTGGATGAGGATGATGGGTGTTGCAGTCCAACAATATACAAGCCATATTTTGCCCACTGTTAAACTAGTAGGTTTTTAGCTTAATTGATGTGGGTTTACTTTGCGTATAAGCCCTTTGCATTGTACACAGTACACAGTTTTAGGCAGGTGTGAAAAAACGCTGCAAAGTAAGAATGCTTTCAAATATAGACATTTTAATAGCTTATTTTTATAAATTAACAAAATGCATAGTGAGTGAACAGAAGAAAAATCTAAATCAAATAAATATTTTATGTGACCACCCTTTGCCTTCAAAACGGCATTAACTCCACACCCCCATGTGCTTTGCTGATGACATAATTGATGACATCACCAGTGGCATCACTGGTGACATCACAAATATATATAAACCACAAATGTCCTCATCAGTGGCTGTGTCAACATTTGTGATATCATCAACAAAGCATATGAGGGTGTGGAATTAATTGGGAAGAATGTAACCTGTAATTTCTGGCTTCTGTGTGTGTTTGGGGAGAACTTAGCTGTTGCTTTAAAGGGATAGTAATACTTAAGTATTACAAATCCCTATATTAAAGCCCTAGTAAAAAAAAACCGTATTGCCTCCAGTGTCATCTCTCAAACCTTTATGGTTTGAGAGATGAACGCTTCTAAAGTTGCCCTCTCCCTCCCCCTTCCCCATAGTCAGCATTTTAGCTGACTGCAGGGAACAGAGTCGTACGACTTTCAGGCGGCTCTCCAGCACAGCTGTGATCGCGTTACTAAATAAAAAACTTTCACTGAAATGGTCTTCTATGTTGCTTGGTTTGCAACACGATTGCGGCTCTGCTGCAGAGCCATTTGATGATCTCTGACCGGATTTCCCTGAGTCAGCTAAAATGCTGACTACGGGGAAGGGGTAGAGGGCAACTTTAGAAGCGATCATCTCTCAAACCATAAAGGTTTGAGAGATGACACTGGGGGCAATACGTTTTTTTTACTAGGGCTTTAATATAGGGAATTGTAATACTTAAGTATTACTATCCCTTTAAAGAAAGTTTTTGCCAATGGATTTCCAAATTTTCTTTTTTCAAATGTTCCAATTGGTATTGTTAGTTTGCTCATAATTGCACCAAGTGCCACAGTCATGGAACAAGTCACCACGGGTCTCAAATAAAAAGCCCGACTGCTTTGAATTGAATGCTAGAAAGGTCTCTCAGTTGACGAAGTTATGTTGGGATCAGTGACTACCAGGAAGAATTACTGGGAATTCTCCGGATCTGACCCGGAGACTCTGGTATTTAGTGTTAATTACCGTGTCTCCGGGACCAAGGGTGATTTTCCGACTGTGGTGAGTTTCCTAGGTAACTCTGCCCACTTCTCCTCCTTCCCATCCTGTTAGTCCCACTTCTCCTCTTTCCCACCCTGTTCTTCCCACTTTCCACCTACTTCTCATCCTTCCCACCCTGTTCCTCCCACTTCCTGCCTACTTCTTCTCCTTCCCACCCTGTTCCCCCCACTTCCTGCCTACTACTTCTCCTTCCCACCCTGTTCCTCCCACTTCCTGCCCACTTCTTCTCCTTCCCACCCTGTTCCTCCCTTCCCATCCTGTTCCATCCACTTCTTAGCCCAATATCTGTTAAGTCCCAACCACCTGATTAAGCCCCATTCACTTTATGACATGAATTGCATCATTAACGTAAGCCTGGTCACAGCCCATGAGCCCTCTATAGAAACTCCACAGGAGGCAGATCACTGTTATGGGGAACAGTGAAATGAGGCTGGGATGGCAGCAGTGTGTGTGTGTGTGTGGGGGGAGAAGGGTTGTGACAGCATATCTATGTGTAGCAAATGTAATAATGAGTAAGGGATGAGCTCTTAAATACTTCAGGGGACAATTTCATCCACTGTCAGTAGATGGCAGCATGTCATAAACTAAATAGCTATGTCTATAGGAAAATGATCTCTGCTGCACACCTATACTCTTTACTATATGGCCAAATATTCTTTAAACACTAATATCTTCAGTTCTACGAATCCAATATACTAGCATTACAATAAGCACTCACTACTCATCAGGGCTCTTCTGCCTGCCAATTTTGGTGAGAATCCATTTGCCTGTTTGAACTGTAGGTCAAATTAAATTTTATTACAAGACCGGAGGCTCTATTATGCTATCGTAATCTTTATTACTCTGGTATAGCAGCTTAACAAAACCGGTAAAACAGGTGAGAAAAAACATACAATAGGTTTAACAATGAGGCCACGCCTTTAATTCTCAATCCTCCAATTAACAGTATCTTCAATCTATAAACTGTATTGTTCCTGTAGCAGCTACCTCTTTCATTGCTGCTCGACAGGAAGTTAAGTATTAATTTTTGTCTCTGCAAAGTTGTCTGAGTTATTTCATTCAATACGATATGTTATTAACCTTATTCAAACTTTAATTCATTTTACAATTATTGTCTCTTATACCTTTTGTTTTAATACTGCACCCTTCTAGGTGTCCTTATCTTATCATTCTTGTCACTCGTTTTTCATTCCCAGCTTTGCTGTTAAAACCTCCATCAGTTTCTCTTTCTGTGTCCTCTTCTCATGCATCGGCTGCCCAACTCACTTATAGCGTGTTCGGCCAGCGGCCATCTTTGTTTTGGACGAATTGCCCTTTTTCTAGCTTTCTGCGCATGCGCGCCTCGTTCCTCTGACTGAATTTTAGTCAGAACTTGATGGAGCAATGGAGGCAAGCAGAGAGTAAACTCCTTATCTTTAAAAATAATATTATGTGCAATATTTTTCTCTCTTTTATTATATTTGCAGTAATATAGTACCTTATTAGTCAATTTCTTTATCCCAATAAAAATTTATAGTGTTTTTTTCCTGATTCGAATTCTAATAATTCTGTGTGACTTCTGCAAAAATGTAAAAGATATGTCACACAAAGATTTCCCAATCCCCCCCCCACACACCCCAAAAGTCAAAACGCTTTCCTTCTCATTTCCTCAGATAAGACTCAATTTCTAGGAGCCCCAGCTATCATGACACTACTAATGACTCTTCTGTTTTTTTCTGACGACCATATTCAGGTGCTTATGGACGCCTCAGTTAACAAATCAGTAGTTTCTGCTATTTTAGCTGTATGGGCATTATGTCAGACACTATTTCTAAATCTATAACAGAGGTATTAAGTGGTAGTAAACCTACTGTAACCTCACAGATACCCAATCAAAGTATTAGAGACGCCCCTAATAATCAACAGAATGTCCCTCTTGATATTAATGTGGGAAATATTATGAGTGGTAAAAGAAAGGCAAAATC
The DNA here is from genome assembly GCA_037306005.1 of Rhinophrynus dorsalis. Classification (NCBI taxonomy): domain Eukaryota; kingdom Metazoa; phylum Chordata; class Amphibia; order Anura; family Rhinophrynidae; genus Rhinophrynus; species Rhinophrynus dorsalis. Next base: position 34,152,808 of record CM074721.1, on the reverse strand, counting down.
TAATTATTGTAATCCTTTACCTCCAGACAAATGCGGATCTTATGATGATTACACTAGTTAACCTAACAATATGAACAGTGGTTTGGCACCACGCAAAAGACCCTCAACTCGGGAGGAAGACACACAGAGTAAAGAGAAAAAATTGCACCAAAAAGCGGTTTCATTCTGTATCTCTTCCTCTTCAGAAGATGATTCGAATGACTCTGAAGAACATAAGTCAGATTCATCTGACTCATATTATCCCCATGATTCAACCACAGCTATGGTCTCAAATAAACCATTATCTAAAACATCAGATAACGAAACCGTTCTGGATGAAAAGGGGTTCCCTCTATTCTCTCCAGAGCGGATCAGACACCCTCGATCATCCGAGTGGATAACAAAGACCCATGTGGCAAAATACATTCAAATCTGGTTAAGAAAGGCACTAGACAACAAGGCCAAAAATAAATTACGGGCAGAATGCCCATGACCTTCTATTGAATCCATATGCGATACACCCACAATAGACCCCCGAATGGTCCAGTACCTATTCAAATCAGAAAAGGATCCCAGAAAGGGTTTAGACAGATCCCTAAAAAACTGTCAGGACAAATTATTGGACCTAGTGGGTCCTTTATCAAAAATATTTGATTCAGCTGAAGAATCTTTTTCTTCTAATTCACCAGTTGATACCAATGTCCTTCGAGGGTGGATCCAAAGAGCCTTCTGCCTCTTGGGCAGTGCTAATACGGCATTGTCTACCAAAAGACGCAGGGCCATCTTAATTTAGATTGACCCAAAACTTACTGAAATGGCTTCATCTGAAGCGGGCTCAGAGGCAGAGGGACTCCTCTTTGGAGACTCATTAATCAAGGAATTGGGTAAATTCGTTACCACCTTTACGGCCTTAGATAAGGCACAAACTTCAATAAAAAAGGTTTTTAACCAGAGAGGTTTTGGGAAGGCTGGGAAATACAGGGGTCGTTTTCCCAGCCGATCCTCCCATGGTCCTTAAAGAGGAATGGGTAGACAAACCCACGACCCCTCAGTTTATGGAAGAGAATCTTATTCCACATAGACAGGGCTCCCTACCCGTTTTTCCCATAGAGAAATAGAACTTGGAGATCCAGGTCATCCAGGGGACAACCTCGACACAGAACTTTCCCAGGTAAGTGTTTTCCCTTTTACCCTCCTCAACAGGAAAAATTGGATGGCAGACTCACCCATTTTTTCCATTATTGGTCTCAGATAACCTCGGATCAATGGATTCTTCAGACTGTCAGAGGCTTCCATCTAGAATTCTATTCCCTTCCAGTTCAAATAAAGACTCCTCCTGCTTTTCATTTCTCAACAGAGAAAAGAAAGCTAGTAGATCTAGAGATTCAAGAATTCATTTTAAAAGGAGCAATAACTCAAATCCCCAGAGACTCTCCGGGGTTCCTAAGCAATATCTTCTTAGTAAAGAAGAAAGACGCAGGTTTACGACCTTATATTAAACCTAAAAGACTTAAACACACACATAATGTACAGGCACTTCAAAATGGAGGGCATTCATTGTCTCAGGGATCTATTGATACCATAAGATTGGATGGTCAAATTAGACCTGAAAGATGCATACCTTACAGTCCCCATGTGTCCACAACACCAAAAATTCCTTTGGAACAACAAGAAATGGCAGTTCACATGCCTTCCTTTTGGACTATCATCAGCCACATGGTGCTTCACAAAGCTCACGAAGCCGGTAGTATCCTTCTTGAGAAGCAGGGGAATAAGATGAATAATAAACCTGGACGACATGCTCATCATGTCTCCGGATGTTACGACAACAAAAAATCATTTACAGTTGACAGTGCAACTTCTGTCTTAATTGGGGTTCTTGATAAACTGGAAGAAATCGGTTGTTCAACCATCCCAATCAATATCATTTTTAGGTTTCGTGATTGATTCTCAGAACAACTCACTCCTTCTTCCCGGGAAGAAATTGAGAATGGTCCAGAAAGAAATCAAAATAATTCTGAAAAAAGATCTCATCTCTTTACGGATGATTGCCAGAATTGTGAGTCTATCATCAGCATCAATTCAAGCAATATTTCCAGGCCCACTTCATTATTGCTCCTTTCAAAGATTGAAAATTCTATACCTCCAAAAAGGGCTAGGTTACTTGGACCTAGTCCCCCTTTCAGAGGAGGCCAAAGAGGAACTTCATTGGTGGTTAGACCACATGGAGGTCTGGAACACAGCCATTTTCGGCATGGCTCCGGAGACAGTGATAGAGTTGGATTCCAGCAACTCAGGCTGGGGAGCACACTGTGGAAATCTCACCGCAGGAGGCAAATGGTCTCAGATAGAAAAAGTCATGCGTATAAATTGCTTAGAGTTATTGGCCGGTTCCTTCGCCATCAGGAGTTTCACAAAAGATTCATTGGATTGTTGCATCCTGTTAAAAAGATGGACAGTCTGTCGGCGGTCAGATGTATCAATCATTTGGGAGGTACCAAATCAAAAACTCTGGCCAATCTGACCAAGGACTTCTGGCAATTTTGCCTCAACAAGAATATTTCCGTTCAAGTGGAATATCTACCGGGGCTTTCCAACACTGTTGCAGACTGGAATTCCAGACACCTTTCAGATTCCAGCGATTGGACGCTTCATGAATCCACTTTTAGGAGAATTCAACAACTTTGGGGTCCTTAAGAAATAGACCTTTTTGTGTCCCGTTTGAACAAAAGATTACCCAATTTTTTCAGCTGGAGACCAGATCCGGAGGCTTTAGCAGTAGATGCTTTCCTCCAAGATTGGTGCAACGCCATGAATTATGCGTTTCCTCCCTTTGCGATGATTCCCAGAGTCATCCTTCAAGTCAGGAAGCAACTGGCGACCATGGTACTGATAACACCTTTTTGGACATCCCAACCATGCTTCCCTCCTCTTCTAAAACTGTCAATAGATTGCCCACGTTACCTGTCACCATTTCCTCTTCTGTTGACGGACCCAATGGGGAATCTGTATGAACTCAATTTGAACAACCAACTATATCTACTGGAATGGCTCATTTCAGAGGTTCCTGGTATCTCAAGGGACTTTACGGAATCAGCTCAAACACTCACGTCCGCAGCCAGGGCCCCAGGAACTCGGACATGCTACAATTCATGCTAGACCATATGGACATGTTGGTGCTTGGAACGGGATTTGGATCCCATTTCTACCAATCTGACCAACATCCTCAATTTCCTTTCCTTTTGTTTTCAACAAGGAAAAGCGTACAGAACGATCAATTACTATAGATCAGCAATCTCGGCAGGACATGAACGAATTAATAATTTACCATTATGCCAACATCCTTTAATTTGCAAATTGATGAAAGGGATAAAATTTGCCAGACCTCCAAGTTCCAAATATTCTTTTCTTTGGGATGTTAATGTCATTCTTCATTTCCTGGAATCTTGGCCAGAAAATCATCTACTCTCTCTAAAACAAATTTCAGCCAAACTCACCATGCTGTTATGTCTAATTTCTTGCAGAAGAGTTTCGGATGTTTGTGCCTTGGATATAAGATTCCGACTTTTCATTCCAGAGGGAGTTAGATTTCTTATCCATACTCAAACTAATACTTCTCTCTCGGGAAATTGTATATGCGGCCTTTCCCCAAAAACCTCAACTTTGAGTAGTTAAATGTCTCCAGGCTTATGGATTAATTACCTGTGATCTCAGATCTCCTAGTTCTAACCAATTATTAATTTGCAGAGGTTCTATGGCTTCCAAGTCTTTTATGGCCGGAGGCCTTCTGGAAGATATCCTTAAAGCGGCAAACTGGTCCAGGGAATCCACCTTTAAATCTTTTTATTTTAAACAGATAGCTCACGTATCTGACAATGTAATTAACCAGCTTTAAACTAGCATAAAAGAGCCTCCAGTCTTGTAATAAAATTCAAAGATTTTCCTAACCTGTGAAGGAAAGTCAGGATTTTATTAAACACACGGAGGCAAATATTATCCCACCCATTCATACCCTCCCTATCATATATTTTGTTTTTTCCTTCCTAGGATAAAGATCATCTGACACATACTATATCCAATTTGGTTATACGATACAGAATCAAAGGATAAAAAATTGATGACAGAATTTATTGACAATGAAAGAGGGAGCTGCTTCAGGAAGAATACAGTTTATAGATTGAAGATACTGTTGATTGGAGGATTGAGAATTAAAGGCGTGGCCTCATTGTTAAACCTATAATATTTTTTTCTCACCTGTTTTACTGGTTTTGTTAAGCTGCTATACCAGAGTAGTAAAGATTGAGATAGCATATTATTCGCCTCTGTGTCTTTAATAAAATCCTGACTTTCCTTCACAGGTTAGGAAAATCTTTGAGAAACAAATAGTACAATACACAGCCAATTTTTATGAAACTGATTGCTTATCAGACCTGGAATCAACCAGTTTCGCTGCTTCAATCAGTAGTTAGTTATGGCCAAAATCAAAATGTCAAATTACATAGAACTATCTTCAAACTTAAAGTAGGGTGACCAGACCTCACTTTTAACCGGGGACGCATATGAAAAATGCATACTGCAGGGCTGCTTTGATTTTGGTGTACTCCTGAAATATGCCTATTTCCTATGTGTCCCCGGTTAAAGGTGAGGTCTGGTCAGCCTAACTTAAAGGGATAGTAATACTTCATTTTACCTTTATTTTATTTTGTAGGCATTAAAAAAACATGAAGAACGATTTAAGTCGTATGTCTCAAACCTTTATGGTTTGAGAGATATTCACAAGCAAAGTTTCCCCTCCCGCCCCTTTTACCTAGTGTAAGCCATCTCTTCTCAGATGTGAATCTGGTTGTAAGACCAGACAGATAACAGCAGGGGACAATCTTCTTCCTATGAAAACAATGAAATCCCTTCCCCCCTTGACAAGTTTTTCAGGATTTTCCTTATCTTAATTGAAGATTGTCCCTCTGTGCAGTCTACCTGGGCACCTCCCTTCTGATCTGGCTGAGCAATGTTACATCAGTAAAAGGGGCAGGAGGAGGATACTTTGTCATTGAATTACTCTTAATCTACAACTCTGACAGAATTGAAATAACACTCTCCAAAGTCCAAATACTATGATGATTAATTAGAGCTGCTTTTATTATGAAGCATTACTATCCTTTTAAATATAAAAGCCCTATAACTAACACTGAAGTAAAAGTAGATTTTTTTTCCCGCAGTCCACAGCAGCTTCAAATTAAACAATTATTTATAGCCACTTTCTTCTGTGTACTCCACTGTACTGATCAACAATGGGTTTCATCTCCTCCCTCCAGCTGGTAGGACCGATTATTGTTTGTATTTAAGGCTGGCTCCACCCCTTCCACCTCAGTTATTTCGGTCCTACCAGCTGGAGGACCTGAGGCGTGTAGCCTCTGTATAGCTCCAAGAAATCAGACAGCAGTCCAGTACAAATACATTGTGCACCCCTTCCTCGCAAGTATCTGCGGATAGGAGGTGTGGAGAAAAGTGCATCCCTCCATTCTAACCTTCTCAGAAGTTCTCCGTTTGGGCAATGTACCTGGTAACCAGTTCCAGTGACAACCATACCTCCACATGATGCTGGGAAACTGCGGGCGCCTGCCGATGACATCACAAGAAGCGGCCACATCACTGCAGAGACGCCGGGCCGGACAGCATGGGAAGGGAAGTGCTTCTGCCTCCCAATGCTTTATTCCTTCATGGAGAACGAGGCATTAAATGGCGTGCATTCCAGCAGTGAAACGCAAACGGAATAAAAGGAGGGCAAGCGTTCACAAGGTAGGTGATGTTATATTTTTATTCAAGTTTGTATATTGCTTTAGTACAGCCAGCATGCCATCTACAGCCAAGGGTAGTTCATCTAAGGAGAAACCTGAGGCAGGGGTCACTAAGGATAGCTCCAGTACTGAGGCTAAGGCAAAACCAAGATCTGTATAAGTTGTGACAAAAAGGCTTCAGTTATAGAGGGTTCCAAGGTATGCTTGGAATGTTTTAAGAAAGCAGCAGGGCAGGAATTGCCCAACCAGTTTCAAGGATTCCTATCTTGGATGCAAGCATCTATAAAAGAAACATTTTCAGCAATGCAAGAGGCTGCTAACACCAAGAAAAGACCCAGAAATGAGGATCCAGAAGAAGGTACATCAAAAATATCACAGATGGATGAGGTAGTCAGTCAAGAACCATCAGAATACTCCTCAGAAGAGGAAGAGGGCAAAACTGTGGAAGGCACAGGATCTTTTAGTTTAGAAAAGTTTTGTTAGATATATCAGGAAATCCTTAGGTCTGACAGAAGAACAGAAGGAGTTAAATATTATGGACACAGCTTTTCTAGGGAACCAGAAGACTGATCCATCCTTTCCAGTACATCATTCCATAGCAAATATAATACAAGAAGAATGGAAGAAAACAGACAGAAAATCATTGGTAACCAAAATATTTTCCAAAATGTACCCATTTGAAGAAAGTGATGTTAATTCTTGGATAACCCCACCCAGAGTGGATGCAGCAGTTTCCTGTCTAGCCAAACACACCACAATACCGCTAGAGGATGGATCATCATTAAAAGATCCCATGGAGAAAAGGATGGAGTCAGTATTAAAGAATCAATTTTCTGTAATAGGTAATAATATTAAAGTAGCCACAGCTCTGGCCTCAGTTTCCAGAACTGTGAGGATTTGGCTTAATTCCCTGGAGGAGAAGATTGATTCTTCTGTATCCAGATCGAAATTAGTAAAAGAAATATCCATCATAAAAGAGGCTAATAGCTTTCTTTGTGATGCATCTTTAGACTCTGTCAGATTAGCAGTAAAGGCCTCAGCACTTTTAGTATCATTTAGAAGGGCGCTCTGGCTAAAAGCATGGGGTGCTGACATACCATTGAAAAATAAATTGATTTCCCTACCCTTCAAGGGAGAAATGTTGTTCGGAGACCAACTAGAAGACATTCAGAAGATCTTCCCTACCGAAGAACGCTCAAAAATCAAGACTCTTCAAACTAGAAGTCCAGAAGCTCATTTAGAAAAGAGTGGTGGAACCAGTACCTCAGAGACAGAATTGTTCTGCGGTTTACTCAATATTGTTTGCAATCCCAAGGACTTCGGGGTCTTACAGGATAATACTAGACCTAAAATGACTCAACTCGTACTTAAAACAAATGCACTTCAAGATGGAATCGATAAATTCAGTAATCAGATCGATATGTCCCAGCAACTTCCTGACAAAGGTAGATCTTCAGGATGTGTACTACCATACAGACTGAGAATATCTAAGGTTAGCCCTGGAAAAATCTCACCTCCAGTTCAGATGTCTTCCATTCGGATTATCTAACGCGCCAAGAATATTTACCAAAGTTCTGGCAACAGCGATAGAACAGCTAAGGAAGGAGGGCATTCTAATAATCCCATACCTGGATGATCTGTTAATAGTTTCAGAGACAGAAGATACAGCCAGAGACCATACTCAAAGGGTAGTTCAACATCTAACAAACTTGGGATGGATAATAAATGCAGAGAAAAGCCAGCTCTCTCCAAAGCAGGATTTAACCTTTCTAGGATTAAGACTGAATACAAAAGATGCTATGGTGACACTAGCAGAAGAAAGAATTCAGAAAATTACCAGAAGGTTAATAAAATTCAGAAAGAAGGAAAAACAAACAGCACAGGAAGTCATGGAATGTTTGGGTCTAATGACATCTGCCATTCAGATAGTTCCATGGTCACGTTTCCACTCCAAGGAATCTACAGATACACTTCCTCAGACATCGGAACCATTAGGATCCCAGATAGACAATCATTCTGCCACCAGAAGTAAGAAGAAGATTACTATGGTGAACAAAGAAAGCAAACCTAAGGAAGGGAATCCCATTAAAGGACCTTCAATGGAAAATCATAAACACTGATGCAAGTCCATCAGGATGTGGAGGCATCTGGAAAACAAAGATGATCCAGGGAAATTGGTCAGTAACAGAAAAAAGGCTGCATTTCAATATTCTAGAAGTAAGAGCTGTAAAATATACTCTTCTACACTTCCAGAGTCTGCTAAGAGGAAAGCCAGTGCATGTCAGATCAGACAACATAATAGCAGTGCAATACATAAAGAACCAAGGGGGAACAAGAAGTATCACCCTAAACAAGGAAGTGGCCTCAATCCTACGTTGGGCAGAAAGAAACCATACAATAATGTCAGCATCTCACATTTCCGGAAACATGAACAACCAAGCAGACTACTTAAGCAGGGTCAAAATAGATCCAGGGGAGTGGACTCTAAATCAAGAAGTGTATCAACAGATCATCAAGACATGGGGAACTTCAGAAATAGACCTGATGGCGTCCCCTCAAAACTCAAAATGCCGTCAGTTTTTCTCCAGGTGGAACAGCAAACAAGCAGTAGTGCAAGATGCCCTGAAACAGTCCTGGACATTCTATCTAGCTTATGTCTTTCCACCTATCCCCTTAATCGGAGAAGTTCTCAGGAAGATAAGGATGGACAAGGCAGAGGTTATACTGATTGCACCCAGTTGGCCAAAGAAAACATGGTACTCACAGATGGTAAAATTATCAGTTCAGAAACCTTGGCCACTATCACAAAGGAAGGATCTGCTGAAACAAGGGCCATTATTACATCAGAATCCGGATTTTTTCCACTTCACAGCATGGAGGTTGAGCAAGAACATCTAAAATCCAGGGGCTGCTCAGACAGAGTGGCTAACACCATTATATCTGGCAGAAAATCTTCAACAAATAAAATATGTGACAGAATATGGAACACCTTTAGATGCTGGTGCATCAGGAAAACGATAGCTAAACAACAAGTTTCGACTACTACAGTTCTAGAATTTCTTCAGAACGGATTTGACATGGGACTAAGTACCTCATTACTAAAGGTTAAAATTTTGGTCTTCTCTGCAGTATTCGCAAAACATTGGGTAGAAAAAGATCTGGTGAAAAGATTTTTTAGGGCGGTTGAAAAAGCCGGTCTGAGAATCAGAGAAATAGAGCCATCATGGGATTTGAATACTATCCTGAATCAGCTAGAAGATTCACAGTTATTTGAACCTTTAGATCAGATTTCCATACGTCACTTAACCTGAAAAACTGTTTTCCTTACAACGATCAAAGGGTAAATGAACTACAGGCATTATCCTGCCAAGCCCCATACTTAACTATCCATCAGGATAAAGCAGTTCTAAAGATGAAACTTCCTTCAGAGGCAAGGTAGTGTCAGAGTTCCATTTAAATCAGGAAATTAACTTACCTTCTTTTTGTTGCAACCCTTCAGGTCATAAGGAACTAAGGTTACACTCTCTAGATTTAGTTAGATGCATGTCTACTTACCTAGAAAGAACAAAGGAATTTAGAGCATCTGACTCCCTATTGATTCACTCTCAAGGGAAAATGAAAGGTTCAGCAGCCTCTAGACCATCTATTTCTAAATGGATCAAACAGTGTATTACGGCTGCATATAAATAGGCAAAATTAGTTCCTCCTCTTAAACTTAAGGCCCATTCCACTAGAGCAATATCTACATCATGGGCACTTAGGGCAAGTGCATCTCCAGCAGAGATCTGCAAAGCTGCAACTTGGACATCCATGTCTGCATTTATAAAACATTACAAACTTGATGTTGACTCATCAGCAGATGCCAAGTTCGGACAACAAGTTCTCCAAGCAGTCATTCCTTCATGAATCTTGGTAGGAATTATCCTTTATGTATTCATATGATTTTGTATAACCTTGAGATCTACCCTCCCATCAAGAGGCTTTATGAGATCCCATTGTTGATCAGTACAGTGGAGTACACAGAAGAAAGGATGACATTTTCTTACCGTTATTTCCTTTTCTTCTCTGTATCTCCACTGCACACCCACCCTTAACTTTCATCGTTGTCTCTAATAAGTACAGCTCGGCTAAACAAGATAACTGAGGTGAAAGTGGTGGAGCCAGCCTTAAATACAAAAGAATAAATCGGTCCTACCAGCTGGAGGGAGGAGATAAAACCCATTGTTGATCAGTGCGGCGGAGATACACAGAAGAAAAGGAAATAATGGTAAGAAAATGTCATCCTTTTTTCCACTAAACAATGCAATTTGTAAACAATTCAGGGTAGGATTTCCCAATAGGCAGTGTAGGCAACTGCCTAGCTCTCCAAATTGGAGGGGCTCCTCAGCTGTGCTGGCCACACCCACATATTAAATTGTGGGTGTGGCCAGAGCAATCTTAACATCCCTTCACTAGTTTTATACTCCTTTACAGGCTATTATTTAAAGGAGCAGTAAACCTTTGTTTTTATGAAAAAAATATATATTGTAAGGCATTTCCTGTTGAGTAAAATAAGGGTACCCCCACTGCTGAGAGATGCATATTTCCAGAGTTATTACAGTTTAAACCCATGCTTTTTTACATTAGCAGTGCCTCCTAGTGATCAAATTCCAATTTGTTATTCTGTTACATTCTAATGGAGAGGAAAGTCACTGACATAAAGTGCTCCACATAATGTGATAGAAACTGCTAAGTCACTTCCTGTCAGAACAATCAGGAAGTAAACACACAGTAAATTCACTTCCTGATTATTTGAACTGTTATAAATGTTGAATAAAACAACTGACAGTGGTGGGCGTACCCTTGTTTTACTCAGAAAGAAAAGCTCCATAACATATAGGCTTTCATAAAAAAGTTTACTGTTCCTTTAACCTCTTGGATAGTAGAGATTTCAAATGCATTGCCAAGCCATTCTCTGGAGATCTCTCTAGCAACCAAGATGTTAAAGCTTTTGTTTTTTTGTCCTTGTTTGTTGTAGGATAAGGGTGGCAAAGTAGTGTATAGGACTGGGGCACTGTCATGTGAGTAGTGGGGTGTGTGGCCATGGGTGGAGTTAAGGGCACCTAAACTGCCTTGCCTAGAGGCTCCTGGGATGTAAATCCGGTCTCGGCAAAATAGTTTTAAACTTTGCTATAGTAGAAAGAGATCCAGAAAAGGGATGTTCTTCAAATTCTTCTCATAAATATAAAAATATGACTTTATGCTAGGGAATGTGACCTCTCCCTGTATCCTGTTGATCTTTTCTGTTTTTTTTTGTTTTTTTTTTAGTTTATTTATTTTTTTTATGAAATCTTCACTTATTGAAAACATTTTCCCCTGTAGGACAACACAGGCAGCTTCTTTGATCTCTTGGACAGAAAATATCTGCGGACATCTCTGCAAATCTGGGTCATATGGTAAAAATATTTAAATTTCAGCGACTATTTTTTTTTAATGAAATTTCAAAATGAAGCAAAATAATATAAAAATAAACATTTGCAATAAGACTGTTTTGTGTTGGGCCACTGGAAGCCCTCCAGCTGTTGATCATGCAAATTGTAGCTGGGACCCATCCCCGGTGTCGACAACAAAAAAGTATTTTATAATAATAATAATAATAATAATAAAATAATAATAAAAAAACTATATAAAAAAATGTATGTAAATCTGGTTCGCTGTCAGAGGGAGTGGCTGGAAAGAGCTCATTGGCTGAGGAGGCAGGGGGAATAGCATCAACCAATCACTGGTGCTACTTTGTTAAAAAAACAAACAAACAAAAAATATTTGTCTGTGGCTTAGGAGGAGGCAAGGGGAGAAGCCTCCTCAGACTAGGTCCTGATGCCCTACCAGGAGGTCTGACTTTTAATTCAATTAACTCTTTCAGTATCACAGAGGTATTGGACGCATTGCAACGTAATGCGTTGGATACCACTCTGGAACTCGAAGGGTGAAATACCCCACCCCACCACCAAAAAAAAAAAAAAAAAAAAAGGTTTGCCGCATGAGCAAAACCGTGCCACACACCTGCACAAAGGCATAAGTCACAGGATTTAAGATTTATTAATTAAACAGTCAATGTTTCAGCCAGGCTCTGCTGGCCTTCCTCAAGACCTGGGTCTTGAGGAAGGCCAGCATAGCCTGGACAAAAAGTTGACCATTTAATATATCTTATATATATCTTATGCATCCATTTCATAATGAATGCAAAATGTAATTACATTTAGATGATTCTTGACATTTGGATTATAAACGATAAATGAATATCATTTTACAGAATATTGAACAGCCCAGGAAACACTTTCATACACATCCATTTGTTCATTCACAGGCTTACACCATGTTAATAACAACTATCACACATGTTAGGACTGGATATTATGTAATTTGTATGATCCTATAAGCACTCAGACTAGTGGTGAATGGATATCATATGGCAAAGAAATTGTTCACTGAAATTCTGCCTAACAGAATGTTATGTTAAGAGAAATTTGTTTTCACCGAATCGGTAAAAAAAATGTTACTGAATAATTCGGACAAAACAAATTTTTTTGTCATGCACAAGTCTTATATTTTATTTATGAGCTTTTATTATGAAAATAAATAAATATTATGAGATAATTCGTACTGAGTTGAACAAGGAACTCCGACTGCTGGAAGATGCTTTATTCCATAGTTATGACAGCACAAACTTTTAAATAAAAATTAACCTGTTAGAAACAGTGCCACCTAGAGTGCAGAAAGTTTACCTGGTGTCCAAACACTATTTTTTTCTATTTCATTCTGTTGAAGTGAGCTACTCGCTACAGCTTGAGACAGTCTGAACTGTGTTTACTTTGAATAAAAAAACTACAAGGTTTACACAGCACTAAAGGTCTTACAGTTAATGATTTTTTCGTATAAAAACCTTTACTGATCATTTAATCCTTAAAGGAAAAGAAGGGTGTGAAAAGAATTGCTTTGCAACATGTCACACTTCCTCCATTCCTTAAAGGGATAGTAATGTTTCATAATAAAAGCAGCTCTAATTAATCATCATAGTATTTGGACTTTGGAGAGTGTTATTTCAATACTGTCAGACTTGTAGTTCAAGAGTAATTTAATGACAAAGTATCACCCTCCCGCCCCTTTTACTGATGTAACACTGCTCAGCCAGATGAGAATGGAGGTGCCCAGGTAGACTGCAGAGAGGGACAATCTTCAATTAAGAAAAGGGAAAAACCTGAAAAACTTATCAAGGGGGGCAGGGCTTTCATTGTTCTGATAGGAAGAAGATTGTCCTCTTCTATTATCTGTCTGGTCTATGGACTGCATTCCACATCTGAGAAGAGATTGCTTACACTAGGTAAAAGAGGCGGAGGGGAAACATTGCTTGTGAATATCTCTCAAACCATAAAGGTTTGAGAGATAAGACTTATATCGTTCTTCGTGTTTTTTTAATGCCTACAAAATAAAATAAAGATAAAACAAAGTATTACTATCCCTTTAAGGGGTCAAGTAGATTTAACTGGAATACCCTCTAAATGTTAAAAGGTTATAATGAAAACTCTGTTCTGATCTTCTGATAAACTAGTCTTTTGACCATTATCCAGGTTGGGCATATCCTTTGCCTATTATGGGGTCATCCTTGCCAGCTCCGAGCTTTTGGAAAGGAATCTGCTGTGTGGGTCCGGACAGGAAGCTCTTGTTGCGGAAGAACAGGAGCCTGATGAAGGCAGGACCCCATGCTTCTGCCACATGCTGAGCCCATCTGACTATCGTACCATGATTATCAGCACGGTGGGAGAGATTGCATGTGAGTGTTATTCATATCCCACACAACTCATATGTTCGCTCATCTACCACATGGAATATTGTAACCTCATAATTGTGATTAACAGTGTTAAATGTTTCCAATCCACTGAAAACAGAAACACTCCTGTTTATCACCCTTCGCTCCTACCCTGTACTTTCCGGAGGCTGAAGCAGGTACTGGCCATTAATCCTATGGTGTACCACTATGACGTGAAATGTGCAGCCTCCCAAAATGTAAACCCAGTAGCTGGGACCCAAATTTTTTTACTCTCTGCAGCCTGATCTGATCAGGATGGAGAGATTGTGAATAATGTTATACCATCAAAAAATTAAGGACATTTTGGCCTTGAAATAAAATGAAACCATTCATTTGAACATGTCTAACCTCTGGCATTCAAAGGGTTAAATCTTCATCCTATTATTATTTATTTATTTATCGCTTTTGTAGTCCACAGTGAACTGTTTAAAATCTGATGTGCCCCTTTCAAGAGATTGAGCTGTCTTGAAGTCTGTTTGTTGTGAGGAGGTATGATCTAGAGCAGTGTTTCTCAGCTACTGTCCTCAGGACCCACTAACAGGCCAGGACTTAGGGATTTCTCTGCTAGAGCACAGGTGTGGTGATCAGAGGCTCATTCACATTGATTAACTCACCTGTGCTCTAACAAGGAAATCATCAAATCCTGGCCTGTTAGTGGGTCCTGAGGACAGGAGTTGAGAAACACTGAGATAGAGGGATGTGGTCATGTCATTCTACAGCTCTATGGCTAGATCTCAACTAGGGCGTTATGCATCATGATGTGATAAAGAGGTGATAAATTCTCCAGTGAGATCACTTCTCCAATTTCTATGGAGTCTATGCACTAAGATGTCTCCCACTAGAACAGTGTTTCTCAACTCCTGCCCTCAGGACCCACTAACAGGTCAGGACTTAGGGATTTCTCTGCTAGAACACAGGTGTGGTGATCAGAGGCTCATTCACATTGATTAACTCACCTGTGCTCTAACAAGGAAATCATCAAATCCTGGCCTGTTAGTGGGTCCTGAGGACAGGAGTTGAGAAACACTGTGCTAGAGGTAGACTTCAGTAGAGATCACTATATACAAGAAGTGCAGATTCAATGCAAATATAAATAGATATACCCACTTGATTGTTGTTTGAAGGACACATACCAAAGTGAGTTCATCTGTTAAAGTGGAACTATCATGTTAATGTGTTAGCAATGTCTTATGTAAGTAAAAAGTAATATCGTAGATCAGAGGTTCTCAACCCGTGCCCTCAGTGGCAAACTAACAGCATACCTCCCAAGTGTCCCTCTTTAGGAGGGACAGTCCCCCTTTTAGACCCAAATCCCTCTGTCCCTGTTTCCCACTCTGATGTCCCTCTTTTTAGGAGATCAGACTGAGTGGTGTGTAGATAAGTGTATTGTTCTACAGTAATATAACTTGCATTATTGTTTGTTTAAATGTCAGTATATGTGTTTATAAATTAGTCTGTGTAAATAAAATACTTTGGTCTTGTTGTAAGTCATTTATTAGGTTACACAAAGAGGTATGAATAGGTCATGAAATAGCCTAAAAATCCCCAGTAATGCCCCATCCACACCCCCTGAAACACCCCCTAAAACACAAGTGTCCCTCTTTAGCAATTTGAAATGTTGGGAGTATGACTAACAGGCCAGGACTTACAAATTTCCCTGCTAGAACACAAGTGTGTTGATCAGAGACTCAGTCGTATTGATTAACTCACCTGTGTTCTTACAAGGAAATTCTCAAATCCTGGTCTGTTAGTAGCCACTGAGGGCACGGGTTGAGAACCACTGTTGTAGATAATCAAAAAATAAATCTATCGATATCAGTCCGATCTCTCAAACCGTTTTGGATTGAGAGGTGGAACGTTTTAGAGATCCCCCTTTCCTCCCCTTGAAACGACATCAGCCTCTAGTTGACAAAAAAAAAGATCCTGGTCCCGGGACCGGCAGGCGGCTCTTCAGCAGAGCTGAAATATCGCAGTGTAAAAAGAAATACTTAATTGGAACGGTCTACAAAGTGTGCTTGCAAACCAGGCATACTTTGTAGACCATTCCAATAAAGTATTTCTTTTAAGATTGGGGAATTTCGGCTCTGTTGAAGAGCCTTGAGTCAGCTGACAAAAATCCCCTTCTGTCAGCTTTACAGCTGACGTCAGTGAGGGGGGAAATTTATCACTGTATATCTCTCAAACCATAAAGGCTTGAGAGATTAGACTGACATTGATGGATTTATATTTTAATTAACTACAATATTACTTTTTATTTATATAAGACGTTACTAACTCTTTAACCCCTTAAGGACCCATGGCGGTCCTGGACCGTCATGGGTTGTTATACCCTTAAGGACCCATGACGGTCCTGGACCGTCATGGAATTCCGGGCTCCCCGCATGGCTGCACGCTGTTCAGGGAGTCCGGAATTGATTCGCACAAAAAAAAAAAATTAAGGACCGCAAAGTACGTGCGCGGCCGGTCCATTGTTAGTAGGCATGGAATAATGAAAATAGACATAAAGTGTGTTAAGTGTCAGCATAGTTTTAAATAATAACTTGTATCGCCCCTACATGAATGAGACAGTGCGGCCATCTTGTCGAACTGGAATCTGTGCACCGGTGCTGTCCGTCCCTGCACTGTACCACACCATACGGTTACAATTCAACTCTCCAGTTGGCAAATCCCTGTGAGTGGCAGAGACAGTTACATACAGCGCCGATGCACAGATCCCACTTTGACAAGATGTCCTCACTCTCCAATTCATTTAGGTACGATATGAAGTTATGATTTAAAATTATGATGACACAAACTTTAGAAGCCTATTTTCATTATTCCACACTGTCACAGCTTACCTTGACTTCAGCATCATCTACAGGCGCGAGGCTTCTAGCATGCTGCAGGCCTCTGTTTTATCTGTTTGCTTCCTGTAGTCTCCTTCTACCAACTTCCTACTTCCTCCCTCTGAGCTGCTCCTCCTACTTCCTGTGGAGTGGGTTAAAAGGCAAACTGAGTCCTGACTCAGATGCCCTTGCGTTGTTGTTCATAGCAGTTGTGTACCTTGGGCTCCGTGTATGACCTGGATAGTCTTCCATCCATTCCAGTGCTGACCTGTGGCTTTGTCTGACTATTCTTTTGCCTCACCCCTAATAGTGGACATCCAATCTGGTGCAGACTTGTGGCTCTGGCTGACTACCTGAACTGTGTATGACCCAGCTTGTCTGACTACCCCCTCTGGTGCTGACTTTTGGCTCTGTCTGACTATTCTTTTGTCTTTTCCCATGGTGATCAGACACCCAATATAGTGCGGGCCTGGGGTTCTGGTAGACTTGCATACTGACTGCAGGCGTGAGTCAGTTCACTCCCTACTGACTGCAGGTGTGAGTCAGTTCACTTGTTACGTCGGAGATCAAGATCCTGAGTTCCGGTTCCTGCTACGGCTCCTGCTCCTGGTTCCTGTTGAGACTACCAGTGGCTAAGGCCTAGTCTCCAGCAGTGTGGTCTAGCGTTGCAGCCTATTATTCCTGATCATAGAGCTTGCTGGCTGGTAACCCTCTGCTTGTTCCTGTATATGTTTTGTTCTTTCTATCTATTGTTAATAAATTGCATTTACTGTACCGTACTGACTCCTGAACTTTTCTGGGTAACCGTGACAGACACCTACTAACAATGGATCAGGGGTGACTTACATTAACATGATAGTTCAGCTTTAAATTAAACTCCACTTATCCCTAGGGTACAATTCCACTTAAATATGCCGCTGCATTTCTTTCAATTTGTCCTAGAAGGCAATACCCCTTTACATTTAAATGTGTTGTGAATATCTCTCCTGAAATACACTAAGAAGTAAGTCTAATAAAGCTATCTTGTTTTCTATTTAGTAAATCCTTTCAATATTCTGGGCATTAATTTACTTGGTCGTCGCTGGACGCTTGGTCTCACCATGACGACGACTGGCATTTTCTTCTTGCTCCTCAACATCTGCATGTCTAGGTACGTTTAGGGTAGAACAGTTCATGTTCAGTGTCCACGACACAAACACAGGTCATATTTAAAGTGATAGTCATGTTTCACAAAAAACACAGCTCCGATTAATCTTCATAGTATTTGGGACATGTATAGTGTTATTTCAGTACTGTCAGAATTGTAGTTCAAGAGTAATTGAATGATAAAGTTTCCCCCTCCCGCCCCTTTTATCTAGTGTAAGTCACCTCCCCTCAGATGTGGAATCTGGTCACTTGATCGGACAGCTTACAGTGAGGTACAATATTCTTACTGTGATCATAAGGAAAACTCAGGGTTTTCCTTATGCTCACTGAAGATTGTCCCTCTCTGAGATCCATCCAGACAGTCTTGGTGCTCTGAGGTGAGCAGTGTTACATCAGTAAAAGGGGCCGGAGGGAGATACTTTATCATTCAATTACTCTTGAACTACAACTTGTAAGCACAGAAATAACGCTCTCAACAGCTCAAATATTATCAAGATTAATCGGAGCTGCTTTTTTGGTGAAACATTACTATCTCTTCAGAAGAGTAGATTGTGTTAGACATAAATGCTAAAAGCTGTCCTCAACCCTCCAACCAAATAGGGCCGTTTTTCAGGATCTCTTCAAATGAATACAGGCGGATCAATCAGTGGTCTCTACACCCTGACGAGTCTGTCTATAAGCAGTAGACTTACTATGAAGGCTGGAAATAAAATATTGTAAAACAATGGTAATCGACATTGGGAGAGAATTTTCATAGCTCAAGTCTATTTAAATGAAAGTCATCTACAGCGCCATCTGGTGTCCATACATTTATTTTATTAGTGGAGCAGGCAAAATTGGGTCTGCAGGTTTGGGCACTAGACCTCCCATCATCTGCTGGCTGGATTGGGATGATGGAAGATGTAGTTCCCAGCTGCTGAACAGTCAAATGTTGCCAAACCCTGCTCTATTGTATTCTATGGGAGAGGCGAGCCACTGGCTACAGTTCTCCATAGAATGTGATAATAACAGCGCCATCACTTCCTGACAGTCTGAGTTGAATTAACTTTTGAATAAAGCATCCCATAGGGTACCTATCTCCACAAATAAAGTGTCACTACCAAAGAGAATTATCAGAACACACATTTTCTCGCTATCTCTTACAGTGGGTATATAGAAGTACAAATACAGCAATGATATATATATATATAAAACATATTAATCTATTCCTGAAAAACTGCACTTCATCTCTTTTTTTGGGGGGGGGGGTTGAGGAAAGATTTGAGCGTCTCCGTTTTAAGGTACGAAGTGCATTTTTAACTTCGTGACAGAATCATCCACAAACACTGAATTTTTTAACCACAATTGATAGAGTGAATAGAGTGAATCCAGCTGTGACTTTCCTTTTCCTGCCTCCTTGTATAAACTTCCTGCCCGGCAGACACATTTACAATTATTCCAAGAATGGAGGCCTCTTTGTATAAACTTCCTGCCCGGCAGACACATTTACAATTATTCCAAGAGGATGAACAAAGGAAAAAGCAGGGTGGAGGAGGATAAGAGGACCCATCACATTTACAAACTAACATCCACCTAATGACAGCTGTAACAGTCCAGTCAGGGCACCGTACTTTGGAAACAGTAGCCAAAAGGGGAGTTTTAAATAAGGTCACATAGTACAAATATATTATCAAGAAGCATTAGTATTGTACGACAGGTACATTATAGGAACACAACCACCTAGCAAAGGCAACCTCTCATACCTCTCAACATTTCAAATGGCGAAAGAGGGACACTTGTGTTGTAGACGGTGTTTCCTGGCGTTGTGTGGTTGGTGGGCGGGGCATTACCAAGAATGTTTAGGTTATTTCATGACCTATTGGTACCTCTTTGTGTAACTGAAATGATTTAGAGCAAGACCAAAGTATTTTATTTAAAGGGATAGTAATATTTCGTTTTAGCTTTATTTTATTTTGTAGGAATTAAAAAAAAACATGAAGAACAATAGAAGTCTTATCTCTCAACCCTTTATGGTTTGAGAGATATTCAAAAGCAAAGTTTCCCCTCCCGCCCCTTTTACCTAGTGTAAGCCATCTCTTCTCAGATGTGGAATCCAGTCCATAGACCAGACAGATAACAGCAGGGGACAATCTTCTTCCTATGAGAACAATGAAAGCCCTGCCCCCCTTGACAAGTTTTTCAGGTTTTTCCCTTATCTTAATTGAAGATTGTCCCTCTCTGCAATCTACCTGGACACCTCCCTTCTGATCTGGCTGAACAGTGTTACATCAGTAAAAGGGGCGGGAGGGGGATACTTTGTCATTGAATTACTCTTGAACTACAACTCTGACAGAATTGAAATAACACTCTCCAAAGTCCAAATACTATGATGATTAATTAGAGCTGCTTTTATTATGAAACATTACTATCCCTTTAAGCAGATTAATTTTAAACACACATACTACACATTAACTATTGTGTAGTATTGTTAACTATTTATTGCTGTGGAGCAATGTAATACACACTATTCATTCTGTTCTCCTAAAAAAGAGGATTAAAAGGGTAGAAAAGAGGGACAGAGGGTCTCAAAGAGGGAATGTTCCTCCAGAAAATAATTATGGCCGCTATAGGTCAGTTCCACGTGGATTGGTTCTTCAAATTACATTTTAAATTAGTGCTGGATAGAATGTCCACGGAGGCGGACATTAATCTTTTTCAGGTCTCACTGATAACCTTCTCCCACTAGTTTTCTTAGGAAGTCTTCATCAGAGGAGTCTGTCAGATCCCTGAGTCCTGCAGCAAAGACTCGCGTCTGTCTCATTGGACATTGTATCTAGAACAAATTAAATACTGATATTCAGGAAACTAATCACACAGAGAAATGACTCACAGAGGCCATTAAGATTTTCTGCCCAGATTGAGATAAATAGGGGTGGGGGTATTATTAGGAGATGGGTTTAAATTTGTATTTTATTTAGAAGACTATAGGAGCATTTAACACCATTATATAAAAATTGGGTATCTGTGGTGGTTCTTAGATACAGAGTTCTTGTAAAGCAGTTATCACAATGAACCTGTAGTAGACAATGTCCTGAGCAGTGGCGTAACTATAGGGGTCGTCACTCCAGGGGCCCGGCTGCCCCCTGCGACCCCCTCCTCCTGGCGCAGCAAGCTCCCTCCCGCACTCTAGTAATGCAGAGCGCTGGGAGATGACATCATCTCCCAGCGCTCTGCATTACATAAGAGGACAGCGAGGGAGCACGTCACGCCAGCCAGTCTCTCCTGCCACTCCACTGGACCACCAGGGATTGGGAGGTAGGAAATGGTGGCATTGTGGAGGGTCCGGGGGCCAATGTGTTTGGGGGGGGCCCATGGCACTTCTTGCACGAGGGCCTGGACCGTTCTGGTTACGCCTCTGGTTCTGAGTGTGTACCATTCACCTCCTCAGCACCGGTCTGATTGCCATCCTCTTCTGTCTGCGAGCTCTGGTGTCTGCCAACTTCAACACCATATACATTTACACTGCAGAGGTAAGTATAGATACAATACGATTTTTTTTCTGAAACAGAAAAATAACTTTTACAAATATTCGACAAAATAAAAACAAAAAAAGCAATCTCTGTCAGCTGTTAATGTACTTGGGATTCTTCCTCTAGTCTGTCACTGCTGCATACAAGTGAACCAGGATCACAAACAAATATGATGAGATAATGGTCAGCTGGCTCAGTTGGTTAAGGCACTGTCACAGTTACCCAGAGAAGTTCAGGAGTCAGTACGGTTTAGTTAATGCAGTTTATTAACAAATGACATACAGCGGGTATATACAATATATACAATAGGAATAAGCACAGGGTAATAGCCAGCAAGCCTGCTATCAGAAATAATAGGTTGCAATGTTAAACCATTGTGCTGGAAACTAGGCCTTAGCCACTGGAAGTCTCAGCTAGAACCAGGAACAGGGACTGGAACAGGAACCCAGGATCTTGATCCAAAGAGGAATGAGGTCTGACTCAGCCTGCAGTCAGAAGGAAAATTCACTGACTTGCACCTGGAGCCAGTAAGGGTGAATACTGACTCATGCCTGCAGTCAGTAGGAGCGAATACTGACTCACGTCTGCAGTTAGTAGAAGTAAGGTGAAAACTGACTCATGCCTGAAGTCAGCTATGCAGGGGAAAATACGAAAGAATAGTCAGATAGAGCCACAAGTCAGCACCAGAGGGGGTAGTCAGACAAGCCGGGTCATACACAGATCAGGTAGTCAGCCAGAGCCACAAGTCTGCACCAGATTGTATGTCCACTATTAGGGGTTAGGCAAAACAATAGTCAGACAGAGCCACAGGTCAGCACTAGAATGGATGGAAGACAAGCCAGGTCATACACGGAGCCCAAGGAAACAGAACTGTTATGAACAACAACGCAAGGGCAACTGAGTCAGGCCTCAGTCTGCTCTTTAAACCCCTCCACAGTAAGTAGGAGGAGCAGCTCAGAGGGAGGAAGTAGGAAGTTGGTAGGAGGAGACTACAGGAAGCAAACAGATAAATCAGAAGCCTGCAGCATGCTTGAAGCCTCGCACCTGCAGATGATGATGAAGTCAAGGTAAGCTGTAACAGGCACCAGCTGTAGAACCTGTTTAAACTGCAGGTCCTAGTCCCAGCAGGGTCAACTCAGCCTTTCATCTTTCCGAGGTAAATAAAACGAGTACAGTTAAATTGGGTAATAATATCTATACCCCCAGGACATACTTGAAAACAAGAGACAATCTCAATGTATTCTTCCTGGTAAAATACTTTGATATTATTATTATATACATATCAGCTTTGAGAAAGTGGAGTTACACCTGCGAAACGCATTAGCCATCACTAATTTTTTATTTTTTTTTAGATATTTGTTCTTTACAAAATAAATCATTTTGTATATTTATCACCCTCAGAGGAGTTTTTTTATTTTCATTTTTATTCAGTGTGTTTGTGATCCTGGTTCGCTTGTGTGCAGGAGTGACAAACTAGAGGAAGAATCCAGTGGAGAAGGCTACATCCCATTGGACGGAGCATGTAGCGGAGACAATGTAATATTCTCCGCATGAGAGATTTTTCAGCTTTGATGTACATTGGCAGCTGACCACACCTAAACACAAGAGCTCACTTTGTATGCTTAGTGTTATTTACAGTAGTTGTAACTGTATTACGCTATTGGGAGCCCCAATTTTCTTTTTTGTTTTTATATTGTCGAATATCTGTTTGGAGACAGTGGGGTAAGGAGGAGCAGAATGAGCTACTGTTGCCTGTTTCTGGGTCAGAATCATATACCCGATACTGCTTTTTTTTTTTTTTTGCTAAATAAAGAATTGGAAGATCCACCACACACTGTAATCTCCATAAAATCACTTCTTTATTTTAGAAAATACACAGGATACTGACAAGCGATAGTCTTACGCATTTTGCACTCTCGGTGCTTACTCATAGACTTGGTTACTCTATAACTAAGCACAGAGAGTGTAAAACATGTTAGACTATCGCTTTTTGGTGTCCTGTGTATTTTCTAAAATAAAGTGATTTTATGGAGTTTACAGAGTGTGGTGGAGCTTTCAGTTCTTTATTGTGCAACAGATGATTCGGCTCATCATTTCCTCCTGTATCGTATATCTTCTTTACGCTGGGAGTGATGTGATTTTGATTCCAGCTACGGTCAGTGCTGCTTTTCCCATGTTATGAACTGCTTTTTTTGCTGTTAATCATAAATGTGATTGATAGCATATATGCTTGTGAGTACCCAAGAGTGGGTATTTTTTTGGTGGTGGAACTATAGTCTCAAGATTTTATTGCACTAGGGGGCCTCCTTGCGCTCTTCTGTGTTTTTCTATCTTTCTTGTACACATGTTACCTGAGAGAATAAACAAAGTATCAGTAACACCTCCTTCTACCCCCCCCCCCATTTAAAATGCTATAGCAAGAAAATCCTTATGGCCCATATGAATTTTTGACCTTGAGCTATAGTTCAAGAAAGACCATGCACGACTGATTAAATAGGTTATTTATATGACAAAGACATGATAGTAGAATAAACTCTGTCCACTACCCATAGTATTCTTAACCCTTTCACAGCCAGAGGTGCGTGCAACACCCGCTGGTCCTTAAACTGTTTTGTAGGCCCATACACATACCTGGGAACTTTTTGTTGTGGACTCCCCAGAGAGGGGAGTCCTGTGGTGGAGCTGGGGGAGAAAAATTATGTGACTTTTGTCAAAAAGGGGCATTAATTAATCGTGAGTGGGGGCAGAGCTTATAAAATGAAGAATAAGTATAATGAATAGGCTGGGGAAGGAGAGAAGAGGCTGGGAGCAGGAAGAACACACTGAGGAGTAGAAGATGTAGGCCAGATTTCATCAGAAACTCCCAACATCTGGAGAATCAGCCTCTGCCCCGGAGACCCCAGTAATTAGTAGTTGTGAGCAGGATACTTTATCATTCAATGACTCCTGAACTACAGCTCTGACAGTATTGAAATAACACTCTCCGGTTCCTATGTTATTCTATGGAGTCAATGCACGAAGATCTCCAGAGTTGGAGACACCTTAGTTCATTGGTTCCATAGAACAACACATGACTTTGAGAAGTGATATCACTGGATAAGTTAACACTGCTTTATCGTGTCTTCATCATCTCCCCCAAGGAATTAAACTACTTGAATAGAGCGGTCGACCTGAGGATGTTATATGTGAGAGATGTCTAATTTTGATTTGATACCTTACTCTAGGTTTACCCAACAGTGATGAGAGCAATAGGGATGGGAACCAGTGGCTCCTTGTGCCGAATAGGAGCAATGGCAGCCCCATTTATAGCACAAGTAAGTCATCTTTCACTCTGCCTCTTCTATTACTACGTCTTTAACCTCTCTCGTTGGCTACCTCTCTGGCACTCAAAGGGATAAAACATTTTTCTGACATCAGCGAGATAATACTCGGTAAAGGTAATCTGAAGTGTTTTCTGTTAGACATCATGAAAGAAAACCTGGTCACACATTTCTGGGCAGTATGCACAAAACAATTGAATCAGTTACAGTGACAACCACTTGCACAAAAGAAATTACATTAAAAAGAAAAAAATACTATTTGTATAGACAGATCTTTTAACACCTTGAATGTTAATATTTTAGAGCTCTTTCTAGCATTCATGAGGTTAAAACTCCCATGTTAAAAGAACAGTAAGCTTTTACTATAAAAAAAAAATATATATTTCCTATAAAATTAGGATACTGCCACTACTAGCAGCTGTTTCAATCAGAAGTCTGCTTGTCTGCCACACTCAATAAGGGGTGGCAGTAAGGAGGAGATATTCAGATCTCCTCTATACTGCCTCTGCAGGAAATACAGGCCTCAAAATCTCTGCAATGAGTGAGTCTGCCCTCAATTTCCATCTGGACAGAAGAAACAAAAACAAACATGGCCGACTCACTTTGCACCATGTAATAGGGAACCTATCGACACTGTGTGCTACTTACGACTGCCTTCCTTCAACCTCTCATTGCCTCTACCGTCCCACCCCTCCCTGTTTTGTAGCAACAATGGGGGAGATTTATAAAAGTGAATTAATTGAAAAGAAAACATTAAAATGGCTGTAAGATTACTTATAAAAGTGTGGAGGACAGTGTAGGGGGACATAACTAAGTGCGTTATAAAAAAAAATTAATTAAAGAAGTTTGTAAAAAGTGGAGCAGCGTATTTATAAAGAAACGTCAGTACTTATGACAATTTAATGATAGAATTTTCGGCAAAATATTTAAGGCCATGTCTGACCTGTTCTTATTGTTTACTGTCTCCACATCTATAAATGTAACTAGAATACTTTATAAATACCAATACTCAAAATACGGAATAAGGATATTTTAAGGATCTGTTCACAAAAATGAGCTAGAATGCTTTTTATAAATACCCCCAAAATGTCCCTTTTCACTTTCACTACATTCTGTCACCCTCTCATTACCACTGCCCTCGCAGTTTACCCTTGCCATTTGCCGCCTTCCCCCCTCACATCTGCACAGAATGGAGCGGGTTCCCCATAATCATCAACTGTAGTCTACATCATCAGCCCTTTGAATGCCAGAGAAGTGCGCAACATATTGCTTAACAACGCGTTCATACCCCTGTGGCATTTAAAGGATTAATACAGAATGGAATGGCTGCCACTTTTCATAAGTTGTATTCTTAGTCCTTAAACCTTTGAATGCCACAAGGATGTGCAACGTATTGCTTCACAATGTATTTACCTACCCCTGATGGTATTAAAAGGGTTAGCACAAAGCTGAACTCACAACAATGTCTGGCAAAGGGAACAATGAACCTTCATACAACTCTCTATCAATCCTTTGCGTGGCACAGGGGGTGCACAGCGTATTGCTTTGGAAATGCTTTGCATACTCCTCTGGCACTGAAAGGGTTAACAGCATGGATTGTCTCATTAATTGTCTGTCCTTAACCTTGTGAATGCCACGGCGAGGCGCAACATATTTCTTGGCAGTGCCTACCCCTCTGGCATTTTTTACCACAAAATTAAACTCTCACTTTCAGGTGTCCAAAATGGGTTGTAGGGGGTGTGTGTATATTTTTCTCCTACATTAATTACAAAAAAATGACAGGTAACACTGTCCCACATTGCTATAATCTATATTATATATAGCTTAGTTATACAGATCAACATTTGGATCCTGAAATATTGACCTGTAAAATAACCTAATGTATGCTCTCTTGCTCCCTCTCTGGGTGTGTGGAGTTTTCCATAGAAAATATTACTAATGGCTCCACCACTGTGCATCTGTTTTTCAACACAGCAACTGCCAACGGTCGGGGTTCCCTTGTTGTAAACAGAAGGAATAATTTCTTTTTTTTTTTCCCTAATTTTCCCATAATAACATTTTAATGATCTTTTAAATTAAAACAAATATTTAGTTATCTCCCCTAAAGTACAGCTGGATTCCACCAAAATGATCCGACTTCCTTTGTGCTTGTCCCTTAGTCTACCTCATTTTGAACTAATTCTCCATGTCTGCTTCCCTGTAGGTTTTACTGAGCGCGTCTATAGTGGGTGCGCTCTGCTTGTTTGCCACTGTGTGCTTCATTTGCGCGCTTTCCGCTTTCACATTACCCATTGAGACCAAGGGAAGAGCATTACAGGTACGTATAGGGGAACAATTTATTTTGAAAAACAATAAAACAGTGCAAGGGGCGCTCTATCTATAAATCTCCACAAGAGCTGCTATATATCCACTGTGATCTTGGAGGAAAATAAAAATAAAGAGGTGCTTCCTTGTGGGATATCTTCAGTACAAATATGCTGACACCTCACCACCACCCATAGAATAATACTCACAAGCAAAACAGCTGGACAGTCACTTAAGTGAGAACCAGCAAACAGACTCGGGGATTAATAAAGCTGTACCTCATACAGCTATAGAGATCGATCCTCGGCTGCTCTCCAAATACCTCCGCTCACGAAGGGATATGTATAGAAAAGACAGAACAGAAAGGAGGTGTCAATAATGCCTTATCAACACTTATATAATATAATATAAATATAGGATTGTAGTACACTCACATTTATATATGGCTGTGTGAATACCTATGCACAAACACAGCTTCAAAGCATACAGGGAAATCTTACCGTCCCTGTTCGGTATTCACAAGATCTCTCCGATGGTGTAGATCATCAATTGTGAAAAAGGAAAAAAAAACGCTCCAAACAAGTCCAATAAAAATAAAAGTTTAAAACTTCTAAAAACAATTAAGTCCTACTAGCAAACGTGTTTCGCAGCACAAAGCGCAGCAGGTAACAAAACAAAAATAACCCTAAACAAACGGAGCTGCTATTTAAAAATTTTGGATTTCATCCAATTGGCTGTTACGTGTTTGCAGGTAGATACTGATGTCATATCAAGGGTTTTAACCCTCGAGAGTCCACCTTCACCGGCTTCACTAAAAACATCCAAGGATCATTTCCAAAATATGACAATCATGATGTACAATACATCATATCTAACAAAAATCTGTATAATGATACACATAGCATTTTAACGGGATAGTAATGTTTCATAAAAAAAGCAGCTCTAATTAATCATCATAGTATTTGGACTTTGGAGAGTGTTATTTCAATTCTGTCAGAGTTGTAGTTCAAGAGTAATTCAATGACAAAGTATCCCCCTCCTGCCCCTTTTACTGATGTAACACTGCTCAGCCAGAGCCGAAGGGAGGTGCCCAGGTAGACTGCAGAGAGGGACGGACAATCTTCAATTAAGATAATGGAAAAAGCTGAAAAACTTGTCAAGGGGGACAGGGATTTCATTGTTCTCATAGGAAGAAGATTGTCCCCTTCTGTTATCTGTCTGGTCTGTGGACTGGATTCCACATCTGAGAAGAGATGGCTTACACTAGGTAAAAGGGGCGGGAGGGGAAACTTTGCTTGTGAATATATCTCAAACCATAAAGGTTTGAGAGATAAGACTTATATCGTTCTTCATGTTTTTTTAATTCCTACAAAATAAAATAAAGATTAAACGAAGTATTACTATCCCTTTAATATGAATGCACAATCTGTAGGGCCGTCTTTAACATCCCATTACACTTAAATACATTAACAAAAATATATGCGAAATATACACAAAATATACGCAAAATGTACATAATGGTTGTATATCGTATGATCCCGGTATAATGCTAGAAAATCTCCTACTTACCATTGGAAAGGAAAGCTAATGGTCAGATTAACCCCTTCAGCTCCATTCCGACTGTAATGTAAGAACCAGCACCATAACGTGTCGTCATACTCCTACACCCTACATATTTTCCGTGTCATAAATCCTCTTTCAGACACTACAAACATATAACGAACAACTAAGGAGAGGTAATCCAACCCAAAACATATATACTTAGTAGTGTTACAAATTCTATCATCATTATTAATCTGAATCGCTTGTTATCAAATTCGCTTATTATCAAATTCCTTAGAAGCGCATTTACCATCGTAGCCTGTAATGAAACATAATAAAATAATAAAACTAATGAATATCTAGAAAGCCATACAACTACTCACCGTATCTAAATAGGATTGTGAATATAATTGTAACAGATATATGATATAAACATCAAAACTATAGTAAAATATCTCTCTGTATGTAAGAGTAGGCTGATAGGGGCATAATTCCCTCAATCTAAAGCTCAAACTAATAAATAAAATACAAAAATAAAAAATATAAAGAATATGTAAAAATAAAACGGAATCTCACCACATATACCATCATAAGGTGACAGCACAAAACTCTAACCCTACCATGGTAAGATGTACTACAAAAGTTACGATCTATAAGTGAGCTACAAAAAAAACAAACCAATACTTTGTTACTCCAAATTGGCCCCTAAAAAAGCAAAACATATCTACCATCTGGTAGGAGTATGTGATGGTCCCCATGGGACAAACTGGATAACCTATCCTACCCCACTATAGAGAAACACATAGCCTCTGTCTGTACACTTTCTGGCTAGTCTACAGAACTGTCCATATGGTGCCATGGGCGGATTGTCCTATCAGGGGATCGGGCATCCCCCGGTGGGCTGCTAGATCATGGGCTGGTGGGGGAGATCAGAGGATCGCACCTCACCGTCCCACAATATTTTGAAGGAGAGGTCTGTGTTGCCACCGGCACAGGCACTCTCTGTGACAGCCAACGCGTTCCTTGTTAACGCAGAGCACCAGGATATGACATAATATCCTGGCGCCTGCACTCCCAATGCCACACAGGGACCACAATGGGGCGTTGATAGGGACGTTGGTGCTGGAGGATGCACAGATCTCTCATTCCCAACACTAGACCAACAGGAAATGCTAGAGAGGAGGAAGACACACATATCAAAGAGATATGTTGAGAGGCAGAGGAAAAAAAAGACAAAAAAGACTAAATGGAGAGGGAGGAGGGTAGGAGAAAGGCAGGGAACTGAGGGGGTCTGACTGAGCAATATTAGGAAAGAGGGGGAAGCAATGGGAGAGAGTGGAGGGCGGACAGGGAAAAGAGAGGATGATATAGACTGGAGGAAAAAGGGCGAGAGGAAGCAGCAAAGGGCCTGTAGGTAGAAAGTGACAGGGGGTAATAGGCTGGGGATGAGAGTGTAGAAAAGGGCCAGGGGAAGCGAGAGTGGGGGAAAGGGGGTGGGAGTTCCTAGGGTTGTATTTAACCTTATGAGTGCCAGAAATGTATCCATAATAATATATATATATATATATAAACACCAGCTAGTGGGCTGCTTTAAAAAAAAAAAAATTGCCCGGGCTGGTATTCCCTTATAATCCGCCCCTGTATGGTACATTCTGTAACCATTTCTTATAATGACCCTAGGGGGTTATAGTGGACAAAATATCAAAACTAAAACCTTTTTTTAAAGAAGTTGACGTGGACAGTTTTTTGAGTTACAAGAGCTGTCATTATAAGAAATGGTTACAGATCTGTAGACCAGCCAGTACAGACAGAGCAGATTATGAGACACAATCAGAAATAATAACACAGCTTTTTTTTTTTTTAGAAAACAGTTATCCCAATGGTTTGATCAATAATGTGTTTATAACGGCAAAAGAAAAATGGTTTGGTTCCAACTCTAAGAAAAATAATGCTGATACACTGAGAAATGATACATTTGGGAAAGAAATAAATAGAAACAAGAGGTGAAAAACAAATAGTAAAGATTTATTTGAACCCTTTCCATCATTTATAACAAAATTCAATAATAAAACTAATGGTATAAATAGAATTTTAAAACGTCATTGGAGGATTCTTACCAATGATACTTTGCTGTCACAAATTATACCCAAAGATCTGAGAATAATTTATCGTAGGGCGCCTACATTGAAAAATATACTAGCCCCCACAAGAAAGAGGGAAATAAAAGATAAAAATGAACAATATACTCTTAAAGGGGAACTACCACCTCTTCAAGAATTTAACTTCAATAAATCCCTATCTGGCGACTAGCAGCTTAGTAGCGCCAGAGTTATTACCTTATTCCAAAGAAATGTGCACTGGGGTTGACAGCAGGACGGATCGCCGACATCTTGCCATAATGACGTCCACACTGTCAGTCCCAGCCGGGTCTAGGAGGTGTTTCTAGGAGCCGGCCGGCTCCGGAAGGGACTGACAGTGCAGGCACGCGGACATCATTATGGCAAGATGTCCACAATCCATCCTGCTGTCAGCCTCAGAACAATGCACATTTTTTTGGAATAAGGTAATAATTCTGGTGACTAGCGCTACTAAGCTGCTAGTTGCCAGATGGGGATTTATTGAAGTTAAATTCTTGAAGAGATGGTAGTTCCCCTTTAAGAACTCAGGTGATAAAGATAATGCCATATTAAAAGGTTCTTTCAAATGTGGAAAAACCCACTGTCAAACTTGCTCATATATAGGTCATCAGACATTTGATTTTGTATCTACTTCAACAAAAGAATCTTTCAATATCAATAATTTTATGAACTGTGGTTCTAGCTATGTAATTTATTTATTGACCTGCCAATGCGGTACCCAATATGTTGGTAGAACAACCCAATGTTTGAGGTCACGGTTTGGCCAACACAGGAGAAACATTGGTATAGGTTTTGAATTACATAGTCTCTCAAAACATGTTTTGGAACACCATAACAAAAATATGGAGGGATTACAGATTTTACCCATTGAAATAATCATAGATTATAGATTTCAACGTATAGTATGCAGAGAAGCATACTGGATTTTTAGACTGAACAACTACGTGGTTTGAATGAGACAGTGGAGACTCAATGGTAATAAATATTTTACATAGTATATAGTTTAGATTAATACACTTATAAGTTAAGTAATTGAGTATTTATTCACATTAAAGGGATAGTATTACTTCAAAATTACTATTACTCATATTGTAGCCCTTAATAAACTGAGTTAAATGACACCAGCAGCATCTCTCAAACCTTTATGGTTTAAGAGATAGCCGCTTTCAAAGTTTCCTCTCCCCTGCTGTCAGCGTTCTGCTGCCATCAGGAGAATACGGTCTCTGCATCAAGCGGAGGCTCTTCAGCAGAGCCGATATCTCGTTATGGAAGGAAAAATTATTCATTGAAACAGTCTTCTACGTGTGCTTGGTAACCAAGCACACGTAGAAGACTGTTTCAATTAATAATTTTTCCTTCCATAACGAGATATTGGCTCTGTTTAAGAGCCTTTGCCTGTCCCGGGACCGGATTCCCCTGCTGGCAGCAGAACGCTGACAGCAGGGGAGAGGAAACTTTGAAAGCGGCTATCTCTTAAACCATAAAGGTTTGAGAGATGCCGCTGGTGTCATTTAACTCAGTTTATTAAGGGCTACAGTATGAGGGATAGTAATTTTGAAGTAATACTATCCCTTTAAAGGGATAGTAAATTCCCAAAAAAGTATCCTGTAAATGGTAGCTATAATAAAAAAAACTTAATGCGCTTAATCCTTTCTCTCAAACCGTTATGGTTTGAGAGATGTAAGAAAATAAAGTCCTTCGTTCCCTCCCCTTTCTGCCTGACGAGCTGTAAAGCGGTCAGAGGCAGAATCCGGTCGCCCGACTGTAGGCGGCTTTTCAGTAGAGCTATCATCGGGATACATAACTATAATTACTTATATGTATGGTTTACAACGTGTGCCTGGCTTGCAAGCACACATTGTAGACCATTCTGATGAAGTAATTATACTTAGATATCTAGATGACAGCACTCCTGAAGAGCCGCCGTCTGGTCCCGGGAGCAGGATCTCATGACGTCCGCTGTACAGCGGACGCATGAGAAGTGGTAGGGAGCGGAGGTCTTTATTTTATTACATCTCTCAAACCATAATGGTCTGAGTGAAAGGATTAAGTGCATTAAATGTTTTTTTTATTGCAGCTACCATTTAGAAGATACTTTTTGGGACATTACAATCCCTTTAAAATTAAAATATAATCACGTTAATTTGATTAATATTTAATTAACACGCACATTATTTCAATTAACATTTAAAAGTTATAAAACTTACAACGCTACATTCAAAATTAATATTTACTGCATGTTCAGTATTAAAGTTATTTTAAATACTATACAATGTCCTTTAGAGTATATATAATTAATTGCACTTCAAAATCTTTAGTTTGTATTCTAAATATTTTTATAATTACTCGTTTAAATAAAAATCACAATTAATACACATTTAAATTTATTAAAATAATACGTTTCATAATCTTACTATAATAAATATTATATTAGATTTATATATTAATCTTATATGTCACAAGATAGATCATTAAAGGCATATTGTTTATTAGAGTCAAAATACAGGGTACACTATTATGAATACAGATGGAACAATTTGGCTTTCAGCATTTTTAGAAGGAAGTCCTTTTTATATATGGGCTGTTTCTCTATAGTGGAGTAGCATAGGTTATCCAGTTTATGGTATATGTGGTGAGATTCCGTTTTATTTTTACATATTCTTTATATTTTTTATTTTTATATTTTATTTATTAGTTTGAGCTTTAGATTGAGGTTTATGAGATTTCCAGGGAATTATGCCCCTATCAGCCTACTCTTATATACAGAGAGATATTTTTACTATTGAGAGTTGGTACCGTGTTAGTCGTAGAAATACAGGGGGCAAATATAGTTGTTGATACCTTTTATTGTCTAACTAAGCAGATTTAGAATGCAAGCTTTCAAGACCTTAGGTCTCTTCCTCAGGCATGTTATACAGATAAATATGAAAACATCTCTCTTATATACGAGTACACATTGCATTGTTTAGAATGGAAATCGGTCAGTGGTAAATTGCACTCTTCCTCTGAGGCTTTAGAGGTATTTACGATGCTCTTGGGTCTGTTGGAAAGGTCAGTCCACTAAGTGATAATGTGACAAGAACTCTCTGTCCTTATTCAAACCATTATAAATAGCATTACATTTTAACATTAATTTTACCTCCCGTACCTTTCTGTCCCTCTGAGTGTGGAACCGTCCCATCAATACATTTAACTTAATGTCCCTGACACTGTGCCCATTTTGACAAAAATGTTCTCCCACTGGTTATTAACACTGGATCTGTGGGAATTAAACCTCTTATGTAGTGCTTGTCCAGTTTCTCCCACATACAGAGCTGTTGGGCATTTTGCACACATGATAAGGTATATTACACTGGATGATTTACAGGTGAAGGTACCATTGATCTTATGGTGTAACTGGGTGTTTGGAATTGGTATGTTGTCAGTGGTCTAAATGTGTGCACAGGTTTCACATCTCTTTTGTAGGCAGGGAGATGTGCCATTTTATGTATTTTTATTCAGGGCACTCCTCACCATAAGTTGTTTCAAATTGGGAGGCTGTCTGAAGGAGAGTAAGGGAGGCTGTGGGAATATGTTCTTAAGTGTTTCATCCATATGTAATTTCAAAGTTCTCTTGATATTTTGCGTATAGCTTCAACCTGGGGGTTGAAGTGGCACCAGTGGCACTTGGTTTCCCTTATGTTGTTCTTTGTAGCGCCACAGATTTTTCTTGGTATTTGGGTGGTCTTCTGATCTGACTGTCAATAATAGTTGCGCTGTAACCGTGTTTTATAAAGTCTCCTCTTGAGTTTCTGGAGGTGCTTGTCATGGTCCATAATGTCAGAACAGATGCGGTGGTATCTGATGTCCTGGCTGTATATGATAGAGTTCTTTGTGTGTTTTGGGTGGAAGCTATTGTTTTTCAGGTAGGTTGGTCTGTCTGTTGGTTTGCGGTATAGGGATGTGTGGATGGAGTTGTTCTGAATACTGATAGTTGTGTCAAGGAAGTTAATGTTTGTGCGTGAGTGACTGAGTGTTAGGCTGATGCAGGAGTGGAATGTATTGTAATTCTCATGGAATTTGAGAAGTTCCTTTTCTCTGGTGGTCCAGATGATAAGAAATTCATCTATGTAGCAGAGATAGACCATTGGTTTTATCTGGCAGGTGGACAGGAAGTTCTCTTCCAGTTTTGCCATAAACAGGTTGGCATATTGTGGTGCCATTCAGGAACCAATTGCAGTCCCCATTTTCTGAAGGGTAGAGGTCCTGTCCAAACTTGAAGTAATTGTAGGTGAGAATAAACTGTATGAGTTTTGTTACCGGTTCCATGGGTGTGTTATTTTGTTCCAGATATCCCTGGAATGCTGCTATGCCATCTGTGTGTGGAATGTTGGTGTAAAGGGATTCTACATCCATAGTGGCCAGGATGGTGCTCTCTGGAATTGGCCCCAAGTCAGTTAATTTGTTTAAGAAATCCGTGGTGTCCTGAAGGAAGCTGGGTGTTTGTTTTACCAGGGGTTTCAGGGTGTTTTCTACACAGCCAGAGATATTCTCTGTGAGTGTACCAGTTCCTGAAATGATGGGTCTTCCTGGGTTTCCTTCTTTGTGTATTTTTGGTAGCATGTAGAAGGAGCCTATTTTTGTATGTGCTGGTATTAGGGGCCTTATCTGTTCTCCAGTGTTGGAGGGCAGTCCTTTTACGATCCTGTTAAGTTGTTTTGTATAATTTTTTGTGGGATCATCTTGTAATTTCACATAGTATCTTTCATCAGAGAGTTGCCTATTTGCTTCTTGAATGTAGTCCACAGTGTTCACTATAACAACAGCTCCCCCCTTGTCTGCAGGCTTAATAATAATGTCCTGGTTATTCTTCAGTGACTGTATGGCTTTCTGTTCCTTGTGGGTTAGGTTGGGTGTTGGTTCACATTGTTTCTCCAGTATTTCTGTAGTGAGGGCTGGATTTACATCTCAGGAGCCTGTAGGCACAGAAATTTGAAGCCAGTGGGCCATCTGCACTGGATACCTCCACAATGCTCCTAATCTCCACTTTGCCCCCCCCATCATCTCCATATGGCCCTCACATTGCCCCCAATTAGCTCCAGCTTGCCACCATCATCTCATATATCGCCCTCACATTGCCCCCATCATCTCCATATACCATATTGCCCTCACATTGCCCCCATCAGCACCATACTGCCTTCACACTGCCCCCCCATCAGCTCCACATTGCTCTCACATTGCCCCCCATGAGCTCCATATTACCCCATCAGCTCCATATTGCCCTCACAATGCCCCACATCAGCTCCATATTGCCCCATCAGCTCCACGTTGCCCTCACAATGCCCCCCCATCAGCTCCAACTTGCCCCCGCCATCTCTACATTGCCCCCCATTAGCTCCACATTGCCTCCCCCCGTTGTCTGTTTCCTACCTCCCTGGTAGGAGATCTGTATGTGCCTCCTTTGGCACAGTCTTGTACCTGACGGAGCTCCCATGCGGTCTCCTATTTAGGAATGCAGAGCGCTGGGAGATGATGTCATCTCCCAGTGCTCTGCATTCTTAAAGAGGCGACGAGGGAGCTCCATCAGGTACAAGACTGGGGGGGGCGGGTGCAGCCAGCGAGGCGGCTAGTTTTTTGTTCTGTTTTTTATAAAGAATATTAAAAAAAAAAAAAAAAAATGCTTAATGGCAAATCCGGCCCTGTCTGTAGTGACTCTGTTCCTGAAGCTCTCTATGTATCTGTCCAGTGTAGGGTCACTTCCTGGTTTGGGAGTCCAGGTGGATCGTTTTGTGGGTGCATTGACATTGTGATGTAGCTCTGTGGTGTTGTTATAATTATTATCCATTTTGTCATGGAAGAATTTCTTGAGTTTGAGTTTTCTGAAAAACTCCTCCATGTCACTGCAGTGTTGAGAGAAAACCGTAAGCATAGTTCCCCCTCCCTCCCCCTTCCCTGAAATCCGCGTTATACTGACTGCAGGGGAAGTCTGTCGTACGACAGGCTTGCGGCTCTGCAGCTGAACCGAGATTGTGTTAGTAAAAAAAAAAAGAAGTATTTCACTGAAACCGGTCTTCTACATGTGCTTGGTTTGAAAGCACGAGTAGAAGACCATTTCAGTGAAAATTTTTTTTTTTTTTTTATAAACTCAATCGCGGCTCTGCTGCAGAGCCACCTGATGAAAAATAAAAACGGATATCCCTGCAGTCAGTACAACGCGGACTTCAGGGAAGGAAGAGGGAGGCGGGGATTTTGCTTACGGTTTACTCTCAAACCATAAAGGTTTGAGAGATGAACCTGGGAGCGATTGAATTATTTTTTTAAAGAGCTACACTATGGGGATTAGTAATATTAAAGTATTACTATCCCTTCAAGAGATGGTTTCATATTTATTTGTATAACATGCCTGAGGAAGAGACCTAAGGTCTTGAAAGCTTGCATTCTAAATCTGCTTAGTTAGCCAATAAAAGGTATCAAAAACTATATTTGCCTCCTATATTTTTACTGTAGTTTTGGTGTTTATATCATATATCTGTTACAATTATATGCACAATCCTATTTAGATACGGTGAGTAGTTGTATGGCTTTCTAGATATTAATTAGTTTTATTATTATATTATGTTTCATTACAGGCTACGATGGTAATTGCGCTTCTAAGGAATGTTATAATAAGGGAATTTGATAACAAGCGATTTAGATTAATAATGATGATAGAATTTGTAACACTACTAAGTATATATGTTTTGGGTTGGATAATCTCTCCTTAGTTGTTCCTTATATGTTTGTAGTGTCTGAAAGATGATTTGTGACACGGCCTATATGTAGGGTGTAGGACGATGAGGACACGTTATGGTGCTGGTTCTTACATTACAGTCAGAATGGAGATGAAGGGGTTAATTTGGCCATTAGCTTTCCTTTCTGGTGGTAAGTCAGATATTTTCTAGCATTATACAGGGATCATATGATATACAACCATTATGTATGTTTTGTGTATATTTCACATATATTTTTGTTAAAGGGATAGTAATGTTTCATAATAAGAGCAGCTCTAATTAATCATCATAGTATTTGGACTTTGGAGAGTGTTACTTCAATTCTGTCAGAGTTGTAGTTCAAGAGTAATTCAATAACAAAGTATCCCCCTCCCGCCCCTTTTACTGATGTAACACTGCTCACCCAGATCAGAAGGGAGGTGCCCAGGTAGACTGCAGAGAGGGACAATCTTCAATTAAGATAAGAGAAAAAGCTGGTCAAGGGGGGCAGGGCTTTCATTGTTCTCATAGGAAGAAGATTGTCCCCTTCTGTTATCTGTCTGGTCTATGGACTGCATTCCACATCTTCATGTTTTTTTTTTTAATGCCAACAAAATAAAATAAAGATAAAACAAAGTATTACTATCCCTTTAAGTGTAATGGGATGTTATTATAGATGACCCTACAGATTGTGCATTCAGATTAAAAGACTATGTGTTTGACTTATTGCAAAATGTATAACGGGAGATCAATCTTATTTTACTTTTATTTTTGTTATCATTATACAGATTTTCGTTACATATGATATATTGTACATCATTGTCATATTTTGGAAATGATCCTTGGATGTTTTTAGTGAAGCCGGTGACGGTTGACTCTCGAGAGTTAAAACTCTTGATATGACAACAATATCTACCTGCATATACATAACAGCCAATAGGATCAAATCCAAAATTTTTAAATAGCCGCTCCATCCATTTAGGGTTATTTGTTTTGCTAGTAGGACTAAATTGTTTTAAAGGGATAGTAATACTTGGAAATAGTTGTATTTTATATTGTAGCCATTAAAAAACATGAAAAAATATATAAATCTTATCTCCCAAACCTTTATGGTTTGGGAGATATTCACAAGTAAAATTTCCCCTGGAGTGACATCACCGTTCTAGCGCTCAGATTTGGATTCCGGTCCCTTGACTGGCCGTGGCTCTCCAGAAGGAAATAGATCATGAACTTTAAAAAGAATTTCTTCATTGGAATGGTCTACATAGTGTGCTTGCAAGCCAGGCACACTTTGTAGACAATTCCAATTAAGTAGTTCTTTTTAAAGATCGTGAACTCAGCACTGCTAAAGAGCTGCCGGTTGATCTGTGGACCGGATTCCAAATCTGTCCACTAGATGGCAGACTTGGCTGAAACAGCCAGGAAAAGGGAACTTCACTTTATTTTACTTGTGAATATCTCCCAAAGGTTTAGGAGATAAGACATATAATTTTTAATGTTTTTTTTTAAGGGCTACAATATAAAATAAAATTATTTTCAAGTATTACTATCCCTTTAAGAAGTATTAAACTTTTTATTGGACTTGTTTGGAGCGTTTTTTTTTTCCCTTTTTCACAATTTATGATCTACACCATCGGATCGATCCTGTGAATACCGAACAGGGACGGTAAGATTTCCCTGTATGCTTTGAAGCTGTGTTTGTGCGTAGGTGTTCCCACAACCATATATAAATGTGAGTGTACTACAACCCTATATTTATATTATATTATATTCTATAGGTGTTGATAAAGCACTATTGGCACCTCCTTTACGTTCTATGATCTTGGAGGAAATAATTATAAAAAGAAAAACACAAAAGTATAGCAATTTGTGAATAAGTGCTCAACTCTTAAAAGAATCAAAAAATTGAAGATTGTGTAGATTGTGTACAAAATACACTTTAGTGAACACAAAAATTCAGGTATACCTGTAACAATCAAACGTATACTCTCTCAATACATTGTATTGGTACAAATATTTGTATATAAAAATAATGAAAAGTCCCCGTATTTAGTAAACGGTGATTTACCACTAATAAGCGTGAAGTGGTTCTTTTTGTACGCTTGCAATGTGTTGTCGATTCCATGTGTCCAGTGTAGCGGGCAGGGTTCTTTTCCTCCAGTCTCCTATATACAGTTCATGTACAAGGAGTTTGGTTCACTTACGGCAAATGTTTTATAACTATTCGTGTCCCAGTTGGAATAACTGTCACTCTTGGAGCTTCTTGTCAGATCAGACTGCCGGGATTAAACTCTAGAGTGTGATGCGGGCATGTCTTAAAAATATAAATCTGTTGGTCAAAATAAAAAAAAAAAAAAGATCACTGAATACCAAAGTACTGATATCTTTGCAAGTCTGGATTTATTTCCTACTTGCTCCTAAGACAAGGCACTCTAGCGCCACCCATGGCTGCCCCCCCATGGCTTCATTCACTAATTCCTGGCACAGAAAATACCATTGGCTTATAAAAAGCAAAGCTTTAAAATAAATAAATAAATAAAATTCAGAATGTGGGTGTGGCCAGCACAGCTTATGTGCCTCTCAAAACCTGGAACTTTATTATAAGTGATCTTCCATAACACATTTTTTCTTTTGGCCCGTGTAGAACACAGGAACTATGGGGTGGAGTCCCCTCTGTGAAGGAAGGACACTTGAAGAAAAAAATACATCCCTGAGGTGGAGACTCCCAGCAAACACTTCACCCCTCCCAGTCATTCTCAGTTTGAAAAAGTGCTCTCACATGGATGGACGCAGGGAAAAAGATAGAATTTTTTTTTTTTTTAAAATTACTGTGCGGCTATAAGGCTGTGTAGTCCCCGATTAGGCAGACTCCAATTACTGGCTTCCTTATTACAGGATGAACCAGTTTCAGAATTCTCAGGACAGGTTCTGTGGAGGATGGCAGCTATCCATAACCAGTCTTCCTCCCTGGCGTCTGTGAAGTCTAGTAGTATTTCTATTGGGAGTCTTAAGAGAGAATTCTACAATTTCTAGTAGTATGCCCCTATTTTTGTGTGTTCCCTTTGGTGCACTCCAAGCGGGATTGACACAAGCAGCATTCTATTCCTTCTATTGTATCCATATGCTCCCTGTGGTAATTATAGGGTTTAACTCATGCACTTCTGGCTAAACTTGTTCGTGCAGCTATGGGGGACTCCTGCCTTCAGTGTGGCCCCAGTTTCTCTCCGGCAGTGTACTGCTTCTATTGATGTGATATTTTTACTTTACTTTATTATGTTAAATACACAACTGCCATGTTCAGGCCACAGTGATTTTAAGAACGGGGTACTATGAAGACCCTTCTCCCATATTCCGTTGTTCCCAGGCTTTAGTGCAGGTCCATAGCAAATGTTTCACAATAAAAGCAGCTCCAATTAATCTTCATAGTATTTGGGCCATGGAGAGTTTTATTTCAGTACTGTCAGAGTTATAGTTCAAGAGTAATTGACTGATTTTTTACTTATGTAACACTGCTCACCTCAGACCAGCAAGACTGTCCGGATCGATCGCAGAGAGGGACAATCTTCAGGGAGCATAAGGCAAAACCTGTCAATGGGGGGCAGGGCTTTCACTGTTCTCACCATAAGAAGATTATCCCTTACTTTAAGCTGTCTGGTCTGTGGACCAGATTCCACATCTGAGGGGAGGTGGCTTACACTCTGTAAAAGGGGCGGGAGGGGGACACTTTATCATTCAATTACTCTTGAACTACACCTCTGACAGTAGTGAAATAACACTCTTTATGGCTAAAATACTATGAAGATTAATTGGAGCTGCCATTTTTTTTTTTTTTTTTTTTTAACATTACTATCCCTTTAAGCGGTTATGGTGTTTGTGATGGCCACATTATCAGGGATTCCACTGCTGAGAAAGGGGAAACGGATGCAGAACTCTTTGTAACTCTTAAGAGGAAGACCCTGTTCTCCTGCAGAGATTCTTAGTTGGAGGTGCTCCTAGAAACACTTTAGGTATAGTAGGCTTCCAATTCTAGCTCTATTTTTAAGAGATGCAAGGAGATTGCAGTTTTTCCTTCTCACAATTCCTTGGATCAATTGCTGATAAAGGAATAGAAAACACCCAGCTGGAGGGTTTTCCTTAACTGGCATATTTTCCTTTTATAACCCTTGTCTGCCGATTATCTCACACAATAGCTACTCTCCCCCTGCAGTTGTAGACCCAAATTCTCACCTTACTAAGAATACAAGAATACTGCTTTGCCACTGGGCCCTCAAGGATCATAAGGACAAGTTCTTGAACCCCTTCTAGAAGGCCAATTTTGTGGCTCTGGGGCCTCTTTACACCCTACTTTCGGCATTGCATGGATCATTAGGACTATGGCTGTCTAGGCAGGGGGATCAGCTTTTGGATGCCAAGGAGGGGGACTTGGTGGTCCTCATTTTTAAGATTCTGTAAGCTAATAACAAAAGTGGCCTTTGATGTTGTTAAGATTAGAGAAAAGGCCTCAGCTTTCTCAGTGGCCGTACGTTGAACCTAGTGGCTTAATATTTGGCTTGGCTGTCCAGCCTTCTAAGAAATCCTTGGTTTCTCTTATTTTATGGGTAAACCATTGTTTGGTCCAGAAATGGACAAGGTTATCAATCATGTCATTGAAGGCAAGAGTACCCTTGTTACCACAGGTCACTCTTCAGTGATCCTTTTTTCTTTAGAAGATGCATCCATGCCACGGGTATTCACAAAGGTCATGTCAGCTCTGGCGGTTCACATCTGCTCTCAGTGGATTTCTTCGACTCCCCCTAACTGGATAATCTTTTACTTTGAGCATTCAGATTCAGTACTGCGTATCCATTCTGGAGCAATACAGGTGCTCGATTTCCAGCAATCAACTTCTGTCCCAAATTCTTCACTTTCATTGTATGACATTCTCAGGAACTTGTCCAGACATCAGTGTCACCTTTCCTGTGTCATGTCTCAGTCCGCCAGGGCAAAAGCAGACCTCCTTTGGTGGCTTCATCTCACTCACCTGACCTAGGTCAGCACTACATTAGATACCAGCCTGACAGGCTGCGGTACGACCCTTCGTCACCTGACCATGCAGGGTGTCTGGTCTGAAGCAGAGAGCACTCTGTCCATCAATGTTCCTGAA
Organism: Rhinophrynus dorsalis; assembly: GCA_037306005.1. NCBI lineage: Eukaryota > Metazoa > Chordata > Amphibia > Anura > Rhinophrynidae > Rhinophrynus > Rhinophrynus dorsalis. Next base: position 34,110,533 of record CM074721.1, on the reverse strand, counting down.
TTTCAGATGATTCGAATAGCTCAGAGGCATTGGTGCCCAGATGCAGATCCAGTTAGACAATGCAACACGAGTTGCTTACATCAACAATTAGGGATGGAACAGAAATGTGGCCTCAAGTGCAGAGGTTTGAATGATTCTCATAGGGGATGAGGCTTATATGCCGGTTCTCTCCACTGTTCACATTTCAGGGGTAGACAATGTCGTGGCAGACACTCTCAGTTACCGACATCTGGATCCCAGCAACTGGGAGCACAGAGTGTTCAATTATGGGTCTCCCGGCAGTGGACCTAATGGCCTCTTGGCTGAACAGAAAGGTTCTGCATTTCTGTACCAGGTCTTGTGACCCTATAGCTCTTGCAGAAGATGCAATTGTCATGCCATGGTATTTTCCTCTGGCATATGTCGTTCCTCTGATTCGCAGGGTGTTGAGGAAAACTGAATGGAGCGGGCTCATGTCATTCTGATTGCCCCGTTTTGGCCTCATCTGGCCTGATTTTCAGGAGCCGTTTCAGCTTCCTTTGCACCCAGACCGCCTGTCACAGGGTCCACTGCTGTAGCCACACATGGAAAAGTTGGCTTTGATGGCTTGGCTTGAGTCCAGCAGCTTGAGGAAAAAGGGTTTCTCTAATACTGTCACTGCTTCCATGCTACAGGCTCGGAAGCCAGTTTCCCACAAGACATATAAATGTTGTGATGATTGGGGGGTCACGGCCATGACCCCCTCTGCTTCCTCTGGTCTTCATGGCAGTTTTCAGAAAGAGTTTGGCCTTAGTTCTATTAAAGTTCAGATTTTGATTCCCGGTCTTGTTCCTCTTTTGATTCTTGTCTTTACCTCAGCTTTGCTATATGTCAAACTAAGTATGTTTGGACAGGGTGAAGTGGTGCAAGCTGGGAGTCTCTGCCTCCGAGAGCTCTTTTTACAAGTTCCTTGCCCACATGCAGAGGGAACTTCACTCCATGGTTTCTGTGTTCCACATGGACTAAGAGAAAAGCATTTAAATCAGTAAATACAAAAAAAAAATCCCAAAAACAATATCGGCTTTTAGATACATCTGGGTTGGTGACTATAGCTCCCATTATCTCCAACCATCCAATGTTTGGTTGGGGATAATTAGACTTCATATCAAACAGTTGGCAACCTTTGCTTTAACCCTTTGAGTGCCAGAGGGGTACGCAACGCATTGCATACCCCTCTGGCATTCAAAGGGTTAAGCTATAGGCAGAGGTAGACTTTTGCAGACTACAACTCTTATTCGCAGACGGTATCCTTTTGAAAGGTCGCATTTAAAAGATCATGCGGCTACACACCGCATTATGCAAGTTGTGATGATTAAAAGGGTAACACAAGAATCTCACCCTGCATATAAGAGCGAGATTTTCATGGTGTCGCATGAAAGTTCTCTGCTGCCGAAACATGCAAGGGCTTAATAGCACTACAACTCCCATAATCCTTACCCATCATCTTCACTGTCCGTGGCGACATGAGAATCTTGAGCTTATATGCAGGGAGAGATTCTCATTTTGCCCTTTTAATCACCGCGACTTGCGTGTAGCCACACAATCTTTTATGTGCAACATTTCAACAGTAAGCCTCCTCAGACAAACACTACCCAAACACACAAAAAAAAATGCCTAAATAAATGCTTTAAGATAATTTTTTTTCTTCTCTCTACAGCAAATCAAGTGAAGGCAGCAAAGAAGAAAAGGCTTTTATTAGAACTTTTAAAGATTAGTTTTTTTCTTGTTACTAATACAAGTTAACGTACATAGTTTACTGAAGAAAAAGAATTAAATTATAAACAAATGTTTCTCGAAAGAAAAGTAAACCATTTTTACTTGGAGGAAAACAAGCCCAAATCATATTTTCAGAACAACTGGTTGTAAACGACATGGGTCATAATTAAGGGTCATATGCAAGAAAGTAAAGAGTGAAAATTCTGGAGAAACCAGCTGTGTGCGGTGTATGTTTAAAAATCTCCAACTTGAATGCTTAAAACCCTTCGAGTGCCAAAGCGCTAGACAACGCATTGCAAAGCAATGCATTGTATACCCCTCTGGCACTCAAAGGGTTAAGAGGTCTAACAACGTGAAGCAATGTGTTTTGCAGGTGTAGTATTTATACTTTAACATTTAAGACCACCAGTTCAACATTCACTATTTCGTGGTTATTAGTCCTTGCCAATGTTGATACATACGGATGGTCACATTCACTTGTAAGGTCCTGTTAGCCTCTTAATGAAAAGGGGTGTGCAAGGCATTGATTTGCAATGTGTTGTACATCCTTCTATTTATTAAAGGATATTAAAAAAAAATGGTTACATTGATACACGACCCATATGCAAAAAGCAACCAGTAGCAACATATGGCGACAATTCTATACCTGAACATAAGAATTTGTATGATATAGAGAGAGAGAGAGAGAGAGGTTGAGATTGAGATTTTCGAGGCATCTAAAAGTTGTGTAATGCCTGTCAATTTGGAAAGCATTTTTTTTTTTAAACAATAAAAGTCACTGTAGATCTTTCTAAATTCTGTAATTTCTTACACTGAAACAAGTCTATAATAAACTTGTCTGAGGTTAAAAACACCATCTGATGTTAAGTTTCTCCCTTCATTGCCAGCATTTGCTGAAAGCAGTGAACACTTATTAGCTTTGGAAACATCCCATTTACAAGATGCAAGCTATGCCACTAGCAGTAAACTTTGAGTCAGGGGAAAAAAAAAAAAAAAAAAATTATATATATATATATATATATATATATATATATATATATATATATATATATATATATATATATATAAGTGGTAGATACAATGATAAAACAAAAATTTGACACACCAGTCAAGCCATAAGACTTGCTTTTCCCACATAAATCTCACATTTGCAGTGTTTGTTACTACTGCAAGGGGTTCTGGGTAGGTATATGCAAATAAGTTTAACAAGGAATCACCTTTTTGCCTCAGATTCCACTTTATACATGGATTCCTTAGAGTATGTGTATGCTGAGCAACAGCTTTAAGACACAACTCAAGAAGAGATGCAAAGCCAGTGAACCACTCATGGACAGCTGTTTCATTGTTAATGCAACTCGTCAGCATGAGGTTGGTTTTACTGGCTTGCTATTGAGGCTTGGTGCACTTGTGGAGCACAAACTGAAAAGGTTATGGTGGGGGGCAAAAAAGTGAATGAAAACCCCTTCCACCTGAATTTGGTGGGTGGTAGATACAATGTTAAACAAAAATTTGACAAACCAGTCAAGCCATAAGACTTGCTTTTCCCAAAGAAATCTCACATTTGCAGTGTTTGTTACTACTGCAAGGGATTCTGGAAGGAACCACTCACACTTGAAATGACAAATTCCTGGGTGCCACATCCAGGGCTTGTAGACAGTAGAACAGTAAATGAATAGGCACTCCCAGGACTTTTAAATAAAGTCACAATGATGTTTTATTAAATCAACGTTTCGAGTAAGATAATGTAAATAATCGAAACGTTGATTTAAGAAAACATCATTGTGACTTTATTTAAAAGCCCCGAGAGTGCCTATTCATTTAATATTCTACTATATTAGACTCACAAATTCCAGGTCCAACTGGGGTCTACATCCACAGCCAAAGCGTTTTGCATTCATGAAGAGGATTTGAGAAAGCAAAACGCGCTGAATGTGGAGGTAGACCCCAGTGGCACTGGAGTTTGTGAATCTATACTTTGACTGTCTCATTAGATTTTATGCTTTTACTCATTATTAATAAATTATATAGATTATATATTTCCACTTGTATCATATTGTTTGTTCTGTGGTGCAGTATTTTCTGTTTGCAGGCATGTTGAAAGTGCCATATCCTTGCAAATATTTAACCCTTTGAATGCCATTCAGGTACACAATGCATTGCTTAGATTTCTTATTTTTAAATATACTTTAACCCCTTAGGGGCCTATGATGTGCCAGGATAGTCATGGCCACGTTGTTAAGGGTTTAAGTAGTACTAATAATTTTCATGAAAAAAGTATTTTCTTTTTTCTGCCGAGTAAAACACGGCTTACTCCCACTTGTGAGAGATGCTTCTTTGAAAAGTTCTTACGGTCCAAACTTTTTTCAAAAAATAAGCTGACATTTTTATTGCTGGCACTAGGTGATGCTGTCCTTATCGGTTACAATGTTTAGTCAAAGTCATTGACACAAGGTTTCCCATAAAAACTGTTTGCTTTTTCAATGTTAGTTGAAGCTGTTGCTAACGGTTTGATGCATTTAAGTTATCATTTTCGAATGATTCATCTCCCAACAGTGGGAGTGTCCTTATTATACTCAACAGGAAAAGTTCATACTCTTTCACAATAAAAGTTACTGTTCCTTTAAAGGAATGCTGCACTAGCAGCAATGTGACTTCTGCATCAACTTCCAAAATATCCTGAACATGGAGGAAATGCACTAAGGGGGATAAAGCGGAGAGGACTTCTCCAGTGATATTGTTTCTCCGGTTCCTATGTTAGTCTGTGGAGCCATTGCACTAAGATTTCTCACGGCTGATTGGGGAGTCAGGCCCACCCCCCTTGCTTGGCTGTGCTCCACACATGGGTGGTACTGCCTGTAGCCCACTGGCAGCCTTATGTTATAGGCTCAAGGTCATTTCTGTGCCAGGAGGACAGTGTATGGGGCTGGTGATCTAAAGCAGGGGTAGTCAATTGGGAAGATGGGAGCTTAAGTTCCCAGCAGCTTGCAAGCTCAGCATAATGATAAGCGGAGCTTGCCGTAATGATAGATGTGACTCACACCACTATGAAGGGAAGTGTGAACAAGCTCCCTGGGACTGCTGGAAGGGAGGTGGGAGGAGAATTACAGAGCCGCGAAGTCCTGCTGTGCTGTACCGAAGATACAGTGTGCCGCAGAATGCGGACACGAGTCCCAGTAGTGTTAGATCGAAACATAATTTATCATTAACCACGGACAAAAAAAAACAAAAACAAAAAAAAAACAAACAAACAGCATTCTAGAAACAATAAAAGGGATAGTAATGCTTACTTTTAAGTTTATTTAATTTGGTAGGCATAAAAAAATATGAACAACGATGTAAGGCTTATCTCTCAAACCTTTATGGTGTGAGAGATATACCATCCTAAAGTTGCCTCATGAGAGAAGTCAGCGCTGTAACTGACGGCTGCAGAATCCAGTCATCTGACCAGATGGAAGCTCTTCAGCAGAGCTGAAAACGCACAATCTAAACATAAGTACTTCTTTGGAACGGTCTACAAAGTGTGCCTGGGTTGCAGGCACACTTTGTAGACTGTTTCGATTGAGTATTAATGTTATCGTGCGATTTCGGCTCTACTGAAGAGCCTCCATCTGGTTAAATGACTGGATTCTTCAGCCGTCAGTTACAGCGCTGACTTCTCTCATGAGGCAACTTTAGGAAGGTATATCTCTCACACCATAAAGGTTTGAGAGATAATCCTTACATCGTTCATATTTTTTTACACCTACCAAATTAAATAAACTTAAAAGTAAGCATTACTATCCCTTTAACCACTTCCCCACAATGGATGTACATGTACGTCCCGCAAAAACTGTCATTTAGTGACAGAGGAAGTACATGTACGTCCCCGAAGTCCGGGCTGCATGCCGTTCATGGACTCTGGAATAAAAAAATAAAAAAAAATTCTTAGCCGGACATTAACGGACGGCCACGTGCGCGCGGCCGGTCACCAAGGGGCTAAACCACACTAATAATATGGGACAAGGTTTCAAACAAGCGAAAGTTCTGCTTTAATTCATTTAGTATACACACATCAGGTATATGCCATTTTTTAAGCAGATGCAGGGTTTTCTTTTGATAGCACATTTATATGGATAACCCTTTTTTTTTTTTTTTTAATTATTAAATGTTTTCATAGGTTTTCCTTGTTTAGGGGGGTAATGTCCCTCTGACAAAAATCCCTCTCTGGTGTTCCTATTTTAGGAGCTCAGACTGTGTGATGTGTAAATATCATATTGCTCTACAGCAATAAAACACATTTATGTTAGTTTAAACTTCAGTATATGTTTCTAAAGCAGTCTGTGTAAATAAAATGCTTTGGTCTTGCTCTAAATCAAGTGGCAATAGGTCTTCAAGTGACCAAAGCTGCTCTACCTCTAGTCTTGCCCTCAGAACCATTAGTTAAAATAAAAGTGCCCCCCTCTCTTGCCATTTTCATTACTGGGATGTGTGTTCTCTCTTCCTCATGATCACAGTGAGGAGGAGAGAGGCAGAGAACAGGGACAGACATAATGTTCACATACATTGCCTTTGTCATGTGGCTCCACCGGCACATGTGATCACTGTAGCAGCGGTGAAAGGTTGAAATAGACTGCTCCAGTAATTGAGTGATAAAGTATCCCTCTTCTGCCCCTTTTACCTATTTTAAGTCGCATCCCTTCAGATGTGGAATCTGGTCTCTTGACCAGACAAGTCACAGCAAGGGACAATCTTCTTACTGTGAGCATAAGGAACCCCCCGCCCCCGTTCTTCCTTATGCTCACTGAAGATTGTACCTTTCTGCAAATCATCCGGACAGTCTTGCTGCTCTAAGGTGAGCAGTGTTACATCAGTAAAAGGGGTGGGTGGGGGATACTTTATCATTCAATTACTGTTGAACTACTGCTCTGACAGTACCGCTCTCCACAGCGCAAATACTACGAAGATTAATTGTAGCTGTGGATTCCTGTGACAGTTCTGGCACGTCACCTGGCATTAACAGGTTAATTAAATTTAGAAAGTGCAGCCTCATCAGCACACATTCCTTTTGGTGTGCTTAGTTTTAATGTTCTAGATTTTTAAGCTAACCCCTTAACGACCCCTTGACGGTCATAGTATGTCATGGGTCGATCTGACTTAACAACCCATGACGTACTATGACAGTCATGGAATTCCGGGCTCCCCCCGTGGCTCTGTGGTCCTTAACTGACCGCGCCGATCGTTAAGGGGTTAAACTACAAAAACAGACTATGGGGATTGATCTAGGAAAAGATATTTGGTTTTTCAGCTGGATCGTCTGTCTAATGCTGGATGGTACGTTAATCATTAGACAGATATAACTAAATAGAAAGACTAGCTACCTGAAATCCAACACTTTACAAGAAATGTAGTGGGGGAGGGGGAAGAGATGTATAACACTGATCAAAGGCAAACACTTGCATGCTGTTTGCACTAGGTGGCATATACATACAGGGCTCAAAATTTCCACTCGCCACTGGCGAATGAAAATTCATCCCTGGCGAGTAGAAATTCAGCCCTGGTGGGTATGTTATGTATTGCAGTGGCGAGTAACTTTTCAGGTCTGGCTAGTGGCGAAGGACTTAAAATGTATAAGCCCTGTATATATGTGTGTGTATATATATATATATATATATATATATATATATATATATATATATATATATATATATATATATATATATATATATATATATATATATATACATACACACACACATGAGTTTAATACATGTATACTCGTCTGAATGAAAAGTCTCAGAGGCACAGCATCCAAGGGGCTCCCAGTTAAATAATAATAAAAAAAAAAAAAAAAAAAAAAAAAAGGTTTGCGCCAGGTCTCTCCATCGATTAGTTATGTCAGTGGTGTCAGTTGAGAATTTGTTACATTTGTGCAACTATTTTGGAAGCACTGTGACTTGTTATACATAGACTAATAGTACAGAGATTATGCTATGGAGACGTTAGTGAACAAATTGGGAAGTGATCTCAAAAAATGTCCCAAGACAAGACATTTTGCATAAATTGACAGCAAAAAAAAAAATGACTACTTTAGTCATGTTCACAAATTATGTTAGATTTTATTGGAGGAGGAGAATGGATCTGTATAAATATTTACCTGTGCAGTGAATTTTTATGTCAAACTAGTTGAAGAGCCCGTTACAAGGGCCACAGTGCCACTGCCAGACGATCGCGGGCCAGTCATGCACAGTACAGACTGCCCACACCGTGGCTGATACAGTGCCAGCCGGTCGTGGTGCAGTCATGCTCAGTAGAGACTGCCCACACAGCGGCTGATACAGAGTGGGACACTCCTTCGGAGCGCCCCACTCTGTATCAGCCACGTCACGGGCAGTCTCTACTGAGCATGACTGCATCGTTACACACGTTTTAGCGATTATATAGGAAAGTGTCATGTTTGCGCCACTTTTATACAACTTCCCCACTGAGGCTGATCTAATAACTGAAGATATTCTACACCAAACCAACTGCACAGTAGTTATCAATATCTCCGGGCACGACTTGCCCTTGAATTGCTAGACTTTTGTTTCACACCAGCCACTAAATCCCAATAATCCAAACACACAAAATAAAAACCCACACAAACAAAACACAATAAATTGGTATCATGGGGCGGGATGCAAGAAACATGCACAATCGCTATTTGCTATGTACTTTTGATGGAAAAAATATTAGAGATCAAAATGTTACTGAATTGCTTTTGTTTTTTTTATGAATTAGCGAACGTGTGCGCTTTTCTTAGCGGATACGCTTCAAGAAGTGGGCGTGGTTACGTTTTAGTAAGTTAGTTAGTTTAGTAGCTAACTTTGCCACTAATGTCTGAGCACTCTCTTAACCCTCTGAGTGCAACAGGGGTACGCAACGCATTGCAATGTGTTGCGTACACCTCTGGCACTCAAATGGTTAATTTAGGCGCATGGGCTATTCATCAAGGAGTTGGTATTTGAGGTGTAAACACAGTAGATGTGTTCCACATTATAGGTGTAATATCAGCTATTGCGTTTTAAATTATAATATAACAGAAAGGGGGACATCATGAACGCAATATAGTGTCTATTTGAGGTCACCTGTATTTCTGACATTTATATTGTGATTTTAAATTGCTTATAGAGTATTTGTATATGATTTTGTGTTATTGTGACAAAAATATATAATTCTGGATTACAACAGATGATGTAAATTTGTATCTGTGGTTAACCACACTGTGGACTGTCATTGGTTACAGCGCCAGATGTGGTTTTTGAATTTGTATAGTTTTTGAAATTCCAATAGCAGGGAATTTATTTTTTCTGGCAGCAGTTACCAATGGTGGCTTTGTAATACATATAGCGCCACTTGACTTACACAATTTTTATATATGTATTTTTTTCCAGCCTTATTAACTACTAAGACATAGGTGATCACAAATAGCACATACATTTACTGCATTCAAAAAGTAGCAAATGCTCCACTTTCTCGTATTCTGCCAATGGTGTAATGTGGGACTGCTCACACTGCTGAAAAAACACATCACATGTCTCGAAGTAAAGCATCTTACTGCAACTTTTGGTACCACAGGGGGTTCAAGTACATTTCAATGGTATAGCACCAATATCGCATGTTAAAGTAACAGTAATGTCCCATAAAAAAAAAAAATTCTTGTTTTGTACAGTTTAAAAAAATAAATTATGTGGCACAAATCCTCTCTCTCAGACCTTTATGGTTTGAGAGATATTAGCATCTACAGTCGCCCCTTTCCCTCATGTCAGCTGTAAAGCTGACAGCAGGAGATTCGAGTCAGCCGACTTGAGGAAGCTCTTCAGCAGAGCCAAAATCTCATTATTTAAAAATAAATACTTGCAAACCAGCACACTTTGTGGACCTTTCCAATGAAGTAATTATTTTCCAATGTTGCTATTTTGGCTCTGCTGAAGAGTTGTCGGCTGGTCCCAGGATCTCCTGCTGTCAGCACAGCGCTGACGTCAGGAGAAGGGAGGGAGGAACCTTATATGTGAATATCTCTCAAACCGTAAAGGTTTGAGATAGGATTTGTGCTACGTAAATTTTTTTTTTTTTTTGTAGTTTAAAAAAATTAAGTTTATTTTTATGGAACATTAGTGTCCCTTTAATGAAATTACTGTGTGGGGCTGAAATATAAAGAAAAGCATTATGGGTGGAAAAGTAGATATTCATGTGATTCAAATATGAAATGTATAATAATCATAGGCATGTTTATATAAAAAAAATAAATAAAAATAAAATTATATATATATATATATATATATATATATATATATATATATATAAAAAGATGAAAAATCACATATGTATTTCATTGCACACAAAAATCGCCAGTGCGAACTTGCCTATAAATGAGAGGAAGTTACCATCAGCTTTAGGTACACTTTAATCACATAACACAGTCCATGGCTCTGCTCAGAGCAGGCAAGTGTGACCTGAACCTCTCCAATTGCTACTCCTACACTCTTCATGAAGCCCATGTAAGACCAAGAAAATTGTGAATTGAAGCCGACCACCACCTGGAGAGATATACAGATACTTCGCTTGGAAGTAAATAAATTGTGTATACAGCTATGTAGTGTATGTGGATCAGTGGAACAGATCTGAAAGCATACAAATTACACTTAGGAGGACTTTGAATCCTGCTGGCTGATGCCACTTAGCTTATGTTAAGTTAAAGTGATCAGTAACAGTGCACACAGATTAAAATCAGTTATACGTCCATGCTCTTCAGCAGAGCCGAAATAGCGTTATCTAAAAATAAATACTTAATTGGAACGGTCTACAAAGTGTGCTTGCAAACCAGGCACACTTTGTAGACCATTCCAATGAAGGATTTCATTTTAAGTAGCACTCTCTCGGCTCTGCTGTAGAGTCTACGTCGGTCCTGGGACCAGGATCTGCCTCTGTCAGCAAGAGAGATGACATATGAGAAAGGGTAGTGGTGGACTTTAAATGCTACAAACTATAATGTTTTGAGAGATGGGAGATAGCTTATTATACTTCTATTGTTAATCTCTACAATATTAGACATTGTTGAAACCAAAGTATTTGTAATGGATTTCTCTCCGTTACTGAAAACCCTTTCTCTGGGCATACAGACTCATCCCTTATTTCAGACTATGGGGAGCTTGGAACATTTTATTAGAAGGCAGCTCTGAACAAGGGGCTAACTGCACTACCTGCCTTGCTTGGGAGCATTGGCGATTCGCAGAGTAGCCACGTGTGCAAGGGGACTGCGCAACACATTTTCCCTAGAATGTGTATTCCAGCCCCTCAAGCCTTTTCTTTTTTTTTTTTGCTATTGTCTACCCTAGCCCAATCCCTTTGTGTATTAATTTAATCATGTACACCTTATTGTGTATCCCTGAGCCATCTGTTGTTGGTTCTTTGTATTAGGTGTTGTGATTACATTATCCCTGTGAATACTCCCATTGTGTTATGTTTTCACCATTTGCTGTGACCTATTGTATCCTATTGTGTGATTGTATTATGTCTTCTGTACTGGCCCGCAAGTTAATGTAGTTGAGGTGTTGTGATTACACTATCCCAGTGAATACTCCCATTGTGTTCTGTGACCTACTGTATCCACTGTGATTGTATTAGGTTTTCTGTACTGACCCTAAGTTAACCTCTTAACGACCGGGGGATCGGTGCAGCGACGCGACTGAATGTCCGCGTAGCATTCCCCCCACCCCCCGTTTTCCGGACTCCCCGAACGGTGTTCAGCCGCGGGGGGGAGCCTGGAACTCCATGACGGTCATAGTCAGATCGACCCTTGACGTACTATGACCGTCAAGGGTCATTAAGGGGTTAATGTAGTTGAAACTGTATAAATAAGCTGTGTTTCAAAATAAAGTTGAGTTAGCTGCACTGAACTAAGGAGTACAGTGTCCTTAGTTTGAATTGGTTAAAGGGACCCCTCTGTCCCCCATTCAGGTATCAGAGGCTCCAGCCTTCCAGGGGACAGATTGGCTGTGTTCCAGTTGTTTCTAGTGAATGCTTCCAGTAACGGTGATCCCAGCTCTTGGGGTACAGTTACTAGCCTGCTGCATTCAGCTACAGAGTTCCAGCCAGCTTTCATCTTGCTTCACCGGCCATCCAGGAGAGAAACCCGGAACGACGGCCCAAGACTTCCGTTACAGTATTACTATGCCTTTAACGACTGCCTGATCCTGCGCATGAGCAGATGTTAAGGATCACGGCACTTTCTTTTGCAGCATATTATACTGGGATGGCAGAGCGGCCATCCCAGAATTCCTGGACGTGCCGGGACCATCACCGGTCGTTAAGTGCCGTAACTGGCGTGATTGTTCTGGGGTGGCATGGGTCCTTAAGGGGTTAAACTTTACAACTTCATTCAAGGCCATTACAAATAGTTATCTGAAAAATGCTTTACGCAAAGGGCTGAACAAAAACATGGCATTCATTAAGGATAGAGAAAAGGTGGTTTCAACAGCAGCAAAGGGAAGGATTCTTTTTTTTTACAGTACGGATAAAAAGGATGTGATTTTTTTTTTTGTACCTGAATTCTGTGTTAAAGTCCAGAAGTAATGTTTTTTTTTTATTTTTTTTTAAGGGAAATACTCACCTCTAGTAAATTTGTCTTAATCTTAAAGTTTCCTTGTAGTGAAGCCGTTATCGTTCCCCCCCCCCCCCCCCCAATAACTTTTTTTATTGCCTGAGATTTTGCCTTTTACATTTATGCCGGTGTTGCCTCCTTCCCACCTCCTATGATGACTGAGGATTTCTGTGTACGACCTGGCGCACTCTTGCAAATGCGTGTCCAGGTCATTGTACAGGCACAAACGAAGAGCGTTCATGCCCTGTGTCCTTTATAAAAAGTGGCAATCCAAACTAAAAACAGCACAGAGGCAATGGGACTGCCACATTTTATAAAGGACTGAGTGCATGAGCGTGCTCAGTCTGTGCTGTACAATGACCCGGATGCGCATTTGCATGAGCGCGCCAGGTCATGTGCAGAAATCCTCCGTCGGAGGAGGAGGTGGGAAGGAGGCAATACTCTGGGAATCGAACAGCGGAAGATTGACCGGCTGCGCTACAGACTGTACTGGAGCCTGTACAGAACTGATGTCACCGGCATAAATATAAAAGGCAAAATCTCAGGCAATAAAGAATTCTATTGAAAAAGAAAACAAAATAAAACGGATAACTGCTTCACTACAAAGGAACTTTAAAATGAACACAAGTTTACTAGAAGTGAGAGTTCCCCTTTAACCATCTGGGACATAATCGGGACTGGCTTCAAATAGGAAGAAAACATCAGCTAAGAGGAATAGTGGACAAAAACAAGCCAACTGAAAGGGACATTGAGAAAGATATCCAAGTCATAGAACTACTGCAGCAAATGTGAATAAAGAACTCATTCATATAGAAAACACTGCTTCCCAGCACACCAGTTCCATGAGAGCTTCACAGATCTAGAGATGCAAATTCTAAACCACTGCTTACAGAATACAATGCTAAGGATACATATGGTCAGTTAAGTCATCCTTCACACAGTATTCTCAGGGCTGGATTTACATCTCAGGCACCTGTAGGCACAGAAATCTGAAGTGCCCCCCCCCGATTTGCCAACTCCACAATGTTCTTAATCTCCACATTGTCCCCTCATCAGCTCCATATTGCCCTCACATTGCCCCCATCAGCTCCAACTTGTGCCCCATCAGCTCCAACTAGCCCCCATGATCATCTCCACATCTCCCCTCACAGTGCCCCCATCATCTCCATATCCCTTCACATTGCCCCCATCATTTCCATATTGCCCTCACATTGCCCCCATCAGCTCCAACTTGCACCCCATCAGCTCCAACTAGCCCCCATGATCATCTCCATATCTCCCCTCACAGTGCTCCCATCATCTCCATATCCCCTCACATTGCCCCCATCATTTCCATACTGCCCTTCACATTCCCCCATGATCATCTCCATATTGCCCCTCACAGTGCCCCCATCATCTCCATATTGCCCCCCGGTGTCTGTTTCCTACCCTTGAGAGGAGAGGCCTGTCTGTGCCTCCTCCTTCTACACAGAGCTGCAACTGCTGGAGCTCCCGTGCGGTCTTCTCTTCAGCGCTCTGCATTACGAAAGAGCCGACGAGGGAGCTCACAGCCTCTACAAATCTGTGCCAAAGAAGGCACAGACTGAGACCTCACCATGTTGTTGTGGGCCATGGGCGCCAAGCGGTGGATCCCAATGACAGCTGCCCCTCTGTGGGGTGCGCCTGAAGGCAGATGCCTACTCTGCCTAATTACAAATCCGGCCCTGGCTATTCCCTACATCAGGATGGGTTTATGTTTGTAAAACCTATAATCCTGAATGCCTTGTTCCAACAGTCAAACATGGGGTGGATCTATAATGGTTTGGGAGCAATAGCATAGTAATCTGCTGGCCCTATTAACCAAAAAGGTCAAATTACAACCAGTGACTACATGCACATTTTAGGTAACCAGGTATATACCACACGGTACAAAATTAGTTTCCTGAAAGCAATGCCATTTTAAGACTATAATGTCCCCGTACACAGAGCCAGGTGTGTTAAGTCTTTGTTTGAGAATCATAAAGATGCATCTCCCATGGACAGCACAGTGCCATATTTAATTATCAAACCAATGGGAGTTGAAAGTGATAAGTGGATTCCCTCCATCATATCTCAAGGAAAGTGAAGATGTTCTGTGTGAAGAACAGTACAATATTCCACTCAGAACTGTTCAGAATGTATTGGAGTCTATTCCATGGAGAACACAAACTGTGTTAAAGGCAAATGGTGGCCCAACATCATATTAATAAAGAACTGTTACCATTTCACTGCTGTTTCCATTATTTTGTCCACCCCCTGTATATCGTACTTACAAACCTGAATAAACAAAGAGTGGTCAAATGGTTATAAATCTCTCCTACATATCCACAGGAATAGCACATTTATCACATATCTTAGAGCTTACGTTTTTTTAAGCCAATGATCACTCTTCATTTTAAAGTGGATCATCAGTGTTATATTGAGCCCCAAATCCTAATTACGATAGCAATATGCATATATGTACTTGTATTTTCAAGGTTAATTGTGGCATAAGTAAAAAACAGGACTTTTTAGGCAGACCGGCAGTGGCAGTGATCTTGCAGTAGGTGCTCTCTGTGCCATCAGTCCCTTCCGGTGGCTTAAGGTAACCAGGCGTTCAACTCACCAATCGTGGAGGGGAAGGGGATGGACAACTCAGACTCAGGGATGCCTTCTGTGCAAGATGTCTGCCCTGTTTCCCGCTGGCTGCCTAGAAAGGTCTATTTTTGGCTAATGCTGCAATTATTCTTGAAAATACAAGTACGTATATCGCTTTTGTTATTTAGGATTTGGGGCTCAATATAAGCGTTATGATAGTTCCGCTTTAAGGGGATAACGCCCCTCTAAAATAAAGCTACACACTTAAGTGAGAAGAAAACATTTAGGAATAAAGTGGCTCTCAGGGAGTTTATCAGAACCAGTCCTACATACAGCAATCAGGTACAGTGATTTATATAATTGTATAGTATCTACTGTGTAACTTTTTGGTATATATTTGATTTAGACTATCAGGCAGAAACAGATTAGCCACAGACAGAAAGCTCCTCTCACGAGGGGTCATAAAAACACTCAAGGACATAATGTTCCTATTAATACAAGTTGTGTATGCTGTATGAAGGACAAATTCCCAAACAATTCCTTCTATTAACCCTTTAAGAACAGAGGGGTATGCAACACACTGCTTCACCTTAACCCTTTGAGTGCCAGAGTGGTACGGAATGCATTGCTTCGCAATGCATTCCGTACCACTCTGTCACTCAAAGGGTTAAGGGGATAGTAATCCTGAAAATGTAAAAATGTTGTAGGGTTTCTCCCACTGAGCAAAAACAAAGGGTAACTCATTGCTGAGAGGTATTTTATTCAAAAATTATTACAGCTCAAACCTGAATTTCTAGGTGAAGTATCACAGCGGCCTGAAATTGTACAGTGGCGCTGTTGCTGCATTATCATATGGACAGCTATGTTCACTTGACCATAAATCAACATTTTAAGCATTACTATCTATCCCTTTAAACAATAAGACACTTATTTCACCTTCAAGGGAATAACTCTTAATAAAAAAAAAAAATATATATAATATATATTTTTTTTTTGCACAGTTATATTGATTAGTAAAACCACTGAAGTCCCACTATTTTAAGAAATTTTACTAAAAAATGATTGCAGGTCAAACGTGTACTATTTTGGACCCAGTACTCATGGTGTGAAACTGTACACTGGCGCATTGCTGTAGTATCCCCTAAGGAGATTTATGGTCACCAGACCACGGGTGTCCATAGACTGGTTGAAACAGCTGCTGCAGCAATTTCACGGAGGTAGTGCAATAACTTTTGAACAGAACAGCACTGGGACTAAGCCTGTTTATTTAGCAGGATAACGCTGCTATATTTTGTCCCCCAATGTGTTACAGATATTACCCATTATCATTGTTTGACCCTATTGGGCAAATAAAATTACCCAACACCCAAATCAGCAGAGTGGATGCTTGTTATGATCTAGATGTGACTCTTCCAACCAAACATTATTATGCAGATATAATTAGGATCATTTCTGACACTGGTTTTATTCAAATGACACCATAAGAACACTGTGTGATTATAATAACAAATGGGAGGTATTTAGTATTCAAGAGAAAAAAGCGCCAAGCCCGACATTCACCTTTCTGCATTTGATAAAGGTCTATAACAGCAACACACTTACAAGAGGAGATGTAATCTCCCATTTCTAACACTGAAGGCCAGGGGGATAAGAAATGCATTGTAAAATCCTCTGGCATTCCATTGGTTAAAACACATCTTCAGTCTTCAGAGAGGAATTGTACAAACACTGATTTTATCTTAAAGCAATAACATAATACAGCAAGAAGAAATGCTGTCAAGAATTGATGTCTTAACGACCCATAATAACACTGATTTCACATATTTCATGGAGTGGTCTGTACTTTTTAAAGTGGGGACTTTCACATAGCTATAAGTGCCCACCAGTAAATTGTTAGTATAGAGGTAATCATTGAAATACTGTTATAATGTTTATTAAAGTGGAACTACCACATTAAGTAAAGTCGCCTTGCAATAGTTAGGCAGATGGCGACTAGCTTAATAATAGTTATTTTACCTCTCAAAAGTAGCCGCTTGTGACGTAATCATTAATCTTCTGAGACACGTTAGTGAAGTCTGCGCCGTCAGTCCCTTCTGGCGCCGTTCGGGCCAGTGCGATGTTTCTGAAGGGAGACCGGGACTGACAGCGCAGACACAGAGACAAGATTTCTTACCTGATTTATGGCTTTCCGGTCTCACAAGCGTGAAGATAACTTTACAAGCGGCTACTTTTGAGAGGTAAAAACTATTATTAAGCTAGTCACCACTTGCCTAAGTACCCGCTTTAAATGCCGGCATTATTTGGAAACGTAAGTTCTTATGAGATGCAGCGCAGACATCTTGCCTTAGATGGATCTGTGCGCGGTCTGTCCCTGTCCACAACGTAAGGTACAGTGCAAGGCCCCCTCTGGCAAATAACCTATCAATGAAGAGACAGGGATAGACAGCGCAGGTGCACAGATAAAATTTCGGCAAGATATCTGCACTGCATCTCACAAGAACTTATGTTCCCAAATAATGCCAGCACCTTTGAGTGCCAGAGGGGTACGCAACACATTTGCTTTGCACTGAAACGGTTAATAATTATAACAGTATTTCAATGATTACCGTTACACTAATATAGGGATCTTATTTCCAAGTGATAGTTCTGCTTTAAAGAGAGAAATGGTTCACAATTTAGTTTAATGCACTGTAAAGTATTGTCCCTTTAAGGACCAGAGGAGTGGGCAACACATTGCAAAGCAACAGGCTGCACAACCCTCTGGTCAGCTAACCCTTTGAGTGCCAGAGGGATGCCCACTGCATTGAGAAGCACTGAAATGAGCACCACTCTGGCACTCAAAGGGTTGAGAGAGTTAACACTGAGCACTGGAGGAGCATCAAACGGGATACCTCTCCGACACTCAAAGGGTTAAAGACTGTGACCAATGACAGTCACTTTAATAATCACCAGTTTAAGCAATAGTCAGCATTTATTATCTCCCTTCTCATAGTTGTGACTACAGGAGGTACCAGCTGTGACTGTGCCCAACATCCAAGTGGTCACATTGATCCCGGGGTTCAGAAGATTCTAATTACGCTCCTGCTAGAATATTTTTGGTTTGGGGGCCCTCCAATTACTAGTTATATCACTACCCCCCCCACCCACGCCTTGAAGTCAGCCCAGGCAAGGGCACAGACCCATATGATCAAGCTGCTGTTATGGTAACCAGCCCGGTGGCTCACTCACACAAACATGTCGCTGTGTGAGTCATTTCAATGAGTCATGTGCGCTGAACACTTCAGACAGTAACCAGGATACATGAAAGGAGCACTAAACTTTTTATGAATATATATTGTAGGGATTTTCCTATTGAGTAAAATAAGGGTAGTCCCACCGCTGAGAGATTTATATTTCCAGAGTATTACAGTTAAACCCATGTTGTTGTTTTTTTTTTTTTTACATTAGCAGTGCCCTCTAGTGGTCAAATTCTAATTAGTTTTCCTGTTAGATTCTAATGGAGAGGAAAGTCAGAAACATACAGCTCCCCATAGAATGTGATAGAAACTGCTGAGTCACTTCCTGTCAGTTAGAACTATCAGGAAGTAAACACAGTAAATTCACTTCCTGTCAGTTAGAACTATCAGGAAGTAAACACAGTAAATTCACTTCCTGATTACTTAAACTGCAATCATTTTTGAATAAAACATCTGACAGCGATGGGAGTGACCTTGTTTTATTCAGCAGGAAATGCTCTGTAAAATGTGTTTTCATAAGAAAAAGTTTACTGCTCCATTAAAACTACTCACACAGACAATTATCTATGTGAGTGAACACCAACTGTGTAGCCATGGTAACTGGTTGATCAGCCTTCAGTCCTCTTACCCTGTAGAATTCGGGGAAAAGGGTAGGGATATTAAATGTCAAATAAACTACTGTGTATTAAAGAATATGACTGTCAGTCTTAAAAATGCACTGAAAGAATACAAATTAAAAAATGAATTACTATCTCAGTATGCTTTTTAAATAAGTAATTGATATATCCAAAGTAAGATCCTGTATTGACTCTAAAGCATGGAAGATTATTTTAAACATAGTGAAAAATTTCATTTTTGTAAGTTCCAAGCAGCAGTAATGTTTCAGTAAGAACAAAATAGACATTGTGGGGCGTTACACAATAGGGTACATAAAGATAATGTTACTCCTGGGTGATGGTTTGTTTGAAAGTGATTACACAGCAAAACATATTAGTGTGGTCCCCATGTGAAGATGCTCCTACTAGTTCCTATGAAAAATTGTAGCTTAAGATCCATAATCTCTTAATACAATTCATTATTAAAAAACAGAAAAAAGGAACCTCTGTAGTCCAAACACCAGTTGGGCCTACTGTTCAAGTGGGTCTGTCACATTGATTCAAGTCTGCTTATCTGGAGAATTCATAAAAGACTGCCTGTGTGTCAAGTTACACTTTTAAGTTTAAGAGATATGCAAACTTGGTAATCAAGCCTTATATGCCAATAAAAAGCTTTTCAATAGCATTACATATGCTAATTAAAGTAACACTAATGTCCCATAAAAATGCTTCTTGTTTTGTAGAGTTTAAAAAAATAAATGATGTGGCACAAATGCCATCTCTCAAACCTTTATGGTTTGAGAGATATTCACATTTAAAATTTCCCCTCACCTGATGTCAGCTGTAAAGTCGGACGACTTGAGGAGGCTCTTCAGCAGTGCCGAAATCACATTTAAAAAGAACTACTTCATCGGAATGGTCTACAAAGTGTGCTCACAAACCAGGCACACACTTTGTAGACATTTCCAATGAAGTAATTCTTTTTTTAATAACGGGATTTTGGCTCTGCTGCAGAGCCACCGGCTGGTCCCAGGACCGGGATCCCCTGCTGTCACAGGACAATGCTGACATCAGGAGGGGGGGGGGGCTTTACATGTGAATATCTCTCAAACCTTTACTGTAGTATTTGTGCCATATAATTTTTTTTTTTAAACTCTACAAAACAAGAATTTTGTAGAACATTAGTGTCCCTTTAAGCTCTACTCAGCACTGATTTTCCCTGGAAGTGGGAATATATCCTAAACTAGACATCTGCTACACTTTTGGCTAACATGAAAGTCAGTGTTGAATGAAGTTCTGAAATATGCAAAACACAAACTCGAGGTTACAGGTCCACTGCGTTTTATGGAGAGTCACTTCATAACTGGCTGATGAAGTAGGGAACACCAACTGAACATCTCAATGAGAAATCTCCCATTAGGTATTAAAACTCTAGAATATATGTTCTCATCAAGAAATTGTACTCATTTAAAGGGATAGTAATACTTCGTTTTAACTTTATTTTATTTTGTAGGCATTAAAAAACATGAAGAATGATATAAGTCTTATCTCTCAAACCTTTATAGTTTAAGAGATATTCACAAGCAAAGTTTCCCCCTCCCGCCCCTTTTTCCTAGTGTAAGCCATCTCTTCTCAGATGTGAATCTGGTTGTAAGACCAGACAGATAACAGAAGGGGACAATCTTCTTTGTATGAAAAGAATGAAAGCCCTTCCCCCCTTGACAGGTTTTTCAGCTTTTTCCCTTATCTTAATTGAAGATTGTCCCTCTCTGCAGTCTACCTGGGCACCTCCCTTTTGATCTGGCAGAATAAGGGGGGGGGGGGGGGGACTTTGCTTGTGAATATCTCTTAAACCATAAAGGTTTGAGAGATAAGACTTATATCGTTCTTCATGTTTTTTTAATGCCTACAAAATAAAATAAAGTTAAAACGAAGTATTACTATCCCTTTAAGAACATCTTACTGTAAAAGGTGTAATTCTTATTTAACCCAGAGGTGTGTAAACAATGTATTGCACATCACACCTCTGGCACTCGAAGGATTAACATGTACAGCAAGTGCTTTATATGTCAAGTGATTTTTTTTTTTTTTTTTTTTAACCCTTTGAGTGCCACAGGAGTACGGAATGCATTGCTTTGCAATGCATTCCGTACCTCTCTGGCACTCAAAGGGTTAAAAAAAATGTCTCTTTAGACAAGTCCATGTCAGGGACATAAGTAAAAAAAGGAAAGTACAAGCAATTCCAATTTACATCTGAGGCACTTGCAATATATGCAACGTCAAAAGTAGGCTGTCACTTTAAAGGGACCCGTGACCACGTGTGTTCATAATTTCTGACAAATTCATTCGGATGCCTGTTCTTTCAATAACTTAAAAGGACTCAGAGGAAGAAAGCCATTTTGTTCACTTCTACAATACACTGCGCCCACATGCTGCTTTTGACTAAAACTTTCATTATCCTCAGCAGGTTGTTGACCAAAACAGCTTGGTGGGGGCAGGTGGAAGAGGTGTCCACACCTGGTCAAATGTCTAGAAGGGGAAATTTGAAGGGAATTCAACTAGTAGGATTAGTTGTAAAAGAGGACAAGTCACATTAAAATAAGCTGTATATGTCGTGCTAGCCATTTCTCTGAAACACAGTTTTAGAAATGAACATTTGTTGGTGGCACAGTATGGCACTATATTATAATCAGCTTATATGCTAGGCCCATATCATATAATAGCACAGCAAGTGCAGTTTCACCAGGACCCAGCATCCAAGGAGGCCCCATGTGCCCCAGTGTCCAATAGTATCTAGCTATGCTTCTGTAAAAATATTTTTGTAGCCCCCCCCCTCAAAAAAAAAAAAAAAAAAGTTTGCGCCAGGGCCCTCCAGTGACATCAAAACAAAGGTATATTTTCTCAAAAACTATTTTACAGAAAATTGGCCAAGCAGATTTTTATACTATGTAGAACAAATTAAACTTGTCTTAAGGTTGAATGGACTTCCACTGAACCCTTTGCGTGCCAGAGGGGTATGCAAAGCATTGCGTTGTATATCCGTCTGGCATGCAAAGGGTTAAAGTGATGACGAAGACTTGCATACAAGGGGGGTTAAAGAGATCTAAAGCCAATTCCCAAGCAGAATGCACAGATTTAAAAATAAAATCTCCTCTCTAATGTACTAAAACTAACAGCTGCAGGTCGGGAATGAGGTCAGTTTTTGGGAAACGGGGGCATTTGTAAATAAACGCAAATCAAAGCAAAAGCAACCCTATAAAATAAGAAAATAATATGAATATTTGCACTCATCACTGCTTGAACACAGCATGTGTACAATAATAGACTCCACGTACATCATCTCATAGATAACTACTTAAAAATAATGGTAAGAAGTTAGAACTGCTCCAAAGTCAGTCTGTGATAAATTAAAATTAACAGCTTACTCCTATATCTGTTTTTTTTTTTTTTTTTTGGAGTATTGTGCAAAATAAATACCCTGGCTACAGCAAGCTTGGGTAAAAACTACTTCATCATAAGCTCCTCGGCTCTCTCCTGTTGTGACGGCAATGTTTTAGAGTAAATCTGTACCAAAACAGGAGAGGTCAACCGGAATTTTCTTTTCTGGTAGCGGCTTACAAGATATGTAAAGTAAGATATTTACAACAAAACGTGGGTGGGGCAAGTGGGTATTTAACAACAAAAAGGATTTAGGGCTACAGTATATTACATCAAATTGGTTGCCGCCACTGACGTGTGCAACTGTTTCTTCTCTGCAATGAGCTCTTTTGCTTGATTATATCAGGCAAATTATAAAATCGAGGTAGTTAACAGTTGGATCTCCAGCTGTTGGATACAACAATTCCCATCATCACTTAAAGTGGAACTATCACTTCACTTAAAGTGCCCCCCAAATATTTATTCATGTAGTGATACGCATAGCAATACTAGTATTATCAGTATTGAGAAATCCATCTTGCTCAGAGACTGACGGGCAGGCTTCCTGCTGTAGAGGCATCTGTGCCCCTGCATCGTCAGTCACTTCCTGTGCCTTAAGGTACCATGCAACTCCTCCTCACCAATCCTGGAGAAGACCAGGACGGACAGCTCAGGCCCACAGATGGCTCTAAGGCAAGTTTCTGCGCTGATGCCTGCCTGTATGTCTCGGAACAAGATGGATTTCTCAATACTGTTGGACTTATGCAACGTTATAGAGAAATCCATTTTGTTCCGAGACATACAGGCAGGCATCAGCGCAGAAACTTGCCTTAGAGCCATTTGTGGGCCTGAGCTGTCCATCCTGGTCTTCTCTAGGATTATTGAGGAGGAGTTGCATTGCACCTTAAGGTACAGGACGTGACTGACGATGCAGGGGCACAGATGCAGAGATGCCGCTACAGCAGAAAGCTTGCCCGTCAGTCTCCGAACAAGATGGACTTCTCAGTAATGCTGGACTTATTCAGGATAATACAAGTATGGGCTTGCATAGCGCTATATGAATATTTGGGGAGCACTTTAGGTTGAGTGATTTAAGAGGTCCAACAATTAACTACCCCGACATTAATCCTTTCAGTGCCAGAAGGGTACGCAATGCATTGCAAAGCAATGCGTTGAGTACCCCTCTGGCACTGAAATGGTTAAACGTTTGAATGACAGGGGTACCCATGGAATTGCAAGTTAATGTGGTGCACACCCTTTGTCACTCAAAGAGTTAAAGTAACACCTAATACACTCCCCACTTACCTTAACCCTTTAAGATCCAGCCGGGTGTCCAACTCATTGCTTCACAATCTGTTGCACACCCCTCTGATCCTTTAAGAGTTAAAGAGTTGTAGTGCTAACAACTAGAAATGCGCAGTTTGCCCACCCTTGCCTTCAATCCCACCAACACATCTTACAAGAAACCACTTAAGATGATCAAGCTTAAACATCTCCAGACAAGAATTAGGACAAGAGGAAGATCATTATGCTATAAAAAAGAGCAACAAAGAAGTGAGGCGGGACAAGAGATTAATAAGATGTGATAAGGTAAGTAGTGAAAACATTGTATGGGAAGCCGTGGAGCTGTGCAGTGAAAACACAAATCCTCTGCTGGATGTGTGGCCTGGAAGTACATTTCAGAGTCCAGACTGGGCCAGAAAAAAGGAAAGTCTGAAGAGATTTCCACTCCTTTTAGTTTAATGCAGTGTGCTACCTCTCTCTTGCACCATATTCAAGCTGTATCCTATGAGCATTATGAACCACGGGCTCATCACAGCAAAGAAAAGAAAAAAAAAAAAAAAAATTCTTCTTCCAACAACTAAATTGTCTAGTCATTTGTACATGAGATTTCTGTGTGCGTGAATGCATACAGGGCAGTAGTTCATTTGAAAAACTGGCGTTCATCTCCTTTGAATCGCTTCTTCCGAGGTGCTACAAATTCATCGTCAGAGTCCTCGCTCGCTCCCATATCATCTTTAAATGTACTTTTACTGAATTTCCTCTCTCGGTAGATGTTAATAAGTAGCTCTTCAAAGTAAGCTTCCAGCTTGATTCCAGCACTGGCCACTTCTGAGTCGGGCTGCGTGACAAAATGTACAAACAAAATGATCATTACAAGAAGCAGAAAAGTCACCTGTATAATGCGGATGAAGCAGATGGAAATTGAATGAGTTTTTATAGCTAAATGACAACTAACTCCTCTTTATAACTCCTCTCCACTTACCTTACTATGGCGAGAAA
This sequence comes from Rhinophrynus dorsalis, assembly GCA_037306005.1. Taxonomy (NCBI): domain Eukaryota; kingdom Metazoa; phylum Chordata; class Amphibia; order Anura; family Rhinophrynidae; genus Rhinophrynus; species Rhinophrynus dorsalis. The sequence continues at coordinate 34,086,054 of CM074721.1, read as the reverse complement.
GCCTAATGGCCTCCGTGAATTTTGCCATTGTGCTTTTGCTCAAGAGATAACATCCTCAATCTGTCTTGGAAATACATGTTCATGGAGGCAGACATAATTGTTGTTGGTAGTTCTGCCCCTCGCCAAACAGAACATGAGCATATGTAACCTTTTAAGACCATAAAGGTGTGAGATGCATTGCACAGCAGACTGGTTCTTAAAGGAGCAGTAAACTTTTTTTATGAAAAATGTATTGTAGGGATTTTCCTATTGAGTAAAATAAGGGTACTCCCACTGCCGAGAGATTTATATTTCCAGTTATTACAGGTTAAACCCATGTTTTTTTACATTAGCAGTGCCCTCTAGTGGTCAAATTCTAATTAGATTTCCTGTTAGATTCTAATGGAGAGGAAAGTCAGAGACATACAGATCTCCATAGAATGTGATAGACACTGCTGAGTCACTTCCTGTCAGTTAGAATTATCAGGAAGTAAACACAGTAAATTCACTTCCTGATTATTTGAACTGTTATAAACTTTGAATAAAACATCTGAGAGCGATGGGAGTGACCTTGTTTTATTCAGCAGGAAATGCTCTGTAAAATATGTTTTCATAAAAAAAAAAAAAAAAAAAAAAAAAAAAAGTTTACTGCTCCTTTAAAGTGTTAAAGGAGCAGTAAACTTTTTTTTTTTTTTTTAAAAATTAAAACCTAGAACTTTTCCGGCTGAGTAAAACAAGGCCACACCCACCCGTCAGCTGTTTATTCAATTGTTATAATAGTTCAGATAATCAGGAAGTGACTTTACTGCTCATTTACTTCCTGAAAGTTCTGACAGGAATTGACTCAGCAGTGTCTCACATTCTATGGAGAACTGTTTGTCATTGACTTTCCCCTTAAGCAGAACTAATTGGAATTTGACCACTAGAGGGCAATGTTAATGCATAAAAAAACAAAAAAAAAAACAAAAAAAAAAACACAGTACCCTTTATTTTACTCAACAGGAAAAGCCCTACAAAACACATGTTTTCATGAAAGAAAAAAAAGAAGTGTACTGCTCCTTTACAGTTACCACGTGCACAGAGCAGAGTTTGAGTTGCTGTGGTCCTGCCAGTAACAGTCATGTCTGCTTCCACAGACATTACACCCAGAACTGACTGAAGATTCTCTTGAACCTAGATCAATGGGAAAACTCATTAGTATTTTATAGTCATAGAAAGACAAGTAGGGGGTTTATTAGGAGGCGTTGGATCTTATTTAAGGGATGAAAGTTAAAATGAAAAAGTTGTGAAATAAATTTTCAGTGCATTGCTATTCAAGACCTTCTCCGATACCCAAAGGATTAAAATTGGCAATCTTCATGTCCGCAAATGGCTTTACTGCCACCTGGTGACTGGGTCAGTTCTCACCTCATTAAATTCAGAACAGTTCTTGAAGATCAGTCTGACATCTTTCACAAACTCATCTGGGCACGTGTACTGGGGAGAGGCATTAGACTGGAGCTTCCTCTTTATAGCGGACAAGTCCATGGGCCTTTTAATGATTCTGTAGTAGTCAGGCACCTGGATCAAGGAGAATGCACTGGGTGAGAATCTGCACAACACTACACAAGTCAGACGTAGCAAATATTCGGTCTTCCGTTTAAGACTATCATTATTATTCTTTATTTATATAGCTCTAACTAATTCCGCAGCGCTGTACAATAGGGAATGGACATACAGAGATATTAAATAGTACAATCAAACGTGGAGAACAGAAGGATCAGAGGGCCCTGCTCATGAAAGCTTACAGTCTAGACCAGTGATTCTTTTTTTTTTTTTTGCTCAGGGTACCCCTAACACGTAATCTTGAATATTTGGGGCACCCCTAACATATTTAATGTACTTTATCAAGGGCATAAGAAGAGTACAACACATTATAGTATCAGGTCATATAATCATAACACCATAACTAAATATATTGTGCATAACAATTTCTATAAATCTCTATTTAAAAATCCATTTTTGTTAGTGTTTATAGAAAACACAGGGCACCCTAAGTCCACCCTGGTTGTGAATCACTGGTCTAGAGGACAACTCCCATCAGCAGCAGCCAGGCAAAGGCTGGATAGTGATGATGGCAGTTGCAGCTGGAGGCCCAAGAAACAACTACTGCTGTAAGTTCAAAAAAGTTCTATCTACAGATTTGTAATGTAAAAAAATATATATTTTTATATATCAACAATTCATATGTGGGATATGCCTTTAGGGCTTGTTCAAGTAGAAGACATTATAGAGATAATATTGCAAAACAAAAACTAACAGTTTGGGAGCATCTTTAAAACAGAAAGTAATTCTGCGCCAAGCCACCAGCATTATAGGGAATTAATAAAAATCCCATAAATCCCCATTGATTTAAATGAGACTTTTAACCCTCTGAATGCTAAAGAGGACTATGACATTTTGTGAAGCAGTGCAGTTGGCTTGTCTCAGAATTACAACGCTCATCTTTGTCACACACAACGCGGAAGGTTGTATGTATAATGTTCTCACAAGCATCTCTTACGGCTCAAGTCAATGACAGATGCACTTTCTTTCAATGGGATATATTGTCCCAATACATCAATGAAACTGCATGAAAAATGCAATTACACCTTATGCTTGTGCAATTTTGTTGCTGCTCTTTACATTAAGAGAAAAATGCTGGGGCAGACTACCATTACATAAAATCCACAAAATGCTCAATTTTTATAAAGCACTTTTACTGCATCAAACACTGCCAGGGAGAAAAACAAAGCAAAACGGTAAGACAGTGTGATCTTTCAAATAAGCCATCTGCCAGCAGAGGCAGAAACCCTGTTTTAAAGAGTAGGAAAAACTCTACCATATTTATATTTCATAATGTGTGCTTTCTACTTAAAAAATAAATAATACCAGGAACAGGTACATGGGGGACACTAGTTATCCATACTGCATTACTTTACCTCGAGGCTGGAAGTACTTACAGTAAGAGGAACAGGTTCCTGAAAGGCGAGACTCATCTCGTGGCAGTAGAGGTACAATAGAACCCGCTCACATTTCTGCAGAGATAAGGAGGACAATTTTAGAACTATATCAGGGTAGGCAATCTGTGGTCCTCCAGCTTGTTACCATTGAGGATGATTGAAGTTTAGTCCAACAAAAAGCTAGAGAGAATCATGATATCCACCCATGGAATAGGACGGACACATATTTAGAGCTCATACGATCCTTTGAAGAGTATCTGAGACTATAATATTATTATTATTTTTTTTTTTTTTTTTACAGCAAATGTGGTTGACAAGTTAAAAGCCAAACTAGATCAAGAAATGTTTCTAGACATCACTGAGGTTAACTACTTGGAGAATAAATCAAAACACCAGTCAGGTCAAAGGACTCATATCAGCTAGATCATACTCTGATGTCATCCTCAGAGTATGTGAAAGACGAAAGAGTTGGATTGAAGAGAAGTTTGCTTTAAATAATCACATTTCCTCTCAGTAGAAACAGCCCATCAAACATAGATGGTGACAGATATAATCCCTTTGGTGTGCCTCTCCTCAAGGCTTTGTCCTATACATCTCACCACCACTGGAGATCCCATCTACCAGAAAGATGTTGAATCAGGAGGGCGAGATAAAGTGGGTAAGATATCAAGCATTGGAAGGAGGACATCCAGGGGAACAGCTGCTGTTCCCTCTAGTCCTCCCTAATGTAGCCAAATTATAAAATAAAAAAAAAATTAACTAAGGGAAACCCGGCCCTGAATTATCCTTCCTTGTGCTGATCTGGGCAGGTATTAAAGGGAGATTAATGGATGCATCTCCGATTACTCCTCATATGTTTTTGCACATGTTCCCCCGCATTTCAATATCCTCAGACGTGCAGTTGAACAGAAATTCAATTATAATGAATCCCCCTCTGGCTCTGGAAGACTGTCCGGACAGCTCACAGAGGGAAAATATTCAGTGAGCATAAGGAAAATCCCGCCCTCCTTCGTCAAAGGGCGGGGGGATAGGGTTTTCCTTATGCTCACAGCGAGAAGACTGTCCCTCGCTGTGACTTGTCCAGTCAAACGACCAGATTCCACATCTGTGGGGAAGCGTCAGAGAAGTGGTAAAAGGGGCGGTAGAGGGATTCTTTAAAATTGAATTTGTTGAATTACATGCCGGAGCATATTGAAATATGGCGGTTCATGGCCAGAAACATATGAGGAGTAATCAGTGCTGCGTTTATTTTCATCCATTACTATCCCTTTAAGCAGGGCAGTTGCCTCCCAATGGAGCCAGTACTAGCAGTTTTAAGGAACACTAACGCATAAATCATCTGGGGTCATACGCACTGGAATACAATGTACGCCATGCAAACTTCTAAAAACTCTCCATGTTGTCTGAGACCTAAAATCTAGTCTTATATACGGTACGTGAGACTACTACTCCTGCCTTTCCCAGGGTTCCTTATACAAATACCATCTTGAGAGAGGTCTCAGAAGTGCAGTTTTATTGTCTGTTAATGGGCCTGAGCTAAAATGTTCGTCTTTCTGAGCAGAATAGCAGCAGGTACTAATTTCAATATATTAAAAGCATTAATGATGCACAAACACTTAACACTATCGTGTTTATATAGTCTCCACATTCACTGAAGATGTAAATTTAGGATTAGATTTTAGGGCTCTAACATAAAATAACTACATTTTGCAGATGCCAGATTGATGTGCATGATGTTTAAAATGATATAACCCAGTACCATTTTTGGGTGTCCCTTTAAGAAATACTCTGAACTGTAGTAGTATTTTGATTAAGCATCTCTAAACAGTGGTGGGATGAATTGTGTCATACATTATGGCTGCAGTTGTACAAAATGGATGCAGTGCAATCCTTTGTTGTAATATTTCAGTGTATGTGAGTAATGGTGGCTAAGTGAGCGAATGTTTCCAAAGATCTTGCTTTTGCTTCTTAATGTATACAAATGTCCATATATGTCCAGCTATATAGATAGGAGTGGCCAGCATGCAATCCTGCGTGTAGAAGCAGTATAAAGGATTCTCCTTTTTGTCCTAATACTTTGTATCCTGATGCCAGTCTACATTCAAACAATGCTGTCATGATATTCTAGACTGAGAGAAGCTGTAAACTACAAGATATCACAGAATAATAAAAACATAAAGAAGAAGTGTCCTGGATTTATTAGAAGAAAAGGATTTCTAATACGGGGTACCCTTGATTTACTCTGCATGAGATGCTTTTCAGATGTGTTTTAATTAATTCATGTTTACTGCTCCTTTAAAACTACGTCTGTTCTGAATTCATAAGCTGCCCGGATGTTTGAAACACAGTACCAACTTGAGATGAAAGAACCAGTGAAGAACTTCATGGAAGGTTTAAATCTTCTCAGAAATAACATTTCTTAGAAATTGTGTTGACAGAGATTGCAATCCAAAGCGTGCGTGACAAACGCAAACAGCAAGAACAGTCTGAAAAATAACACTAGACTAGGACTGGAATCCTACAGGTTTTATTCAAGAAGCTAAAATGATTGGGAAAACCAGTTGAACCATAGGAGACAAATAATTCCCCCAAAGTCCAACTGATTTAAACAGTAAACTCGTTATGATAAATATAGGTTATAGGTGTGTTCTGTAATGCCCTCTATGGGACAGCTTGAGTCATTGACTATGGCTTCTCATATTAAAGGGATAGTAATACTTCGTTTTATCTTTATTTTATTTTGTAGGCATTAAAAAAACATGAAGAACGATATAAGTCTTATCTCTCAAACCTTTATGGTTAAAGGTTTGAGAGATATTCACAAGCAAAGTTTCCCCTCACTGACCAAAACGGTCAAGTCTGCCATCTAGCTGTCAGATTTGGAATCCGGTCCGTAGATCAACTGGTGGCTCTTCAGAACCAGAGATCGCAAGATATAAAAATAACTATTTCATTGGAAGGGTCTAAAAAGTGTGCTTGCAAACCAGGCACCCTTTGTAGACTATTCGAATGAAGTAGTTCTTATATTTCGCGATCTCGGCTCTGCTGTAGAGCCACGTACGGTCCGCGGACCGGATACCAAATCTGACAGCTAGATGGCAGACGACCATTTTGGTCAGCGAGGGGAAACTTTGCTTGTGAATATCTCTCAAACCATAAAGGTTTGAGAGATAAGACTTATATCGTTCATGTTTTTTTAATGCCTACAAAATAAAATAGAATGAAGTATTATTATCCCTTTAAGTAACAAGGACAGCACCACCAGCTTTTCACATTAACTAGAACACTGAGAAACCTAATCTGTGGATAGTTTAAAGGGTTTCCAATCTATGCTTTGCAGAATAGTCTGTGAAAAAAGCAAGCTTACAGCAAGGCACTGATCTTTATATGGGGATGGCTAAAAAATGACTGCACGATATTCTGGGAATGCAGTAGACATACAGTAAACTACAGATTGTGTGTTGGATACAGTATTTTTTATCCATTTCAGACATATAAGTGGATTATTTGGGTAATATAACTTTACATACTCTCTGGTCTATTGGTGCCATGCTTGGAGATCCGCCTAGCTTTCTTTTCTCTACTAGAGAAGGGTCATCACAGTCGTACTCCACTTCTGGTTTAGAGAGGTCCCGACAGAAGGTGCAGATCCACTCACCACTAAAACAAGGTGGGGAGACAAGAAACCATGCACAAAATGTTAGCTTGAAACTGTGAACACACAGTTTGTCTACAATATTTGCATTCTTTACGAACCAACCACACAACAGGGGACACAATACAGCTTGCACTGTTTTTAAAATTGCTTTTAACCCCTTGAATACCAGAGCAGTCTCCAATGAATTGCTTCGCATAGGGAATGTAGGAAATGTTTATTTTCTCCATACAGTGGAACTGGTTTGCTCTGGAATCGTTACCCTTGCTCTCAAACAATGTCGCGGGGGAAGCAAAGCGATATTTGGAGGGGTATTGGGGAAAAGCAGCAAAGAGACAGTCAGTGGGGGAGGAGCAAAAAACGGGGTCGGGGTGGGAAAAAGAACAAAGAGGGCCGGGTCAAGGGGAGCAGCAGCGAGGGCCGGGTCAAGGGGAGCAGCAGCGAGGGCCGGGTCAAGGGGAGCAGCAGCGAGGGCCGGGTCAAGGGAAGGAGCAGCGCGAATAAAGGGGAGGAGCAGCGCGAATGAAGGGGAGGAGCAGCGTGAATGAAGGGGAGGAGCAGCGCGAATGAAGGGGAGGAGCAGCGCAGGCCGGGTCAAGGGAAGGAGCAGCGCGAATGAAGGGGAGGAGCAGCGCGAATGAAGGGGAGGAGCAGAATGAAGGGGAGAAGAAGAGAAGATAATGGGTAGAGAAAATGAAGGGGAGGATGCAGAAGGGGAGGAGCAGAGGGTGCCAAGTCAAATAAAACAAAAGCTAGAGGGAGAGAATGAGGGACAGACACCCAACCACACACATACTGGGTGACCTTGTATACATAAGTACATTTCTGCTTTCTCAATCAAAATGGTGGTTTAATTTGGGTTAAAACCCCATTTTAAAATCAAGGAGAATTTGTATTAGTTTCCTATAGAGTAATTGGGTTTAAACCACACACTGCCTTCTGTTGGATTAAAAAAAAAAAAGTTAATTTATTTAATTGCATGAAGTGCTAAAGCTCTGCTGGCAGGGAAATGGTTAAATATGTATACTATGACCTCTGAGTTCTTGGAATTCAGAGCTTTGTGGAAACAAACTGTACAAGCAACTCTTGTTTAAAATGTGTCAAACCATATGAGAATACAAATATCGTGAAAAGCCAAGACAGATGTGTGTTCCTATAGGACAGAGCAGACTATAATTTTCATTTATATTAACCCTTTGAGTGCCAGAGGGGTATGCAAAGCAATGTGTTGCGTACAGAGGGTAATTAAAATCAATGAAAATAAATAAAAGATTTTTTTTTTCTTAATCAGATTTTTTTTTAATTTAATCAAATTTCTTTTAATGAAATGCTTTTGGAGGAAAAATGTACCTAAAGATAGTTTTCTATTTAAGATACATTATAGTTCAAAGGTTATTCAGAATGAAATAGAGCTTAGTTATGTAGCATTAGGCTGGATTCCACATCTGAGGGAAGGTGGGTAAAAGGGACGGGAGGAGGATACTTTTTCCAATTACAGTTGAACTTCAACTCGCATAGAACTGAAAGAATGCTCTCTGTGTCTCAAATACTATGAAGATTAATCGGAGGTGCTTGTTGGATGAAACATTACTATTCCTTTAACAAATTATACCAAGAGCAAGGGATGTCCGAAAACAACCTACTATAAAATGAAATGAATAATGCAGCAAAACTGCATGTAAATGCATAAAGGACCCAGTCAAATGTTTTTTTTCCCCCATAGGATTTTACCGTTACAAGCATTTCAGCACCTAGTGACCTAGCATGAAAGGTCTGCTGCTGGTTGCATAGGTTAAAGGGATATTAATGTTTCATAATAAAAGCAACTCTAATTAATCTTCATAGTATTTGGTCCATGGAGAGTGTTATTTCAATACTGTCAGAGTTGTAGTTCAAGAGTAATTCAATGACAAAGTATCCCCCTCCCGCCCCTTTTACTGATGTAACACTGCTCAGCTTACAGCAGAAAGGTGATGTCCAAATGGTTAGCAGAGAGGGACAATCTTCAGTGAGTATAATGTAAAAACCTGATAAACCTGTCAAAGGGGGCAGGGTTTTCATTGTTTTCACAGTAAGAAGATTGTCCCTTGCTGTGAGCGGTCAGGTCTATGGACTGGATTCCAAAGCTGAGGGGAGGTGGCTTACACTAGGTAAAAGGGGTGGGAGGGGGATACTTTATTATTCAATTACTATTGAATTACAACACTCTCTATGGCTCAAATACTATGAAGATTAAATGGAGCTGCTGTTTTTGTGAAACATTACTATCCCTTTAAAAGGATAGTAATGTTTCATAATAAAAGCAGCTCTAATTAATCTTCATAGTATTTGGGCCTTGGAGAGTGTTATTTCAGTTCAGAGTTGTAGATCAAAGTAACTGAATGATAAAGTATCCCCCCCCGTCCTTTTTACTGATGTAACACTGCTCAGCAGAAGGGAGTGTCCAGGTACATTGCAGAGAGGGACAATCTTCAATTAAGATAAGGGAAAAACCTGTCAAGGAGGGGCAGGGCTTTCATTGTTCTCACAGTAAGAATATTGACCCTTGATGTGAGCTGGTCTATGGACTGGATTCCACATCTGATGAGTGGGGGCTTACACTAGGTAAAAGGGGCAGGAGGGGATATTTTATCCTTCAATTACTCTTGAACTACAACGCTTACAGTAATGAAATAACACTCTCTATGGCTCAAATACTATGAAGATTAATTAGAGCTGCTGTTTTTTGTGAAATATTAGTATCACTTTAAGTACAGAACTTCTGTACTGCAAGTCTGTTGTGCTTCTGAGGGAAAGCAGTAAAGTTGCTGCATGTTGGACTTTGCACTAACACATGGCGATAGTCCCCAACGTGAAAAGCATCATAGTCCAGCATGTTACTTTTCACCACTGGCGCCAGATCCAAAGCATCTCTGTGTTCATGTTGCCCATGTGAAACGGTATTTAAGTTTACCAGAAGCTAGACTTTAGGTGATGTGTCACTGCTTGCAATAACCCAGAGTGGTTCTAACAAGTCCTCATGGAACCCTTAACATGCTACAACCCAGCTGCAAAACTGCTTGTACATATACAGACAAGCAGGACTTCTCTCTGCCTTTCTGGTATGAATGGCTCCAGTTAAAGGGATAGTAACACTTAAGATGTAAAAAAAAATACATGTTGTAGGGTTTATGTCCCCAAATAAAACAAGGGCACTCCCCACTGCTGAGAGATATTCTATTACAAAAATAGTAACAGCTCAAACTTGAATATTTAGGTGCAATATCACAGTGGCCTGAAAATGTACAGTGGCACTGTTGCTACACCATCCTATGGAGATTTATGGTTTACAGACCAGAGCAGCCCATACGATGGTGTAGCAACAGCGCCACTGTACATTTTCAGGCCACTGTGATACTGCAACTTAAAGATTCAAGTTTGAGCTGTTATATTTTAATAAAATATATTTTAGCAGTGGGAGTACCCTTGTTTTACTCAGGGGGATTAAAGCCTACAACATATTTTTTTTTTTTACATTTTGAGTACTAATATCCCTTTAAGAGATTAAAGAATCTGTCAGTTGGGTACAAAAATATATACATTTTCAAAATCTCAGGTGGGCCGCACCCTGGAATCAGGCAGCCTGTTGGACACCCTTGAGCTCAGCGTTCTCATTTCCTTTTCTGCAGAATTGTACCACTCTACCTTATCTCCAAGTCAGCCGCTGGCTAGATGGGAGATGTAGCTTATAACAGACGAAGGTCCAAACAATGACTACAGCTGCCTTACTGCATCAGCCTTACTGTCCCATACACAGGAGAGAAATGCCTCCTTACCAGGAAGTGAGACGTGCAAGAGAAGCAGATTCTATCAGGCTGTTGAAAGGCAGCACAAGCAATATTCTAGATCTTCATTTTTATCAGTTAATCTAAATTATTATATTTTTTGTGCATTAAAGGGACAGTACTGAATAAAGTGGGGGAAAATGTCAGTTTATCTTGCTGAGTAAAATAAGGGTAGTCCCAATTCTGAGACATGATTTACACAATATTTCTGCAACTCATATCTGCATTTTTTTTTTTTCCAGAGTGGGTGGGATGCAATAGCTCAATGGCCTCAGTTTTTATGGTGGTGTTTCACTGCAGCAGCCTATGGACAGCTATTGTAAAGGCTTGAGGTCACAGGGTGTGTGTTTATCAGTTATGCTCTTTCACACCAAAAGTATGCCCTAAAGTTGACTGTTAAACCAGACTCTCACCTGGGAAAGTTCATCAGAGTAGGCACATGACACGAGAGGTGGAAAACCTTTGGACATTTGTCGCAACACAGCAGTTCCCCTCCATTCTGACACACTGCGCACCAGTCTTCATTAGGATCGTCCTCTTTCCCACTCTCTGCCGAGCGGCTCCAATCGCTGGCTCCTTGGTAGTGACAATCTTGCTCAAGGTGTCGGTCACCAGTGCTATCCGGAGCATCCCTCCGTGAGGCGGCATCTGGCTTGGACATCCGGTTGCCATTGCGGTCGAGCAGCATGGACGTTAAGATACTTGATGGATACTCTGCCTAAAAGATCAAAATAGGAAAATGCAGGGGTTCTTATTTATGGAGGTGCATGTATACAACTACATCCTGAGAGGGAAGAAAATAATAAAAAATTATATTTAATATATATATATACAGGGCTTAAAATTTGAAGTCCTTTGCTACTAGCCAGACCTGAAAAGTTACTCACCACTGCAAGCCATAACATACCAACCAGGGCTGAGTTTTCACTCGCCAATGGCGAGTGGAAATTTTGAGCCCTGATTAGAATATATATATTTTGGTCTTTTCTTGCTGAGTAAAAGAAGGGTACCACCACTGCTGGGAGGTGCTTCTTGCCTAAGTCAATTCAGTTCAAACTACTTTTATTTTGACAATGCCATGATATCAAAACAGTTCACCTATAGTTCAGCTGGTGTCTACACAATTTTTGTAATGCATCCTGTGTGGGGGAGTCAATCTACAACTTTCCATAGAAAGTTAAAGTAACAGCTCAATCAATTTGGGATAATGACTGTAATCTGCTAAACCTTTATCACAAACAATTCCCTAGACTAACAAAAGTTACTAGAAGACAATAAAGAGTAAGTGGGAATAAACAAATTAAGGGGAATGGAAAAATAACTGGGAAATCTAGGGACAAAAAACAAAACAAAAAACAAACCCACAAAATTCCTAATAATGCTAAGGAAGGTACATTGCCTTTGTTCAGTGAAACTCAATTTGTACAAAAAAAAAGGCAGAAGGTAATATCCTAAAAACCATATAGTTACACACACAAGACAGCTAAACACAGGGGAGGGCTGGCCTGGGGGGCAGGAGGGCAACTGCCCCCTGGGCTGGTCATGTGTCTGGGCTGGTGGGCCACTGCCTCACTCGATCTCCCACTTGTAAATGGAGCTAAACTAGTGATACAATAGAGCTTACATATGAAATTAATCTAAATGCAAATGACAACGCAGAGCTACAATCCAAATAGAGCTACACTAGTAATATAGCCCATTTCCCTTGTAAGCTCTATGGCATCAATAGTGTAGCTTTACTTAAAGGGATAGTAATACTTCGTTTTAACTTTATTTTAAAGGGATAGTAATACTTCGTTTTAATTTTATTTTGTAGGCATTAAAAAACATGAAGAACGATATAAGTCTTATCTCTCAAACCTTTATGGTTTATGAGATATTCACAAGCAAAGTTTCCCCTCCCGCCCCTTTTACCACAGACTGGACAGATAACAGAAGGGGACACTCTTCTTCCTATGAGAACAATGAAAGCCCTGCCCCCCTTGACAAGCTTTTCAGGTTTTTCCCTTATCTTAATTGAAGATTGTCCCTCTCTGCAGTCTACCTGGGCACCTCCCTTCTGATCTGGCTGAAGAGTGTGACATCAGTAAAAGGGAAGGGAGGGGGAAACTTTGATTGTGAATATCTCTTAAACCAGTGTTTTCCAAACTTTTCATGTTGGTGACACCCTTTTTAGACATGCATCATTTCATGACACAGTAATTCAGTTTTGCTAGCAAACCGGAGGATAAACTAATAATCCCTTATAAGAGATACGGACACATACATAAATTGTAATAAGAAGATGTATGGGGACACAACATATCTCATGAAAACCTTTCATTCATACTGCGGAAGGCATTAAGCATGCCATGTGGTTTTTAAAAGGGCGACATAAAAATGTTGCGCTACATATAAGCACAAGATTCCCATGCTGCATTATTAAATAGATAGCGCATAACTGATATTAGAAGTACTGTCCGTCTTTCCTGTCTCATGGCCACCATAAGCAGAATCAGCAGCCATGTGACAGGCAGCCTCAGCACACAAGGACACTCCAGCCTGGCAGCCCAAAGACAGGGCAGAGGTATAGAGGAGGTGGCATCTCAATAGATTTTAACAGCTGAACCACCAAAAGATTTGTAACAGCTGGAGTGCCTCAGTGTGCTGCATACATATTATTTATGCAGCACACAGAGGCACCCCAGCTGTTACAAATCTTTTGTGGTGCTCCAGCTGTATAATAATAATAATAATAATAATCCTTTATTTATATAGCGCACACAGATTCTGCAGCGCTTTACACTCATATTGGTCCCTGTCCCCATTGGGGCTCACAATCTAAATTCACCTATCAGTATGTTTTTGGAGTGTGGGAAGAAACCGGAGTACCCGGAGGAAACCCACGCAAACACAGTGAGAACATACAAACTCATTGCAGATGTTGTCCTTGGTGGGATTTGAACCCAGGACCCCAGCACTGCAAGGCAACAGTGCTAACCACTGAGCCACTGTGCTGCCCACCACTGAGCCACTGTATGCAGCACATGGAGGAAATCTCCTGCTGTGTAAATGCAACCATTAAGTAGTAGTATTTTATCTCAGCTCCCAGTGTAGCTCGTGCTTAGGTTGAATGACAATCTTGCGCTGTGTAAACGGCACCTTTGCCTATGACACACCTACACACTGCAGCTGACACACTAACGTGTCGCGACACACAGTTTGGAAAGCACTGTCTTAAACCATAAAGGTTTGAGAGATAAGACATATCATTCTCCATGTTTTTTTAATGCCTACAAAATAAAATAAAGTTAAAACGAAGTATTACTATCCCTTTAAATTGTAAGCACTGTAGTATCACTAATGTAGCCCCATTTCAACTGTAATCTCTGTGGTATCACTTGCCTTACTTCACAACGTTAAGAACAATTTTAAAATGAATGAAACAGGGGTGGGCTGGGACAGTGGACTGGAACGATAGTAGAAATGGGCCACTTGATTGTAATTTGCCCTCTGGGCTGTATGTTGCCAGCCCTCCCCTGGCTAAACACCATCACGTCTCTAAACCAATTAAATATCCTGGTCTGAAGGAGAGTTCACCCCCCAGGAGACCCAGAACCCCAAAGAGCATTTTGAAGAGTACAATCAAGATGCAAAAAACGCTATATATCCTATATTCTTGGCACAATCCAAACAGCTAGTAAAGCTTAACGGTGGAAGGATAAGTCCCTGGAAGACCATTGGCTTTAAAACAGATTTACAAAATGGCAATAGTTAACTTATAACTTTTGAACAAAGCATAGGGGTGCCATTGCTTTACTCAGCAGCCTAGGCCATACCATACAATTTTTTCTTCTTCACAATAAAAATAATAATGATCCTTTACTACTTTGGAAGTCAGCACTGCACAGCTAGTGGCAGGTGCAATAAATACGGATTTTTAACTCTTTTAGGACCAGGATGTTTGAAGTGTTAAAGGGATAGTAATACCACAATAAAAGTTTAGCTCAGAGTATTATTCACAATTTTTTTAAACAGGTTTCACTATATATAATTACAGATTTGTAGTTCAAATGCTACTGAAATCGAAAGGGTCCCCCCCCCCGCCCCTTTCCCTGTATCACTGATCCTCGCAGTGTGATCCGGAGGGAGAGCAGCGAGGGACAATCTTCAGTAACCAAAAGGAAAATCCTGCCCTCCTTCGTCAAGGGGGGGCAGGGTTTTCATTATACTTTCTGAATGAAGATTGTCCCTCCCTGCATCCGTTTGCCCCCCCTCCCCCCGACCAGATTATAGATCTACGGGGAGTCTGCCAGAAGTGGCGGGTGGGGGACCCTTTAGTCTTCAATAGCGTTTGAACTACAAATCTGTTAGGAACCATTTATAGCGCAACACGTTAAAGAAATTGTAAATAATGGAGCTAAACTTTTGAGGTATTACTACAGTGAAGGAAAAAATTATTTGATCCCCTGCTGGTTTTGTACGTTTGCCCACTGGCAAAGAAATGATCAGTCTATAATTTTAATGGTAGGTTTATTTGAACAGTGAGAGACACAATAACAAAAAAATCCTGAACAACGCACTTCAAAAAAGTTATAAATTGATTTGCATTTTACTGAGTGAAATAAATATTTGACCCCTTTGCAAAATAAGACTTGGTACTTTGTGGCAAAACCCTTGTTGGCAATCACAGAGATCAGACGTTTCTTGTAGTTGGCCACCAGGTTTGCACACATCTTAGGAGGGATTTTGTCAAACTCCTCTTTGCAGATCCTCTCCAAGTCATTAAGGTTTCGAGGCTGACGTTTGGCAACTTGAATCTTCAGCTCCCTCCACAGATTTTCTATGGGATTAAGGTCTGGAGACTGGCTAGGCCACTCCAGGACCTTAATGCGCTTCTTCTTGAGCCACTCCTTTGTTGCCTTGGCCATGTGTTTTGGGCCATTGTCATGCTGGAATACCCATCAACCACCCATTTTCAATGCCCTGGCTGAGGGAAGGAGGTTCTCACCCAAGACTTGACTGTACATGACACTGTCCATCGTCTCTTTGATGCGGTAACGTTGCCCTGTCCTCTTAGCAGAAAAACACCCCCAAAGCATGTTTCCACCTCCATGTTTGACGGTGGGGATGTTGTACTTGGGGTCATAGGCAGCATTCCTCCTCCTCCAAACACAGTGAGTTGAGTTGATGCCAAAGAGCTCTATTTTGGTCTCATCTGACCACAACACTTTCACCCAGTTCTCTGCTGAATCATTCAGAAGTTCACTGACAAACTTCAGATGGGCCTGTACATGTGCCTTCTTGAGCAGGGGGACCTTGTGGGCGCTGCAGGATTTCAGTCCTTCACTGTGTAGTGTGTTACCAATTGTTTTCTTGGCGACTATGGTCCCAGCTGCCTTGAGATCATTGACAAGATCCTCACGTGTAAGTTCTGGGCTGATTACTCACCGTTTTCATGATCATTAAAATCCCACGAGGTGAGATCTTGCATGTAGCCCCAGGCCGAGGGAGACTGACAGTTATTTTGTGTTTCTTTCATTTGCGAATAACTGCACCAACTGTTGTCACCTTCTCACCAAGATACTTGGCGATAGTCTTATAGCCCATTCCAGCCTTGTGTAGGTCTACAGTCTTGTACCTGACATCCTTGGACAGCTCTTTGGTCTTGGCCATGGTGGAGAGTTTGGAATCTGATTGATTGCTTCTGTGGACAGGGGTCTTTTATACAGGTAACAAGCCAAGATTAGAAGCACTCCCTTTAAGAGAGTGATCCTAATATAAGCTTGTTACCTATATAAAAGACACCTGGGAGCCACATATCTTGCTGATTGATAGGGGTCAAATACTCATTTCACTCAGTAAAACGCAAATCAATTTATAACTTTTTTGAAATGCATTTTTCAGGATTTTTTTGTTGTTCTGTCTTTCACTGTTCAAATAAACCTACCATTAAAATTATAGACTAATCATTTCTTTGTCAGTGGACAAACGTACAAAATCAGCAGGGGATAAAAAAAAAAAAAAAAAAAAAAAAAAAATTGTTTTCCCTCGCTGTATCCCTTTGACCATTCTTCATTTTCTCCACTTACATTCCGAACAGCTTGTGCTCGATGCCGACTCTCCTGCTTTACAACCACGACTGGGAATTCAAAGTTCTCTGATGAATTCTCTGGCTTGATTCTGATTGGTTCAAGCCTGACCACTGGCACTTTGTGGGTGGAATCTGCTCCTCCTGTTGGTTTGCCAGAGGAGCCAGTGCTGTTACGAAGAGAAAGGAAATAAATTAGGATTGTAGGTCTCGTTACCTGGGAATCCGCTGGCTGGCTTGTGAAAACATAACAGTAAACATAAAGCCAGAAACTGAGAAATTCCAGAGCAAATCAACTGCACTATAGTGAAGAAACTATTCATTGAGTCAAAAGGATTTTTAACCCCTTCAGTGCACTGGAGACTTATCTAGAATTCAAGCGGTTAAAAACTCAATGGTAATCGTGTGAAAGTTCGTTTGTACTTATGATGCAGTTGGTTTGCCTCAGAATTGTGTTTTTCCTTAGTTCATCCATCACAGCAGATTTTAATAATTTACCTTTCCCTGCTTCCAATGCTAGAGGCGCTTGAAGTGCGTATTGGTGGGTGAACGCCAGCCATGGACCCTAGAAACAAAACCAAAAACACACACTTTAAAGAGGAACTCTCACCTCAAGTAAACTTGTCTTCATCTAAAAGTTCGACTTGCTCTGAAGCCATTATCTGCCCCCCCCCCCCTTCAATATAATTCTTTATTGCCCGAGATATTGCCTTTTAAAGTTATTCTGGTGAAGTCTGTTCTGTACAGGCGGCGGAACGGCTCTGTACCTCAGCCTGTCAATCTTCCTTTGTTCCCTTCCTCAAGTATTACACCTCATTCCCACTTTCCCAAATGAAGGAGGATTCCAGCATGTGACCTGGTGCGTTCTCTTACAAATGCGAGTCCAGGTCATTGTACAAGCACAGACTGGGCACGTTAATGCGCTCACTAATTTACAAAAAGTGGCTTTTAGTTTAAAGGGGAACTACCACCCTGCAAAAACTTAACCTGGATTGATTCTTCATCTGGCGACTAGCTGCTTAGTAGCGCTAGTCGCCAGAAATATCACCCGGTTCTGAAGATTTCGGCCTTTTTCTGACGGTCACTGGAACAAGAAGCACGGACGTCTCATCACAGTGACGTCCGTGCGCCTGCGCTGTCAGTCCCTTTTGAGCCGTCAGAAAAAGGCCGAAATCTTCAGAACCGGGTGATATTTCTGGCGACTAGCGCTACTAAGCAGCTAGTCGCCAGATGAAGAATCAATCCAGGTTAAGTTTTTGCAGGGTGGTAGTTCCCCTTTAATTTTTTTAATGCCTATATGATTTTTTTTTTACAAAAATGAAACGCAATACTATCCCTTTAACTTTTATAACAGCTATTTTTTCCCTTTAATTCTGTGTACTTACCTTTTCTGTTTCTCCAATCCTTCCATTGTCAGGGATGTGACATCCCCTACATGTAAAAAGAGTCTGACAATTGCATCTGCAAGGGATCATAAGAACTCTGTGCGCATCTCATTTCTATTACAAGGGCGGGCAGCAGGTTGCTGGTAGAGGTTGAAGAGATGTTTGGTTCTATAACTTCTGCAGGGCCTCACACTGCCCACCCCTGTCCAGCTGAACAGATGCCAGTGACTTGGGCCTAGTTCATGTGTGTGACCTTGTTGGAACTACATTGTTGCAAGATGGCTGTAACAGTAAAACAAATCACCCATATGAACTTCCCCACAGAAAACAATGATGTCAATTCAAAGAACTGGGCCCAGGGACAAAAATACAATGTTATGATCCTTTGTAGATGCATTTAAGTAAACCTAAGACCCCCCCAAAGAGTGCAGAACTTTTTATTTTTTTTACAATTAAAAATATGTTGTACTAGTCAATTTTATGTAAAAATAAAACCGTTTTTGAGAATGTTTTGGTGGCACTTTATGCTAATTAGTTGTGTTCAATGCAAAATTTACTGCTGTGTGCATTATTACAAAATGTCTCCAGTGTGTGGGCTCTGCCCACATTCATTCCTAGTGCAGTGGTTGGCAATATTGCTCCAGCACAAACGAATTGGCATAAAATATCAAACTGTGCAGCAACAAATAGAATTTAAAATGGAACTCTCACTACAATTAAAGTGCCTTAGAGACATCTGTGCGCTTCCGTCCTGGTCTCCTCTAAGATTGGTGATGGAGGAGTTGCATTGTACCTTAAGGTACAGGAAGTGACTGACTGTACAGGCGCACAGATGCTGCTACAGCAAGAAATGTGCCCATCAGTCTCCAAACAAGATGAATTTCTCAATAATGCTGGACTTATTCAGGATCATACAAGTATTGGTATGCGTATCGCTATATGAATAATTATTTGAGGGGCACTTTAAGGTGAGTGATTGTTCCGCTTTAATCATTCGAAAACTATATTACAAAAGGTTAGTACAGCATATAGACAGATTTTAATCCTTTAATTCTCTGACTCTTTTTACACGCTGAAGGTAGGAACACACATAGCAATGAAGGTGGAACGAAGAGAAAATGGAATAGCCAATTCAAGTTTAATATAAAAAATTAAAGTTAAATAGAGTTAAATAAATTAATATTCTTTACTAAAATAGCACGTTGCTATTTGTTTAACATCTGTATTTTTGACATTATATTTATGGGATGCAGGTCTACAAATATGTATCCCTTGTGACAACTTAACTCTGCATTCGGCGTGTTTATATACAGTGCAATATCCTGTTTTACTGGATTCCAACTGCACTGACTCCTGACACATTGGGATCTTGAGGAGAAGCCATGTGTGTTTACTAAAGGAAAACTAACACCTAATAACAATACCCTACTTACATTTATTTTGGCCAGAAATCCTAGTGGCCCTTATGAATTTTGCCCATGTGCCTTTGTTCAAGAGAGAACATCTTCGATCAGCTCTGGATGTCACATCCATGAAGGTAGATATGGATTCTGTGAGTAGGACCACAGGGTATTAACTCTGTCCACTATACATGGTAGCTTTAACCCTTTAAGGGCCAGAGGGGTTTGCAGCAATGTATTACTTTGCACTCTACTCTGCTTCTTGAGGGGGTTAAATGGATAGTAATGTTTCAAAATAAAAGCAGCTCCAATTAATCTTCATAGTGTTCTTGGAGGTAGATGTGACAGTCACTGGAAAAATATCAAACTGGATCAAGCAATACGTATGAGCCTACTTCAAGGGATAGTAATGTTTCACAAAAACAAGCAGC
Organism: Rhinophrynus dorsalis; assembly: GCA_037306005.1. Lineage (NCBI taxonomy): Eukaryota > Metazoa > Chordata > Amphibia > Anura > Rhinophrynidae > Rhinophrynus > Rhinophrynus dorsalis. The sequence continues at coordinate 34,066,329 of CM074721.1, read as the reverse complement.
TTCAATTAATCTTCATAGTATTTGGGCCATGGAGAGTGTTATTACAATACTGTCAGAGTTGTAGTTCAAGAGTAATTGAATGATAAAGTATCCCCCCCCACCCCTTTTACAGATTTAACACTGCTCACCTCAGAGCAGCAAGACTGTCTGGACAATCTTCAGTGATCATAAGGGAAAAACCTGTCAAGGGGGGCAGGGTTTTCCTTATGTTCACAGTAAGAAGATTGTCCCTTGCTGTGACCTGTCTGGTCTCAAGACGAGATTCCACATCTGAGGGGAGGTGGCTTACACTAGGTAAAAGGGGAGGGAGGGAGATACTGTATAATCCAATTACTCTTGAACTACAACTCGTTAACAGTATTATAACACTCTCCATGGCCCAAACACAATGTAGATTAATTGGAGCTGCTTTTTACATTACTATCCCTTTAAGTAGGCTCATACATATTGCTTGCTCCAGTTTGATATGTTCCAGCAAATGTCACATCTACCTCTATGAACATGACATCTAGGAATGACTGAAAATGTTGCCTAATAACAAAGACATAAGGAGAAAATTCACAAGGGCCATTAGGATCTTCTGTCTATAGTAAGGCAACTATGGGGTTATTAGAAGGTGCTACTTCTCCTTTAAGGTGTCCACATCCCAAATTTGCTCTTGAGGAGAAGAGATGGACTTAGATCTTTTACCAGCCGTCTGAGCACACCTCTGGCACTCAAAGGGTTAAAGAGGAAAATTACCTACAGGAGTACATGGCTCTAATTACGACAAGCTCTTTAACCCCTTGGATGCTAGAGATGTCAACAACTCATTGGTCTCACAATGCACTGGACACCTCTAAAGCATGTGTTTACGTAACAAATATGAAATGTATTGGAAAGCTAGTATACATTATTAGGCTACAATTTCATGTAACCTTTACCAGAAAATTGTATCAAATAGAAATGTACTGTTTGGAGTACTTTAACAAAACACGTCTCCATTGGCAGTCCAAGAACCTTGAATACACTGTCTTGTTCCATTGTCTGCCATTAGAAAAACAGGTCAATGGGTGCCTTGAAACAAGACTGGCGAACGCTGGGGGTTCCATGGAACTCCGTTTGAGAACCAATGCCCCAATGAACGCTTCAAAGAGTTAAACAGTAGAATACAACACACACGAGGGAGATGAAGTAGCTACCTAATGGTGATGGCACAGAGGAATTAGGTGACTGAACGGTTCGGTGAGACATCAGTCTATGGTGACTGCTACTATCCATGTGGTTGTCTTTCCGCATCATGTTGTCCATTAAAACATTGGCGGTGCTGTCAATCTTGAAAAGAAACCAGTGGTTGAAGGGAACGAAACATTTTAAAGTAATAGAAATCTTTTATTTTTACTTTGCATTCTGTAAGTCAATATTCTGCAAAATCAAACTGTGTGTATATGTATGTATGTATAAATATATATTTTTTTAATTTTTTTTTTTTTTTTTTAACCCTTTCAATACATCGCTTTGTACTCTGGCACTCTAAAGGTTTACATTTATTTCTTTATCTTTTATGTTCCAGAGCTTTCTGGTTGACCACCAAAGCAGAATAGTAATAAAATATAACCATATCCCTGCTGAACTGAGGACTCTGAGTGTGCTTTACCAGCCTTCTTTTTACATTGAATCAATATACCCACTTTCATAACATTCCAGACAGAAAGCTCCCTGGAAACAGTTTCAGGGAACACAATGTCTGGAACATAAAAATGTAAAAGGTGAAGATGTAAAAAAATAAAAGATGAAATAGAAAGTATAGAAAATTAGGCTTTATGTATTATGAACTTGCAAAAAATGTAATAAAATAATATCCCTTTAATAATCTCTTGTGATGGTACATTTATTTATATATTTAACTTTAAAGGAATAGTAATGATTCACAATAAAAGCAGCTCCAATTAATCTTCATAGTATTTGGGCCATGGAGAGTGTTATTTCAATACTGTCAGAGTTGTAGTTCAAGAGTAATTGAATGATAAAGTATCCCCCTCCCGCCCCTTTTACCTAGTGTAAGCCCCCACTCCTCAGATGTGGAATCTGGTCTCTTGACCGGACAGCTCTTAGCAAGGGACAATCTTCTTACTGTGATCATAAGGAAAACAGTGCCCCTCCCCCTTGACAGGTTTTTCAGGTTTTTACTTACACTCACTGAAGATTGTCCCTCTCTGTGATTCATCCGGACAGTCTTGCTGCTCTGAGGTGAGCAGTGTTACATCAGTAAAAGGGGCGGGAGGGGGATATTTTATCAATTACTCTTGAACTACAACTCTGACAGTATTGAAATAACACTCTTCATGGCCCAAATACTATGAAGATTAATTGGAGCTGCTTTTATTGTGAAACATTACTATTTCTTTAACGTGGGATAGTAATGGTTAAGAATAAACATGATTGAGTCTTCTAAATACCTCTGTAGAACCATGTGTACCTTTGTAACTCAACTATGCAGTTTTCGTTTTATTCTATATTAAAGAGTCCCCCCTCGAATCCCTTTTACATATGTCATGATGCATCCCCCTCATTGTTCAGGGGTAGTCCACTACCATAATATCTGTGGAGATGATGGACATTGTAGTCCTCAACAGATGGTGGTCCAAAGATTGACTAAACCACAATGATTATATTAACCCTCTGAGTATCAGAGTGTTATCCAACACGTTGCTTTGCAATGCACTGGATAACTCTATTGCACTTAAAGGGATAGTAATGTTTTACAATAAAAGTATCTCCAATTAATCTTCATAGTATTTGGGCAATGGAGAGTGTTATTTCAATACTGTCCGAGCTGTAGTTCAAGAGTAATTGAATGATAAAGTATCCCCCTCCCACCCCCTTTTACAGATGTAAAACTGCTCCCCTCAGAACAGCAAGACTGTCCGGATGGATCACAGAGAGGGACAATCTTCAATTAGCATAAGGGGAAAACCTGAAAAACCTGTCAAGGGGGACAGGGTTTTCATTGTTCTCACAGTAAGAAGATTGTCCCTTGCTGTAAGCTGCCTGGCCTCAAGACCACATTCCACATCTGAGGCGAGGTGGCTTACAGTAGGTAGAAGGGGCGGGAGGGGGGATACTTTATCATTCAATTACTCTTGAAATACAACTCTTACAGTATCGAAATAACACTCTATGGCTCAAATACTATGAAGATTAACTGGAGCTGCTGTTTTTCTGAAACATTACTATCACTTTAAAGGGTTTTAAAACTACTCTTTTCACCATGGGAAGGCAACCTTTGGCACGCCAGCTGTTGCAGACTACAACTCCCATCATCCCTTAAAGGTTGCCATCCCTGCCCAATGCAGAGTTTCCGATTAGAATCTGCAGGGTATGGATTTAGAGAGGAAAACCACATGTGAATCTCACCAGCTTCCATAGATGGATTTTTTTTTTTTTTTTTTTTTTTAAACCAAAGTGTCCTGGGAAGAAGAAGTCACAGATAACATCATGGCAACATTATAAACATTCCAGAATTCAGTCTGTTTTAAGCTGTATCAGACAGAATTTCACTTACATCAGGCAGCGGTGGGAGGTTAAACGAATTGGCAGCTGAAGTCACCAAGTCGATCACGGGAGACAGACCCTTTCGATCGCTGCCTGCAACACTGGTAATAGTGGGACTGGATGGAGTGGAGGTGGTGCTGTTGGCAGCCGAGTGGGGACTTCCAGTCACCTGCCACTGTTTGGAAAAATATACAAAAGTTTTTGGGTGAGTTCTTTATTACAGTTACAAGCTTAGAAAATAAAAAAGAAACACACTGAAGATAGAACAACATACATTTACGTCCTGTACTCTCTCAGCATCCAGCATTATTTTTTTTTAATTTAGAATATTAACTCTGAGTGCCAGAGGGGTACACAATGCATTGCAAAGCATACCCTTCTGGCACTCAAAGGGTTAAATCCTTAAAACCTACTACCAAACTTGCTTTACTAATGCACGCATAGAAAGTTGTGATCCTGATCTTTACAACTACAGACTATTTTTTATGAAGCTTGTAATAAGTGGTAAGATTCAAAATCATAAATGTATTGATATTCATACACACTCGTCTACAACAGGAAAAAGAATACTGCAGATTAAGTGTCGTCTGCCACTTTTCTGCCCATTCACTCAGTTTATCTAAATCATTCAGCAGAGAAGAGACATCCAGCTCTGTATGTATTTCCTTACACAGCTTAGTGTCGTCAGCAAAGATTGAGATGCTACTTTCAATTCCTACTTCTAGATTACTGCCGACCCATGATTGGTGACTTGTGCTTTGGGATCCAAGACTGACATCTCAAATCCCCATACAGCCAGTGCACTTGTGCAGAACTGATATCCCCTGGACTACAAGGGGGAACCACCGGGGATCAGCCACATGACCAAGTATTAATTCCAAAACCACAGAATTATGCTGGTGGTAAACAAGGACGCAAGGCCAGTCTTCGGTCATGTTTTTCTGGTTTACTGTTACTTTAAAGGGGAACTACCACCCCTCAACAACTTACGCTTGAGTGGATGTTCATCTGGCGACTAGCTGCTTAGTATCGCTAGTCGCCAGAAATCTTACCCGGTTCTGCAGATATCGGCGTTTTGCCGATGGTGACAGGAGCAGGAAGCACGGACGTCTCGTCACAGTGACGTCCGTGCGCCTGCTCTGTCAGTCCCTTTCGGAGCCGGTTATAAGCAACTGTTTTTTACCTGTTTCATTGCATGCTGAGCCATATAAGCCACTCTGATGGGGTTTGGCCCCCCTCTCCTTGGCATATTTTGACCGTGCTGCATGTTATGAAGGTCCTGTGGATTCGGGACATTGTGGGGGTATCTCATTGGCTGGATGGGCATTGCCATGCCATTGGGTCTGGGGTTTACATTCTGAACATTCACAAAACGTTGCATCTAGCCAAGAAAACAAACAAACAATCTTTCTTAGTATGGTTATGTTACTGTAAAACCGTAGTACAAGAGGATTATACTTCAGAACAATTTTTGTCAAGTAATGCATTTTAAAGAGCTAGTAATAACATAGCATAATCAATATTACAATGTAGCTTTTCCTGTCATGTTTAATACAAAATGTATTCATGTTCAAACTTGCAGTTTGAGCGCTTAGAAATAATGGTGCTGATTTTTATAACAGTCTGTAAAGAGATTGTGAATTATAGTTTAAAACTGAAAGTGATAATACCTCTATCAAAGCGGAACTACCACCTCACAACATCTTTAGCTTAATTAAGACCCCACCTGGCGACTAGCTGCTTAGCACTAGTCGCCAGCATTATTACCTTATTTAATACATTTATGCTTTCTTCGATAGCTGACAGTAGCACGGAGTGCGGACATCTTGCCATTATGACGTCCCTTTTGGAGCCGACCGGCTCCTAGCAACTCCTCCTACAGCCGGCTGGGACTGACAGAGCAGGCACGCAGACATCACTATGGCAAGATGTCCTCGCTCTGTGCTACTGTCAGCTATGGAAGAAAGCATAAATCTATTAAATAAGCTAATAATTCTGGCGACTAGTGCTACTAAGCAGCTAGTCGCCAGATGGGGACTTAATTAAGCTAAAGATGTAGTGCAGTGGTAGTTCCGCTTTAAAGTCGATTTCCGAGTCTTCTTGATCGTCTTTGTAACACATAGTGCTACATTTCATTACTTACATGTTTGTAGTTCAAGAGATATTCAAGATGAAAGGATCCGCCTCCTGCCCCTTTCCCCTGCGTCACTGATCCTCTCAATCTGGTCTGGATGGAGAGCGGCAAGGGACAAAAGTCAGTAAGTGAAAGGAAAATCCTGCCCTCCTTTGTCAAAGGGGCAGGGTTTTCCCTTATACTTACTGAATGAAGACCGTCCCTTGCTCTATCTGTCCACTCCCACAACCGGATTACAGATCTAAGGGGAGGCGGCCAGAAGGGGAATCCTTTCAGCTTGAATAGCTCTAACTACAAACATGTAAAGTAATGAAATATAGCATTGTGTGTTACAAAGACATTAAAGAAGGCTCGGAAATCAACTTTAATAGAAGCATTACTAACCCTTGAAGGTATATGCGATTGTAAGGCCGATATTCACAAAGACTAAAGGAGAAATTCTGGGACAAAACAACTGCCACATCGTTGCTGATAAAATTTTCCTAAATTTCGGTTGATTTAAATGGGAATTTAAACTCCCGAATGCTAGACACTTCTACAACGCATGGCATCATAATTATATGGAGACCTTTCTCACATTCAAAGCAAGCAATGCACTGGAGAAATCTCTAGGGTTCAAGGGGTTAAAGCAGCAGTCTCAAGCAGAGTATCAAATGACTTTTGTGCGCCTATGACACCAGCTTAGGGTGTCACTCTTCTACTGTGAACACTGACAAAAATGTAAAGTTATTTCCAAATGTTTATTTATAGTGGTTATAATACACAACATGCTTGTTTTTATAATTCTGATATAGAGATACAAGAATAACTATATATGTATTTGTCTCTTCACTATTTCCTCACATAATGACAGGGGTGCCACGAGAGGGGGTTAAAAAAAAAAAAATAAAATAAAAAAAAAAAAATTAACAACAACTGGGCAAAGACACTGCACATAAATCTTGGCAGAAAAATGCAGTATTCTACCTGATGATTAACTGCTGATTGGTGCTGGATGGGGCCCTGAACTCTGGGATTATTAATGCCCATAGGCTGTGGGGGTCCTGGAGGATTCTGGGCCCCCATAGGGGACGGCCGTCGCTGAACTTGCTGCTGCTGCCGCTGGGCCATAATCTGCTGGTGCATGTGCTGGATTCGGAGCTGAGCCAGGCTGATCTGTGTAGGGAACTTAGATAGCTGGTTGCCTGGCTGGGTCGCCTGAGTATTCTGAACTTCCATAGGAGTCGTGTGCTGAGCTGGGTCTCCTTCTTCAATGACCAAGGAACCTGTTCCAGAGGTAAGCATGGCAGAGTTATAAACACACAACATACTGCTTAACCCCTTAAGGACCACGGGGCATTTTTTGTCTTCCGCCACTGGATTTGGGGGTCACGCAGGGACCCCTGAATTCCATTACGTTCCAGGACAGTCACGGGTTCTTAAGTGCAGGACAGCCGTGATGGTCCAGGCATGTCACTGGTCCTTAAAAAGGATTACCCCAACTAAAGTCCACCCCACCTTATTTATGCATCCAACGATAAGCTTAACAATCAAAATGTTATGTGCAGAATAAAGACCATGTTAGTCAGAAACTCCTCCTCAGCCAACACTGACTGTCAGGCAACAGACTATAGAGGCGCCTGCGCCGTCAAGTCCCTTCCGGTACCATGCAACTCCTCCTAGAGGAGACTGATGGAGCAGATGTCTGAAAGCAAAGATGTGTGCGCTGTTGCCTGGCCGCCAGTGTCAGCTGAGGTAGGATTTTTGACAAACTCTGTCTTTATTGTACATAACAGTTAGCTTATCACTAGATGCCTAATTAGGTGGGGTGGACTTTAGTTGGGGTGATAGTTCCCCTATAAGGGGTTAAAGGGATCGTAATGTCAACACATAAATGAATATCTGATTGTCCATTATACTTTCATATACCGCATATTTTCAGTGTTTTTATCCGTGTATTCTTCTTGTAATTTTAGTTGAAAGGTTCCCCCTCTGGACGGATCACAGCAACAGACAATAGCGTGTCATAATAAGGAAAATGTTCACCTTCTTCAAGGGGGGCAGGGTTTTCCTTAAACTGACACGCAGTGATAGAGGCGATAGTTCCCCTTTAAAGGGATAGTAATACTTTAATATTACTAATCCCCATAGTGTAGCTATTTCAAGAAGAATTCAATAGCCCCCAGTGTCATCTCTCAAACCTTTGTGGTTTGAGATATAACCGTAAGCAAAGTTCCCCCCTCCCTCCCCCTTCCCTGACGTTAGCGTTGTACTGACTGCAGGGATATCCAGTTTTATTTTGATCAGGCGGCTCTGCAGCAGAGCCAAGATCGCGTTAGTAAAACAAATTATTTCACTGAAACGGCCTTCTAGGTGTGCTTGCAAACCAAGCACAAACCAAGCACACACAGAAGACCGTTTCAGTGAAATAATTATTTTTTACCAACGCAATCTCGGCTCAGCTGCAGCGCTGCAAGCCTGTCGTACGTCAGACTTCCCCTGCAGTCAGTACAATGCTGAATTCAGGGAAGGAGGGGGGAACTTTGCGTTCGGTTATCTCACAAACCATAAAGGTTTGACAGATGAACCTAGGGGCAATTTAATTATTTTTTAAATAGCTACACTATGGGGATTAGTAATATTAAAGTATTACTATACCTTTAACTTTTAGCATCACTTGAAATTATAACTTTGTATCAGACTTACAGGAATAGGAGAGAGTGGCCATCTTGGCGAAGTGGGATCTGTGCCGCTGAGCTAATTGTCCTCGTTTCTCGCACTCTCAGAAATTTGCCAACGGGGGAGATGCATTGTAAATTTACAGCATGGGCGCACAGATCCCAACTTTGCTTGTAAGTCCCATACAAAGTTATAATTTCAAACAATGCAGAGAAACTTTATTACACTATTTTCATGATTACAAGGATACTAACAATGAATTGGGGGTGACATTTACACGATCGTTCAGTTTTAAAGAAATAATAATGTCAGAAAAAAAGTATTAACTATATGGAAGATACGAATAAGTGCAAGTACTCTTTTAATGGTATCTCACAAACTGTTATGGTTTGAAAAATATAGGAAAATAAAGTTCTCCGATCCCTCCCCTTTCTGCTTGACGATCTGTAAAGCTGTCAGAAGCAGATTCTGGTCGCTTGACCAGATGTGGCTCTTCAGCAGTGCCGATATAACGATATCTAAAGATAAATACTTCATCAGAATGATCTATAACGTGTGCTTGCAAACCAGGCACATGTTGTAGACCATTCCGATTAAGTATTTATTTTTAGGTATCGCTATGTTGGCGTTGCTGAAGAGCCGCCATCTGATCTAGGAACCAGAATCTGCTTCTGACAGCTTTACAGCTCGGAGCGGAGAACTTTATTTTCCAATATCTCTCAAGCAATAACTGTTTGAGAGAGACAATAAGTGCAAGTACTCTTTTAATTGTATCTACCATATAGTTAATATTTATTTTCTGACATTACTATCCCTTTAAAGGGATAGTAATACTTAAGCATTACTAATCCCTATAGCAAAGTACTACTTAAAAAAAAAAAAAAATGTATTGCCCCCAGTGTCATCTCTCAAACCTTTATGGTTTGAGAGATGAACGCTTCTAAAGTTGCCGTCTCCCTCCCCCTTCCCCGTAGTCAGCATTCTAGCTGCCTCAGGGAAATCCGGTCATAGATCATCAGGTGGCTCTGCAGCAGAGCCACGATCACGTTAACTTAAAAAAAAACATAAACAAAAAAAACTTTCACTAAAACGGTCTTCTACGTGTGCTTGCAAGCCAAGCACACTTAGAAGACCATTTCAGTGAAAGTTTTCTTTTTTAGTAACGCGATCCGTCTGTGCTGGAGAGCCGCCTGAAAGTCGTACGACTTTCTTCCCTACAGTCAGCTAGAATGCTGACTACGGGGAAGGGGGAGGGCAACTTTAGAAGCGATCATCTCTCAAACCATAAAGGTGACACTGGGGGCAATACGTTTTTTTTTTTTTAAGTAGTACTTTGCTATAGGGATTAGTAATACTTAAGTATTACTATCCCTTTAAGGTACACCGGGAGGCAAAAACAAAACAAACATTATGATTTATGATTTTGAACATTACTATTTGCACAAAACAAACTAATGTGATTGTATGAAATACCTCAAGATGTATTCAGATAGTTCTCCTGACTGTTGATAAGTATTTATAATACAAACACACACAAGTGTTTACCCCTGTCTTTTTAGTAGTTAAAAGATCAACACGACAAGGCATGCATCAGATTACAAATATAAGATAAATACACAAAAGCATAAAATGTCTGAAAAGTAGATAAACCAAAGTATTTCACTAGTGGTATATCTAGACTTTTCATCAGACAGCTTTACCAACATTTCATACCAAATTTAGTGCATTTTTATGCTGTAATTGTGTAGAGCAGTAGTTCTCAACCTGTGCCCTCAGGGCTAACAGGCCAGTGAATTCCCATGCTAGAGCCCAGGAGTATTACCAGAGAATCCATCAGTTTCATCAACTCACCTTTGTGCTAACAGGGAAATCCTCATATTCTAGCCTGTTAGTGGGCGCTGAGGGCCACAGGTTGAGAACCACTGGTGAATGTAGAGGATATTTTCATAAAAATGGTGGTACTGAGTTGGCCAGTACAGTAGAAGGGAATAAATATTTTTGAAATAGCTCACAAAATTAATGTAAACAGGATACTGTCTAACAGAGCACTGAAAACAACATTATAACAGTCGATGAGGCTGAAAAGAGACATGTCCTTCAAGTTCAGCCCATGCCATATCACCATACCTGGGAACTCTCAGGATTTGCCCCGGGGACTCCGGTTTTGACAGATCTTTACCGGGTCTCCGGGGCAGAGGCTGATTCCTCCGGATGTGGGGAGTTTCTATTGAAACTCTGCCACATCTGCTTTTTCTCCTGCTGTTCCTCCTTCCCCAGCCTTCTGTGTGACACCTTTAAGCCCTGCCCCCCCAGCTCGCATCAAGCCCCGCCCCTTTTTAACACGATTAGCGTCATTATTGTCACCCCCTGCTGAACAGAGGACTCCCCTCTCCAGGGAGCCCTCAATTGGAAGTTCCTAGGTATGCATATCACCCCTGTTGATTCAGAGGGAAAAAAGAAAACAAACATTGAAGCCATTTCGAATTAAGCCTCAAGTGGGTAAAAAAAATTCCTTCCTGACTCCAAATATCAGTCAGATAGTTCCCTGTATCAACAACCTATCTGCATTAAAGCCAACTGTCATAATTCTCAATATTTTTCTGTGCTAGATAGGTATCCATTTTTTTGTGTTTTTTTTTTTTTTTTTTTTTAAAGCAGTTACAGTATCTGCAAGCACAGCATCCACAGGCAAATTCCATAATTTTACTGCCCTTACTGTAAATAAATAAACAAAAATAAAAATCCCTGCCTTTGTCTTGATCAAAAGCGCCTTTCCTCTAGTCTTAATGGATGACCTCTCGTTCTTAGCTCAGCTCTTTGCGTAAATGCAAGCTTTCAGGTCACTATCAGGCATGGATTAACAAAGCTGGAATAGCATTCAATTTATATACACAGAATATAGCACAAATATATGGAACAAATTATATGGCTATATATACAAAGTGGATATACAACAAACAAAGGTGCACATAGATAGGATGTGACGTGTGTAGATCTGGATCACAGTAGCAGGAACAAGAAAGTGTTTTCTCAGAGAGGTATGAAGATCCTGTTTAACTGGCTCTGGATAAGACTCAGGTCTTTTACAATTAAATATGTAAAGTAAAATATACCAGAATCTTAATGGGAAACAAAATGCATCCCCAAGTTCTATTTTGACCCCTTAAAGTGATAGTAATGTTTCATATTAAAAGCAGCTCTAATTAATCTTCATAGTATTTGGACCATGGAGAGTGTTATTTCAATTCTGTCAGAGTTGTAGTTCAGGAGTAATTCAATGACAAAGTATCCCCCTCCCGCCCCTTTTACTGATGTAAAACTGCTCAGCCAGATCAGAAGGGAGGTGCCCAGGTAGACTGCAGAGAGGGACAATCTTCAATTAAGATAAGGGAAAAACCTGAAAAACTTGTCAAGGGGGGCAGGGCTTTCATTGTTCTCATAGGAAGAAGATCGTCCCCTGCTGCTGTCTGGTCTATGGACTGCATTCCACATCTGAGAAGAGATGGCTTACACTAGGTAAAAGGGGTGGGAGGGGAAACTTTGCTTGTGAATATCTCTTAAACCATAAAGGTTTGAGAGATAAGACTTATATCGTTCTTCATGTTTTTTTAATGCCTACAAAATAAAATAAAGGATAAAATGAAGTATTACTATCCCTTTAAGGGCCAGGGGTTTTTACACTGGATAATCTTGGCAATTTTGGGCTTTTTTTTGTTCAACCATATTTCGTCTGTTGTTCCTTTAGTACAGGCACACAAATTATATACTATTTTTAACCCCTTAAGGACCAGAGGTCCAGGGAAGTTACCTTCCCTTAAGGACTGCTTTGATCCTTGCCGACACGCCGGTACACGTGACCTGTTAAGCGTACTGGCGTGCCGCTTTGGGGCCTAAGATACACCACTCCAGTATTAGGTCCCATTTTTACTTACAGAGTGGTCCCAGTGGAGCAATAAGTGCAAAGTATGTGACGTGCTATGATCATCACTGATCCTTAAGGGTATAAGGACTGTGACGGTCATAGCACGTCATCTGGTACTTAAGGGGTTAAAGGATAAGGAGGGCTTTCTTTTGATGCCATGTTTATGGGTATAACCATCATACCGTTTAATTTGAATATAAAAATTTGAAGGGGGGGGGGGGAGGTTTTCCTGTGATATTTTGTGCTCAGTTAATGCATTTTTAACAGGGACTTGATAAAAGGTATGAACATCCATTCTCACCTCCAAAATTCTCCTTTTTAGGGGGGTACCATCACTCAGCCACTCTTTTCCTCCTTGGTATGTAAGTGTATTACATTGCTCCGCAGTAATGCAACTCACATACAGTAATGTCTATATTACAGTTTAGCTCCGAGTCTTCTATATTGTTTTTATAACATGCAGAGCTATATTTAGTTACTTACAGTTCTGTAGTTCAAAAGATATTCCAGATTAAATGATCCCCCTCTCACCCCTTCTGGTGGGGACATGTGCCTATAAGATGGGGAGTGGTGAAGGACAATCTTCATTAAGCAAAAGGAAAATCCTGCTCTCCGTCAAGGGGGGGGGGGGGGCAGGGTTTTCCTTATACTTTCTGGATGAAGATTGTCCCTCGCTGTATCCGTACAGTCCCACTACCGGATTATAGATCTGATGGGAGGGGGATCATTTCAGCTTGAATATCTTTTGAACTAAAGGCCTGTAAGTAAGTAAATATTAGCGCTATGTTATAATATATATATATACTAGTTGAACAGCCCGTTACACGGGCCACAGTGCCTCTGGCAGCCGGTCGCGGGGCAGTCACGCGCAGTAGAGACTGCTCGCGCCACTGCAGATACAGAGCTGGATGCTCCTTCGGAGCCCCCAGCTCTGTATCAGCCGCGGCGTGGGCAGTCTCTACTGAGCATGACTGCCGCACGCGCAGCAGTGTGTACTACGCATGTCTGGCGTTACACACAACTTAGCGAATTATTATATAGGATATATATATATATATATATATATATATATATATATATATATATATATATATATATATTATAAACATTACTATCCCTTGTTTGTTTAAATAAAAAAAATAAATGAGTGAATAATTAGTATGTGTAAATAAAATGCTTTGGTCTTGCTCTAAATAATTTAGTTACACAAAGTGGTGGCAACAGATCAAGTGACCTACCCCTAGTCCTGCGCCAGTACCGCTAATTTAAATGAAATTGACCCCACCTTTTGTCATATTTAATTGCTGCAGCTCTGTACTCTGCTTATATAGAATACATTGCCTTTGTCATTGCTCAACCAGTGGCATTTGATCACTGTAGCAGTGATCCCATGTACAGGCACACAGGGAAAAGGCAGAAACTGACTGTTGCAGAGTGGCACAAGGATTTATAAGAATGATTAGGGACATTTTTGCAAAGTACAAATACCATTTAAAGGGATAGTAATACTTCGTTTTATCTTTATTTTATTTTGTGGGCATTAAAAAAACATGAAGAACGATATAAGTGTTATCTCTCAAATCTTTATGGTTTGAGAGATATTCACAAGCAGTTTCCCCCTCCCGCCCCTTTTACCTAGTGTAAGCCATCTCTTCTCAGATGTGGAATCCAGTCCATAGACCAGACAGCTGTCAGTAGGAGAAATCAAACTTTAAACGCCCGTATCTCTTAAACCATAGCGGTTTGAGAGATACGGGTTTTTGCATTTAGATCAGCTTTTTAAGCTCTTCTAAATGCAAAAAAAGTTTTTTTCAGACATTACTAACACTTTAACTAGCATGAAAAACGATTATAAAAACAACATTATCTAAAAACATGAACTCACCTAGATTGAAGATATTCTGAGCCCATGAATTTGCATCACAGTGAAACTGCACAGAGTTCGTCACTGGGGTGACATCACATCTGGTGCGCAGCAGGTGCCTTAAGCGATAGGTAATCTGAAATGGGGAAAAATGATTACATTTTTAAATGTACAGTTATGATCAACATTCTAGGCACCTTTGAATATTTTGTAAATCATGTACAATATCTTCAGAAATGAATAGAAATGAACGGACTTTATATTATTAGATTATTTTAATGGGATGTCCAAAGGTATTCAACAAAAAATAATTGCCTTTTCAACTGACGGGTAGCGATTTCAGAAGAAATGAAGAATATGGCCTAGACAGCATTAATGGCACCCTTTCCTAATATTTAATTGCACAACGCTTATCAACAATGACTGACTGATGCCCATAGCTGGGAACTCTCCGGTTATGCCCCGGAGACTCTGGATTTAACACTGTATTACCGGGTCTCCGGGGCAGAGTATAATTTGCCGGATGTGGGGCGTTTCTGTTGAAACTCTGCTCACTTGCATCCTGCCCCTTTCGTCCCACTCCTCGTCCTATTCTCCTACTTTCCTAGGGGTATTCTGCCTTTTTTTCTTTTTGTGTATTCCCCCTCCCCATCGCGATTAAGCCCCGCCCCTTTTTATGACGTGAATCGCGTCAGAGTTCACCCGGTAGCTACCCTCTGGGTAGTACATCTTGTAAATTTCCCAGGTATGCTGATGCCAAACGTTTCTTGTAACCATCTATAAGCTTCTTGCACCTGTGTGCTGGCAGTTTCTCCCACTCTTCAGTTGCAATTTGTTCAAATCGCTTGAATGTTTGCAGGATTCCTTTTTCCAATTGCAGATTTCAGGACTCATTGATAGAGAGTCTAAAACAGTCAATTAGTTCCTTTCCAATCATTATTTTGTGCTTTTGGATGTGTGGTTTGGATCAATGTCTTGCTGGAGGGTCGACCAATACCTAGTTTTCTGACACTGGGTAGGACATTTCACTGTAAAATGCCCGGATAAATCCTCCGATTTCATAATTTCCTTAATACTTTCAAGGTCTCCAGTAACAGATGCAGCAAAGCAGACCCACAACATTAAGGAGCCTCCACCATATTGAACTGTTCTTTTCTTATAAGCTTCATTTCATTGCCTATAAACAAATAGCTCTACTTTGGTTTCATCTGTCCATAGAACATTTCCCAGAAGGATTGTGGTTTCAGTAGGTTGGCTTTGGCAAAGATCAGTTGTGCTTTTTTAGGTCTTGCTTTCTACAGTAGGGTCCCTCCTTGGCCTACGCTGATAAAGCCCTTCTTGGTTTAGTGTGTGGCATATGGTACTGGTTGAAACCATCACTAAAGCTTGCTCCAGGTCAGCCTTAAGCTGTGTGGATGTCTTACACAGTCTTTTGTCCACAGTTTGCCACAACCTTCAAAGACTTCTAGGATCAACTGTCCTCTTAACACCACATTCTGAGAAGTTCTTACAGTTCCACAAGCAGCGAAGTTCTTACAGTTCCACAAGCAGCAACCTTCATAAGAACTTTGCAAACTGTTCAAACAGGGATGGCAAGGTCTTTGAACATGGCATTGTATGATTTACAATTCTTATGTTTGGTGAGAATAGTGTTTTTGATGCTCTCAGACAGGTCTCTTGTCTTCGCCATTGAGGAACAGGGAATCAAAGTGGCATGTTTAAGCATTAAAGCCATCTTTGACTGGTTAATTCAAGCCATGTGAGCACTGAATATTTACCACAAGTGAGTAATTTCACAGCAATGACTTAAATATTACTAATCCCCATATTTTAGGCATGTTAAAAAGAATTTAATTGTCCCCAGTGTCATCTCTCATACCTTTATAGTTTGAGAGATAACCGCCTGCAAAATCCCCCCCTTTCCCTGAAGTCAGCGTTGTAGCTGACTGCAAGGGAAGCCTGTCGTACGACAGTCAGGTGGCTCTGCAGCAGAGCAGAGAATGAGTTAGTAAAAAAAAATGTTTATTCCAATGAAACGGTCTTCTACGTGTGCTTGGTTTGTGCTCGGCTCGCAAGCCCACGTAGAAGACTGTTTTAGTGAAATAATTATTTTTTTATTAAAGCAATCTCAGCTCTGCTGCAAAGCCGCCTGATTCACGTAAGACCAGATATCCCTGCATTCAGCTACAACGCTGACTTCAGGGAAGGGGGAGGGAGGGGGGAACTTTGCGTGAGGTTCTCTCTCAAACCATAAAGGTTTGAGAGATGACACTGGGGACAATTAAACTCTTTTTAACATACCTACAATATGGGGATTAATAATATCTAAGTATTACTATCCCTTTAAGCATTAAAGCCATCTTTGGTTAATTCAAGCCATTTGAGTACTGACTATTTACCACAAGTGAGTAATTTCACAGCAATGACATTCTCATTCTTTTCAGAATAATTTGGATTCTTTAACAGAATGCCAATAACCATGTCATGGTCCCTTTATTATATTGTTTTCCTCCTATTTCTTTTTTTATTGTTATCCTATGCTGTTCTGTACCAAAAGTATGAGTGTATATAGACCAAAGCCGTTTCACTACACACTTTTTTAAAGGGATAGTACTGTTTCATAATAACAGCAGCTCTAATTAATCATCATAGTATTTGGACTTTGGAGAGTGTTATTTCAATTCTGTCAGAGTTGTAGTTCAAGAGTAATTCAATGACAAAGTATCCCCCTCCCTCCCCTTTTACTGATGTAACACTGCTCAGCCAGATCAGAAGGGAGGTGCCCAGATAGACTGCAGAGAGGGACAATCTTCAATTAAGATAAGGGAAAAACCTGAAAAGCTTGTCAAGGGGGGCAGGGCTTTCATTGTTCTCATAGGAAGAAGATTGTCCCCTGCTGTTATCTGTCTGGTCTATGGACTGGATTCCACATCTGAGCAGAGATGGCTTACACTAGGTAAAAGGGGCAGGAGGGGAAACTTTGCTTGTGAATATCTCTCAAACCATAAAGGTTTGAGAGATAAGACTTATATCCTTCTTCATGTTTTTTTAATGCCTACAAAATAAAGTTAAAATGAAGTATTACTATCCCTTTAAAGCGATATTATACAGGATATACAAAATATTCAAGGGTGCCAATAACGTTGACCATAACTATTTCTCTACAAGGTTTTCCCCCCGTTTTGCAGAAGAAAAAACATCTGAAATCTTAACCTCCAGTCTACTTGTTAATCCAAATTTTCTATTAAAAAGTGATTGTAATGTCTAAATACAACTCTATTGCCGATTATTCGAAACACTTTGCACTGTTTAAAAACTCTCACTTTTGTGTCGTTCTAAAGTTATGAAGTGGAGAAGGATCCCCCGCCCCTTCTGCCTACATCAGTGTTGCAGCTCTCTGAGGTCTGTATGGATGCAGCGAGGGACAAACTTCAATAAGGAAAATCCTTCCTTCCTTTGTGTGTGTGTGTGGGGGGGGGGAGGATTTTCCTTATGCTTACTGAAGTTTGTCCCTCGCTGCAGACGTCAGGTTGAACGACACCACTAGCCATTAAGTGGGAGGCGTCCAGAAGGGGCGGCCGGAGGATCCTTCTCCACTTCATACTTTAGGACTATGCAAAAGTAAAAGTTTTTAAACAGAGCAAAGTGTTTCTTATAATCTAAAAAAGACTCTGTGATATAGACATTTCAATCCCTTTAATAATCACATGAATACTAGAGACATCTTCAGTACCATCTCTGGCATCCAAGGTGTAAAAGGGCAACAGGCTTGATGACGGACACTTTTGCAGGTCTTCTCCAGCAGAAGCTACCCCACCCCCAAAAATCAGAAGAGCTAGACAGAGACACTCCCCAAATCCCCTCGCTTTCAAGTGGCCTCTCACCAAACAGTTTTCAAGGAATGGATTTGTATCCTGACCCCAGGATGTGTGTTGTGAATCACATTCGTTCAGGTTGTGTTCCAGCCTACTGCCACCCAGGGAGGTCAGTTTTGTGCCACTCCCACCTTCACCACAAATGGCTCAGTGAAGCTTATTTGGGTTTGCACAGTACTGGGATTTCTCTAATCATCTTACGTAAAACATTACAATTGTCCTTAAAGGGATAGTAATGTTTCATAATAAAAGCAGCTCTAATTAATCTTCATAGTATTTGGGCCATGGAGAGTGTTATTTCAATTCTGTCAGAGTTGTAGTTCAAGAGTAATTGAATGATAAAGTATCCCCCTCCCACCCCTTCTACTGATATAACACTTCTCACCTCAGAGCAGAAGGGAGGTGTCCAGGTAGACTGCAGAGAGGGACAAACTTCAATTAAGATAAGGGAAAAAGCTGAAAAACCTGTCCAGGGGGCAGGGTTTTCCTTATGATCACAGTAAGAAGATTGTCCCTTGCTGTGACCTGTCCAGTCAACACACCAGATTCCACATTTGAGGGGAGGTGGCTTACACTAGGTAAAAGGGGCTGGTGGGGGATATTTTATCATTCAATTACTCTTGAACTACAACTCTGACAGTACTGAAATAACACTACACATGGCCCAGATATTATGAAGATTAATTAGAGCTGCTGTTTTTGTGAAACATTAATATCCATTTAAAGTGAAAGGTTGGATATTTCTAAGAGTTTGTGTTACAGAGGTATGGCCAATGCAATGTTCAATAAGGCATGAGGGTTAACCCTTTGAATGCCAGAGTGGTACAAAACACATTGCTTTTCAATACGTTGCATACCCATTTGGCACTCAGTGGGTTAAGACCTTTCAGGTTTGACACATCACATCTCCAATCATTTTCAGGTTGAGAGGTCCTGAAAATTTTCAGATACGCCACAGCAAAAGCCTTCCTCTTTAATGGGGTAGCTTATCCGTGACAATCCCAAGTGGTCTAACAAATTGTAGACATATACAGTTATTTTTTTATATTATTTTCTTCACACTTCTCAGGGTTTTGACAAATTAAGCTGGTGTCTTCTTCCCTGTGCTCCATTGTGCTTTAAAGGAACACCAAAAACAAACAAACAAACCAAAAAAAAAGTTGTAGGGTTTATATGCCCCTGAGTAAAACAAGGGTACTCCCACTGCTTAAAGGTGTTTTTTATTCAAACGTTATTACAGCTCAAAATTGAATTTTTTTAGGTGTAGTATCTCAGTGGCGCTGTTGCTACACCATCCTATGGACAGCTCTGGTCAGTTGACCATAAATCTCCATAGGACGGTGTAGCAACAGCAAAACTACAATTTCAGACCACTGCGATTCTGCACCTATAAAATTCAAATTGGAGCTGTAATAACTTTTGAATAAAACACATTTCAGAAGTGTAAGTAGCCTTCTTTGGGGATGAACCCAAAACTTTTTTTTTTTTACATTTTAAGTATTATTATCCCTTTAACGTTAAATATCACATACAGTTGGCATATGTAAAATTATTAATTTGCTAAATCTCAATAATATCATCCTAAACTTGCTTTTTAACTCATTTGTAAATTGGCCTGTTCAGAGAAAATGTATTTAGTGTTAATTATAACAAGATAAGATCTACCATTTTAGGTTTCTAAGTGGACTAGGGTGTGTGTCTCTCTTCCTCATGATCAGTAAAATGTTAATCTGTTCATCTATCATGAAGACTTGAGTCTGCTCATGTTCCCAGTTATAAAATACACACGCCTCCACATTTGCACCCAGGCATGATTCTACCTTAAATGTATTGGCGCACGCGCAACGCATTACTTCGCAATGCATTGCGTATCCCTCTCACTCAAAGGGTTAAGCAGCCGCTACCTCACAGCTCCACGCGATGTAGTCTTGCGTCGCCTCACTCACGTGATGCAGTCATGGGCAGTAGAGACTGACCGAACGCTGGCAGTCTCTACTGTGCATGACTGCTTCTGACAAACATTCTAGCGAATTATTATATAGGATATTATAATATATATATATATATATATATATATATATATATATATATATATATATATATATATATAGATATATATGTATGAACAATTCTGGGGAAATCAACTGGAGATGCTCTCAATGAATTAACCCCTTAAGTGCCACAGTGGTTCACAATGCAATGCATTGCATATCCCCTCTGGCATTCAAAGGGTTAAAGACATGTAAAGTGTTGAAAGTCCCATTTAAAATCAAAAGAAATTTGTATTTGTCCCAAATGATGAGGTTGGGTTGCCCCAGAAACATTTCACTTTTCATTAGTATCCTACAACAAGGTAAGATCTTGTGGGTAGGTCTTGCTGTATTGTGTGTGTCATCCTTTCGATTTGCCAAGGTAGAAAGAATAGGCTATTGTTTAGTGTTGGCACTTTATAAATCATCATTATTACCCACCAGGCGTTTGCTGTACAGTAAAGCTGTGCTACTGCCGCTGTTGACGGCCCATTTGGAGAAATATACTCCATGTTCCAGCTGCTTGGAGAATCCATCCACTTCATGTTGCTGTTTTAAAAGCTTCATACGCCGATCCTTTGCCAAGGCCTGTGAAATTCAGAAAAAAAACCAACAATCATCAATAAGAGATACATAAATTAACAAAATAATCTGCTAGTCTCACTGAAACACAAAATGGATTCACAATATCATTCTACAAATTTAATCACCAAGATAAAGGCATCTGTATTGTGCTTGTCTAATACAAAACCTACTTTGAAAATAAACAGTTAAAACAAATACATTTAAAACTTTGTGAACTTTCCCCCCCGTCATTCTGCTCCTTGTTTTCACAGACATCTTGATTCACCCTCATTTTTTAATTGAAACATTTCCACGAATATTTATAGGTAAAAAGTGGTACTGTGTTCAGCGTGGAAAAAGCAGGAGACCGGTCTAGTGCAAGTGATACCTTTATTTGCTGAGTAGCAGTTTGTACAGCAGATAAATTGCACACATTCATGACTCTGGGAAATGCAAATTCCTGATTAATCTGAATGCCACAGGAGGTGAAAATCTTATCACCAAGGTCAGTGTAAATTATTCTTTCGAGTCTATCAGAGAGGCATCTCTTTATAGTTGGCCAACTTACAAAGATTTATTTCCCTTTTGATGTGTTAATAGCTCCAGTAAATTCAGTGTGTGGATAGTTTGTACTTTGCAGTCAAAAATAGCCAAACATATTGAATCTATGGATTAAAATATGCCTTATGTGGAATAACGCAATATAAATTCCTCGTCATTGCTCAGGCTACAGTTCAGTGTGTTAAACTTGATCATTTTATCCTCTCAGATCTGTCTTTGAAAATGTCCTAGACTTGTCTTTTTTCCCCCCTTTCAACCCTTTTTGTAGGAAAATAAATCAAATATCAGTTTGGCATTCAATCTGAAATCCAATTTTTCTGCTAGGATTCAGTTTCCACAAAAAAACAATGTATTGAAGATGGGGGGGGGGGGGGGATGGGGGAGAATAAAAACACCACCATAAATGTACTGACCCAATAGATGGACTATCAATGAATGGCTGGGGAATGTTGGGAAATGTAACTCAACAGGTGGAACAACTGCATTTGCCCACCTCTATGACCTATACAGCTCCATTAATTTCCAGGTGGATTGTATATATATCTGGCTAACATGGTAACACGTTTTTCCATATTTTTAAAGCAGAACTATCACTTAGCTATACGAGTGCCCTTCACTGAATTGTTACTATAGGGGTAATCATTGAAATCCTATATAATAATTCGCTAGGATGTTTGTCAGAAGCAGTCATGCACAGTAGACACTTCCCAAACGCACAGAATGCTGGGAGTTCTGTGCTGGGAGCATTTCCGTGCTTTCGGGCAGTCTCTACAGTGCATGACTGCTTCGGCAGCAGGACGCAGAGCAGGACCGGGCTCTTAACATTGTCTAGACCTTGGCCTGTGTACACGGGCTTTTACACTAGTACTGTTATGTGTACACTAGTAATGTATAAGTGATGCAATTATTTGGAAACATAAGTTCTTATGAGAATCACCTCAAGAGTACAGTGCAGACATCTTACCAAAGAGGGACCTGGGCACCTGCACTGTCCATTCCTGCCTGTACCATGTGGTACAATGCAACTCCCCCTTTGGCAAATAACCTATCAGTGAGGAGACAGTGATGGACAGCTCAGGCGCACAGATCCCTCTTAGGCAAGACGTCTGCGCTGTCATCTTGAGGTGAGTCTCCTATGAACTTATGCTTCCAAATAATGCCTGCACTTAATAAACATAACAGGATTTCAATAATTACCGCTATACTAACAATTAACTGGGGGGGGGGGCGCTAAGATGGACTGTGTGCATCTTATTTTTGGAATGCTGTAAACTTTAACCCTTTGAGTGACAAGGAGATATCCAACACACCGCAACCTGTTGGACACCTCTCTAGCATTCACAGGGTTAAATATAAAACACTATACCAGACTGTGGTTCCATCACACTTAGAAAACCAACTCAATACAACCATTGCATTACCTGGAATAGGCCTTGTCTGCAGACACATGAACCATAACACAAACCTGCATGTGTGCAATGAACCAAGTGAAATATTACACAACTTTAAACCAAGTGCTGACAGGTCAGTGATACTCGCGCATTCTTAGAATCTTAGTCTGTCAGCTATATCAACTTACTTTAGTCTGGACGTTTTCTAGGTGGTGCACTTGTACTATTAGCTCAAAGGTAAAGTCTAACAACGAAATCCCAAGGAGTGGAAGAGTGTGTGAGTTTGTGTAAGTATTTTACCAGGAAGGATACATTGCGATTGCCTCTGATTTTCAAGTATGTCCTGGGGACTTGTTTTATCTAGCTTAGAAGGATGAAAGGCTGAGTTGACCTTAATGGTACTAGAACCTGCAACCCAGACATCTGAACAGATTCTACAGCAGGTGCATTTAACTTTCCTGAATGTCAGACATCTCCAATGCATTGTGAAGCAAAGCATTAAGACTTCAAGAATTCATAGGCAGAGTGCCAGAGGTATATCAAATGCATAGCAATGTATTTTAAAGGGTTAGTAATGTCCCCTTAGAAGTTGCTGCTATAATTGTAGATTTAAAGGGATAGTAATACTTCGTTTTAACTTTATTTTATTTTGTAGGCATTAAAAAAAACATGAAGAATGATACAAGTCTTATCTCTCAAACCTTTACGGTTTAAGAGATATTCACAAGCAAAGTTTCCCCCTCCCGCCCCTTTTTCCTAGTGTAAACCATCTCTTCTCAGTTGTGAATCTGGTTGTAAGACCAGACAGATAACAGCAGGGGACAATCTTCTTTGTATGAAAACAATGAAAGCCCCTCCCCCCTTGACAAGTTTTTCAGCTTTTTCCCTTATCTTAATTGAAGATTGTCCCTCTCTGCAGTCTACCTGGGCACCTCCCTTCTGATCTGGCTGAGCAGGCGGGGGATACTTTGCTTGTGAATATCTCTCAAACCATAAAGGTTTGAGAGATGGAACTTGCCCTAGTTTTTTTTTTTTTTTTTTTTTTAATTACAATATAGCAGCAACTTGAAAGCAGACATTACTATTCCTTTAATACAAATTAAATGAATGAGAATGTAGTGAATCTGTATTGGTTACCTAAGGTGCAGTTGGCTTGTACAGGTGTTCTAAATCAAAGTTTGTCTTAAACTACACATCAGCATACCCCCCACAAATGAAGGTCTCCTCTATGGTCCTAGTAAAACGAAGAGGAAAGATCTGCTGAAAGGGGAACTTTCCTACACAATTATGTACAAGTGGTTATTTGTTTACTTACGCAATGTACTACAAGGCACAGATGAAACTGGCATAACTTTGGTTACCCTTCCTTTACAAGTTAGCCGCTCGATCTTGCTAAAGCAACGCAAGTTGTGGAACGCGTAGATTATTATGCAAACAGCCTGTTTTTATTTTTTTTTATACAAGAATAACATTTTAATTCTCTTTTTGGGGGCGTCATGTGAATACTTTCGGTCCGAGTTGAGAACCTGAGAAATGAGTACAATACAGCTGCCTGTTTTGTTGGAGATCAGTATACGCCGCCTTCAACCACCATACCAAAGCAAGTGCACATTTGTTATTGTGAGAAAGGATTATTTTGCCTACTTGCTAAGGCACAGCTCTCACCCTCTGTATTTCTCTCTCTCTCTCTTTTTTTTTTTTTTTAATACAAAACAAACCATGCTCCTGCACATGCATTCGGGCCATTTTTAAGGAAATTGAAGTCATTAAAAATTTACTACACTGTGTGCACCAGTATGCACTGAAATGTCATATGCTCTAGTGACTAGCTTCAAAACTATGGTATTCTGGACACACCAACAAAGATATCCTTGCTTAAAGGGATAGTAATACTTCGTTTTAACTTTATTTTATTTTGTAGGCATTCAAAAAAAATGAAGAATGATATAAGTTTTATGTCTCAAACCTTTATGGTTTAAGAGATATTCACAAACAAAGTATCCCCTCCCTCCCCTTTTACCTAGTGTAAGCCACCTCTTCTCAGATGTGGCATGCAGTCCATAGACCAGACAGAAAACAGAAGGGGATAATCTTCTTCCTATGATAAAAATGAAAGCCCTGCCCCCCTTGACAAGTTTTTCAGGTTTTTCCCTTATCTTAATTGAAGATTGTCCCTCTCTGCAATCTACCTGGGCACCTCCCTTCTGATCTGGCTGAACAGGGGTGGGGGAGATACTTTGCTTGTGAATATCTCTTAAACCATAAAGGTTTGAGAGATAAGACTTATATCATTCTTCATGTTTTTTTAATGCCTACAAAATAAAATAAAGATAAAACGAAGTATTACTATTCCTTTAATCACAGGTCAGTAATATGTAAAGTTGAAATAAAGCATGTAGTTGATTCAGACATTACCTCCAGCTGATGTAACAAGGCTTTTCCCTTCTTATTAATCTCCACCATAAGAGTGAAAACCGCAACTTTTATATCTTGTTCCACCTGCTTTTGGTTCTGATTCACTTCAAGGATTCTAAAAGGGAAGGAAAAAAACAATTTTGTACTGGAATACAATAATATAAAGTGGCAATGGAGGGCTGTCATAAAAGGACAAAAGTGAAGCAATTCTGGGGAAAATAAAACAAAAATAATCCATTAACGGCTTTAAAGTTATAGTATTACATCTATTAAAGTCCAAGACTTCTTTACTCCTTTGTATCTAACACACAGCGCTATATTTTATTACTTACATATTTGTAGTTCAAGCACTCTCCAATCTGAAAGGATCCCCCTCCCGCCCCTTTCCCTGCGTCAGTGATCCGCTCAGTCTGGTCTGGATGGAGCGTGGAGAGGGACAATCTTCAGTAAAGCAAAAGGAAAATTCTTCCCTCCTCCTTCAAGAAGGCAGGGTTTTCCTTATACTTACTGAATGAAGATTGTCCCTCACTGCATCCGTCCGGTCCCACGACTGGATCTAATGGGAGGAGGCAAGAAGGGGCGGGAGGGGTATCCTTTTGGATTGAATAGCGCTTGAACTACAAATCTGTAATAAAGAAATACAGTGCTATTTGTTACAAAAAAGTAAAGAAGACTGATATCAAATTTAATAGAGGTATTACTATGACTTTAACCTGCTGAATACTAGTAATGTCTCCACCACATTGTTTTATAATGCGGTGGAGACCTCTCTAGCATTCAAAGTTTTTTTTGGTTTTTGTATTTTTAAATTGTTCCCTGCGATGCAGTTGGTTGGGCCAGAACTGCTGTAATTTTGCTTTTATACATATGCTCCTGAATACTTATTGTTTATGTGTGTACATCGTTAGGCAACGACCAATATTGCCATAAAGTGAATGAAATTGACTGCAATGCAGCAGAGGGTAATGTAATTGCCAGGAGAGTGCAATCTGCATACAAATTCCATCACGTCCCAGTTATATCCTTGGCTGCAAAACAAGAGCCTGTATCCAACGGAGAGAAGTGCAAGCACAGAGATAGATATTGGAGATCTGCATAGAACGCACATTTCCTCTCCGATTCATGCTCTTGTATATGCATGCAAACTAGTGGTTCTCAACTGTTTTCCGCTCAAGGCACTCCTTAACATGCATGGAATTTTCAGGGTACCCCTCACATTTTTTTAGGTTAATTTTTCTAATGACAGGAAAAATACATGAAGGTGTAGTTCTTATTTGCTCTCACAGCCAGAATGCCAACAAGCATATTGTTACATACATTAAAACATCAACACTTTTATCTATCTTCATGGAAAAAGTGGGGTTCCCTAAACTGGTGTCCACAGCATACCAATGTGCCACAACACCCTGGCTGGGAACCAGGGATACAAATAAAGGGGCCTTACTGAAAAAAAAAGCTATAAAGGAAAACATTCAGATTCACAGTGATTTAAATAGGTGTTTTAAGTCCTTAACGATTGTCAGTTCCGGCACTTAAGAGGATAGTAATGTTTCATAATAAAAAAAAAAAAAAAAAAAAGCAGCTCCGATTAATCTTAATAGTGTTTGGGCCATGGAAAGAGTTTCTTTCATAACTGTCCAAGAGTAATTGAATGATAAGGTTTCCCCCTTCCACCTCTTTTACTGATGTAACACTATTCACCTCAGAACAGCAAGACTGTCCGGATGGATCACAGAGGAACAATCTTCAGTGAACATAAGGGAAAAACCTATCAAGGGGGGCAGTTCTCTCATTGTTCTCACAGTAACAAGATTGTCCCTTGCTGCAACATCTGGTCAAGAGACCAGATTCCACATCTGAGGGGAGGTGGATTACACTAGGTAAAAGGGGCGGGAGGGGGATACTTTATCATTCAATTACTCTTGAACTACAAATCTGACAGTACTGAAATAATACTCTCCATGGCCCAAATACTATGAAGATTAATCTGACCTGCCTCTTTTTGTGAAACATTACTATCCTTTTAAGGACCGGTAATGGTCCTTAATCATGGAATTCCAGGTTCGCCTCCTTGAGCAAAATAAATTTGGTGCTTAAAGCGGCACTTTCATCTTATATAAAGTTGCCCTACAATAAATAAGTAGGTAGCAACTAGCCTTATAATATATCTATTACCTCTCAAAAGTACCGGATTGTAAAGAAATCCTTTATCTTCGGAGACTGACGGCCAGGTTACTGCAGTCTGAGACGTCAGTCCATTACGGTGCCTTTCGGCACACTGCAATGCTTCTCAGTGCAGACCGGGACTGACAGCGCAGGTACGCAGACAAGATGTCTGCACTGATGCTTGGCTTCCGGTCTCCTAAGATAAAGGATTACTGTACAATCGGCTACTTCTGAGAGCTAATAGATGTATTATAAATCTAGTCGCAGGGCGACTTTATATAACATGAAAGTTCTGCTTGAACAGCCACCCATGCGCCGGATCTGGCGATTGCTAAGGGGTTAGATACTGGAGGTCAGCAGCTCACTGTAAGCCTCAAAGAATTTTGGGAACTTTCATTTGTTCCCTATAATGCAGTTTATTTGCTCCAGAACTGCGACTCTTGCTTTCTGCACAAGGCGCCAGAGGTTGTACTCAATAGGCTAAAGAGAAAGCAGAAGAGGAGCAATTCTGGAGCAAACCAATTTCACCACAGGGGGAAGGTGGAAGTAACAAAAATTCTCATTCATGTAAATGCCGCTTTTAACACCTTGAATGAGTGAGAAGTCTCTGACACACTGCATTCACATGTGTAAGCTCCCCATTTAAGTTAATGGGAATATTTTTGTCCTCTATGGTGCAGTTGGTTTGCTCCAGAACTGTACCAATTTGGGACTTAGTGTCAAAAAAACTGCACTATCTGGGACAAATAATTCTCACTTACTTATATGGGGCGTTGAAAGGGTTAAAGGGATAGTAAACCCCCCGAAAAAGTTTAATCCAAATAACAGAAATAATAAAAACATACTTACTGCCCTCATTCCCATCTCTCAAACCGTTATGGTTTGAGAGATATAAGAAAATAAAGACCTCTGCTCCCTCCCCTTTCTGCCTGACGAGCTGTAAAGCTGTCAGAGGCAGAATCTGGTCACCCGACTGTAGTCGGCTCTTCAGGAGTGCTGTCATCTAGATATCTAACTATAATTACTTAATCGGTATGGTCTACAACGTGTGCCTGGTTTGCAAGCACACGTTGTAGACCATTCCGATGAAGTAAATATACTTAGATATCACGATGACAGTGCTCCTGAAGAGCCGCCGTCTGGTCCTGGAAGCAGGATCTCATGACGTCTGCAATACAGAGGTGGTCTTTATTTTCTTACATCTCTCAAACCATAACGGTTTGAGAGATGGGAATGAGAGCGTTAAGTATGTTTTTATTATTTGGCTTAAACTTTTTCGGGGAGTTTACTATCCCTTTAACCCTTTGAGGGCCAGAGGGGTGCTCAACGCATTGTTGCGTACCCCTCTGCCACTCACAGGGTTATAAAAGCTCTATTTAAATCAATGGTAATTCTTGTAACTTCACCCTGTGAACTTGGTTTGCTCCAAAACGACTCTTCTGTACTTGGAGCTCGGAGAGTTAATTTAATAAAGTCTAACGTATGGGTACACCGTATCCCTTTAATTAGGTTTCCTGTGCGCTTGGCAGACATAAAGCAATTACGTACGTACCGGTTTTGGATTTGGTCTCCAGTTAATTTGATGTACTTGTTCTTATCCATCAGTTTTGTAATCAGCGTGTCAATTATCACCTTCTGGCTCTGAAACGCTTCTTCAATAAACTGATACCTAAAAATGAAGAGGAATGAAATGATGCAAGCCAATACAGAGATGTACATTTTAAGCATAAACCCTTTGAGTGCCAGATGGAATGTCCAACTTATTGCAAATTAATGTGGTGCGCACCCCTATTGCCCTTAACCACCAGATAAGGAGCGTGGGCGGCCGTTAAAGCAGAACTTTCACCCTTCATAAAATCACCCTGCAATAATTAGGCATATGGTGACTAGCTTCATAATAGTGCTATTAGCTCTCATATGTACCCGGCTCTGAAGTAATCCTTATTCTTTGCAGACTGACGGCCAGGCTTCTTGCTTTAGTGCAGTCTGTGTGCCTGTGCCGTCAGTCCCTTCCGGTGCCTTAAGGCACAGTGCAATGCCTCCTAGAGGAGACTGACAGCGCAGGCGACACTAAAGCAAGATGTCTGCTCTGATGCTTGGCATCTGGTCTCTGAAGACTAAGGGATTACTTCAGAGCCGGGTACTTATGAGAGCTGATAGCACTATTATGGAGCTAGTCGCCATAGGCCTAATTATTGGAGGGTGACTTTATCGAGAGTGAAAGTTCCACTTTAAAGGACCATCCCACCAATGAATTCTGGGATGGCTAAGTGGTCTGCAGCCATGCTGCCATCCCATAATTCCATGACTTGCCAGGACCTTCACCAGTCCTGGCCCGTCTTGGGTCAACAAGGGGTTAAAGGGACAGTAATATTAAAATAATAATAAAAAATAAACACATGTTGTAGGATTTTTCCCACTGATTAAACCAACAGTACTCCCACTGTTGAAAAAGGTTTTATTAAAGTTATTAAAGTTCAAACTAATTCTTTAAGGTGCAGTATCACGTTGGCCAGAAATTGTACAACAGCGCTGTTGCTATACCACCCTATGAAGATTTATGGTCAACTGACAAGAGCTGTCTACAGGATGGTGTAGCAGAACAGCGCCACTGTACAATTTCAGGCCACGTAGATACTGTATCTAAAGGAATTTCAGGTTTGAGCTGTAATAACTTTTGAGTTAAACATTTTTTCATCAGTTGGAGTACCCTTGGTTTACTCTCGGGGGGGGGGGGGGTGTTTACATTTTAATTATTACCAACCCTTTTAAGGGTTAAACAGAAAGATGTTTAACCCTTTGAGTGCCAGACAGGTTACAGGGAACAAAACAAAACAAAAAAAAAGAAGAAAAGGACATTATTTATCTAACTGTACAAATGCTGGAACCTAGTGCATTACAACTGTTGCTGGACTAGGTCCTCTCATCATGCCCTGTAGCAGCCCCACTCGTACACATTAATATTAAATGGAAACCTATCACTCAGCTAATGCCCTACCTGAAGGTTTGTTCCCTTGGAAGCCTAGGCTGCACTGTGGGCCCAAGAAGTTCAGAGAGTGCCAAAAAGGTCAGCAGTGTGACCTGTATATATATCAGACTAATTGTGTAAGAAACAGCAACACTTCATAATAATGCATGCCCAATTACCCTTCTCTTTAAAGGGATAGTAATACTTCGTTTCATCTTTATTTTATTTTGTAGGCATTAAAAAAAAAAAAAAAAAAAACATGAAGAATGATATAAGTCTCATCTCTCAAACCTTTATGGTTTGAGAGATATTCACAAAGTTTCCCTTCCCACCCCTTTTACCTAGTGTAAGCCATCTCTTCTCAGATGTGGAATCTGGTTGTAAAACCAGACAGATAACAGCAGGGACAATCTTCTTCCTATGAAAACAATGAAAGCCCTGCCCCGCTTGACAAGTTTTTCCAGGCTTTTCCCTTATCTTAATTGAAGATTGTCCCTCTCTGCAGTCTACCTGGGCACCTCCCTTCTGCTCTGGCTGAGCAGTGTTACATCAGTAAAAGGGGCGGGAGGGGGATACTTTATCATTGAATTACTCTTGAACTACAACTCTGACAGAATTGAAATAACACTCTCCAAAGTCCAAATACTATGATGATTAATTAGAGCTGCTTTTATTATGAAACATTACCATGCCTTTAAGGACCAGAGAGGTGTGCCGAATGTTAATCTGCATTATAAATTTGTTCTAAGTGGGTTGCTTACCATAATCTTTAACTGGCACTGGATGGCATGACCACAGTGGCTTACATTCTTCTTGCAGGTCTCAAGAACTCCAAACCCCTCCCTCTGTAGGCTTCTTATGAAGCATTCAGAGAGAAGCGTTCTGGGTCCGAGTGCATACCCCTCTGTCAAGCAAAGGAGCAAACACCTTAAAAACCAAATGCTACAAGATGTAGATTACAAAATCCCTAGACATAGTTCCCCTTCTCATGATGTCAGCTGTAAAGCTGACAGAAGGAGATGCGTGTCGGCCGACATGAGGAGGATCTTCAGCACAGCCGCAATAGTGCGATTTAGAAAGAAATACTTCTTTGGAATGGTCTAAAAAGAGTGCTTGCAAACCAGATACACTTTGTAGACTGTTTGATATGGGTCCTTATTTTCCTCTACTCTGGTCTAACACCTTTATCCCCGGGGACTTCAGACGCCACACCGTTTCTCAGTATCTCATAGGGCTCGAGCGCTCGGAGAAAAAAATCACAACACGTGGACTCAAAGTTTGGTGCTATAATCTCTCTCTAATTTTATTGCTTTAATGCATGAGTTTATAAAAGGATATAAAATGGGTGGGAACCATATCATTAGGGGGTTTCCTCCCCAGATACAGGTCATAATTGATCATAGAATATAGTATACATAAGCATTATTATTTCACCAGGGGGCACTCTTGCCAAGTGTTTCAGATAAACAACACCTGCTATCAGTAAATGAGGAACTGAAACTATCCAATGAGGAACCTAAGGAACGGCTCAACACTTGGTCAAATGCCCTCCAATGAACGATAAGTCCCTAGAGGCCTAGTACACTGCAAAAACACACGTAATTTTGAGATATGTTCAAGCAATAAAAGCAAAAGTTAAACTACCTGTTTAAAATAACCTGTAATAACACCATAATTTGCTATGTTAAAACTCTACATTATTAACCCTATGCAGTGCTGAATAGAAAGCCAATGTGTTATAGCAAATATATATAAACCTGGTTATAGCAAATATTTCCCCTTTCACTGTTCCAAAGTAGTATTTCTTTTTAAATTGCGCTATTGCGGCTCTGCTGAAGAGCTGCTTGTCGATACCCAGACCAGGAACTCCTGCTTACAGCTGACGTCAGGAGAAGGGGGGGGGGGGGACATTAATGGAGGATATACCTCAAACCATAGCAGTTTGAGAGAGAGGAGTTGTGTCATATTGTTTATTTTTTTAACCTCTACTAAACTAAGAATTTTTTTTATGGTACATTACTATCCCTTTAAGATCCATGTAGCAGCAGTTATATATTGCTTCTCTTAAAGGGTAGTGAAGGCCCTGATCAATGTTAAAGGGATAGTAATGTTTCAAAATAAATGCAGATCCGATTATTCTTTACAGTTTTTGGGCCATGTACAGCGGTACTATCATTCTATACAATGTGCAGTTCCAGAGTAATTGCATTTTAAAAATGTCCCCCTCCCACCCCTTTACTTAGTGTAAGCCGCCTCCCCTCAGATGTGGAATCTGGTTGCCTGACTGGACACAGCACACAGCAAGGGACAATCTTCTCTCTGTGATTATAAGGAAAGCCCTGCCCCCTTGAAGGAGGAGGGAAGGTTTTTCCTTATGCTTACAGAAGATTGTCTCTTGCGGTTATCAATCCTGATGGTCTTGCTGTGCAGCTTTACATCGGTAAAACGGGCGGGAGGGGGATACTTTATGATTCAATTACTCTGGAACTACACATCGTAGAGAATGATACTGCTCTACATGGCCTAAAACTAAAAAGAATAATCGGAGAAGCATTTATTTTGAAATATTACTATCCCTTTAATTAGGATAAAATAAACTCAAAGTGGACCTGTCGCCTTGATTCAAGCTTGCACGTTTTGAAAACTTCAATAAACTGCCTGTAATTTTTGCTAAAATACCAGCAAATTTGCAGTTAAGGAGATATACATCCTTGCAACTGTATGCTAATGTATGCAAGTTGAGGTACCAATGACATTTCTTATGTTAATTAAGCTTTTCACTGACATTTATTATGCTAATGAAGCCTTTTCAGTGACATTTCCTATGCTAATTAAGAGTTTTCATTGACATTTTATATGCTAATCAAGTTCTGTGCTGCGCCAGGAGACTCACTTTTCCTATAAAGAAGTGTGAATGTTTCCTGAACTAGACATCTGCTGGACTTTTGGTTAACAAGACATATCGTCAGTTCTGAATTACGTTTTCAAATGCGTAAAAACAATTCAAGGAGACAGGTCCACATTACTTTTCTTCATCTCCTTTTGTATAGGTTGGGTGATGGTCAGTTGGACTCTCCTATCTCCAGCCATCTGAGTTGTCTATTCATCGGTGTCTGAGCACAGACAAATTTTCACCAAGAGCAAAGTTAGGGATGGGTTCCATTGCAGGGGATAATGAATATTTGTTTTATTTAAAGGGATAGAAATACTTGTATTAAAGTGGAGGTCTGAGTCTTCTTTATTTTTAACACAAGCTATATTTCAATACTTACAGTTTTGTAGTTCAAGCACTATTCAATCTGAAAGGAACCCCCTTCCTTTTGGCCACCTTTCACCAGATGTGGAATCCGGTCCTGGAACCGGACGGATCACAGTGAGGGACAATCTTTAGTCAGTAAAAACACTTGATGGAAGGAGGGCAGGATTTTCCTTTTGCATAACCCCTTATGGACTACATGACGTACTATGACCGTCACGGTTCTTATACCCTTAAGGACCAGTGACGGTCATAGCACGTCACATACTTTTTACTTACAGAGCTCTACCGGGAGCACTGTAAGTAAAAACGTGGCCTAAAATTGACCGCTCCAAGACTGGAGCGCTCTCTTGGACCTCAAAGTGGTGCGCCAGTACGCGTAACAGGTCACATGTACCGGCGCGTCGGCAAGGATCAAAGCGGTCCTTGAGGGAAGGTAACTTCCCTAGACCGCTGGTCCTTAAGGGGTTAATGAAAATTATCCCTCGCTGAGCTCTATCCCGACCAGACCTAAGGCAGAGTGACGCAGGGTAAAGAGGTGGGTCCTTTCAGATTGATTAGCGCTTGATCTACAAAACTAAGTATTGAAATGTAGCACAAAGTGTTAAAAAAAATAAAATAAAATAAATGAAGAGTAGGACCTCCACTTTAATACAAGTATTATGATCCCTTTAAACAGATATCAACAGGAATTTGTGAGATAAAACCAAAGATAATATGTATCACAAACAAATGTAATCGAACTTCTGGATGGTTGAAGTAACCATCCATTTTTCATGTGCAAAAAATAGTCATGTGCAAAGTTGTGCAACTCCTTGCAGAGTTTACAAGACTAACCACAATGCAAAACTATCTTTGAATGAAACAGTGTCTGCACATTTTAAAGGGATAGTAATGTTTCACAAAAACAGCAGCTCCAATTAATCTTCATAGCATTTGGGCCATGGAGAGCGTTAGTTCAGTACTATCAGAGTTGTAGTACAAGAGTAATTGAATGAAAGTATCCCCCCTCCCATCCCTTTTACTGATGTAACACTGCTCACCTCAGAGCAGCAAGACTGTCCAGATGGATCGCAGAGAGGGACAATCTTCAGTGAGCATAAGGGAAACACCTGTCAAGGTGGGTGGGGGGGGGGGGCAGGGTTTTCCTTATGATCACAGCAAGAAGATTGCCCCTTGCTGTGATCTGTCCGGTCAGGAGACCAGATTCCACATCTGAGGGGAGGCAGCATACACTAGGTAAAAGGGACGGGAGGGGGATACTTTATCATTCAATTACTGTTGAACTACAACTCTGACAGTATTGAA
The DNA here is from genome assembly GCA_037306005.1 of Rhinophrynus dorsalis. Lineage (NCBI taxonomy): Eukaryota > Metazoa > Chordata > Amphibia > Anura > Rhinophrynidae > Rhinophrynus > Rhinophrynus dorsalis. The sequence goes on along the minus strand of CM074721.1, from coordinate 34,031,683 downwards.
ATAACAGGGCTTATAAGTCCTTTGCTACTAGCCAGACCTGAAAAGTTACTCGCCACTCCAAGCCAAAACATACCCAACAGGGCTGAATTTCTACTCGCCAGGGCTAAATTTTCACTCGCCATTTGCTGGTGGCGAGTGGAAATTTCGAGCCCTGGAAATAACACTCTCCATGGCCCAAGTACTATGAAGATTAATCAGAGCTGCTTTTTGTGAAACATTACTATCACTTTAACTGTGTTTGAAGGAAAAAAAAAAATCTGCCCAAAATAGAGAAAAAGACCAGAAGGTAATATTTACATCCAATGTCTCCTTTCATATAAATACATTTATTTAAAGGGTCAGGAAAAGGTTAATGGGAAGGGACTGTATCAGTGCAGGAAGTTATCAGACCGCTATACCTCACGTTCCCATAGCTTAGTACTTTTCCATTTCCCCAGCAGATCTCCAATCTACAGGGCTCTGTGGCATCAGCTCTTTTGGAGAAATAATATTGCTATCCTCTATTGAAACCGGTGTCAGCAAATTTACCAAAATGGACTTCAATGGATAGGACAAAAGCCTCTCAGACGCACAGAGTCAGTCACCCAGCCCTGCTGAACCACAGAGGGGAATGGAGGGATAATGTCAGGTTTAAGTTCTGATTCTGTTCTCCTCTGGCACTCAGACTTAAAGGGATAGTAATGTTTCATAATAAAAACAGCTCTAATTAATCATCATAGTATTTGGACTTTGGAGAGTGTTATTTCAATTCTGTCAGAGTTGTAGTTCAAGAGTAATTCAATGACAAAGTGTCCCCCTCCCGCCCCTTTTACTGATGTAACACTGCTCAGCCAGATCAGAAGGGAGGTGCCCAGGTAGACTGCAGAGAGGGACAATCTTCAATTAAGATAAGGGAAAACCTGTCAAGGGGGGCAGGGATTTCATTGTTCTCATAGGAAGAAGACTGACCCTTGATGTGAGCTGTCTAGTCTATGGACTGGATCGGTGGTTCTCAACCTGTGCCCTCAGTGGCTACTAACAGGCCAGGATTTTAGAATTTCCTAAGAACACAGGTGAGGTAATCAATATGACCAAGCCTCTGATCTGTTCTAGCAGGGAAATTCCTAAATCCTGGCCTGTTAGTGGCCACTGAGGGCACGGGCTGAGAACCTCTGGACTGGATTCCACATCTGAGAAGTGGGGTTTACACTAGGTAAAAGGGGTGGGAGGGGGAAACTATCGTTCAATTACTCTTGAACTACAACTCTCACACTATTGAAATAACACTCTCTGTGGCTCAATTGCTATGAAGATTAATTGGAGCTGCTGTTTTTTGTGAAACATTACTATCACTTTAAAATATACACTACTAGTGTAAAAGCCTGTGTACACGGGCCAAGGTCCGGGTAATGTTAACCCTATGAGTGCCAGAGGGAATGTGTTGCGTACTGTTCTGGCACTCAAAGGGTTAAGCAGCTGCTACTTCACTGCTGCACATGATGCAGTCTTGCGTTGCCTCACTCACGCGATGCAATCATGAGCAATAAAGACTTACCGAATGTGGGTAGTCTCTACTGCGAATGACTGCATTGTGACAAACATCCTAGAGAATGATTATATAGGATGTTTATAGGAGTTGGTTTCTAGAGTACTCTATAACACATTGTCGATGTACTAAAAACAGACTGAGCATTATGACCCACAGCTATTGGCCTGTCAGGGACAAATACAATTTCCTATGGATTTAAATGCACAAGATTATGGGGACGAACCCCACCCCCTACAAAGTACACTAGCCATATAAAACTTGTGTATATTTACATTTCTGAAACTGATCAAAATGCCCTGTCTCCAACAAGGAATCACTAATCCTACAGCATTTCATCTGCATTCCCATAATTCTTTGCATCAAAGTGCAAGTTGAGAGCACGCAGTTAAAGGGATAATAATGTTTCACAAAAACATCAGCTCCAATTAGTATTTGAGCCATAGAGAGTGCTATTTCAATACTGCCAGAGTTGCGGTTCAAGACAATTGAATGATAAAGTTCCCCCTCTCGCGCCTTTTACCTAGTGTAAGCCATCTCTTCGCAGATGTGGAATGCAGTCCATAGACCAGACAGATAACAGCAGGGGACAATCTTCTTCCTATGAGAACAATGAAAGCCCTGCCCCCCTTGACAAGTTTTTCAGGTTTTTCCCTTACCTTAATTGAAGATTGTCCCTCTCTGCAGTCTACCTGGGCACCTCCCTTCTGATCTGGCTGAGCAGTGTTACATCAGTAAAAGGGGAGGGAGGAGGATACTTTGTCATTGAATTACTCTTGAACTACAACTCTGACAGAATTGAAACAACACTCTCCAAAGTCCAAATACTATGATGATTAATTAGAGCTGCTTTTATTATGAAGCATTACTATCCCTTTAAGCTAAAAGACCCAATATAAAAAAAATGGCTGCATTGTGTGCACTCATTTCCATGCTCTTGAAAGAAATTGTGGGAATGCAGTAGAAATGCTGTATAATTAGGCATTCCTTGCTGGAGAAAGGTCCATTTCATCTGTGCCAGACCTGTAAATGTACATAAGCATATTGCGTAAGTACTGCAGTCAGCACGGTGGAGTGATTATTGTTTTTTGTTGGTTTTTTTTTGTTTTGTTTTTTTGGCTAATATAACATTTTAGATTGTGTGGCATACTGACTGGATTCACTAGCATGAGTCAGGCAAGTAGCCCTAAACTCAAGAAGGCGGTAACAGCTGTCTGTGGGTAAGATGAATGGGTCATACATTTCCAGCACATGGTCTGCAAAATATGTTATGACAGGAGCGAGCATAAGGTAGGGGACGAATATTGATGTGGGCTGGGAATCTAAAAATGTCAGAACTGTGCTTTCAATTACATGTTGCCGCAAAGAATCTTGGTTATGCTGAAAACAGCTCAAAGTGCTCTGTTTCAGACACGTAAATGCACAGACAAGTGCATTATAAAGGACAGATTTAAGAGGGGATTTTAACCCTTTTTAACAAGTCTCTGACACCTTTCAAAAGCAGAGCAATGGTGATATCTCTGCTGCCTTCAGCCCCTTGGCTGCTATTCAAATTATTGGGAATTTTCATTTGTTCCTTATGTCGTATTGCTTTCCCCAGAACTTTTGTCTTTATACATAAGCCCAATATTTTAGCAATTTTCTACTAAATGACCTCCACTTCAGTGGAAGTTGGCAACTTGGACAAGGAAATGCAGGATCTTATGCAGTAGTAAGGCGAAGACTGGCCATTCCGGAGCAAACCAAATGCACTGTAAAAGGAGATATAAAATTCACTGCCAATTTAAATGAAAGGGATAGTAATACCTGCAATTTACTAATCCCCATATTGTAGCTTTGTTAAAAAGAAACTTATTGCCCCCAGTGTCATCTCTCAGACCCTTATGGTTCGATATGATAGCGCTCAAAGTACCCTCCCCCTTCCCTGACTGAACACTGTCCGCAGGGGAAGCTGTCGTACGACAGTCTTACGTCCATCAGGTGGCTCTGCAGCTGAGCAGAGATCACGTTTATAAAAAAAAAAAAGAAGTCTTTCACTAAAACGGTCTTCTACGTGTGCTAGCAAACCAAGCACACGTAGAAGACCTTTTCAGTGAAAGATTTCTTTTTTGTAAACGTGATCTCGGCTCTGCTGCAGAGCCGCCTGATGCAAGTAATACCAGATATCCCTGAAGTCAATGAGTCAGGGAGGGGGGAACTTTGAGCGCTATCATCTCTCAAACCATAAGGGTCTGAGAGATGACACTGGGGGCAATAAGTTTCTTTTTAACAAAGCTACAATATGGGGATTAGTAATTTGCAAGTATTACTAACCCTTTAAACTTTTTAACACCCTAAGTGTTAAAGAGGTCTCCAACGCAAGACCTCTTAGCATTCAGGTTGTTAAAACAGCTATATTTATACCAATCAGAATTTTTAGTGCTCCTCTGTAGGGCAGCTGGTTTGCCCCAGAACTGAGCTACTTTTCTTTAGGACACTAAGCAAATTTTTTGGATATCCCGGTTAGTATTCTTTATTTGTATAGCTGCAACTTATTCCGCAGCACTGTACAATATGGATAGACATGCAGAGGTATTAAATAGTACAAATGGAAAACAAAATGATCAGAGAGCCCCCTGCTGGTGAGAGCTTCCAGTCTCGCGAAAAGTAGGTGGGACACAGAAGGAGTAAGTGCTATGGGATGTAAGTGCCTCCTGCCAGCTACATTTCATTTGTAGTGTTAAAAACTCAGTTTAAATAAATGAGAATTTAGAATATTTATTTGTCCCCTTTGAGGCCAGTTGGTTGATTGTAGAAAGAAAAACATGGGAAATTCTGCAAAAGATCTCAGGTATTTCTCTTTAAATCCCTGTATAAAGGTTGTATTAAAGGGATAGTAATGTTTCATAAAAAAAGCTGCTCCAATTATTCATAGTATTTGGGCCATGGAGAGTGTTATTTCAGTACAGTTAGAGTTGTAGTTCAAGAGTAATTGATTAAGTATCCCCCTCCCGCCCCTTTTACTGATGTAACACTGCTCACCTCAGAGCAGCAAGACTGTCCGGATGGATCGCTTAGAGGGACAATCTTCAGTGATCATAAGGAAAAACCTGTCATGGGAGGGCAGTTCTCTCATTGTTCTCACAGTAAGAAGATTGTCCCTTACTGTGAGCTGTCTGGTCAAGAGACCAGATTCCACATCTGAGGGGAGGCAGCTTACACTAGGTAAAAAGGGGGAGGAGGGGATACTTTACCATTCAATTACTCTTGAACTACAACTCTGACAGTATTGAAATAACACTCTCCAAAGTCAAAATACTATGATGATTAATCACAGCTTTTTTTTTTTTTTTTTTTTTTTTTTTTTTTTTTTTAACATTACTATCCATTTAATGTAAAATCTAGCGCTGGGCACATGCTCAATCACTATTTTCAGTTTGGAGTTAGAAGGAACTTGGGGGGGGGGGTGGGATCTACTCACACTGAAAACAGAATGCAACGAGATGTACCACCACTCTATTTACTCCCACTCCACACCCAACACTAATCCTATTGGTTGCCAAAGCAACAAAAAACACACGAGTCAGGAAACAAAATAAATGACTGATAAGGCAGAAAAAGTAAATATTGACTTAGTTAGAAGGAAGCGCATACCGCAAGTAGAGAGAACAAAAAAAACAAAAAACATAGCAGTTATCAGGGACGACAGCTACTTGAAGAAAATGAACAATCTTACAAACAATGCTTTCTAAGAATATCCAAGAAAAACTGCTTCAGTTGAAGACTTTGAATATACAGTAAAACATTATGGAAACAGTTAAAGTTATAAGATTTTTTCTGCAAAATAAAATTGTACTCACACTGCTAATTTACATCCAAATGTCATGACTGCACAATCATGCATGGTCCGGGGGTGGGGTACAATAGTGTACACAAACGTCATCTGTGATCACAGCCGCATTGGAGATTACAAATTTCCATGACTTGCTAGGTTCGTCACCGGGTCCTTAATATCCGGACACGTGACACATCACACGTCCCTGAAAGGGATAGTAATGTTCCACAAAAAAAGCAGCTCCGATTAATTATCATAGTATTTGGGCCATGGAGGATGTTATTTCAATACTGTCAAGGGCGACAGGGTTTTCCTTATGATCACAGTAAGAAGATTGTCCCTTGCTGTGAGCTGTCCGGTTAAGTCAGGGGAGGGCTGGCATTTTGTGGCCTGGAGGGCAGCTACAATCAAGTGGCCCGGTTTTACTATCATTCCAGCCCTCTGTCCCAGTCCACCCTCTTTTGTTAATTTTAAAATTGCATTAACCCTTTCAGTGCCAGAGGGGTATGCCACGCATTGCGAAACAATGCGTGGCATACCCCCCTGTCACTCAAAGGGTTAGTGTTGTGAAGTAAGGCAAGCAATACCACAGAGCTTACAATTGAAATGGGGTTACACTGGTGCAACTACATAGCTTACAATGTAAGTGAACTAGAGATACCATATATCTTACAAGAGAAATGTGATGTGCTACTAATGTAGCTCTACTTGGATTGTAGCTCCATTTCAATTGTAAGCTCTGTGGTATCACTACTGTAGCTACATTTTCAGCAAAAAGGGTGAGTGGCCCACCAGCCCAGACATATGACTGGTCCAGGGGGCAATTGCCCCCTGCCCACCAGGCCAGCCCTCCCCTGGGTTAAGTGACCAGATTCCACACGTGAGGGGAGGTGACTTACACTAGGTAAAAGGGGCGGGAGGGGGATATCATTCAATTACTCTTGTACTACAACTCTGACAGTATTGAAACACTATACATGGCCCAAATACTATGAAGATTAATCAGAGCCGCTTTTTTTTTTTTTTTGGGGGGGGGGGGGAGGGGGCATTACTATCTCTTTAAGGGGTTAAAAATAAACAAATTTTCTTTTGTTCTAAGGAGGGATCACTGTACCTATAATTTACTATGGAGAGCTGTAGTCTGTCTCCTAAGCAATCTCATAGCGTGCATTATTAACACTGAATGCCTGAAGGGTAAGAAACTGAAAAAACATCCCTTGGGCACAAGTTGACAATGTTGCTAATAGCTTGACTAAAATATATAAATATGTGCATGTCTGAGATGTATGCAAGAGACTGAAAATATGCGGTCTCTCCTACTAACTTTCTTTTTTATCAACTGCGTATGTTCTGGCTTGGTAAAATGTAACCAACATCAAGGTTTGTATACATATTGCTGTACAAGAGTGTTGGCTGTGTTTTGCACACACCACTTTGTGTATAAATTAGTAACTGTTGCACACAATGCTTATGGCATGGAAGAATAAATAGCTGTGACGTCCACTTCTTGGCAGAAGCTCTTCTGGAATGAGAGCAACAACTCTGTGTCCAGCTGATTACACTCTCGTTTATGGGTGTTGGTCTGCAAAACCATGGAGCTTTCCCATAAGCAAAGTACAAATAAGTCTACTTTATGGCTTGATGACTGTTTCAGTGTGTTACTTGTTCACTCTGGAATCCAAAGAATCTTGTATGGTTTTTAAGTCAGATGTAATCACATTTGAATGAAAACGTTTACTGCTCCTTTAACCCATGTACCCCCTCTGGCATTAAAAGGGTTAACCCACTGAGTAACAGTGGTGACCAATGCATTGCGTTTGCTATGTTTCTGGAACGCAAAGGGTTAAAGCGTCCAAATAAACTTCAATGTGTATATTTTTAGTCTTCATTAAGAGCTACCCATATCCCTTGGTTCACTATAGAAATGTTGGCCTCTAGTTGGCGACCAACCAAAGGGAGAGTTAAAAAGGTCGCCTGCATATAAACAGCGACATCTGTGCCTTAAGTATTTGAGTGGCAGATGGATCCGCAACGAGCAATGTGTTGCAGACCCCTCTGAAACTCAAAGGCTTAAGGCACAGATGGTGACACTTAAAACCTTTTGATGCAGGCACCATTCTGATCTGTGACATCAGAATGTTGCCTTTTTGATGCAGGCGATATTCTGATGTGGCCGTTTTTATATGCATGAGATATTTTTAACTCGCCCTTTGGTTGGTCGCCAACTAGAGGGAGACATCCGTGGTCCTTAAAGGGATAGTAATACTTCGTTTTAACTTTATTTTATTTTGTAGGCATTAAAAAAACATGAAGAATGATATAAGTCTTATCTCTCAAACCTTTATGGTTTATGAGATATTCACAAGCAAAGTTTCCCCCTCCCGCCCCTTTTACCTAGTGTAAGCCATCTCTTCTCAGATGTGAGTCTGGTTGTAAGACCAGACAGATAACAGCAGGACACTCTTCTTTGTATGAAAACAATGAAAGCCCTTCCCCCCTTGACAGGTTTTTCAGCTTTTTCCCTTATCTTAATTGAAGATTGTCCCTCTCTGCAGTCTACCTGGGCACCTCCCTTCTGATCTGACTGAATAGGGGCGGATAGTTTGCTTGTGAATATCTCTTAAACCATAAAGGTTTGAGAGATAAGACTTATATCGTTCTTCATGTTTTTTTAATGCCTACAAAATAAAATAAAGATAAAACGAAGTATTACTATCCCTTTAAGGGACTGCAAAGTACATGCGCGGCCAGTCCTTAAGGGGGTTAAAATGGGGCTTTAAAACCCCTTGAATGCTAGCGGACTCAACTCATTGCTGTTCAATACGTTTGGAGACCTCTAGCATTCAAAGGTTTACAAGCCCCATTTAAAGGGGAACGGTCACCTCCTATTAAGTAATACTTATTTTATTCTTCGTCCCCAATACAGGTCGAATCATTTTCTTGTATCACTAATTTTATAGAGAAATAAGTTTCTAAAGTGTTAACACAGGATGTCACATCAGGCCTCACCGAATACAGCTCTGTACCACAGGCTGTCAGCTGTCTCCTCCTTTGTTGAGCCTCGTTCTCCTCCATGTGACCTCTAGCTTGCCAATGAGAACGTGCCATGTCACAGAGGATTCCAGAGTCAGACAAGGTGGAGGAGGGAACAAGACTCCAGGGCAGGAGAAGACTGCCAGCCAGTGGTATAGAGATGTACCGCAGCGAAGCCTGATAGGAAGTCCTGCGGTAACACTTTAGAAGCGTATTGCTCCATAAAATTAGAGATTTCAAAAAAATGATTTAACCTGTATTGGGGACAAAGAATAAGTATTACTTTATAGTAGGCGAGACTTCCCCTTTAAATACATGGGATTTTAATTTCTCCCTATGGTTCCCCAATCCATTGTGCATCTTCAGCTTGATAAATAAGGCCTTAACCTTTTAAGGACCAGAGGGCTGTGCAAAATATTGCAGATATACGCTGCACACCCACTTTGTGGGCTGCCTTAGATTACTACCGCACTATATTATATATTTATCCATTATTGTTTTTTTTACCGATGCATTCTGGGATGGCAATGTGGTGTGCAGCTGCGCTGCCATCCCAGAATTCCATGACGTCACCGGTCCTTACAAACACTGATGACTGTCCTGGCACATCATCTGTCATTAAGGGGTTAAAGGGCTTAGTAAATAAGCTATTTTTCATACAATGCCAGTCAGAAGGGAAATTACATCACACAAAAGGTGCTGACATCAGGGACAAGATTCCGGTAGCTGCTACTGACAATGGGTTAAGCAAAGGGAAACCTTGAATCCCCTTCTGTGAAAGTAGAGATGTAACAAAGCTAAATAAACCAATTTCAACTAAACTAAGACCAACATAGTACTACATCAATAACTAAAAATACAAAGATTAATATGTGACCAGTTTGCACTATGGATACATAGTCATTTATATGTTATGAACATTCAAAACAGCTATGCTCTTAAGGGAGCTTACATCCTGAAAGTCCAATGTGACAGGAAATGACTCAGCAATTGGTATCACATTCTATGGAGACCAGTTGTCAGTGACTCACCTCTACCATAGAATGCAACAGAACACCACGTTAGGAGAAGGGAAGGGAGGGGGGAACTTTACATTTGACTCTCTCTCAAACTGTAAAGGTTTGAGAGAGTATTTGTGCCATATAATTTATTTTTTTAAACTCTACAAAACAAGAATATTTTCTTTATGGGACATTAGTGTCCCTTTAAATTAGTCCGCCCTTCTCGTGGAAACCAATAGATTCTAGCAGAGTAAGAAGGGGGAGAGATGATTTTCTGGAAATGCAAATAATTAATGATGCAGCATTATCTGACCAAGTCAGAGAACAAAGCTCTGTGGAGACAATTCCCCAACTACTAAATCAATTATCTCAAACTATAAACCTGTTTGCACAACAGAAAGCACAATGCATATGAAGTTTACATATAGACATAGTAAGGCTGTTTAGGTAACTGATCCACTTTAACCCTTTCAGTGCTTGGGGAGGAAGGAAATTACTGAGCAGTGTCAGTGAGTGGAGAATAAAAGGTAGAGCTAAGACAAAGTTAAGAATTTAATTAACATTATAGTTTTTTAAATAAAATAATAAAAAAGGCTGATAAATGTTAAGGTCCTCAAAATCAACATTGTTTCTAGGAGATGGCGTCCCTTTAAAGGGACAGCAATGCCTCAAACAAAATAAAATGCAGCTCCGATTCGTCTTCATACTAGTCGTCCCACGTAGGACTGCATTTCAGCCCTTTCCCCTGCATCGCTCTGCCTCTCCAAGCTGGTCTGGATGGAGCACGATGAGGGACAATTTTCAGTAAGCATAAGGAGCTGCATTGTGTTTGAAATATTACTATCCCCTTTAGAGCAAAAATAACTTTATGCAGTTTCAAAATTCAGTGAGGCCAATGTACTAATAAGAACCACATTAATTCTAGGGAAAACCAACCTGTACCCTAGGGAACAAGTGTTAAAAATAAATAAATAAAAAATACAACAGATTTACTTTATTTATTTTTTAAACTAATTTTTAAGGATCGATAAAATTGTAGAGTGGGAAAAAAGTTTGAAATGTATTTGGCTATGAATGAATAAGTTCTGAAGCGCATCAAGGGGTTAACGGCTTATATGTTAACCCTTTGTGTGCCAGAGGTATCCAACACATTGTGCCTATCTGGCACTTGACAGGTTAAAGGAGGTCTCCAAAGTAAAACAATGCATTGGAGACCTAGCTTTCAAGGGGTTAAGCTCCAATTAAATTGAGGGGTATTTAACACTGTGTTATTGTATAATGGGTTGCTTCTGTTTTTAGTAGCCAGTCTCAGTGACATCCTACAGCAGCAGCTCACTGGAGCAGTGACGGAAGCTACCTGTGTTCCTTGTGTTCCTGAAGCTGACAGTCCCTGCAGGTCAGTTTGTCACAGGTCTCACAGTAAAGCTTCAGCTGCTCCTTCTTGTGGAAAGGGCAGAAAACAGGACGTTGACTATTCGCTCCGACAGCTTCTGGGAAGAAATGGTGTCAATCAGCAATATAAATAATAATATCAATGTTCCACCACTCTTATGCAAGACGGGGGTGTCTGTTCTTAAAGGGTTAGAAAAGTTTTCATATAAATAAATGTAATATTGCAGCTATTACAAAAATAAACTAAACGATCCCAGAGATATACGATGCTATAATCCTCCCCTCACTCCCCTTTTATGGACTGTAAGCTAACAGCAGGAGATCCTGGTCCTGGGACAAGCAGGCAGCTCTTTAGCAGAGCCAAAATAGCACAATGTAAAAATAAATAATTCATTGGAACAGTCTACAAAGTGTGCTCTTGCAAACCAGAAACACTTTGTAGACCGTTCCAATGAAGTATTACTTTTTACATTGCGGAATTTCCGCTCTGCTGAAGAGCCGCCTCGAGTCGTGCGACACTCATCCCTGTCAGGAGGGAGAGGGAACTTTAGCATTGTATATGGGATCGTTTAGTTTATTTTTGTAATAGCTGCAATATTACATTTATTTATATAAAGACATTACCAACCCTTTAAGGGCATCAAACAGGACAGGATGTAATGTGATGGTCAATCTTCTTGTGCACTTGAAGAAAATGTAAATAAAAGAACTAATTTCCTAAACTATACATCTGCTGGACTTTTGGAAAACACAAAACATAGGTAATTTGGGGAAAAAAAAAAAAAAGAAAAAAAAAAAAAAGTGACCGATCCACTTAAAGGGTGACATTGTTCACACCTTGCTCAAAATCATTAAAGGGATAGTAATGTCAACATCCTATATAATAATTTGCTAGGGTGTTTGTCAGAAGCAGTCTTGCGCAGTAGAGACTGTGCATGTTCGGGCAGTCTCTACTGCACAAGACTGCATTGCGTGGAGCAGTGAGTTAGTGGCCGCTTACCCCTTTGAGTGCCAGAGGGGTACACAACGCATTGCCCGGACCTTGGCCCGTGTACACGGCCTTTTACACTAGTATAAAGTTATATTAGATTGTTCATTGTAATTTTATATAGTGCATACCACGGTTTGAAATGTCCTTATCTTTTTTTATTTTGCTTTTAACTTGAGTTGAAAGTCCCCCTTTCCACTATGTCCGTCATAGTTCCCTAATATATGAAAGCCGGTTTGGACGGATTGCAACGATGGACAATATTGTGTCAGCATAAAGAAAACTCTGCTCCCCTTAGTTAAGAGGAGGGGTTTTCTTACACAGACACAGATAATATTGTCCCTCAATGAGATCTGTCCAGTCAAGCGAACAGCTTTCAGATCGGAAGGAACTAGGATGGATAGTGGAGACTTTCAACTCAAATGAAAAACAGAATACAAATATAAGGACATTTCAAACAAACTGTTTTATGCATTATATAAAATTATAATGAATAATCTAATCTAACTTTATAAGTGGACATTACTATCCCTTTAACATATAATTCAGGGTGGATAAAATCGGATTTAAAAAACAAAAAAACAAAACAAAAAAAAAACTTTATTCAAATCAAATTTATTTTAATGAAATGCTTTTGGAGGAAAAATCTAAAGATAGTTTTCTATTTAAGACACATTATAGTTTCAAGGTTATTCAGCATGAAATAGAGCTTAGTTATGTACCTGAGGCTCTAAATTATATTTTATGTTATATTTTATTATATGTTCCAAATATGAGTGATTAATCTATTAAACTAAAATCATTTCTGATATTGCCGTTTTACTAATCTGACAGGTTATATTCTAAATACGACTTCTTCACTTGATTGTTTTAACTACCAGCAAGAATGAGTTTTTACATTTAAAAATCATGATTTAAATATAGTCTGACTAGTTATTTAAATCATGATTTAAATAGATTTGATTTAAATCAAATCCACCCCGATATAAATTGGATAAAGGAACTGCTCCCTAGCTAGTCCTGACGCCCAGGTCTTCTGCACCAGTCAGGAAATGTGATCAGTCTAACCATACAGCCCTTATAACTGGAAACTCGAATCTTTCTACAGATTTGATTTACAAAAGCTAAATGCAGCTAGGCAGGGGTAGTTTTAGAAGCACAAAGAGGCTGACGGCAAAAAAAACTCTGCCTAGCTGCATTTAGCTTTTGTAAAACAAATCTGGAGAAGCACTGTTTTTACAGTCTATTACCCAGAACACGATTCATTGGGATGCCTTCACTAATAACCTTGGCTGAATTCCCTCCTGGTGCTGATCACCTGATTTTAGTAAAAGTAAAGGTGTTGCCATCTAAAAACCTTGATATCTATAAACAAATGTAAAACAGCAATCTGGTCATACTTTTAAAACTAAACAGAAAGTGTTGCCCTAGAGGAAAGGATCACGGGAACATGTACGTTTGCGGCTTTGCCTGCTATAAGCAGCTAGTGGCTCTGTTGATTTAAAAAAGATAAAAAAAAAAAAAAAAAAAGTGCTGTCTAGCTGCATTTAACTTTTTTGTAAAACAAAATTGGAGAAGGTTTCTGGTTACAGGTAAGCCGAGCGCACTCCCTGACAAGTGCTGTGAGCATGGTCATTGGGACTAGCTATGGAAAGAGATGGGATCCTGCATCCAATTACATAACCATCTGAATGCCAGAGAAGTGAGCGATGTCACATCTGGCATTTAAAGGGTAATGAAAAAAATTAAACATGTTCAGAAACCCCATTAAATGTTAGATGACCATAGAAAAGGACAACGAAATTCAACATCTGAAGACATAAAAATAGAAAGTGCGTCTTGTTATAGTTTCATTTTTAATTAAGCAAACACCACCACCCAAAAAAAGAGAGGTCTGCTTTAAATGCTTACAGTTAAGTTACTTAAAGTGGAACTATCACCTTAATTTAAAGTGGATCTATCACATATAGATAAGTAATGCTCATTAGATGGAGCATTTAGCAAAAAAGTTTAATATGTTAAGGTTTAAAAAAAAAAAAAAAAAAAAAAAAAAAAAAAAAAGTATCTGCACAAAAATTCAATTTTAAAACGAGCCCAGCAGCCTACTTCTTGCTTGCAGCTCTGCCTCTGCTCCCGTCCCACTACCCAGTATCCTCCGATGACGGAGGCTTTCTCTCTCTAAGCTGGAGCGATCTCATTGGCAGAGATCGATATCTAGCCAATGAGATTGCTCCAGCTTAGAGACAGACAGCCTCCGTCAAAGGAGGATGCTGGGTAGTGGGATGGGAGCAGCCTCTGTGTGGCAAGCAGCTTGCCGCAGCGGCAAGCGGAAGTAGGCTGCTGGGCACCTTTTAAACATCAATTTTTCACCGATAACAGGGTTTTGTCAGAAATGAATAACGTGTTTAACTTTTTCGCTAAATGCTCTAACTAATGAGCATTACTTTACTGTAATGTGATAGATCCACTTTAACTTTGCATATCTGAAAACTGCATTAAACACTGCCTATATGTTATGTTAACCAAAAGGCCAGCAAACATACAGTTCATGAGATATTAACACTTCTTTCAATTACTAATGTATGCTAATTGTGGCACCGTGCGGTATCAGTGATGTTTCATATACCAATTAAAGGGATAATGTCTAACAAAAAATATTCTTCAATTTATAGTCCTTAAAGGGATAGTAATGTTTCACAAACTGAGCGTTGTAGTTCAAGGGTACTTGAATGATAGTTTCCCCCTCCTGCCCCTTTTACCTAGTGTAAGCCCCCACTCCTCAGATGTGGAATCCAGTCCATAGACCACAGAGCTCACATCAAGGGTCAATATTCTTATTCTGAGAACAATGTAAACCCTACCCCCTTGACAGGTTTTTCAGCTTTTTCCCTTATCTTAATTGAAGATTGTCCCTCTCTGCAATCTACCTGGACACTCCCTGCTGCTCTAAGCTGAGCAGTGTTACATCAGTAAAAGGGGCGGGAGAGGGGATACTTTATCATTGAATTTCTCTTGAACTACAACTCTGACAGAATTGAAATAACACTCTCAATGGCCCAAATACTATGAAGATTAATTGGAGCTGCTTTTATTATGAAACATTACTATCCCTTTAAAAAGTTGAGCACAGCGCAAAAAAAATGCATCTCTCAAACTGCTGTGGTTTGAGAGATATCTGCATTTAAAGTTCTCGATTTCCTGCTGTCAGCTGTAAAGGTATCAGCAGAAGATCCGTGTCGGCCGACACGGAGGCTCTGCAGCAGAGCCGCAATAGTGTTATTTACAACAAAGTACTTCATTGGAATGGTCTAAAAAGTCAAGCATGCTTTTTAGACCATTCCAATGAAGTACTTTGTTCTAAATAACACTATTGCGGCTCTGCTGCAGAGCCTCCTTGTCAGCCGACACGGATCTCCTGCTGACAGCAGGAAATCACGGACTTTAAATGCAAGCATCTTCCAAACCATAGCGGTTTGAGAGATACGTTTTTTTGTGCTGTGCTCAACTTTTTAAGGACTACAATTTGAAAAATATTTTTTTGTCGGACATTACTATCCCTTGAAGCATTTTCAGTGACGCGTCATATGCCAATGAAGCATTTTCAGTGACGCGTCATATGCCAATGAAGCATTTTCAGTGACGCGTCATATGCCAATGAAGCATTTTCAGTGACGCGTCATATGCCAATGAAGCATTTTCAGTGACGCGTCATATGCCAATGAAGCATTTTCAGTGACGCGTCATATGCCAATGAAGCATTTTCAGTGACGCGTCATATGCCAATGAAGCATTTTCAGTGACGCGTCATATGCCAATGAAGCATTTTCAGTGACGCGTCATATGCCAATGAAGCATTTTCAGTGACGCGTCATATGCCAATGAAGCTCTGTGCAGTGTCCGGAAGAGTTTTGTTTCTCTTTTCCCAGAAATAAGTGTGAATATCTCCTAAACTGTACCTCTGCTGGACTTTTGGTTAAAGGGATAGTAATGTTTAAATTAAAGCGGAACTTTCAGATCTTACCAAGTCGCCATGCATTCATTAAGCGCACGGCGACAAGCTTAGAAATCAATGTCTTACCTCTAAAAAAAAAAAAAAAAAAAAAAAATAGCAGATTGTAAAGAAATCCTTGCCGTTTGGGGACTGACGGGCAGGTTAGTGCAGTCTGCGCTGTCAGTCCCTTCCGGCAACCTTAAGGTACACTGCAGTACTACTCAATGGAGACAAGGACTGACAGCGCAGGCAAGGTGTCTGCTCTGTAGGTCTCCAAACGGAAAGGATTTCTTTACAATCTGCCATTTTTTAACCCCTTAGCGACCAGCGGTCCTGGGACGTTTCCGTCCCATAAGGACCACGTTGATGCATGCCGACGCACCGGTACACGTGACCTGTTGCGTGTATCGGCGCGTCACTTTGGGGCCTGATAGAGATCGCTCCGATCTTGGAGCGGTTAATTTCAGGCCCTATTTTTACTTACAGCGCTCCCGGTAGAGCGCTGTAAGTAAAAAGTACTTGACGGACTTCAGTATTTCAAGGACTGTGACGGTCATAGTACATCACATGTCGTTAAGGGGTTAAAGACAAGACATCAATTTCTAAGCTAGTCACCATTAATTTAACGAATGCATGGCGACTTTGTAAGATCTGAAAGTTCCGCTTTTAGCTTATTATTGTAGGCATTAAAAAACACAAGTACAATGATGTAAGTCTTATCTCTCAAACCTTTATAGTTTGAAAGATATAACTTGCTAAACTTCCCCCCTCCAGGCTTTTTCAGACAAGCCTGCCATCTAGCTGAATGCAGGAGATTCCAGTCCTGGGACCAGACTGCGGCTCTTCGGTTGGAATGGTCTACAAAATGTGCTTGCAAACCAATCACACTTTGTTGACCATTCCAACAAAGTATTTATTTCTAAATAGAGAGATTTCGGCTTGCTGAAGAGCTGCCGTCCGGTCAAAATACCAGAATCTGCTGCTGTCCCATTGAGTACTGACTTGTCTGAAACAGCCTGAAATGAAGGTTTGAGAGATGAGACTTACATTGTTGTACTTTTTTTTTTTTTTTTTTTTTAATGCCTACAATATTAAATAAACTTAAATTTAAACATTACTATCCCTTTAACATGACATATAGATAGTTTTCAATTATGCAAACTTGTATTAGTGTCAATAATGTCCCAAAAAAATTTCTTACAGTTTTGTAGCGTTTCAAACACAAAAAAAAAAAAAAAAAAAAAAAAAAAACTATGGCAAAAATCCCATTTCTCAGACCGCTATAGTTTGAGAGATATAGGCAATGAAAGCTCCCCCCCTCCCTCCCTCCCTTTCTCCTGACGTCAGCACTGTGATGACAGCAGGAGATCCCGGTCCAGGGATCAGCCAGCAGGCCCTGCAGCAGAGCAGAAATCTCATTATTTAAAAAGAATTACTTAATTGGAAAGGTCTACAAAGTGTGCCTGGTTTGCAAGCACACTTTGTAGACCATTCCAATGAAGAAATTATTTTTAAATAACTTGATTTCGGCTCTGCTGCAGAGCCTCCTCGAGTCGGCCGACTTGAGTCTCCTGCTGTCAGCTTTACAGCTGACATCAGGAGAAGAGGACGGAGGGGGAACTTTGAATGCATATACCTCTCATACCATAGCGGTTCTTGAAGCTCTACAAAACCGTAAGATATTTTTGGGGGGACATAACACTTTAATGCTAAATTATTAGGCTCAAATATATATAAAAAAAACAAAAAAAAACAGATGCTATGTAATATATGTGAAGGCGATTTTTGTTAGACAATATTCTGTCAGGGAAGAAATGACACTGTGCAGCATCACCACTTACATTTGGTAACTGAACCCTTTGGAATTCTTCTGAGAACCCTGGAGTTCTATGGAATACAAACTGGGAACAGCGGTTATAGAAGGTAAATTATCCTTTTTCTTACCCGGCGGGACCTCCTCTTTCTGTCGCACGGTGTGATCCTTTGTGAATTTTACCCTCTGATGTGCCTGTACACAGTTCTTACACAACCACTCCACACACTCCACGCAAAAGCCACGAGCCTCCGCATTATCCTCACAGCTTGTACAAACTTGCTAAAAATCCAGAAAAAATAAATATTACAGTAAAAGACAGGCAGAGTAAACAACCAATGACCACATATTATGGTTAAAAATTCTGATTAAAGTAGTCTCCAACCTGTTGCTTCACAATGCACTGGAGACATTTCTAGCAGCCAAGGAATTAAAGAGATAGAAATATTATAATATAAAATATACATGGTATTAGTCAATGTACTTTTATATAATGCATAGCATGTTTCTTACTGTATGTATCTTTGTATTGTTCTTGAAAACAGATTCAAAAGTTTCCCCGTCCTCATCCTTTCCATCACATTCACATTTCACTGAGATCTGAAAGCCGGTCTGAACAGATCGTAACGTTGGACAATACTGTGTCAGTATAAGAACAACCCAATCTCCCCCCCCCCCAATCAAGGGGGCGCACAGGGTTTTCCTTACACTGACCTACACAATATCGTCACTTGTGACTGGCTTTCAGATCTCAGTGAAACATGAATGACACATAGGAAAGTGTCAGGCGTGGGAACGGACTATTTTCAAGAGCAATACAAAGGTACATACATTATGAAAGATAATCTGTATTATATAATAGTCAGCAAAAGAGGATTTTATTCTTACCTGTTAAATCCTTTTCTCTTAGTCCATACAGGTTACTGGTAACTCTGGGAGGCAGTCCGCACCTTACTAGGCAGGAACAAATTCTCAAAGTGTATGCAGGGGGTGGAGCCTCCCTTCCCTCCTTGGCTGCAGCTAGCCAATCAGCTCCAGAAAGATTTGAGACACTAAGATGACTAGATAGTAGAAGGGAAGAAGACTCCTGTGAGCATGACCCCAAAGGACCCCCACGGTCTGCCATAGGAGAGCCAAGCATGGTCCCTTGACAGGGTGGGAGACCAGTAACCTGTATAGCCTAAGAGAAAAGGATTTAACAGGTAAGACCAAAATCCTCTTTTCTCTGTCATCCAATACAGGTTACTGGTAACTCTGGGATGTCCAACCATTGAGTTTCCCAAAGGTGGGAAGGCAAGGACCAGGAGCAGGCCCCCAAAGTCACCAGAACATATATGAACCATCAGATCAGAGATAGCCCAACAACTACTGAAGTGTAACAGCACCCAGGAACGTTACACAGCACACTGAACTAGAACCAACAGGGTTCAACAGAGAAGGAAGCACTAAGAACCAAGGAAAACCCTACACTGGCAATACTGCCTCCAGGATTTTCCTCCCAAAGCTGGCATCAGCCGATGCCAACACATCAACACGGTAGTGCTTCTAAAAGGTGTGCACAGACAACCAAGTGGCCACCTTGCATAACTGATCGGTGGAGGCCTGATTCTTGAACGAGTACAGTAAGCCGTGACCCTGAAAGGGACAGGCTTCTTCCTTAACTCACAAGCTTTGCGAATAGTGGACTTGATCCAAGAGGTGATAGTCACCTTGGATGCAGGTCTTCCTTCCCTAGGACTCTCAGGAACGATGAACAGAGCGTCAGATTTCCTGTTAGACTCAGTGCAATGCACATAGAACTTGAGACAACGCACCACGTCTAACAAGTGGAGATCCCTCTCCTTGTCAGAGGTGGTGTTAGGGCAGAAAGAGGGCACCACAATCTCCTGATTGATGTGGAATTCAGAGACCAACTTTGGAAGAAACTCCTTAGAAGTGTGAAGCACCGACTTATCCTTGTGAATCACAAAATAAGGTGGTTTACAGGACAAAGCATATAACGCGACATGGCGAACAGACACAATCGCCAAGAGAAAAGCCATTTTCCACATCAGAGCCAGAGGAATAGTAGCCAAAGACTCAAAGGGAGGGCGCTGAAGGACGCCCAAAACCAAGTTAAGATCCCACTGAGGAGTGGGAGACTTGAAAACAGGACGAGTATGAGCAACACCCTGAAAGAATACTTTGACATCAGGAAGGATGTAAATACGTATCTGAAAGAAAACAGAGAGAGCAGAAGTCTGAACCTTAAGGGAACTCAAACGGAGGCCCTTATCCACGCCGTCCTGAAAAAAGGCCAGGACCATAGGTAAATCAAAGTCCTGAGACAGGTCCCTGTCAGCACACCAGGACAGAAAAGACGACCAGACACAATGGTAGATCTTGGAAGAAACAGGCTTGCGGGCATGAAGCATAGTGGCCACCACACCAGAAGAGAAGCCCTTCTTCTTCAATATTGAGGATTCAATTTCCAAGCCGTCAAATCTAGCCGATGCACATCCTCCTTCCACAGGTAACCCTGTAGAAGAAGATCCGGACGGTCGGGGGGCCGAAAGGGCTCCGCTACTGACAGGTCCACAAGCACCGGAAACAAAGACTGGCGAGGCCAGTATGAAGCAATCAGAACGACTGGGCAACGCTCCAGTCGTAGCTTCCCTGTGCAACATGGGAAGGGGAAGAAAGATGTAAGCCAGAGGAAAGGCCCAAGGAATGGACATTGAATCCACCGCTAGAGCCAGTGGGTCTCACCACCTAGAACAAAACAATGGAACCTTCCTGTTGTGTCTCGTCGCCATCAGGTCGATGTAAGGGTGACCCCATCACTTAACAATGAGTTGAAACACCTGCGGATGTAACTCCCACTCTCCGCTGTCCACTGTGCGTCGACTGAGGAAGTCAGCCATGATGTTGTCCGCGCCTGGAATGTGCACTGCGGATATAGCTGGCACGTGATCGTCTGCCCAGGACAAAATAGCCTTCACCTCTAACCAAGCAGCGAGACTTCTTGTTTCACCTTGTTTGTTGATGTACGTCACCGCCGTGGTGTTGTCGGTCTCCACTCTGACTGGACAGTCTTCTAGCTGAGAAGTCCAATGTCTCAAGGCATGAAATATTGCACAAAGCTCCAGAGTGTTGATCAGAAGAAGATTCCTCCGAAGACCACTGACCCTGAGCGCTCAGGTGCCCCAGGACCGCACCACAGCCGGAGAGGCTGGCATCTGTCGTCACTTTGGGCCAAAAGGTCACCAGAAAGGACTTGCCCTTCAGCAGGTTGGAGAGGTCGAGCCACCATGAAAAGTTCAGCTCCACATGAAGAGGAAGGGAGACAAATGACTTCCGAAGATCCTGCGGGCCCTTGGACATCTGGATCATGAATCTCTGGAGTTCTCTGGTGTGCGCCATGGCAAACGTAACTGCTTCTCTGGTACAAACAAATTTCCCCACTAGAGATGACAGCTTCTGGAGTGGAACGGAATCCTGGGACAGAATCGACGAAACCCTGTGAGCGATCTGGCGAGCCACCTCATCCGTGAGGAACACCATGTTCTTCTGAGTGTCCTAGAGATGTCGAAAAGATGGCCCAGGAAGACCAGACCCTGGGATGGTACAAGATCTGACTTGTCCAAGTTGATGATCCACCCATGATCTGTGAGAGCCTGAATGCAGCTCTGAACCTGCTGAAGGAGATCTGCAGAGGTGGCCGTCAGAAGTAAGTCACCCATGTATGAAGTTACCCTAATGCCGCTCCGGTGGAGCGCAGATATCAAGGCGCCCAAGGACATGGTTGAAAACTTGAGGAGCCATCGTCAGCTCAAATAGAAGGGCTGAGAACTGAAAATGTCCCCTGTCGCAGGCAAACCGGAGGTACTGTCTGCTCTCTGGATGAATGGCAACGTGTAAATACGCGTCCTGCAGATCCAGAGCAGCAAGGAATTCTCCCGGGGACATGGCAGCAATCACTGTGTGCAAAGACTCCTGGTGATAATGAGTCCGGGTCACAAAGGAATTGAGGTCCTTCATACTCCTCCCAAATGCTGTGATAGTGTCACAGACGACCACCCACAGCTGAATGCGGACACGGGTTCAGAGAGTAATGCCGAAGTAGTCCTGGAAGCCTTGGGCTTGGAGGAGACCTTGGGCTTCCACTGCTGTTTGGGCTTGGAGGAGGTATACAGAGCTGAGGGAACCGTTTGGTTCGCCGGACATGTCTCATTCTGCAAGGAACAAAAAAGCCTGTTACGCTTAAGTGGCAACTTCCCCACATACCTGCAGGTGGGGACCTGGATTCGGCGAGTCATGCAGAAGGAGGTTTGGAAGCCTTGGGCTTAGCAGAGGACTTGGAGCTCCATTGCTGCTTAGGCTTGGATGAGGAGCGCGGAGCCTGATGCTCTGCTTGGGTTGCCTTGCATGAGTCAGCATGAAAGGGACGAACAAACAGATTCCTTTTGACAGGCGCCTTCTTCCTCTGGACCACTGGCAGGTGAGTACTCTTCCCTCCAGTGGCTTCACTGATCAGATCCTTGAGATCAGGCCCAAACAGTGAGGTGCCCTAAAAGGGCAAGGACAGAAGAGCCCGCTTGATGACAGTGTCAGCAGACCAGATCTTGAGCCAAAGAACCCATCTGGCTACCACAGACCTAGTTGATGCCCCATCTGGCTACCACACAGACAGTGTCAAACAGGGCAGCAGAAACATAATGCTGAGCCTCAGAGATTTGGAGAGAAGCCGCAACGTCAGCAGTAAGAGCTCCCTGATGGACAGCTGAAGTGAGCTTTTCAGTCCAAACAGCCATGGCTCTATTCACCCATGCTGCAGCAAATGCAGGGAGCAGAGCAGAACCAGCAGTCACAAAAATGGCCTTGAGAGAGGTCTCAAGCTTTTTGTAAGTCCAGTCTTTCACAGCAGATGCATCAGCCACAAGCAAGGCATTGGACTTAGAAAGCCTGGAGACAGGGGCATCCACCATGCGGGGGGATGAACCCACTGAGCTAGGGCCGCTTCAGAGAATGGATAAAGCTTAGCAAGTTTCCTAGAGACAGACTGTTTTCTGTCTGGAAACTTCCACTCCTCAGTCAACAAGCAGTCAAGAGTGGGGTTAGGTGGAAAACAAATATGGGGTCCAACAGGCTCCTGAAACACATCGGAGGGATCAGAAGAAACCTCTTGTACCAAGGGAATGTTCAGGGTGTTCAACACAGCCCTGATAAGGCCCTCAGCTGAGGGAACAGGATCAGCCTCAAACGGATCCCCAAAAAACTGGGAGGAAGGAGAACAGTCTTAATCATCAGAGTCTACCAATAACTCCCAGTCAGAGGAATCAGACACATCAGGTACACCCGGCAGTTTAGGCAGGGAAGATCTGATAGAGTTGGGAGCCTGCCACGAGTGGAAGACCCCCCTGCAAGGTGGATGGAAGGAGTTGTAAGGTGGACTGGAGGTCCCTGCTAGTAGCCTTAAACTCTTGCATCCAAAATGGCTCTAGTGCATGGCTGGAGGTCCCCTGCAGGGGATTCAGGGGCAGCAGCGCATTCTGGGCAAACATGACCTGAGTATTCTCTAGGTAACCCTGAGGGACATGAGGAGCAATGAGGGACACAGACACCCAAGTATCCTTAGCCTTAGGCCTAGCCCCAAGGTCTAACGGAGCAGACATTCTCACAGAGTCAAACAGTCAAAGTATCAGAAACACCCACAAAGAGTTGGGGAGTCCAAGCCCTGGAGTAGGATACTCGATCAGCGAATGCACAAAATGGCTGCCGCGGCGGGGTCAATCAGAAGTGAACACACGAAGCGAGCGCTCATGGGAATTGTAGTTTCACTGATAAAGAACCCCAACAGTGACCAAAGCCCGAGCCCCCCAACATGCCCAGAACGTTGACCGGATAACAGAGCAAGGGCAGACCAACCATGGAGCTACATGGAGCGGTTGCAGAGATATGTCCCAAACTGTAAAGTCCCATAGAAGTGAATGGAGCAATGGAGTCTATGGCACAGAACACTAAAGTTAATAAGGTGAATACCAGATGTAAAACCACTCAAAAGCCCACTAGAACAAGACAGCAGGCCCAATAAACACTGGTCCCAGTAGGGAAAGTGCCTACAACACACACAAAAGATGCTAACCAGCAGCAAGGGTTAAGTTACCACAGAAACTTGCTCCAGATACCCCACAGACATACAGATAAACACAATGAGTGCATGAGTATGTAATAGGAACTCAAAATGAGTCCCCTGTGCAGAGGGGAAGAGTGGGACATGTGGACTCAGCACTCAAAGGTTGCTCACCTTTTTCAGTAGATCTTCTGTCTTCAGATTACCATACATCAAGAAGAAGCCTCAGTGGGCAACTCATGGGGAAAGAACGTGCAGCCAAGATTTTCCCCCCAGGGCTTAGGTCCACAAAAGCACCTGGTAAACGGAGCTATCCACACATTTGGGTGATGGGAATTGTCAGTGATGGTAATCCACCTAAATGGTGGTATCCCATATCTAACAGAAAAATAATTAAAATAAAATAAAAAAAAAACTATAGCAGAACTGTTCTCTTGCCTTGTGTCTTGACCAAGGAACACATCTTACTGAATAGGGATTGGCTAGCTGCAAGCAAAGGAGAGGAGGTAGGCTCCCCCCCCCCAGCAGCCACTTCTCAGAATTGTTCCTACCTACTTAGAGGGGCTGATCTCCTACCCAAAGTTACCAGTAACCTGCATTGGAAGACAGAGAAGAGTGATATCTTTATTGGCTGAGTAGCGTTCAACACAACTCTGAGCTCTTTGCCCAACATGCTAGTAAAGGTACCACTTTAACTCTACCAATCTTCTTTTTCTATTGCTAAAACGGTACCTACATCACAATGTGTATTCAAACAAATATCAATGTTGTTTATCCCTCTCTGTCCCAAATGCATGGGAATTTTTTCTTCCCCTACAAAAGAGGCCAGACTGCCCGTGACGCAAAGGACATGGAGCGGGGCGCACCGAATCAGCCACGTCACGGGCAGTCTCTACAGCACATGACTGCACAGCGACCGTCCGGAACTGTTGCCATTGTACTTCAACTAGTATTATAAATTGGCCTCCCCCAAACCCCCTTTCAGCATGCCAGGCCATATTACCCTGAGATCTGAAGTCCAGTCTTTTGACTGGACAGATTGCTACGAGGCACCATCTACGTTCATTCAGTATAAGGGAAAACCTGCCCACCCCTTAAAGGGTAACTACCACCCCACAAAAACTTGTAGCAGTAGCAGGAAGTGACAGTAGCAGGAAGCACGGACATCTTGCCATAGTGACGTCCGTGGAGCCAGCCGGCTCCAAAAGGGACTGACGGCGCAGGCGCATGGACGTTACTATGGCAAGATGTCCGTGCTTCCTGCTACTGTCAGCCTCAGAGTAAGTAGAAAATCTCTTAAACCAGGTAATATTTCTGGCGACTAGCGCTACTAATCAGCTAGTCGCCAGATGAAGACTTAATTAAGATGAAGTTTTTGCGGAGTGGTAGTTACCCTTTAATGAAGGAGGGCAGGTTTTTTCTTGAACTGAAAGAAGATTGTCCCTCGCCGCAATCCGCTTCCAGCTCTGAGACATGAAGGACGACGCAAATATAAGGGACGTGAGGGGAACAATTTATATATTTCTAAGAATATGGAGCAATTTCAGCAGTGCTCAAGTAACAGAGCAGTAGGTATGCGCTACAAGGATGGATTGCAGCTTTATACCCACTGAAACATTTTGCCATCACACATGTATCAAAGAGTGGTGGATTAGGCTCACCTGGCTTGGTTTTTCTACAGTGCTGCTAGGAACTTCAGTGGTGTCACGAACAAAGTAGTTTTCGATGATGTCTCTTTCTGCACACTCCTGACTACATACTGGACAACGGATTACTCCAACTGGGAGAAAGAAAGAAAAAAAAAAAAATCTCGTTAAAAGAAGAAAATGTATGAATGACAAGACTTTGTACAACAAATCATAAAACCATGTAAAACTTTATTTTATTACACAAATGCACTGCTTGATGAGAGGTACCCATATTCAACACAGGCCCTCAAGTCCAAAAAAACAGTCGCATATTATGGTTAAAAATGTAACATGGATTTAATTAGTTGGAGTCCTGTTAGCCAAGGGTTAAAGGGGTTTATCATCTAAAAATATTAGTGATTTTAAAATAGGTTTCAAAATTACCTACTGTAAAACCAGGTGTATAATATTCACTTTTCCCCTTTTCTCACATCAGGTAAATTCGGGGTGCGTGCAATACACAAAGCCCTGCCTGACTGTCTGTTTCTCGGTGTAAGCCTCCTCTACCCACCTTAAAGGGATAGTAATACTTGGAAATTACTAATCCCCATATTGTAGCTTTGATAAAAAGAAACGTATTGCCCCCAGTGTCATCTCTCAGACCCTTATGGTTTGAGAGATTATAGCGCTCAAAGTTCCCCCTCCCTCTGCCTTCCCTGACTGAACGCTGACTGCAGGGGAAGCTGTCGTACGACAGACTTATGTGCATCAGGCGGCTCTGCAGCTGAGCCGAGATCGTGTTTATAAAAAAGAATTCTTTCACTGAAACGGTTTTCTACGTGTGCTTGGATTCTGCTCGGTTAGCAAGCACACGTCGAAGACCGTTTTAGTGAAAGATTTGTTTTTTATATACTAGATCTCGGCAATGCTGCAGAGCCGCCTGATGCAAGTAATACCGGATATCCTTGCAGTCAGTATTCAGTCAGGGAAGGGGGAGGGAGGGGGAAACTGAGCGCTATCATCTCTCAAACCATAAGGGTTTGAGAGATGACACTGAGGGCGATAAGTTTCTTTTTAACAAAGCTACAATATGGGAATTAGTAATTTGCAAGTATTACTATTCCTTTAATGGTTCAGACCAATCCTGAGGGAGACGGGAGATGTGTCCAGTGGGCAGAATGTATGAATTTCCCATATCCCTCTTCCTTTCAGGGCCTTGAGTTTGCCCTCTGGGTTGTATATTTTTTGTTGTTTGTTTGCTGACCTGTATGTTATTCAACGTGCACCAGTCCTAGGCCATAAAATTAGCTGAGTAGATAACATCTCCAGAGCAGGATGTAGTGCTACTATAAAACATATTGGAAGATCTGCTCTGATGGAGGTCATCCAGAGGACACACAAATAACCTGAAATAGGGAGAACATGTATATATAGCGGCAAAAGGTTCAATATAAATATATATTCAGAATGCCCAGATTTTATCCTTTTGGTGGGTACCAAACATGCCAGGGGGAGCTGTTCCTGCTATGAGATACAAGAATAGCCACTTTGCAACCAGTTAGACGCATCATGTTTGGTGTCCAGATATGAAGAATATGATTATTATAACATTATAGAGGTGTGCTGTGGGTTGCATGTTTTAGGAAGCCTTATGATTTTTCAGGTAGAACTCTGCAGTAACATCCCTGACAGGTCTGACTGAGTGGGTTGTAAATGGTCAGGCCAGACCCCTGACCCTCCCAGGTAACACCCAGGGGGCCTGGCCTCTTAGAAGCAACTGTGGACTCCTATTTAATATGGGTTTTTGGATAAAAACAGTGAATTTCTTTGTAACAACTGAAGTGGGATATACCATTAGAAGTTCCCAAGGTCTCTTAAAATATCGGTAATTGTATTTAAGGATTTCTTGTGTTTCTCCCATTTTATTTTATGGACTGTTTTACAAATGTATAATCATTATTTGTGTATGTCCTTTATTTCTGTATTTTTGTAACCAGCATTGTGCAGCCCTTTTTCAGATGAAATGTTCAATTAATCAGCTCTTGTCTGTTTTCTAACATGAACTCAGTACTCTGAAGGAAGCTCAGCTAGAACACGCTACTAAAGGGTTAAATATATAAGTCTGATTATTAAGGGGATTTCATACTGTAACTAGTTTTAAAGCCCTTGTACACAGGCCAACACTGGCGGCGCTGCAGTCATGTGCAGTACTGACTGCCCTCGTCGCGGCTGATACGGAGCTGGGCGATCCGAGTTCTGATCGTAGTCCTTCAGGTCTGAATTCGGAGCGCCCGGCTCTATCAGCCACAGCACGGGCAGTCTGTACTGAGCATGACTGCAGCGCTCAGCCATCTTGACTGCACATGACTGCTTCTGACAAACATCCTTAAGGAATTAGAATATAGGATTCTGTTGTGTTTTGGGTTAAGTTGAATAGTTACACATTTTGAATAAAACAATAGATATCAGTGAGAATACCCTACTCGGCAGGAAACCCTCTACAACATATAGGTTGTCATAAAAATGTTTACTACTCCTTTAAGCATTACATACTGGCTTGTTCGTGGCCCTTGAGGAGTGAACTTGGACACCCCTGCTGTACACCAATCACCCTTGCTCTAATGCACTAGCACACATCCACATCATTCCACCATATTCTATAGTTTCAAGGACAGCAAATATTGATCTTTGGCTATGCTCTTGTTTGTTTTAGTGTGTATACCATGAATTTTAGCCATTGCCCAGACTTGTCATCAGCTAATTCTGTGGTCCCAAAAGTAAATTTCTGCCCAGAGCACAAACCTAGGTTACTTGTCTTGCCAACTTCAGTTGGGACAATATTATTAGTTTAACATTTAGATATTCACTAAATTACTTTGGTAGTTATACATCAATTAGATTTTAACAATTTTTTTTTGTTCATATAAGGGATAGTAACTTCATAAAACAAGGGTACTCCCATTGCAGAGATGTTTTATTCAAAAGTCATTGCAGTTCCAGCTTGAATGCTTTTAGATTCAGTATCTCAAAGTCTAGAAATGTTAGTGGAGTTGTTGCTTCTGACCAGAGCTGTACACAGGACAGTGCAGCAACAGTGTCACTGTAACGTGCGGTTTATATAAACAAGCTGCCTGCGGCTTTGCTTTTATCAGAAAGATAATAATGAGTAAAGAATCTTAGATCACACAGATACATTTACACCAAATAAATATATTTTACACCAAAATGATTTTAAAAGGGATAGTAATGTTTCATAATAAAAGCAGCTCTAATTAATCATCACAGTATTTGGACTTTGGAGATTGTTATTTCAATTCTGTCAGAGTTATAGTTCAAGAGTAATTCAATGACAAAGTATCCCCCTTCCGCCCCTTTTACTGATGTAACACTGCTCAGCCAGATCAGAAGGGAGGTGCCCAGGTAGACTGCAGAGAGGGACAATCTTCAATTAAGATAAGGGAAAAACCTGAAAAACTTGTCAAGGGGGGCAGGGCTTTCATTGTTCTCATAGGAAGAAGATTGTCCCCTGCTGTTATCTGTCTGGTCTGTGGACTGGATTCCACATCTGAGAAGAGATGGCTTACACTAGGTAAAAGGGGCGGGAGGGGAAACTTTGCTTGTGAATATCTCTCAAACCATAAAGGTTTGAGAGATAAGACTTATATCGTTCTTCATGTTTTTTTAATACCTACAAAATAAAATAAAGTTAAAACGAAGTATTACTATCCCTTTAAGGGGATAACTTATTTACTAATCACTTCTGCTTTGGCATTGGTTAGGTTGCTTTGTATTAACAGTGGTGGTGGGTGAGATGTCATGATTGTATAGTTTAGTTGGAAATTAACTTCAATATTTAATTTGAAGTGTATTTAATTTGGTAGGCATAAAAAACCCCTATGAAAAACGATGTAAGGCTTCTCTCTCAAATCTTTATGGTGTGAGAGATATACCTTCCTAAAGTTACCTTTCCTTGGCTGCTTGAAATCAGTCAGCTCTCTAGTTGACAGCTGCAGAATGCGGTCATTTGACAAGATGGAGGCTCTTCAGCAGAATTGAAATTGCGCGATCTCAACATTAATACTTAATTGGAACGGTCTACAAAGTGTGCCTGGTTTGCAAGCATATTTTGTAGACCGTTCCAATTAAGTATTTGTGTTTAGATTGCGGGTTTTTGGCCTGGTCAAATGGACGGATTCTGCAGCTGTCAGCTACAGAGCGGACTTCGTTCAAAGAGCCAAGGAGAGGAAACTTTAGCGAGGCATATCTCTCAAACCATAAAGATTTGAGAGAGAAAACTTTCATAGTATTTTTATGCCTACAATATTAAATACACTTCAAATTAAGTATTACTATCCCTTTAAGAACTACGGAGCATATATATATATATATATTTTTTTTAAATCCGATCCAATTCAGGACTCTCCCGAATGGTGTGCAGTCGTGTGGGGAGGAGCCCTGAAATCCATGACATGGCAGGACCGTCACTGGTCCTTTAGGGAAGTTTTCCCATGACAGTACTGGCACGTCATGGGTCCCTTAAGGGGTTAAAGGGTTAAGTAAGCTCAAACTCTCTCTTTTCAGACTGAAGCAGGCAAAGTGGCAGTAACTGTTGAGTCCCCGTCCATGGACTGATGATGTAAGACAAAGGCACAGGTGGACCAAATTTATGGGGCCACTAGGACTTACTGGCAACTGAAAGTTAATTAGGTTGTTACTTTAAAGGGGATCTCTCACCTAAATACGTGTAATGCTCATTAGTTAGAGCATTTATCTAAAACACTTAAAATATTGTTCACTGTATTAAAAAAGTAGTTGCATGCGCAAAAAATTAAAGTTTAAAAAGTGTCCGGCAGCCTACTTCCGGCTTGCTGAACTTTGCCGACCAGAGACAGCTCCGTCCCACTACCCATCATCCTCGCATGACGGAGGCTGTCTGTCACTAAGGTGGAGCGATCGCATTGGCAGATATCGATCTCTGCCAATGCGATCGCTCCACCTTAGTGACAGACAGCCTCCGTCATGGGATGATGATGGGTAGTGGGACGGAGCTGCCTCTGGTCGGCAAAGTTCGGCAAGCCGGAAGTAGGCTGCCGGACACTTTTTAAACTTTAATTTTTTGCACACGCAACTACTTTTTTTTAATACAGTGAACAATATTTTAAGTGTTTTAGATAAATGCTCTAACTAATGAGCATTACACGTATTTAGGTGAGAGATCCCCTTTAAGGCTTTGTTCAAATGCATTTATATTATTTATTTATTTATTTTTTACAATGAAAAGCAATTTGTGAGCATGCAGAGACCCAACTGGCTGGCGCAGCGCCTCATCAGATTAAAGTGCACCTTGTACCGACCCCAATCTCACAGTTCTGCTGACAAATTCAAGGACTTGTATAAAATAATTGAACAAACAGCCCTAAAGCAGACAGAGGACTAAGATCACATGAGTGGTGTTTTAATCAATTGACTGGCTGGTTGAGGATGATGGCAATTTGTCCCAAAAAGCATGGAAAAAGAAAATGTTATAATTTGACTAACCTTGTGGGTCACTCACTCTAGCCCAGGCACTCAGGACTATATAATGAATGTCAATCAGGGTGGGTTTGATTTAAATCACTAGTCAGTAAGACTATTTAAATCAGGATTTTTAAATGCAACCACTCATTCTTGCTGGTAGTTAAAGGGATAGTAACGCTTCATAATAAAAGCGGCTCTAATTAATCATCATAGTATTTGGACTTTGAAGAGTGTTATTTCAATTCTGTCAGAGTTGTAGTTCAAGAGTAATTCAATGACAAAGTATCCCGCTCCCGCCCCTTTTACTGATATAACACTGCTCAGCCAGTCCAGAAGGGAGGTGCCCAGGTAGACTGCAGAGAGGGACAATTTTCAATTAAGATAAGGGAAAAACCTGAAAAACTTGTCAAGGGGGCAGGCCTTTCATTGTTCTCATAGGAAGAAGATTGTCCCCTGCTGTTATCTGTCTGGTCTATGGACTGCATTCCACATCTCAGAAGAGATGGCTTACACTAGGTAAAAGGGGTGGGAGGGGAAACTTTGCTTGTGAATATCTCTCAAACCATAAAGGTCTGAGAGATAAGACTTATATCGTTCTTCATGTTTTTTTTTAATGTCTACAAAATAAAATAAAGAAAAAATGAAGTAATACTATCCCTTTAAAACCATCAATATTTGCAACCAGATGAAGTCATATTTAGAATATAACCTGTCAGATTAGTAAAATAGCAATATCAGAATTGATTTTAGTTTAATAGATTAATCACTCATATTTGGAACATATAATAAAATAACAAAATATAATTGCACGACTATACAGCCTCAGGTACATAACTAAGCTCTATTTCATGCTGAATAACCTTTAAACTATAATGTATCTTAAATAGAAAACTATCTTTAGATGGATTTTTCCTCCAAAAGCATTTCAATAAAATAAATTTGATTTAAATCAAGAAAAATCCATTTTTTTATTTTATTTTATTTTTTTTTTTTTTTAAATCATCAATTTTTATCCACCCTTGACTAAGCTTGTAGGTCACTCACTCAAACCCAGACTCTTGGGACTATATAATGAATGTCAATAATTGAAAATTCGCTTGAACAGTACCTTGTTAAAGAATGCAGATAACAATGTGCATTAGAGGGAAGAAATAATTTTTACATTTTGGATTTAACAACTGGATAATAAAGTTTGTGAAAGAGATTGCTTCTGACCATGAAGACCCTAAGCCTGCAAAAGGCACATTTCATGTATTCTGTTTCTGATCCTTTTGGAATTCTTGCATATGAAACTCTAAAATTCTGGAGACTGCTGCTTTCATTGGATTTAGGCCAAATAAAACAAACCAAACCATTCTTGGAATAGTTTCCAGTTCCTCAAATAAATTAAGAGTAGTGGCCTGCACCAATGAGTTCTGAGGTAGGAAAAAGAAAATAATACAAAAAAAATAAAATAAAATAATAATAATAATATATATACACACACACACACACACACACACACACCCCCACACCCCCACCCACACCCCCACACACCCCCACACCCACCCCCACACCCACACACCCCCACACCCACCCCCACACCCACACACACCCACACACACACCCACACACCCACATACCCACACCCACACCCACACCCACACCCACACCCACACCCACACCCACACCCACCAGTTGAAGAGCCCAATACATGGAGTCTACCAACACAGTTTTCATGAGCATGATATCATTCAGTACCAATAAAAGATTCATTTTGGGGAAATAATATAAGAGCCCATTACACGGGCCACAGTGCAGCTGGCAGACGGTCGCACGGCTGATAGGCATGACTGCAGAATGTGCAGCAGTCTCTACTGTGCACGACTGCGTCGTTACACACTTTTATCGAATTATTATATAGGAGATACAGATATATATATATATATATATATATATATATATATATATATATAAAAAGCACTGATAATGCAACACACATATGCTGGTCAAAATTAACAGACAAATTACAAAATGGTACTCATATTTTTGCTTGGTCGATGGTCACATATGGAAACACAATAGCAGCAGTGCCTGAGGAATCATTTAAACTTTTATTGTTCGGGGTATGAAGAATACATCGGCAAAATTAAGATCCCGGATGC
Organism: Rhinophrynus dorsalis; assembly: GCA_037306005.1. Lineage (NCBI taxonomy): Eukaryota > Metazoa > Chordata > Amphibia > Anura > Rhinophrynidae > Rhinophrynus > Rhinophrynus dorsalis. The sequence continues at coordinate 33,998,725 of CM074721.1, read as the reverse complement.
CAGATGTGTCTTCATTGTAAGTGCATTTACCACTGGAGAGTATCTGGCATTCAGGAATTTCATCTTGCCAGCCTACTTCTCACTCAAGCAGTAACCAGTGCAAATGTGCCCGACTGCTCTATTGCCAGACGAGAGGAGATTCCCGCCACGAGAAAAACAGCCACTGGCAGAAATCCATAAAACGCAAGGCACCATTTATTTATAGCAATGCAAGAACAATGTAGACAGGCTTAGCATTTTGTGCACAAGCACACAGTCATGACTAAGTAAGCTTGTGTACAAAACACAAGTGGTTTATTGTGATAGAAACTTAAAGGGATAGTAATACCTAAAAATGACTATCCCCCATGTTGTAGCCAGTAAAAAAACGATGTTAAATGAGACCAGCGGCCTCTCTCAAACCTTTATGGTTTGAGAGATACCCGCTTTGAAAGTTCCCTCTTTTTGGCTGATGTCAGTGTTCTAGCTGAGAGCAGGGGAATCCACTCCTGGGTTCAGCCGGAGGCTCTGCAGCAGAGCGGAGATAGTGTTAATAAAAAAGAAATCCTTCACTAAAAAGGTCTTCTACGTGTGTTTGGTTTGCAAGTACACATAGATGACCTTTTAAGTTAAGGATTTTTTTTTTTTAACACGATCTCGGCTCTGCTGCAGAGACTCCGTCGGTCCTGGGACCGGATTCCCCTGCTGTCATCTAGAGTGCTGACGTCAGGTGAGAGGGAACTTTGAAAGAGGATCTCTCTTAAAACAAAGATTTGAGGGATGCTGCTGGTCTCGTTTTTTACTAGCTACAACATGGGGGATAGTAATTTTTAAGTATTACTATCCCTTTACGTTTTATGGGCATCTTCGTCCGACTGTTTTTCCTGTGGTGCAGACCTTGTCTCCTAATATAGCAGGATTTCAGCTGTAGGGGAGCTACTCAAACACACAGCTAGAACGACATCTGGCGACGGATAGTAAAAAGAACTACTGTTTAAAATTAAGAGGGGATGATTTAGGTTATGTTCTTTAGCATATTTTATCCATGTCTGCAAATATGTGACACCATGATTTTAGCGGATTGTGGCTACCAAAAGTAACAAACTAAAATCTAGCGGGAGCAGGTCAGATTATCACTCACAGGCTTTTACTCTACAGGAAGGAAAAAACAAAAAAAAAAAAACAAAAAAAAAAAAAAAAAAAAACACCACAAACACGGTGGTCTCTGCACCAATCTGTAAGTACAACACATTTTCAGTTATTGCAAAAAGAAGAATACATGGTCTGCTTTCCCCCCAGGCACAAAGATACTGATTTCCCTACTGTTTCAACAACATTCAAGCATTCTGATGACATTGGTTGATATCCAGACAGGCATGGCCCTTGCATTAATGGATCCTTCCTCAAGGGGAGGAACCAATGCTTACCTACTTAATTTTTTTTTTACCGACCCTGAATACCCTGCCTAAAAGCAGCTAAGGGACAGATCACTGTAGCATGTGCTACTTCAGCTTCATAAAAATGTTAAGAATTACTAGAATTATATCTTGCAATTCCAAGGTACAGACATCAATTAAAGTGTTCTGTAGCGGAGCAGGAGTGATTCAGTTTTATATGAACTGGAATTGCCGTTCACTGGCAGTCATTGCATATTTCTGTCTGCCTGCACTTGTCCTCAACTTCCATAAATAGATGTGGATTCAAGCTGGATTCTCTTGCACGAACTTACCTGCGACTTGGTGAATAGTAATGATTGAATAACCTTTTGGTGGGCAGAAAATGTCTCAATCAAGTCCATGGCACAACCTCGGGCTCCTGTTACCTACTTGAGCACATATATTGTACATTTGTCAATTGTAATTGCTTCCCTTTTTGAAAGTACTGAACTGCCACAAAAAAACTGATCTTTACTCCTCATTCTACTGGAGAAGTTTTTAATTTTTTTCCCATCAATTACAACATTTTAGACAGGACAGTTGGCCCCTCGCTTTTTAAGGTATCTGTTCTTAAAACCTAGGCCTCCTGAGTCTTAAAAACCATATCAACTTAGTCCTCAAGATGTTATGACGGTAAAATGGAATTGGATTTCAAACTTGGCCCATGGTTAGGCTTCCATTGCCAAGGTGATGCCACAGACCCAATACATGGACAAAATAGTACAAAGTATGAAGAAGATAGCATTTTTAATAGTTATGGCAATGTGCTGAAGCTTTAAGGTATCAAAAGGATCATCATTTTTCAAGTCTACACAGATTCCCAAGAAATACTGGTATCTTTTATCATCTATTTTTGAAGCAGAAGCCAATACCTTTCACAACCTTAATCGATTCAACAGGATTTCTCCCTTTGAACACCTATCTTTAAACTACAGCACTGTAGTGATTTTTCTTGCGTGGCCAACATGTAAGTGCGCTTACCCTTTTTGCCGACCGCCATCTCCGTAGGCGGCCGGCTTCTGTATCCTCGCGGCGACGCTGGGTGCTCTGGCGTCCTTCCAGGCACTCTGTCCTTTGCTGCTCCCTCTGGAGGCTCCTGCACCATCTGCATTCAGGCGCGCGTCACGGGAATTCCCTGATGATGTCACGACCCGATTCTTAAAGGCACAGTGCAGATTCTGCTCCACCTCTAGGGCTGGAGCAAATGGTTTATCAACTGCCTGGACACCACTTCAGTTGCCCGTTCGTGGTGTTCCAGTGCAGTTGTGCTTCTGTTGCTCTGTGTTTGATCCGGTTTGTCTGACTATCCGTTCTGGTGTTGAACTGTGGCACTACCTGACTACCTGCTCCATGTATGACACTTGGCCTGCCTGACATCCAATCTGGTGCAAACCTGTGGCTCTGGATGACTAACCATTCTGTGTATGACCTTTGGCTTGTCTGCCTATCCGTTCTGGTGTTGACCTGTGGCTCTGTCTGACTACCCGCTCCGTGTATGACACTTGGCCTGACATCCAATCTGATGCAAACCTGCGACTCTGGCTGATTAAGCATTACGTATTATCTCCAGCTTGTCTGACCATCACCTTGACGTGGCCCGGGATTGTTCACTGCGCAACCAGCATACCAACGCTCCAGTGGATAACCTAGGGGTTGCCCTTGGTGGCTTGGCGGACTCCTTTTCATCTCGGTACCTCTGTGGCCTCCAGGTGCGGACCTGTGGTGCAGTAGGTCTCTTTGGTACGTTGTCGGTACAGGTGAGAACCTGTAGTATCCTCCTGTAGCGCAGTTGGTCTTGTGGGTACATTGTCTATACACGTGCGGACCTGTAGTGTCCTCAGGTGCGGACCTGAGTCGATTTCCTCTGTTTGCTCGCTGGAACCCGTCTGTACCTTTACGACAGCCGATTCTTGCTGAAGTCTCTTAAACCAGGACACTCAAAATAAGAGTTTGAGATGCCCAATCTGGTTTTGGACATTTTCTCTAGCAGTTGAAGAGAGCAGTTTTTACCTAACAGACACTGAAAGTGAATCCAAATCTTGGAAGGACTTTTAGGAAGCAACATCTGCTACCCATTATATAAGTCACAAGCCCCTCATTGTATATACTGAAAGAGCTATGCATTTGCTGGACAACAGGGCATCAGTGAGGAAATCTTAAATAACCTTTTAACATTGGCGTCACTGCAGAAATTGATCTCTACAACAGCATAGAAAGTAGGCTCTAGCGAGCAAGGCCATTTTATACTTCTGTTTCAAATACCTTTTAATGTTAATTGGGAATGGAATAACCCTTTATTCTGACTTTTCATACCCAGGAAGTAAGCAGTATGTACAGTAATTGCCTATACATTTTATCCCATTCTTCTTATGTCCCTGACAGTGAGCTCCCAGAATTGCTATTTCCAGGTCAGTATACCATCAAAGCAGATCAATAGTCTCCCTTTAGCCCTCAATGGTTTGTGTGCTGTCTTTTTTTTTTAAAGGGATAGTAATGTCTTAATTAAATAAAAAGTAATATTGTAGACCATAAAATAAGAAATCCACTGATGCAATTCCTATAGAGCGTTCTAAAGTTCCCTCCTCCCTGATGTCAACTGTAAAGTTCATTGAAGGAGATTAGTGTTGGCCAACACGAGGAGGCTCTTCAGCAGAGCTGAAATATAATGATTTAAAAAGAAATAATTCTTTGAAATGGTCTAAAAAGTGTGCTTGCAAACCAAGCACATTTTGCAGACCGTTGCAATGAAGTATTTCTTTTTAAATTGCGCCATTGTGGCTCTGCTGAAGAGCTGCCTATTGGGCCCTAGACCAGGAACTCCTGCGGTCAAGCTTACAGCTGACATCAGGAGAAGGGGAGTGAGGGGGAAGTTTAGACACTATCAAAACAAAGGATTGGAATTTTATCTATGGATTTCTTATTTTATGCTCTACAATATAATTTTTTATGTAATTAAGACATTACTATGCCTTTAACGTTTTTTTTTCCCTCCACTGCATCTTTAGACCTGCTTTCATGTTCCCTGACAGAGAAGGCTATCTGCTAACACACTGCTATCACATCCAGTTTTAACTAAATAAGCGTAAAATAAAAATAGAGGAGGATGAAAGTATAGGCAATCTGATATTTCATATTCTGCAAATGTATAATAAAAGTTAATTTAAAGGATTACTCTTCCATTAATATCATTGTACGTCTTGTGCTGTTCCAATGTCTTATTCAATTTCTTGGCTTTTTATAAACAAGTCATTTAAACTTATGATTCGTTCTTGCAACTCTCTGAGACCGGCCTGAAGGCACCAAGACAAACGATGCTGCCATAGTTGGCAGGTAATGCTCCCAGCCAACACGTATGTAGTCACAGGAAAGCACTCCGCTCTTCTATCTGCCATATCCTTAAGACGTTAGAAGAAGTTATGTCCCCTTTCAGACTCTTTCACTGAGCTGGAAGCCTTTTGACAATTCAAGTCTTTCAACCCAAGGTATTTTTAATTAGTCCCTTACTCTAGCAAAATTGCTAGAGATCATCTTAATCTGTGTTAATCCTTTGAGTGCCAAAGACGAGGTGCAATGCATCGAATGCTTCTGGTACTCAAAGGGTTAGTAAATCCTGCTTTTCTATAGCCTTCATATCTATACAGTGCTGCTCTCGTTTCACCTTCAGTTCAGGAGAAATACCCTGTCTTCCAGGTAGAATATCCCACTTCTGACCCAAAGACAGATTTGCACCTGAAGCTTACTTCTAATCTGTTATTAGGCGGCCGTTTTAAAGTCAGCCATTGCTTGTGATATAGACTTTTGAGTCTACAACAGGAAATCTTACTTTTGCAATATATTCTTTTAGTCATTTTGCATTGCCTGCTTGCATGGCAATGTTGGTTTTCCTTCATTTAAGCCATCTTCACTGAACCTTTCAATGGGGCACTTCAGTCAGGAGCAGTTTGGCAACTGTAGTCTAGACATCTATTAAGTAGTGTGCAAAATAGGATTTTAGTCTTACCTTTTAAATCCTTTTCTCTTAGTCCATACAGGTTACTGCTAACTTTGGGTAGGTGCTCCACCCCTTTAAGTAGGCAGGAACAATTCTGAGAAGTGAGTGCAGGGCTGAAGCCTACGCTCTAACCTTAGCTACAGCTTCCTGTTAGCTTCAGTAAGTTTTGGAACAAACTACAACAAGTAGTCCACGAGGAAACAGAAGACTCCTGTGAGCATGAACCCAAAAGTGTCCCCCCAAGTTCTGATGCAGGAGAGCAAAGCAAGGTCCCTTGACAGTAACCTGTATTGACTAAGAGAAAAGTATTTAACAGGTAAGACTAAAATCCTTTTTTCTCTGTCGTCCAATACAGGTTACTGGTAACTTTGGGATGTCCAACCATTAAGTACCCCAGGGCGGGAAGAAAGGCAAGGACCAGGCGCAAGCCCCCAAAGTCACCAGAGCACCATTGAACATACAGATCATGAATAGCTCAACACTAACCGCAAACAGACACTGAACAGGGGTAAAATAAACCCCATGAACTGTAGAACAGCACACTGAAATAGAGCCAACAGAGCTCAAAAGTGAAAGTACTGAGAGACTAAGGAGATCCTAGACAGGCAAGGCTGCGTCCAGGATCTCCTCCCAAAACTGGCATCAGGCAATGCCAGGACATCCACACGATTGTGTTTAGAAAAAAGTGTGCACAGACGACCAAGTGGCCGCCTTGCACAACTGATCAGCTGAGGCCTGGTTCTTGTAGGCCCAAGAAGCCCCTATAGACCTCAAAGAATGAGCCGTGACCCTAAAGGGAACAGGCTTCTTCCGAAGTTCGTAAGCCTTACGAATTGTGGACTTGATCCAAGAAGTGATGGTAACCTTGGAAGCAGGCTTCCCTGCCCTCAGGAATGACAAAAATAGTGTCAGCCTGCCTCAATGACTCAATGCGATGAACATAGATCTTTAGACAAAGCACAACAGATGAAGATCCCTCTCTTTGTTAGAAATAGGGCTAGGCCAGAAGGAAGGGACCACAATCTTCTGATTGATGTAGAACTCAGATACCACCTTTGGGAGAAACTCGTGAGGTGTGAAGCACCACCTTGTCCTTGAGAAAGACCAAAAAGGGTGGTCTACAAGACAGGGCATGCAGCTCCGCTACTCAGCAAACAGAAACAATCGCCAGGAGAAAGCCAATCTTCCACGTCAGCATAGGTAGAGGAATGGTAGCCAAAGACTCGAAAGGAGGACGCTGAAGTACTCCCGAAGACCAGGTTAAGATCCCACCGAGGAGCAGGGGACTTAAGCACCAGACAAGTATGAGCAACCGCCTGGAAGAAAACCTTAACATAGCAAGAGGCCTCTGAAAGAAGACAGAGAGCGCAGAAGTCTGAACCTTAAGAGAACTCAGACTGAGACCCTTAGCCGCACTATCCTGGAGGAATGAAAGAACTGTAGGAAGGTCAAAATCCTGAGACAGGTCTTTGTCAGCACACCAAGACAAAAAAGTAAACCAAACTCCATGGTAGGCCCTAGAGGAAAAACAGGCTTACAGGCCACTGAGCATAGTAGCCACCACGCTAGAGGAAAATCCTTTCTTCAAAATTGAGGAGTCAGTCTCCATGCCGTCAAAGCCAGATGACGAACGTCTTTCTTCGGGAGGTAACCCTGTAGGAGGTGGTTCCGGGGGGGTGGGGGTGGGGGACCAAGCCTGTCGGGGCCAGTACGGAGCAATCAGAATGACTGGGCAGCGCTCAAGTCTCATCTTCCGAAGTACCCCGTTCAACAGGGGAACAGGAGGAAAGATGTATGCCATAGGAAATCTCCAAGGGATCTACAAGGTATCCACTGCCAGAGCCAGGGGACCCTCCCAGCGACAGCAGAACATTGGAACCTTCCTGTTGTGTCTGGCTGCCATCAGGTCGATGCAAGGAAGACCCCACTGCTGTATGAGGAGGATGAACACCTGAAAAGGGCAGAGCCCGCCGTCATAAAAATAGCTTTGAAAGAAGTCTCAAGTTTCTTATCAGTCCACTCTTGAGAGCAGAGGCATCAGCCACTGGCAAGGCAGTGGATTTAGAAAGCATGGAAACTGGGGCATCCACTTTGGGGGGGATGAACCCACTGAGTGAGGGCAGTTTCAGAAAATGGGTAAAGTTTAGCAAGCTTCCTACATACAGATTGTTTCTTGGCTGGAAATTTCCACTCCTCTGACACCAAGCGGTCAAGGGTGGGGTTAGGTGGAAAGTAAGCATGGGGTCTAACAGGCTCCTGAAAAACATCAGAGGGGTCAGAAGACGCCTCCTGCATCAAGGAAACGTTCAGGGTGGACAACACTGCCCTGATCAGGCCCTCTGAGGGGATGGGGTCTGCCTCAAATGGGTCCCCAAAAAACTTAGATGAAGGAATGCTGAACAGTCATTATGAGTCCACCAACTCCTCCTCCTCAGAGGAGTCAGATACATCAGGTACACCTTGCGGTTTAGGCAGGGAAGATCTGATAGGGGCAGGGGTCTGCCACGAGCAGAAAACCCCCTGTAAAGTGGATCAGAGTTTCCTAGTAGTCGTCTTAAACTCTCGCATCCATACCGGTTCTAGGGCATGACTGGAGGTCCCAGCAGGAGATTCAGGGGCAGCAGCAGATGCTGGGCAAATATGACCTGAGAATTCTCTAGGTAACCCTGCATGACACGAGGAGCAATGAGGGACACAGACACCCCCAGATAAACCCAATGAGTGATGAGTATATTATAGGAACTCCAAATGAGACTCCTGTGCAGAGTGAAGCATGGGACATGTGGAACTCCGCACTCAAAGGGTGCTCACCTTTTTCAGCAGGTCTTCTATCTTCAGATTACCATATATCAAGAAGAAGCCTCAGTGGGCAACTCCTGGAGAACTTGCAGTCAAGATTTTTCCCCCAGGGCTTAGGTCCACAAAAACTCCTGGTAAACGGAGCTATCCACATTTGGGTGATGGGAATTGTCAGTTATGGTAATCCGCCTAATGGTGGTATTCCAGATCTAACAGAAAAATAATAAAAATCTAAAACTAAAAAGAACTGTTCTCTTGCCTTGTTGCTTGCAACGAGGAACAAAACTTACTGAAGCCAACAGGAAGCTGCAGCTAAGGTTAGAGGGCAGGCTCCACCCCTGCACTCACTTTTCAGAAATGTTCCTGCCTACTTAAAGGGGCAGAGCGCCTACCCCCAAGTTACCAGTAACCTGTATTGGACGAGAGAGAAATTACAGGGGAACTTTCACCTCTAATACACTGTGTCTCATATGACTAATCTACTAAAATGGTATGCAGATTGGAGTTTTATTCATCGCCCCCCCCCAAGTACATACTTTATTAGATATACGGTCTAAAATGTAGATGTAATGTAGGTACTTCCGCATTCTGCGTTACAGGATAACATTGGCACGGCTCTGCAGGACTTCCCAGCCCTCAAATTCTCCTCCCACCTACCTTCCAGCGCTCTGGTTGCACGTTCACGCTTCCCTTCATACTGACGTACAGCAGCAGGTATTTTGTAACAGCAAGCGTATTGAGCTTGCGGTTACAATATACGCTCTGCATATCACCATGAAGGGAAGAGTGAACATGCTCCCAGAGAGAGCTGGGAGGGAGGTTACATTAAAAGCAAAATTTATATTGAGAGATTACTTTTTCTCATCCTACATTCCTGGCATGAGACCCTTCTCCAGTGAAAGAGCTGACAAAGGAGACTGATTGATGGAGCTAGCATTACCATGGCAACCATGCACTGACATCATATAAGGGAGTATTTTTCAGTGTATCACTGGGTCATCAGCATTATCTTCAACATAGGACTTGTTTAAAGCACTTGTACATGGGAAGAGGAGCGTTCTCTCTCATTATTAAGTGGGTCTGATCTCAGTTCAACTCAAATGCCAAATAAAGGATGTAAAACCAAGCAATTGATTTAGGTTTTCTTTAATTTAAATAAATAGAAAACATTTCTAAAATTTAGAAATATGGCAAAAGGAGTTTCCCAAAGTCAGTTAATCTCTGGTTCTGGGCTTGACACCGACCACAACATTGGAAATACACCAATGTATGCTCAGTGATGCTGGGTTAGTCTTAACGGCTTTATTAGCTAGATTAAAGGGATAGTAATACTTTGTTTTCCCTTTATTTTATTTTGTAGGCATTAAAAAAACATGAAGAATGATGTAAGTCTTATCTCTCAAACCTTTATGGTTTGAGAGATATTCACAAGCAAAGTTTCCCCCTCCCGCCCCTTTTACCTAGTGTAAGCCATCTCTTCTCAGATGTGGAATCCAGTCCATAGACCAGACAGATAACAGAAGGGGACAATCTTCTTCCTATGAGAACAATGAAAGCCCTGCCCCCTTGACAAGTTTTTCAGGTTTTTCCCTTATCTTAATTGAAGATTGTCCCTCTCTGCAATCTACCTGGCACCTCTCTTCTTGCTCTGGCTGAGCAGTGTTACATCAGTAAAAGGGGCAGGAGGAGGATACTTTGTCATTGAATTACTCTTGAACTACAACTCTGACAGAATTGAAATAACTCTCTCCAAGTCCAAATACTATGATGATTAATTAGAGCTGCTTTTATTATGAAAAATTACTATCACTTTAAGGCTGTCCAGGAAAGTACTAAATCTTGTGAAACCTGTTTAACGTACGTGCATGATTAGACTGTACCAAAGGGAGCACAGGCTAATCTGTGTCATTCACTCAAGCCCTCTCTCTTATAACTGCTGGAGATTCTCCACTTGGCTTCTCCTGTCAGAATCACCTTTCCTGGAAATGCTAATGATGGTTAACTCTGCCCTCCAGACACTTTGGGGTGTGGCAAACAGCAAACCAGTTCTATAGAATTTATTTCTAAATTTATATTAGCTAAAGAAGCATAGTGTTGACCTATGAGAAAATGAAGGGACAGCATGGGAAGAAAAATGGACATCGGTAATCACAAAACGCAAACTGACACTGCATCCTTTTCTTCCAATGCCCAGTGGTAGTCACAGACTCAAATTTACCATGTCTGAGATCACAGCAGCCTTCCACTGTCCCACTGACAGTCTCAGAACCACATGTGGATTGCGTCTATCTATGCAGCCTTGTTCGTATATCTTCTAGCAGTCACAGAATGTCAAGTACACTAAGACCCCTGCCTAGTTCTACTGGTGGTCACAGAACCACAACCTTGTTCCACTGTCCTACCAGACATTACAGTAACACACGATACTCAGTGATGTTACTCTGGTAGTTATTAAAGACACACATATACCGATACCCACACTGAAAATGACACACTGGAAACACCAGACTCTGATAGGAACAGTGTCACACCAACACTGACACCATAGCCTTTTTCTAGTGAAAGTGATGGGAAAGGGGAAATGCAGGACAAAACAGGATATGGGCAAGAGAATTCGCGAAACAGCAGCAAGGAGGATGGAGAGGTGGAGACTCAGACCAATGGGCATACCTGGGAACTCTCCGGATTTGCCCCGGAGACTCCGGTTCTGACAGAGTTTTACCGGGTCTCCGGGGCAGAGGCAGATTTCTCCGGATGTGGAGAGTTTCTATTGAAACTCTGCCACATCTGCTTTTTCTCACGTTGTGCCTCCGTCCCCAGCCTTCTGTGTGATAAATTTAACCCTCTGAGTGCCAGAGTGGTACGGAATGCATTGCTTTGCAATGCATTCCGTACCACTCTGGCACTCAAAGGGTTAACACTAGCGCTAAGCCCCGCCCCTTTTTTGGCGCAATTAGCATAATTTTTGTTACCCCCTGCTGAACAGAGGACTACCCTCCGGGTAGCCCTCAACTGAAAGTTCCCAGGTATGCCAATGGGTAAAGGAAAGGGGTGCAAAGGACCATAGGTTGATATTAGGGGCTCTTTTAAGAGCCATGGAAAATACCCCAAAAGAGACTGGAAGGCACTGGGTGAAGTCCCAGCTCTGAGCGGCTGGACAGCCACAAAATACGGGCAGGCATGTTAAATTCCACGCCATCCATGTTTAAATGTATGCAGAATCGTGATCAGCTGCCTACCGTTCTATGTTAAATTTTATATGAATGTTTAATGTGTTGTCATGTACTGTAATACATGCTGGACCCCTGTGTTACTTGGGGGCCTTCAATCTTACATGGGTCTGAAGGGGTTAACTGGTTGGATATTTGCAAGGCCAGCCAAATGGTACGTGTGTCACACTTTGGTTCAGATTTTGATTAGGTTTTCACTGGTGTGTATACGCCATTGTCCTCTGTGTGACAGGATTAGTCTGGTGTCATGATTGTCTCTATTGTACCGCTTTGTTGATTCTATCAATCACACTGTATTGTCCCATTGTCTTGTGTGTGCACTCTATTGTTCCATTGTCTGGCCCAGTGTTTACTGTATACACCACCACTGTTCACCATTGTTGTATTGCCACTGAAATATGTATACAATGTTCCCTGTCCCCTCAATAAAGTAGTAGTTGATTTGGACTAAGAGCCGTGTCCTGTGTCTTTATTCCTGGATGGTTTAAAGGGTCCCCGCTGACCCCCATTCGGGAGAGCTATCTTCCAGTCAGCTATCCAGCTTCACTGGACCAGCCACCGTTTCAAGGAGAGAGGACCCCGGCATCTTGGGATTCCGTTAAGGGGAGCAATGGGGGAAAAAGGGCAAGAGATCGCACAATAATTTTCTGGTGCTCAAAGGGTTAAAGAACAAGTACTTCAATTAGACAATAATCCTTCCTCCACCTTCATTAAACGGATAGTAATGTTTCACAATAAAAGCAGCTCCAATGAATCTTCATAGTATTTGGGCCATGGAGAGTGTTATTTCAATACTGTCAGAGTTGTAGTACAAGAGTAATTGAATGATAAAGTATCCCCCTCCCGCCCCTTTAATGATGTAACACTGCTCACCTCAGATCAGCAAGACTGTCCTGATGGACCGCAGAGAGGGACAATCTTCAATTAACATAAGGGAAAACCAGAAAAACATGTCAAGGAGGGGCAGGGTTTTCCTTATGATCACAGTAAGAAGATTGTCCCTTGCTGTGATCTTTCCGGTCAAGAGACCAGATTCAACATCTGAAGGGAGGTGGCTTACACTAGGTAAAAGGGGCAGGAGGGGGTACTTTATCATTCAATTACTCTTGAACTACAACTCTGACAGTATTGAAATAACACTCCCCATGGCCCAAATACTATGAAGATTAATTGGAGCTGCTGTTTTTGTGAAACGTTACTATCTCTTTAACCTCTGAGCACCAAAGGGATGTGTCCGGCACTCAGAAGGCTAAAACAAATTCTTCTTTTAGCTCTGTGTCCGACACTCACTTGCTCAAGCATCTGCTCACGTCTCGTGCACTCCAAGCTCCAGGCCAATCATCTCACTTCCAGTTGTCCTTGAGATGCAACTGGAGCTGATCAGATCACAGGAGACATGTTAAGTTTGGAGTATGAGGAGCATTAAGTGTATTACATTAACCTTCTGAGTGCTAAAGGAGGGCGCAATGCACCGACCATTCCTCTGGAATAAAAAAAAGTTTATTGGGGAAGGAGAGGGGAGATGCCTTCTAATTCATGTCTTCTTTAACCTAACATGCACCAAGCGCACTGGACACTTATCTGACACTCCAAAAGGAAAGTTAAGTTAAACAACTGCATTATGCTATTAATGTCACTGAGACATACAGCAATGGCTCTTGTCCTTTTTTTGCTTTTACTTCCTTAGCGATCTATAGAGAAATGAACGCAGTGGAGAAGTGATTCACCAGGTCTCCCACTCTTATCCCAGTCTCTCTCGCAGGGACATTAAAATCATGCTGCTGCTGTTACACTTAAAGAGATAGTAACGTTTCACAAAAACAGCTGCTCCAATTAATCTTGATAGCATTTGAGCCAGAGAGTGTTATTTCAATACTGTCAGTTGTAGTTCAAGTGTAATTGAAGGATAAAGTATCCCCCTCCCGCCCTTTTTACCTAGTGTAAGCCATCTCCACTCAAATGTGGAATCTGGTCTCTTGACCAGACAGACCACAGCAAGGGATAATCTTCTTACTGTGAGAACAATGAAAGCCCTGCCATTGACAGATTTTTCAGGTTTTTCCCTTATGCTAATTGAAGATTGTCCCTCTCTGCGATCCATCTGGACAGTCTTGCTGCTCTGAGCTGAGCAGTGTTACATCAGTAAAGGGGCGGGAGGGGATACTCTATCATTCAATTACTCTTGAACTACAACTGACAGTATTGAAATAATACTCTCCACGGCCCTAATACTATGAAGATTAACTGGAGCTGCTTTTATTATGAAACATTACTATCCCTTTAACATATTAACTTTCTTTGTGCCAGGAGTCCAATGCCCTGTGCACCATTCTGGCACTGAGGGGTCTAGTCAGTCTTTCCTTGCAGCTTTGGGGAGGTGGGGGTTAGAAGTGAGCAGGAAGACCACCATGCGATGAAGTGGAGGGGAGCAGGGTAACAATATGGAGAAATGGAGGGAAGACTAGTGTTGATAATCAATATGTGATTAAGTGGAGGGGAGAGGGTATGATGTCAGGGGTTGAGAGGAGTGGGCAGGTCACAAAGCAGAGAAGTGGTAGGGAGGAGGCAAGCTGGGGGTGGTGGTCCTACAGCGATTTGTGTACAGGAGTGAAGGGAGATTTGTCTTCTTGTGTAAATCACCCCCACAGCCATATCTTTACTGTGTTTTGGATGGGGAAGGAGGTTGTATCCTGCAGGCAGCAGTACAGAGAAATTTACATAACTCCTCCCTTACCACCACCCAGGGGTGTGTCTGGCAGGGCCTCAGGAGCACCATAGTTATTATATATATATATATATATATGTGTGTCACACCTGCCTACTGTCCCTGGTTTTGGATTTGTCGTCACACCTGCCTACTGTCCCTGGTTTTGGATTTCTATCCTTGGATCCTGCTCTCTGCTTTTGTCCCTGGTTATAAAATTGAAATTCAAACCCATCTTTTATGTGTTTGTCATAAACAGGTAACGAGCTTTGCCACATGTTTATACAGATTCATTTATGGGACTTCATGTAGTCTTTAGGTGTGAGTAATGTCTATTCTACTGTAGTAGCGCAGATCCAAGTCTGTTGTATGAGATTTTGTTGGTTTTGCGATACATGGTACTATGGACACCAGTCATGTAACTTGCCCAGAGGAAAGGTGTTCTTGGAATTTTTGTTTCTATGAAATGTTGGCTAGTATGTGACTTATTACTAGGTAAAGCTGTTATAGGGAAATGGGTTCCTTTGAAGAATGTGGTCTGGCATACACGTGGGAGCGGTGGAATTACCACACCCAGACGGAGAGAAATATAATATGTACTTGGCATAACTACAAATGTGGTGTTCAACTCCATAACATGATTAAATAATCCACCAGCTAAAGAAAATTATGCTTAAGAATGAAATTAAAATATGAAATGAGAAACTAAAGATAAAAAAGTTAATAGCATTAAGAAAACCTGGAATTATGCTGCCTGTTGAATTATATATTTATTTTAACTACTAGTGAGGTGGGGAAACTAACCAAGTGAACAGGTAAAACTGTAAATTCCTACACACCTTTTAGTTTCTTTAAAATTATCCATTTAAAGGAGACATATTACTGAAAATTTGTGTCTCTTGAAAATGTAATAAAAGAACTTTCCAAGGCAGTGTCCACTCAGTGGGAGATTACATTTATTAAAAGTTTTAGAAGCTTAAGAAAGTGGAAAGTCAATTTTCTTGACATGCGAGTAATCATACAGTTTGTCAAAGAACAAAGCTCTGCTGAGATTATCCATATGGTTTTAGAAATATTTTTTAATTTACTGTTACCCTGTTTGCAAAACAAGATAAAGGCAGTTTAATGGGATAGTAATGTTTCACAAAAACAGCAGCTCCAATTAATCGTCATAGTATTTGAGCCATAGAGTGTGTTATTTCAGTACTGTCAGAATTGTAGTTCAAGAGTAATTGAATGATAAAGTTTCCCCCTCCCGCCCCTTTTACCTAGTGTAAGCTGCCTCCCCTCAGATGTGGAATCTGGTCACTTGACGGGACAGCTCACAGCAAGGGACAATCTTCTAACTCATAAGGAAAACCCAAGCTGCCCCCTTGACAGGTTTTTCCTTACGCTCACTGAAGATTGTCCCTCTCTGCAACCCACCTGGACACCACCTTGCTGCTCTGAGGTGAGCAGTATTACATCAGTAAAAGGGGTGGGAGGGGGATAGTTTATCATTCAATTACTCTTGAACTACAACTTTAATAGTATTGAAATACTATGAATATTAATTGGAGCTGCTTTTATTGTGAAACTTTATAATCCCTTTAAAGGGATCGTATTGTAAAAAAATATACATTCAATTGTTAAGTGGATTTTTTTTTTTAAATAATTAATAGACTGTTCAGAAAAACCTTCATGTTCGGCTTAACCCCTTTTCAGTACATCATGCAGACTGCCCTCAGACATGAAAGCAGATAAAATATTGTCATGTTAAGAAAAACCCTGCCTCTCTCCCCTTGATGAAGACAGAGTTTTTTCCTTACGACAGTGGTTCTCAACCTGTGGGTCGGGACCCCTTTGGGGGTCGAATGACGATTTGCCAGGGGTCGCCTAAAACAATCAGATATTTATATTTTGATTCATAATAGTAGCAAAGTTACAGCGATAACACTGTTAGGGGTCGCCACAACTTGGGAAATGTTATCAAAGGGTCGCGGCACTAGAAAGGCTGAGAACCGCTGCCTTACGCTGATACAATATTGTCCCTCATCACAATCCTTCCGGACCATCTTTCTGATCTGAGGGTAGTATGCAAGATGGACTGAAAAGGGTTTGGGAGGCGAAATTTTCAAGTCGAACATGAAGGTACAGGATCTTCTGAACATACTTTTCATTATAAAAAAAAAGTTACACTGAACAATCTGATTTTTTTTTTTGACAATATTTTCGGACGAGATCACAGCACACAAGCTTGCCCAGCTAGCTGAGCCCCTCCGTGGGTTCTTGTCCTGGATACTCTGGATAAGGCAGGAACAGATGGTCGCCACTCGCCCAGCGAGGCATGTGAATTTAGCACTTGAAGTGGCTGGGTTGAGGATCACTAGCCAACTCCCCTTCAGGAATCCCCTCCAGAATTACAGCAGAACTGTATTGTGGAGGGTAAAATGAATGTTCTTTATCAGTGAAACAAACTGCTTATATACAGTTCCAGACACTGTCAAAGATTAGAATGCAAACCAAGGCTTTGAACAGTTAGTACACTTGACCAATCAGGGAATGGCCTACAATCCCAGACACTTATCAAGACATGCATACAAATTAAGGCTTTGAACAGAGGTGTCCCAGTTGACATATCAAAAGAGGCTATATATCATCCACTCGGAGCCTCTTTTCAAGCGATGCTGATGAAGGAAACATAGCAGGAATCAATCCACATTCCAACCATTCCTTTGTTGTTTCAGCATGCTGTTAGCCAAGCATACTTGGAAACACAGAAAATACACCAATCTTTAACACATATTACACAGCAAAATACATGAGAGGTAACCAGCACAAGGGTATACAAAACATCTACCAAATTATGAAAGACAACACAGTGGACAACGTTTTTAGCATTAGGGGAAACAAGGCTCTCACATACTGTTTTTCCACACAATATTCCTTTAAAGTGACGCATTTAATGAGACTAAAAGCTATGCACTTTTTATGTTTTACAAACAGGCTAATAGTTTGAGGTTTTTAATTTAATAGTTGTGGAAATCTAATCTCAGCAGAGTTTTGTTCTCAGACTTGTCAGAGAAAGCTGGCTAATTACTCAGAGATAAACAAATCTGATATACTCAAATCAAAATCAGTCATAGGAGAGACAGGAGGAGTTAATTATGTAATATCAATAGCCAATATCAGCACATCAGAAGGATTTGTTACACACCTGTTATTTTAATAGCTATCCTTATGAATATGCAAAATGGAAGAAAAAAAAAAAAATATGGAATCATAGGTCTATCATCCAACAGTTAAAAATTAAGCTCTAAAGATGTTTTTGTTTAATAGCTTCTATAATCTCAGGTATTTTTTTTTTTTTTTTTAAACACAGTTTGCCATAAAGTATTATGTAAAT
This sequence comes from Rhinophrynus dorsalis, assembly GCA_037306005.1. Classification (NCBI taxonomy): domain Eukaryota; kingdom Metazoa; phylum Chordata; class Amphibia; order Anura; family Rhinophrynidae; genus Rhinophrynus; species Rhinophrynus dorsalis. The sequence continues at coordinate 33,981,201 of CM074721.1, read as the reverse complement.
TATTCTGAATTATATAAATTATATGGATTGCAAAATATGATCAATATCAGACTGGTTGTGCCACAATAGAGTGGGCTTTTGGCAAGCCTTGAACATTTTATTACGGATCAGACTAATTAGCACAACCTTAAAAAGAGAAGTAAGCTTTTTTTTTTTAAATTAATCAAAATATATTACAGGGCTTTTTCTACTCAGTAAAAAACAAGGGTACTCTCACTGCTGGGAACGTTTTCATCCGAAATACATTACAACCATTTTTTTTTTTCCTGAAAATCTCTACTGCGGCCAACAGGTGGTGCTATTCCCATCATTGGCTATGGAGAATTATAGTCAGTGACTCAAGCTCTCCCATAAAATGCATTATATTCAACAAAAAATAAATACGTCTTTTTCAACACCAGATTACACTGTTGATTTAAAAACAGTCTGAGCTGTGATAATTATTGAATGGAGAAAAAAAAAAGTCATTCAGCAACAAAAGTATGTTTGTTTTACCATGGCGAAAAAGCACTGTACAGTATCAGGTTAACTACCCATATAATATACTGTCAATTTTCCAAACAATTTTGTATGGTCACATTTTAGTGCCCATAAACTGGTAGCAGATAATACACTACCATTTTTAATTCTAACTTCATTTGGATTAGGTATGTTCAGCTTGGGCAGAACCTTATAATTTTCTTAAAGATGCTGTACTCAAAATTATATAAACAGAGCCTAAATTATAATAATTTCTTTTAAAAACAATTAAAAGGTGGTTATAAACGGTTACACTTTTCAGAGCCTTAAATCAGGGGTAAAAAATAAATACATCTGACAAGCCTAGAATCCCCAGCTCATAAAATATCACCGATACCTTCTAAATATTTTAGTGTTTACATGCACCTTTTAACTGGCCCTTAAATCTCCCAACTAGGGCCTAAAATAATTATCTGGCTTTAAAGGAACATTAAACTTTTTTAATTAAAAGTATGTTATAGAGTTTTTCCTGCTGAGTAAAGCAAGGGTACTCCCCTATTGCTGTCAGTTGTTTTATTCAGAAGTTATAACAAGTTCAAATAATCAGAAGTGAGTTTACTGTGTGTTTACTTCCTTAAAGTTGTGACAGGAAGTGACTCAGCAGTTTCTATCACATTCTATGGAGAACTGCAAGTCATTGACTTTCCTCTCCATTAGAATGTAAGAGGAGAACTAATTGGAATTTGACCACTAGAAGGCACTGCTAATGTAATTAAATACTGGTTTAAACTGTAATAACTCTGGAAATCATCTGTCAGCAGTGGAAGAACCCTTACGGTACTCAACAGGAAATGCCCTACAATATATGTTTTTCATAAAGAAAGTTTACTGCTCCTTTAAAGTTATTTATAAATGTTTTGTCCATTCCTGCCTTAAACAGCAACTATCACCCCAAATAAAGTCCCTCCCCCCTCAATAATTAGCCATCTAGCGATTAGCTTGCCAACAGTACTATTATCCAGCCTAACTACTGCATTAGTCAGAAATCCTACTTCTGCCGAGACAAACGGCCAGGCAACAGCGCTTTAGAGGCATCTGTGCTCCTGCGGTGTCAGTCCCTTCTGGTACCTTTAGGTACCATGCAACGCCTCCTAGAGGAGACCGGGCAATTGAGCAGATGTTGGTATACAGAACTGGAGCAAACCCACTACACGACAGGGAACAGATAAGTTACCACAGATTTAATGGGGCTTTATAATCTCATTTAATGCCCGAGAGGTCTCCAAGGCATTGCAAAGCAATGCCTTGGAGACCTCTTTAGCATTCAGTTGAGTTAAAAGGCCCATTTAAAATTAATGGGAATTTGGAACGTTTTTATCCGTCCCCTACAGTTCAGTTGGTTTGCCCCAAAATTGCACCAGCTGTCAGCCTCAATACATGTGACCAATATGAAAATTCTGCATTAGGCAAAAATGTTGGTTTTTAATTTTGCATTAAACAAAACATGTTGGTTTTATGTAGACCACAATCCCAAACACAAATAATTTACAATTGCAAATGCAATGCAATTATTGCCTCTCTTTTATTGCTGAAAATGTATTTAAGCCAAGCCTTGAATCCACGTTTTCCTGCCCTCACAATGATTAAATACAGCAAACGTGATTTGCAAATCCAATCTCCACATGAAATCACATTTCCATTAATACACAGGACTGTAGCCCTTGGGAACTGCCTCAAACTGGTTTCATCTGGATTGAACTGAAAAAATCCAGCCCTAACGTCTTTCAGCTTGAACAGGCTAAACCATTCTCAGAGGGGGAGAATAATCATCATATACCACAAATCAACATTCAATCAAGCCAAGCAATGCATGAAACTGAAGGAAATATTTTTTATATTTGAAGTAATTTTCTTTGAATTATGTTTCAATCCATCATCAGGAGCTGGACAAAGAATGTATATAACTCAAACAGAAATGCAGTGCTACAGGCCAACATAAAATACTGCATTACATTAATCTTGTTGGAAAGCTCTGCAGAGCTGGAGAGAGAGAGGAAAAAAGATCCACCCGATTAAATTGCTTAGATGTGAAGATTGTGGCAGCCCTTCCTATTCCATTAAATGGATTCTCATCCAATTTTGTCAATCATAATCTGATTTAGAGGAGTTTTGTTAGTGAAACCAACATAAAAAGTAAATCAGTCAAAACCAATTAGGGAGGTTTCAGGAGGAAAATAAGTAGACGTGATTGTTCTTAATAAACACGGATAATTAGTATATACGGCAAAAATTATTCATATTTCTATTGTTCTCTTCTAAAGACCTAGTAGCATTATTGACGGAAACCTGTACAATTGCCAATACGGAAAGAAAGCAAATGCACACATCAATCAATACCTTTCACTTATCGAATGTCAAATGCCAAGCCATCTTACTTGGTATGCAGAACCACTGCTAAGTGGAGCAGGGTGGGGATGAATTTCCATATGGGCAATGATCATGGAATTAAAATAGAGGGGCGGGGGATTACTAATAATAATGAGTGAATTAAAATGTATACATAACTAAGAGCAGATAAGCGGCAATATTCATGAAACTTATGCTAACGTTTATGGATTTGATCCAGGATATTTTACTGAATAAGATGGGACACATCTCCAGTATTCAAGAGTTTAAAAGACTTATTTGTCTCCTGCAGTGCAGTTGCTTAAAGCGATAGTAATACTTCGTTTTATCTTTATTTTATTTTGTAGGCATTAAAAAAACATGAAGAACGATACAAGTCTTATCTCTCAAACCTTTATGGTTTCAGAGATATTCACAAGCAAATTTCCCTCTCCCACCCCTTTTACCTAGTGTAAGTCATCTCTTCTCAGATGTGGAATCCAGTCCATAGACCAGACATAACAGAAGGGGACAATCTTCTTCCTATGAGAACAATAAAAGCCCTGCCCCCCTATTATTTTGCAGTAATATGAAAGCAGAAAAAAAAAAAAAAAAAAAAAAAAAAATCACTAATCAAGTTAGACTACGGATACTTAAAGGGATAGTAATGTTTCATAATAAAAGCAGCTCTAATTAATCAACATAGTATTTGGACTTTGGAGAGTGTTATTTCAATTCTGTCAGAGTTGTAGTTCAAGAGTAGTTCAATGACAAAGTATCCCCCTCCCGCCCCTTTTACTGATGTAACACTGTTCAGCCAGATCAGAAGGGAGGTGCCCAGGTAGACTGCAGAGAGGGACAATCTTCAATTAAGATAAGGGAAAATCCTGAAAAACCTGTCAAGGGGGGCAGGGATTTCATTGTTCTCATAGGAAGAAGATTGTCCCCTTCTTTTATCTGTCTGGTCTATGGACTGCATTCCACATCTCAGAAGAGATGGCTTACACTAGGTAAAAGGGGCGGGAGGGGAAACTTTGCTTGTGAATATTTCTTAAACCATAAAGGTTTGAGAGATAAGATTTATATCGTTCTTCATGTTTTTTTAATGCCTACAAAATAAAATAAAGATAAAACGAAGTATTACTATCCCTTTAACAGACAACTATTCTAGAAGTGTACAGTAGCAGAAGGCAGGTGGTTAGGCCTTCCTGGCCCACATGTTCATGTTAGGGAGTGTGGTTACCCTGAGGTAAGGCAGTCCACATGTTGGACAGCCATCGTCTGGGTGTTAATATTTGGTTTAAGTGTTAAATTTACAAGGTTGTTTTTTTTTTTTTTTGTTTGTTTGTTTTTTTTTTTTTAAATATCCTCCAGTTTCAATCTGGAAACCTATTATACAATTGTTTAGCTATATAAACAATCACAGGAATTCAACATATTTACTGTTAAGGTATTTTTAAAGATATTGAAATCTTTGTTAAGGTATGTAATGTTGGGAAGGTAACTGCCACCCTACTGAGTAACCTGATACCCCACTGGAATTTCTTGACAAATTACTTTGCCAGGAGTACGTAGCCATCCCTTCTAATAAGTGGATTCTGCTATTTCAGCCACACCCATTACTGACAGATTTATAAAATCAAGCACACAGCGATGGAATCTCCATAGAGAACTTCTGCCAAGGACTGGATCAGAACCCGAACCCTCTGATCAGAAGACTCACTGCCACCACTGCAAACCCCTTCGACCACTACCCGAGGCCCATCACAGTGAAGACCGAGTAGTGAGGCTCAAGCCTTGGTATCCAAAAATCACCGCTGATAGATAAAATCTATCAGCAAGAAGACGACGACAGTGCAATCTCCATAGACAAACATTGGCAGTAGAATGGCCTGTACTTCAGCACTCAGAGACTTTCAACGGCACACCATCAAAGGATGCCACCTTTGGTCTCTGGAGAAGTGGAAACACATTGTCTGGAGTGATGAATCCAGCTTCATCATCTGGAAGTGCAACAAATGACACTGGGTTTTTTGGATGCCAGGAGGATACAACTTGCCTGATTGCATAGTACCAACTGTAAAGCTTGATGGGAAGAGGAATAATGGTATAAATCCTTTTTTTTTTTTTTTTTTTTTATGGTTCAGGCTAGTTCCAATGAAGGGACATCTTAAACTACATCATATAAGGACATTCTAGACGATTCTGCTCTTCCAACTTTCTGGCAAAATTTTGGGGAAAGGTCTTTTCCTGTTTAGTAATGGCAATGTTGCACCATTTTAGAAAGCTACATGTTTCACAAGAAATTCAGTACCACAATGAGATGAATTTAAATAAAAAAAAAAAAAAAAAAATTGAATTGTGCACTCATGGACAATTTATTTTTATTGTGTGCTTTTAAAAAAAATAGTTCAGTTAATTTATACCTTTAGTTAAACATTTTCTTGTGGTTTTGAAGCAGAATACTTGCAACAAACTGCCGACTACCCAAAGTTTAGCTACAAGTCAATACCAAATGAAGATTAGCTACAAGTCACCAACTCCCACTATGCTTGTCTATAGATAAGGATAATGCCATAGCAAATAAAAAAACCAAAACACACAGCCTGCAAGTTTAGATATTAGGATAAATGTCTCTTGGTGCAAGCGAGCTTCCCGTTTACTCAGCATTTTATTTTAATGAAACCACCCTATTGCTATTTGAGGATATGTGTATAAAAGACTTGCTGTGATATCCTATCTGAGTCAGCTACACTTGGCATCTAAGGCTGACGCTTAATCATTTGTAGTAGTAAATGGTTTTCCAACCGAATGATCCCTCTTTTGCGACTTTCGTGGTAGCCCCGGATAAGCTGCAACACACAACTTGGATGGAATTTTTTTTAAATTGTTTGCCTATTCAAAAATAAATGCAATAAATAAATACACGTAGTGTTTGATCTATTCAAGACAAACATGATGCGTGTGAAGATCCTCCTACTCAACACGGGGATACATAGAATGCCACCGGGTTGAGGAGGAGAATGTAAAGGGAAGGCATGGGTTGCCTTAATTGTTGCAGCATTGAGTGCCTATCCTACTGGGTAGGAGATCAATGCTAGAGGGATTATTAGGGGGGTCCCGATGCCCTTCCCTGAGGCCTAGCTATTTACATTTTTTTAATAGATCCCACATTATGTGCGTTTTGGGAGCAATCATGTACATTTTAAAATATTAAAATGTGCCCCGCAACGTAGGGAAGCTCCTTCTGGGCACCGGGTTCCAATTTCAAGTTGCCATGGTGCCCTGGCTCCCAGGATTTGTCAAGCCAGATGTATAGTTTAGGAGAAATTCACACATTTATTTCTGGGAAAAGTGAAAATTAAAATGCCCTTGTCCACAGAGGCTCATTAGCATATGAGAACTCTCTGAAAACTTTTGTTCACATATGACACGTTACTGAAAAGGCTTAATTGGCATAAAAATATCACTGGTACCAAATGGGTGCCGCAATTATCATATCAGAGTATGGTAACAAGTGTGAATCAGGACCTTATTTAAAAGCGTTCTTTGTTATATTAATGCTGGGCCAGAAGCCAGCTCTAGTGATCGTACAGTGCTGTATGTTCCTTTGAATCAGAGAAGTGACCTAGGCAGGAAGTACTGAATTGCTCTCACCTAAACCAATTTCAGGAACAAATGTTTAAAAAAAAAAAAAAAAAACAGGAGTGATAAACATTTATCAAACATATTTAATCATATGGAGGAAACAAAGTGAAGAAAATCAAATGCACCATTGAGAAAGAAGCCACCATTGATTAAAATTGAATTTTATCACTTAAATGCAAGAGAGGTCTTCACTATATTGTTTCACAATACATTTAAAGCCATGCAAGAAATCAAGAGTAGCGCTATTGAAACAAATGGAAAACTGAGGAATTTGTGTTTTCTATTGTGAAGTTTATTTGCCTAAAACTGCACTACCCGTTTTGCGACATATTCATACTAGGTTAAAGCCCATCATTCGACGAGGTGTAGGTGTGAGGGCTGGCGCCCGGGTGCCTGTCACATGAGGAGCTCAGGGCTGCAATGACAAAGCCGCTATACAAGTAATGGCCGGGCACAGAGCGGGGGGGGGTGGGAGTGTATCACGTGTAAGAACTGGCACCCGGGTGCCTGTGGGCAGAAGATGCAGCCCGACACTCTGCTCTTCTGTTCCTCCGCATGGTGGCGGGGGACAGAGACAGCGCCGGTACTGCAATGATCCCTGGAGCGTGCCGCTCTACTGCTTTCCCCTATACCGCCACCATGCCAGGGAGCCATGTGCAATTTGCTAGGAGGCATCGCTCTCTGTGTCCGTGCGTGTTAACGCTAACAAGGAGCAATGCATCCTAGCAAATTATATTAGATTTTCCAATGTGTTATAAAAGTTGAATAAATTTATTTTAGGGGGTATAGGTGGCTCTTCAATAAATATTTCATTATAGCTTTCCTGGACTCACTACATATTGTTTTAGTCTATCACAATAATTACCAGTGTTACTGTCTTTACGGTTTATCACCCGATTACACAGTGCTGCAGAATAGGTTGGTACTCAAAACTAAATAATAATAATCTTGAAAAGCGTATCCATATGAATTATGGAACCCCAGAAACACATGCCAGAATTCTGGTTTGACTCTGAATCGATTCTGGGACAAACCAACTGCACTGTAGGGGAGGAAACCTAATGAATATTAGTGAGGTCTCTAAAACATCAGAGCAAGGAACCGTAGTGGCATTTAATGTGTTAAAGGGACAGTAATGTCCCAGAAAAAATATTTAGCATTTTGCAGTGCTGAAAAAGGTGAATCGAATGCAAAAAAAGGCCATCTCTCAAACAGTTATGGTTTGAGAGATATCTGCATTCAAAGTTTGACTTTTCCTGCTGTCAGCTGTAAAGCTGTCAGCAGAAGATTTGTGTCGCTCTTCAGCAGAGGCGCAATCACGTTATTTAAAACGAATGACTTCACTGGAATGGTCTACAAAGGGTGTTTGCAAACCAGGCACACTTTGTAGACCATTCCATAGCGGTTTGAGACATAGGGTTTTTTTTTGCATTCAGTTCAACTTTTTCAGCACTACAAAATGCTAAATATTTTTTCTGGGACATTACTGTCCCTTTAAAATACCCCTGAAGATCAATGGGAATTTTATTTGTCCCCTACAGTGCAGTTTGCCCCTAAATTTCTCAACTCTGTCCTCATACAGTTCAGTTCCATGTGCGGATGCCTTTATGGTTATTGGCAATTGCTTATAAACTAGATGACTAAAGAGGTCCTGACTGCACATTACCATTACGTTCACCTCAGTTTGATGTTGTTTAACCCCTTAATGACCAGCCAACACAGAGCACAGCGAGCCGCTAAGGACCATGGAGCAATTTTTGTTGCATTTGATACCGGGGTCACAGAGCGATGTGCAGCCACACGGCGACCCTGAAATTCCATGACGTGCCAGAACCATCTCCAGTCCTTAAGCGCTGGACTAGGCTTGACGGTTCTGGTATGTCAAGGCATGTTAAGGGGTTAAAAATAATTGAAAATGTACATAAAATGTGGTTAATTAGTTGGAAACAATACAGAGTTTCTCAGGCAACAGTGCTTGTTGTTTCCTGCACCTCTCCACCCCCTTCCAAGTAGAACTTAAATTTTGGCAAAACCGCAACGCAAACAATATAACGATCAGGTGATCATCACCTGCTTTTCTAAAACAAGTCATGAGTTTGCCTGCAGTCTGTACATGTTATATTAGGTGCTTAATGGACCCTTCGACTTCGCAGATTCTGCAAATACATAATATGTACGGTCAAATTACCTACCTACACACACACAATTTTTTTTTATTTTTCTACTTCTCAACAACATGTGCCTTTGGTAGTGAACTTGGATCTGTTTGCAGAAATCTTTGTCAAGAAATATGAACAGGTCTAGTGACACAATGTAAAAAGATAAAGCAGAGTATTCTGTTCTGCAGAGACAGAAACTTTGTACTATGTCCTGCTCTGATGGTCTATCGACCAGAAGACACTACAAAACGGAGATCCAAGTAGCAACCTTTCAGGGACACAAGAGAGGATAGAAAGGAAATAAGAACGAGAGAGAAAGAAATAAAAATGAGTGACTTATGTGAAGGTCCCAAATGGAGGTTATTTTATCATCTACTACTTCAGAGGGAGTTAATGTCATTCTTCTATTAGCCTTCCATTTATGGTGCTGTATCGGTTTGGTGTGTGGTGGGGATGGTGGGTCTCACCTTCTAACAAAAGAGCTGGTTATCATTTTGAGAAGACAGCAGCTGTGGTGAAAACTCCATCCCTTTCATCCCCAAACTCCCTGGGGCAAAGCAGATATAAGTAAAAAGGATTATGTATGTATCTTTATTTATATGGCGCCACACAGTGTACACAGCGCCTTACAATAGACATATGTTATAATAAATAAGAGGGGATGAAATAAGTGCGACATTCATAGAAACAATGGGAGAGAGGTCCCTGCCCCAAGGAGCTTACAGTCTAAATGGGTAAAGGGAGACATACAATGGGGTAAGAGGGTGTTAAGTGCTGAGATTACAAGTGCTGAGTTTGGCCAAAGGCAGTGCATGGTCCTAGTGCTCCAGAAGATAAGACTTCAGGGTAGACTTAAAGACAGAGGGGGAATGTTCTAGACGTAAGGAGAGGGGTATGGAGTTCCATAGGTATGGAGCAGAAAGCGAGAAAGGTTTAATACGGGAGAGGGCAGAGGGTGTGGATGGTGGATTAAATACAGAAAACCTATAAAACCACGATTGGCTTTATAACACTTTTGCCCACTGTAACCGTTTTGCCTAGATGTTGTATGCCATTTTAAAATAGCTTTTATATATGCACTGTGGAGTTCAAATCAATATATCTTCCTTTTTATGAGTTATGAACCTTTTGCCTAAAGAAGAAAGTGATCTTTACTGTGATAATACCTTTATATTAAATTCTGATCATAGTCAGGGAATGAACTAAGCTTCCTTAGATACACAATAATCTTTAATTTAATCTGGTGGCACAGCTAATTATATACGGAGTGTAATCTGTATCTCGCCACCTTTCTTGCATTTCTCCCATGCCTCAAATCCCTCTGTATCTGGGGATTCCAATGGAGGACCACAAGAGCACCAAATAGTCCAATAATTTAAACAAAGACACTTCTAAAAGCCACTCGAATTATATATACACTTGAATACTGTATTTGTGCTAGCATCTGTGGAAATTGATATACCATATTATGCATATGCTGGTCACTTAAAGGGGAACTACCACCCCGCAAAAACCTAACCTGTATCGATTCTTCATCTGGCGACTAGCTGCTTAGTAGCGCTAGTCGTCAGAAATATTACCCGGCCGGCTCAAAAGGGACTGACAGCGCAGGCGCACAGACGTCACTGGGACGAGATGTCCGTGCTTCCTGTTCCAGTGACCATCAGAAAAAGGACAAAATCTTCAGAACCGGGTAATGTTTCTGGCGACTAGCGCTACTAAGCAGCTAGTCGCCAGATGAAGAATCGATACAGGTTAGGTTTTTTGCGGGGTGGTAGTTCCCCTTTAACAGTGAACCGGTTCCCTTTCCAAATCTTCCCCTTAGCAGGACACTCCATCTTAAATAGATTTTCATGATTATTCCTCTACCAAGTTTTTATCAACTCTCTGACAGCTTAAAGTGACAGTAATGTTTAGATATGAAGGCAACCTGGATTCTTTAGCATACTTTTTTGTAACAAAGTGTACCTTTCCAACACTCCATAATGACCTTGTCTTGGTGTTTTTTTTTTTTGTTTTTTTTACTAATGTATCCCCCTCCCGCCCCTTTTCCATACATCACAATGCCTCCCCTCTGAGCAGCAAACCATTCCAGATGGATCTCGATGAGGGACAATCTTCTGTCAGCATAAGGAAAAAACCTGCCTTCCTTTGTCAAGGGGGGTGCAGGGTGATAATGACAGACAAAAGATTTGTTGATTCCTGATCTGAGGGGAGGCATCATGATGAATGAAAAAGGGGTGGGAGGGGGACACGTTAACAGATAATAAAATGAAGAGGACAACGTTATGGAGTGTTAGAAAGGTACAATTCAATTTTATATATCTTTTGGAATTCACTTTTTGTCATGTGTTCCTTTGTATAATCGGTCTGGCGACGTCCTATATAATAATTCGCTAGGATGTTTGTCAGAAGCAGTCACGCGCAGTACAGGCTGCCCGCGCTGCAGTCACGCGCAGTACAGGCTGCCCGCGCTGCAGTCACGCGCAGTACAGGCTGCCCGCGCTGCAGTCACGCGCAGTACAGGCTGCCCGCGCTGCAGTCACGCGCAGTACAGGCTGCCCGCGCTGCAGTCACGCGCAGTACAGGCTGCCCGCGCTGCAGTCACGCGCAGTACAGGCTGCCCGCGCTGCAGTCACGCGCAGTACAGGCTGCCCGCGCTGCAGTCACGCGCAGTACAGGCTGCCCGCGCTGCAGTCACGCGCAGTACAGGCTGCCCGCGCTGCAGTCACGCGCAGTACAGGCTGCCCGCGCTGCAGTCACGCGCAGTACAGGCTGCCCGCGCTGCAGTCACGCGCAGTACAGGCTGCCCGCGCTGCAGTCACGCGCAGTACAGGCTGCCCGCGCTGCAGTCACGCGCAGTACAGGCTGCCCGCGCTGCAGTCACGCGCAGTACAGGCTGCCCGCGCTGCAGTCACGCGCAGTACAGGCTGCCCGCGCTGCAGTCACGCGCAGTACAGGCTGCCCGCGCTGCAGTCACGCGCAGTACAGGCTGCCCGCGCTGCAGTCACGCGCAGTACAGGCTGCCCGAACGTGCCGTGGCTGAAATGGAGACAACAATCATATGGTGTAAACTTACACCCTCCATATAGCACCATCATTTGGGTTTTCTTTATAGCTCAAAAACGTTGAAATACACATCTGTCCACTGAATATGGCAAAGAAATGTACTGTATTCACAGGTGGGAATGGACGTACATGTACGCGCACTGATCAGCTCATCTGTAGGGGAAGAGTACCACTTTCATATCTGCAGGAAAGCCAGGAATTAGTTAAGCACAGCATGTTTCCTAATATAGGTGCTTCAACACCTTAACAACGCAGGATGTACATGTACGTCACGGGTAGATGTCCCTAAAGGACCCATGACGTACATGTATGTCACCGATTTCAGGGCTCCCCTCGCAGCTGTACGCCATTCAGGGAGCAGTGAATCTGAAAAAAACAAATGATCTGTGATCCTTAAAGGGATAGCAATTTGTTTTATCTTTATTTTATTTTGTAGGCATTAAAAAAACATTGAGAACGATATAAGTCTTATCTCTCAAACCTTTATGGTTTGAGAGATATTCACAAGCAAAGTTCCCCCTCCCGCCCCTTTTACCTAGTGTAAGCAATCTCTTCAGATGTGGAATGCAGTCCATAGACCAGACAGATAACAGCAGGGGACAATCTTCTTCCTATGAGAACAATGAAAGCCCTGCCCCCCTTGACAAGTTTTTCAGGTTTTTCCCTTATCTTAATTGAAGATTGTCCCTCTCTGCAGTCTACCTGGGCACCTCCCTTCTGCTCTGGCTGAACAGTGTTACATCAGTAAAAGGGGCGGGAGGGGGATACTTTATCATTAAATTACTCTTGAACTATAACTCTGACAGAATTGAAATAACACTCTCCAAGGTCCAAATACTATGATGATTAACTAGAGCAGCTTTTATTATGAAACATTACTATCCCTTTAAGTGCTGGCCGTGTGCACCTGTGCCAGTCCTTAAGGGGTTAATAAGAATAGTGAAACAATACTTTTGCACATTTATTGCTACTGTAAAGTTGTCCAGTGGGGGACAGTGTGAAACAAGTAATTATAGGAGAAGAACCAGAGGGAGTGAAGTCCCAGCTTAGACTCACACAGCTACATACACACAAAGTGCAATTCAATAAGAAGAGGACTTGACTAAATGGAGCACCATAGGGAAGAAATTAAAACGGTTCTTGATTTAAATGTGGTTATTACCGCCTTCAATCCTAGCTAGCATTCAAGGGTTTAAGACCTAAATCACCATGAACTGTAATTTCTCCAGCTGGTTGCCGAACTGCAACACTCGTTTATTGAATTGCATCTACAATACATTAGCATGTTTTTCGAGGAGAGGAACTGTGAAAAGAAAAGCACTGAAGACCACTAGAATTTAGAGGTCAAACATCACATTTTAACTCAATTGGGAGTTTCCTTTGTCCTATATGCTGCAGTTGGTTTTCTCCTGAATTGTCCAATATTTCACCACATATCCCTTTTCGATTAGTGCTGAATGCATCTACTACTCATACACAAGACAGTTCAACCTGTATAATTCAGTCCACAAGTACACCATAACATGTAAAACCACGAATATCCCGTAAGGCCCCTTTTACACAAATGACAAACACAGGGGACGCCATGTTTGATCTGTCGCCTATTGGAAAGTTCCTATACTGGGTTATGGCGCCATTCAAATGGGTGACTATAGCTTGATGATCCTGTAAGGTCTGCTGGTGACCTATAGGGCTCTGTAACTTCTTCACTGAAGCTTTGTGTTCCTACAAGTTTTAGCTTGCCTGATTGGTGTATTATTCAAAGCTTCAGTGAAGAAGTTACACAGAGCCCTATAGGTCCCCAGCAGACCTTACAGGATTATCGATGGAGGTTGCAATGCTCATCATAACCTCCAAAACATGTTTGACCCGCGTCAGTACCAGGCAGTAGCATTGGTTAGCACGCACATGTGCCAGCTGTAAGATAAACCTCTCCTACGTCCGGATCAGAGGTGGAAACATGGGGGAGAGAGAAATTACAGTTAACAGATCTGCCACAGAGAGCGGCAACAGTTGTCACCTGAATGAAAGATCTTATGGGCTCTTTCACAAGAGTGACTTTTGTATCAACTTTTTCACACCAAGTCTTTCAATACAAAACAGAATTGACAACTGTTGATGAGACAGTTTTAACCAGTGAAAGGGCCCTTGACAGTTTACATACAACAGATCTACTACTATGGGACCAAACCTGTTGATTCTAGCTGGGCCTGCATTGACCAGTTTGGCTCATTAGCTAGATAGCCAATTCAAGGAGGAGTCAGAAAACGAACTAGACATCTCAATTAAAGGTAACGGTCATGATGGAAGCATCCACCTTGAAAGGTATTTGCATGATTATTTTTACCAATTAATATATTCCACCCAGTTGGCAGATTTTAGCAGCCTACAGGAGGGCAGATTTTTCCAGAAATGTCTCTCAAATCAAACAGATCTGAGACTGAACAGTCACTAATTACTAAACTAAAAAATTCTTAATCCATTACATGGACTGAAAAATACACAAGGAAAATGAAGGTTAAATCAGGAGAGGACAAAAAATATAATAACTTAAGAGCAGGATCATTTTATTAGGATCCAGCTTGGGCTTTTAAGACCCAGAGTAGGAATGCAAGTACACAGGTGTTTATAAAGTACTCCAAAATGTAGGAGTCAGCAGTGAAATTTTAGGAGCTCTGGCAATTTTCCAATCCTGGTTTAAATACATATATTTAGCAACATTAAAATAAGCAGGTCCATTTTAAGTCTCTCAGTTCAGATTTCAGAGGTAGCTGGATAGAATTCCTTTATGGTCAGCAACTGGGACTGTTGGTTGTTCAATGCGTCACTTATGGGAATGGTAGTGCAGCAAGTGACGTCTGTGACTTAAAACTACAGTAATGTTTCATAATAAAAGCAGCTCTAATTAATCTTCATAGTATTTGGGCCATGGAGAGTGTTATTTCAATACTGTCAGAGTTGTAGTACAAGAGCAGTTGAATGATAAAGTATCCCCCTCCCACCCCTTTTACTGATGTAACACTGCTCACCTCAGATCAGCAAGACTGTCCAGATGGATCGCAGAGAGGGACAATCTTCAATTAACATAAGGGAAAAACTGAAAAACATGTAAAGGTGAGGCAGGGTTTTCCTTATGATCACAGTAAGAAGATTGTCCCTTGGTGTGATCTGTCCGGTCAAGAGACCAGATTCCACATCTGAGAGGAGGTGGCTTACACTAGGTAAAAGGGATGGGAGGGGGATACTTGATCATTCAATTACTCTTGAACTACAGCTCTGACAGTATTGAAATAACACTCTCCATGGCCCAAATACTATGAAGATTAATTAGAGCTGCTTTTTTGTTAAACATTACTATCCTTTTAAGACATGGTCACAGGGATCCATTTTCTGACCCACACCGCTGCTGAAAGGAGCCTTTTTGGGGGATGAAGAATACAAACCCTATGCAGTTTCCATAGGAGCAGGTTTAGCAACAAACGATAGTTTCTCTAAATAACTAACTTTTCAGTTTATAAATGTTTTAGTTCAAAGGGCAATATGACTGCAGTGCAATTATGTCCACATCTATAATTAGCTTTTATTTATCCCCAAGCTTCTGGCAACCTATAATTTTGGTTTTACTCTCGGTATTCGTATTACTGCAGCCTAAAAATGTTCTTCAAGTCTTGCCAGTCATAACATACACTGGGCTTTTGTTTAACTAGGAGGTAATTCAACCTTTGCTACGTCTGCCTCTTGCACCACCCTCAACCAGCCAACAGATGGTTGAGGATGATGGGAGTTGGTCTCTTACAGCTGGAGGGCGATAGTTTGACTACCGATGATTTCATATTAATATATATACATATATATTATAAAAAAAGAGCGCTACTCTTTGGACCTTATGTATAAAGTGGAGCAATTCTGGGGGTAAACTAACTGCACCATATGGGACACAAACATTCCTATTGATTTAGATTTGGCTTTGAACACCTTGAATGTAAGAAATGTCTCTATAATCTCTTCTCATTGAGCTGGGGACTTATCAACCATTCAAGGGGTTAAATAAATCAATACATATTTTGAGAGGTTGAATTTGGTTCAAAATTTGCTCCATTTTGTCTTCGTCCAAAAGGCCCATATGTCCTTTTTGATGTCCATTTGGACAGGAGAAATGTGATAAACAGTTTCTCTTTAAAGGAGCAACTATAATTGTCCTTCTGAAAGATTTGGTCCCCCGAAAGCAGACCTGCCTATTAACCCCTTAACGGTCATAGTACGTCAAGGGTCGATTTGACTTAACGACCGATGACGTACTATGACCGAGTTCCGGGCTCCCCCCGCGGCTGCACGCCGTTCGGGGAGTCCGGAAAGCAACGGAGCAATAAAAAAAAAAAAAAATGCTCCGTGGTCGTTAAGTCGCGTCCGGATTCCCCGGTCGTTAAGGGGTTAAACAGGGAATGCACTTGTAAGCCTCAGCAAACCAATAGAGGGGAGCAGTACGGACGTTTGAAAGGAAACCCCTGATACCCCCTGGCGTAGAAATGGAGATTTGTGATACTACTAGACTGAAGACAAGGAGTATACATAAAATGATACATACAATCACAATACATACAGAAAGACAAAATAATAAACTTAAAAATAAAACATAACAGCAAAATAGTTTAATAGTACACTGTGTCTCCCAAGATGTGAACAATTCTTAAAGACATTACGGAAATGTAAAAATGCAGAGACGTGTAACAAAACAGATTATTAAGATATTAACCAGCCTGGGTTTGTTTACATTAAAGAAGAGACAAGAAAGAAGTGAGATTATTACTATTTACACATTTATTTCTGGTAAATACAAAGAACTCTCCAATGAACCAGAGCTGAGCTAAGAACAAGAGGTCACTGATTAAAGGGACAGTAATACTTCATTTTAACTTTATTTTATTTTGTAGGCATTAAAAAAAACACGAAGAACGATATAAGTCTTATCTCTCAAACCTTTATGGTTTATGAGATATTCACAAGCAAAGTCCCCCTCCCGCCCCTTTTACCTGCTGTAAACAATCTCTTCTCAGATGTGGAATGCAGTCCATAGACCAGACAGATAACAGAAGGGGACAATCTTCTTCCTATGAGAACAATGAAATCCTTGCCCCCCTTGATGAGCTTTTCAGGTTTTTCCCTTATCTTAATTGAAGATTGTCCCTCTCTGCAGTCTACCTGGTCACCTCCCTTCTGATCTGGCTGAGAACTGTTACATCAGTAAAAGGGGCGGGAGGGGGACACTTTGCTTGTGAATATCTCTTAAACCATAAAGGTTTGAGAGATAAGACTTATATCATTCTTCATGTTTTTTTTAATGCCTACAAAATAAAATAAAGTTAAAACGAAGTATTACTATCCCTTTAAGGCTACAAAAAAGGCACTTTCAACCAAAACAAAGGACTGGAAAGCTATAGAATTCTTTGACTAGGGATGCTATACTTGCAGATACTGGAACTGCTTCCAAAAAAGTAATGGATACATATCTAGCACAGAATAATACTGAGAATGACAGTTAGCTTCAAAGCAGATAGGATGTTGATCCAGGGTACAATCTGACTGCCATTCTGAGTCAGGAAGGAATTTTTTTTTAATGCAATGGGTTTTTTTAAGCCTTCCTCTAGACCAACAGGGGTGATCTGGCATGTGCTGCACTTGATGGATGCATGTCTTTTTTCAACTATGTTCCTGTTTTCTGTAGTCAGAGAATATTCTTGATTGGGATACAAAAAAAATATATATATTTTTTTGATATTCAGTTTTTTAATAGTCTGTACCTCTGAATGTTTTAATGTTAATATTAAAGTGGAATGTCACAAGCGAGGGCTATAGGCCCTGCTGAGACAGTGGGGAGAGGGTGGGAGGGAAATGGTTAACAATACCAGACCGCTGGTTACCCATTACTATTCCTAGCGACCACCAAATTACCCCTGAAATCCCTCCTGCACTATCACCCCAGTACTACTATTCGCTGCCACCACCAAGACTTTATATCTGGGCATCTCAGGTTACCCCAAAAAACAAAACAGAATACAGTATAAAATCACCTTAATAATCTGATATATATAATTAAACCTTTAGTAACGTGCTAACTGAGCTTCCTTCAGAGTAGGGAGTTCATATTGGAGAACAGAGACATTTAATCTGAAAAAAGGCTTCAAAGTGCTGGTTACAAAAATACAGAAATAAAGATTATACATTGGCAAAACAGTCCACAAATTAAAAGGGGAAAAACACAAGAAATCCCTACATACAATTACCAATATTTTAAGAGTCCTTGGGAACTTCCGATGGTATATGCCCATTCAGTTGTTACAAAGAAATTCACCGTTTTATTAAAAAATAAAAATGTTAAATACTTTCCACAGTTCCTTCTAAGAGGCCAAACCCCCTGGGTGTTACCGGGGGTGGGGGGGGAGGAGTTTGGCCTAACAGTTTACAGCCCACTCAATCAGACCTGTCAGGGAATGTTACTGCAGAGTTCTACCTGAAAAAAGTCATAAGGCTTCCCAAAACATGCAACACACAGCACACCTCTATAATGTTATAATAATCATATTCCTCATATCTGTGTGAATATCTGGACACCAAACATGCTGGGTCTAACTGGTTGCAAAATAGCTATTCTTGTAACTCATAGCAGGAACAACTCCCCCTTGCATGTTTGGCCATTCTGAATATATATATATTTGTATTGAACCTTTTTACATTATATATACATTTCTCCCTATTTCAGGTTATTTGGGTGTCCCCTGGATGATCTCCATCAGAGCAGACCTTCCAATACGTTTTATGGTAGCCCTATATCCTGCTCTGGAGAGGTTATCTACTCAGCTAATTTAGCCAACACTTTAAAAGGTACAATAAAATACACAAAATAAACAAATTACACATACTAGGGGCCTGCAAAGGCCAACTCATGCCATGGCATGACACGGAACTATCATGCTAATAACATTGCCCCTCATATTTCTAACCTAGCAATATGCAAAGCCACCTTGTTCTTAAGCTCAATAAGTCAGTTTGGATCTTTCCTGTTACCTGCCCTCTGCTATTCTTTCAACTACTTGCAGGTTCTGTGTTCTGAACGGTTATGTTATTCTTATAACATTTTATACATTTACACATTTTAGTAATTTCTTCCCTGCAGTCTCATTTATAACCTATCCATCTCTCTCTTCCTGTTAATGCCAATGTTATCCAATGACCTGAAGTGCAATTTCCTTTGTAACTGCAAACTCCTCTCTTGTAGGAAACGTTTGGCCGTTTCTCGATCTCTAACACTTATTGATAAATCAATGAAATTCATCAAAACAGATTATATGGGTACACACAACAAAGTGGCAGGTGAAGTGGAAGTAAAATTTTCAGGCATTTAAATATCGGTAACACTAGTGGAGGGCAGATAACAGGAAAGATCTTTCAGTGTTATTGCTCAAAAAACACTTCTGTGGCAGGAACAAGCCAACAGCGCAGACTGAGGTACATTTCCTCTAAGGTGTCTGCGCTGTTGGCTTGTTCCTGCCACAGAAGTGTTTTTTGAGCAATAACACTGTCCCGTTCACTGCCAGCATTGGTGGTGACGTTTGTTGGTTACCTTAAGGTAACGAAGGCTCCTGACCGCCCAGGTGACCAGAGCTTCTCTTGTAAGCTATGTGCAGTCCGATGCCTGCAAGTAAGTGGATTTTCAACAATAACGTGGATTTATTGCACTTAAGGACAAGAAGGCTTTGCGTATCACTATGTTAGAAATATATTGGGGGGCAATGTTATTATAATAGTTCTGCATTAACCTAGTATTTATTTTGGGAATTTCCATTCATTCTTTCCCAGAGTGCCAAGATTAGTAGATACGTCTGTTACAATGCCAGTGGGTATGGAGAGTCTATGGGGACTGGGTGCTCCCCATTCTAAATATAAAGGAATGACTAATCTAGAGGAGCAGTGTAGTCTATGGAAAGACAACATAAGGTACACAGTGGCTGCTTATATCAATGTTGTTTGTTAGACAGCCAATGTATATCTGCATTCATATAGTCATTGTGAAGATACAAAATCCATAACAGGTATAGGTGGTATACATTTACTTGACTACCATCAAGCGTATAAGCTTGCCAGGGCATGAAGCCATTAGTACCAGGCCGGCTCTCCTTTTGTTTCTGCTTTTATCCCTATTCTGACCCCCACCCCCCAAATGGTTAACTATTTTAAGGTTCCAAACAGCAGCCTTATGCTTATTTACAACGTCTGCTCCCATTGGTGGAAACTTAAGCATGACAAATGCCCTTTAAAGGGATAGTAATGTTTAATAAAAGCAGCTCTAATTAATCATCATAGTATTTGGACTTTGGAGAGTGTTATTTCAATTCTGTCAGAGTTGTAGTTCAAGAGTAATTCAATGATAAAGTATCCCCCCTCTGCCCCTTTTACTGATGTAACACTGCTCAGCCAGATCAGAAGGGAGGTGCCCAGGTAGACTGCAGAGATAATCTCCAATTAAGATAAGGGAAAAACCTGAAAAATTTGTCAAGGGGGGCAGGGCCTTCATTGTTCTCATAGCAAGAAGATTGTCCCCTTCTGTTATCTGTCTGGTCTATGGACTGCATTCCACATATGAGAAGAGATGGCTTACACTAGGTAAAAGGGGCGGGAGGGGAAACTTTGCTTGTGAATATCTCATAAACCATAAAGGTTTGAGAGATAAGACTTATATCATTCTTAATGTTTTTTAATGACTACAAAATAAAATAAAGATAAAACGAAGTATTACTATCCCTTTAATTGGTGAGCTTCCTTAGTAGAAATATCAATAGCATTGCAATTTTTGGATGTTATTTTGAGGCGATTAGATTGAATGTTTCTGTTACAAATGAGATGTCCTCTATTTACAAACAAAATAAGAGTGATCAAAAGGTAGAGGTAAAATAAATCAGTCAGTATGCTGGATTTGACCAAACAGGTTAATGGAATTCATACTCAGACACTCCAGAACCATTATATCTTTCCAGAATCCAAACTTTTCTCCTCAGTGCATTTATATAAAATAATATTTACTGTTATCCATATAAACATTGCCCTGCCAGGTAATATTGGACATTAGTTATGCAACGTATAGAGTACACTACTGTAACATAATCAGTATCTACAAATCTTCGCTCTCGGGGAAAGAAATGCTCTTAGAACTTAGGCAAGAGGTAAAATGTGAGATTTTGGATGCTGCTTGAATAAGAGGTTTTCCTTCAAAGTCATCATAACCTACCTGAACGCCTCATGCATCAATTCCTTAACCCCTTAAGGACCAGCGGTCTATGGGTGTGTGGTCCTTTAAGGACCAGATAGGGAAGTTCGACGTGCTGCCCCATGTGACCGATCACGTGTAATGGCACACCGAACGAGGGACTGAAAGAGATCGCTCCGGTCTTGGAGCAATCAACTTCAGTCCCTGGTATTACTCCCCGCGCTCCTGCAGAAGCGCGGTGAGTAAAAATACGTTATGTACCAGGACCGTCACTGGTCCTTAAGTGCCAGACCAGCGTGACAGTCCGGGTAAGTCATCGGTTAACAGAAAGTTTTTTTTCCCCCTGAGTTACTGTGTAACCTGGACAGAAGTTTTTGTTCATAAAATAGATTAACAAGAACTTGTGTGGCTATTGGTCAATTTACTGGATGTCTCCCTTGCAGGGAGTTTCAGCACCTTAAGTTATTTAATTAGATACAGTAACACTTTGTTGACTTTACATATTCTACAAGTGTACAGTAAAGTTAAACAGACTACTATTCGTAATTATTTTTGAACACTTGTGCCCCTGACATTGTGATCTTCAGATTTGCTTGCAGAAGCAGTGATATTAATCCAATGTACATAACAGCATTCAGAGCTGCCAGCATTGCTAGGAAATATTACACTGTATTAAAATATTTTAATAAGTGAAGATATGGGGGGGGGGGGTATATATGCAATTTGGCTGTAGTCTGTATTTTCACAATAGTCAGACACCCACCCCACCCCGAGAAAAGTAGAGTCTCCCCCACCCCTTTCTTTTAAATAAAGGCTTAGCCTTACAACATAATAGAGTACATAATGTTTTTTGAAATTCATACACTCTTAAGTAGGGATTGCGAAAAAGTCCATTTTGTTTTTTTAACTGCCAACATTTTGGAAACCTTGTGATTCCCCTGACATATTTTGGGAAGAACTGGAAGAACTACTATGTAACTTTGCTTTAAAAACATGAGTTGTGGAAGTGGTGGCACATGAGGGCATTCTAGGACTGGTCATCTCCTACAATAAACTCAAGTTATTCTCCTCTGTAGCAGGAGCCATAGGTGTTATTTCAAATGAATGCAGTCTTGGCACCCTCTCTGACACATCAGCATCACTTCTATTACATGTCATGGAGCCCCGGTAACATTCAGAAGTGCTTCTGCTGCCGCTGATAGTTGAGATATCTATAACGTGTTTCCCAATCAGACCTGTGGTGGTGTTACAGGCGGGATCATAAGGAGGAGGTGCCTAGGTGCAAAGTTTGCTTTCCCTCTGCTCACATGCTTTTTACACAAACAGATAGCAACATGTTTAGCATTTGAATAGTGAATGAATTATCTCCATCTTGTGGACTTCATAGACTGAGGGGTTCTCGAGAGGCTGCTACTACTGCAAGGTGTTGCTGCAATTTGTACTACTAGGTGTGAAAGCTGCTGCACTTCCAATAGCAGCATAGACACTCATAGCTAGGGTTGTGGATGTTGCTGATCTTTGCTGCAGATTACTCAACACTAGTGTATAGCTGAGTGGGGGAGGACTTGGAAGCAGTGATGATGCAGATTATGACCGACAGGATGATTGTGTATTTTTTGGCATCTTTACTTGTCTAGAATCAGACTTTCCAACTAATTTCTCAAACCGTTCATAACAGGCATTAGCCTTTCAACTTATTTTTCTGGCTGTCATCTCTCTCGACTTCATCTATATCTGAAGAGAAGGATGCTGGAGGGATATATTCTAGACCATCAGTAATTAGGTCGTCCTCAGAAATGGCCTCCATTTCTTTCCCACTGCTTTAATATTTCTCTAGGCTTTGAAGTCTCAACTTCGTTTTTTACTGTTAACCTTAGAGGGATTTTCCCAGCATTCATTACTACTTTCAGGAGAAGTGTTGTACTGGTTTTCTGTTAGAAGCAGAATTTGGTTTGAGAGATAACTGCTTTCAAAGTTCACTCTTTTTGCCTTTCCTCTGACGTCAGTGTTCTAGCTGAGAGCCGGGGAATCTTGTCAGTGAGCAAGTGGCGGCTCTGCAGGAGTCCTGAGATCGCGTTACAGAAACAGAAATCCTTCACTAAAATGGTCTTCTACATGTGTGCTTGGTTTTTGCTTGGTTTGCAAGCACACGTGGAAGACCATTTTAGTGAAGGATTTCTGTTTCAATAACAAGATCTCAACACTGCTGCAGAACCGCCACCGGTCCCGGGACCGGATTCCCCTTCTCTCAACTAGAACACTGACGTTAGGGGAAAGACAAAAAGAGGGAACTTTGAAAGCAAATATCTCAAACCATAAAGGTTTGAGAGATGCCGCTGGTATCCTTGAATTCAGAATTTTAAGGGCTACAACATTGGGGATAGTAATAATGAAGTATTACTATCCCTTTAAATGTCTCTCTCTCTCTCTCAAACCATAGCAGTTTGAGAGATTTTTTGCATTTAGCTCAACTTTTTAAGCTCTTCTAAATGCAAAAACAGTTTTTTTTTTTTTTACATTACTAACCCTTGCAAGGGATACACCATCACTGCAGAAAACCACTTATCAGTGATACCCAGAGGGGTTATATAGTTTGTGGGGTTGAGGGACGACAAGTCAATCAACCTGCTCATAGGTGGTCATTATAACCAACAAATGCACAGCTACAAAACACACCTTTGACATTTTTGAAACTTAAAATAGCTGGTAAGCAAGCTTAAAAAAAAAAAAAAAACGAAAAATTGGGTGATCCATTAAAATGCAGGTAGGATATATTTAAGCTAAAGTGAACCATGAAATTCAGAAATGCTTAACAGTTTTAAGCAATAATTCTACTGCTGAGATTACCACAACCATGAAGTTTAACCCTTTGCATAGCAAAGTGGTACGCAACTCATTGCAAAGCAATGCCTTGCGTACCACTCTGGCGCTCAAAGGGTTAAAGGGATAGAATGTTTAGAAAATCAAGTAGCTCAGATAGTTTGTTCTATTGAATAGTCCTGATGTCTGCAGCTCTCAAAGTTCATAACTTGAAAGTTGTGCAGTAATCGTATGATTCACCCCTCACAGCCATTATCCAGTTCTGAAGCCACCTCTGCTCAGATCTGAAGTCTGGTCAATTGACCAGACAGATCACAACAAGGGATAATCTTCCCTCTGTCAGCATAAGGAAAAACTTGCTTTCCTTTTCAACAGAGGACAGTTTTTTCCTAATACTGACAGATGATTGTCCTTCATCATGATCTGCTGTCGGATCTGAGAGAAGGTGGCTTCAGAGCCGGGAAAAGGGGCTGGAGGGATAAAATTAGTCATACGATTACTGCATAATTATCAAGTGATGAACTTTGAGAGCCTCAGACATCCTATTCAGCATATCAAACAATCTGAGCGTTATGATTTTCTAAGCATTACTACCCCTTTAAAACAAAATCCCCTGCATTTGGGTAAGTGACGTGACTGTATTGTTATATCACACACTATGTACATATTTCCTGTGTACGATCAATCACCGAAATCTGGCAAAAATACACATCAAAAATTTGAATAAAGTGTACAGAAGAAATTAACCCTCTGAGTGCCAGAGTGGTACTGAATGCATTGCAAAGTGTTAAGAACACACTACCAGCAGGTCACTTTCCCCTTCATATTTTTAGGATTTTCCCATCACTTCCATGGTGGATGAATCACTCCCCCCACATTGTGGAAACATTAGTAAAGAATTTTAAAAGTGGACCCCTCACCTTGAATCAAGTTTGCATATTTGAAAACGTCATTATAAACCGTGCGTCATGTTATCCCAAAAGACCGGCAAATGTACAGTTAAGATATTCATGCTTTATACATTGTACTAATTATGCTACCCACACAGCATTAGTGACTTTTCATACACTATTTAAACACCTTAACGACCCTTGACGTTCCTGGCACGTCATGGGTTGGGGAGTGATAAGGACCCATAACGTACCAGGACCGTCATGGAATTCAGGGCACGCCGTTTGAGGAGTCCTGAATCGGATGCTGGGGGGGTCCTTAAAGGGACAGTAATGTTTCACAATAAAAGCAGCTCCAATTAATCTTCATAGTATCTGGGCCATGGAGAGTGTTATTTCAGTACTGTCAGAGTTGTAGTTCAAGAGTAATCGAATGATAAAGTTTCCCCCTCCCGACCCTTTTACCTAGTGTAAGCCGCCTCCCCTCAGATGTGTAATCTGGTTGCTTGCCTGGACAGATCAAAGCAAGGGACAATCTTCTTATTGTGAGCATAAGGAAAACCCTGCCCCCTTGACAGGTTTTTCAGCTTTTTCCCTTATGGTCACTGAAGATTGTCCCTGTCTGTGATCCATCCGGACAGTCTTGCTGCTCTGAGGTGAGCAATGTTACATCTGTAAAAGGGGCAGGAGGGGGATACTTTCTCATTCAATTACTCTTGAACTACAATTCTGAAAGAATTTAAATACCACTCTCCATGGCCAAAATACTATGACGATTAATTAGAGCTGCTTTTATTATGAAACGTTACTATCCCTTTAAGTGCTGGCTGGTACATAGAGGGTTAAGGACCAAAAGGATGTACATGTATGCCATGGGGAAAACGTGCATTAAAGACACATGACGTACACGTACGTCATGGTATTTTGGGATGCTCGCTGCTGCAAGCCTTTCGGATAGATACCTCTGGTTCCGTTACAAGAAAGAAAAGGGGAAAAACAAAGCCCCGTGGTAATTAAATCTGGACCGTGTGGCTGGTCCTTAAAGGAATAGTAATACTTCGTTTTATCTTTATTTTATTTTGTAGGCATTAAAAAAAAACACGAAGAACGATGGAAGTCTTATCTCTCAAACCTTTATGGTTTAAGAGATATTCACAAGCAAAGTATCCCCCCCTGTTCAGCCAGATCAGAAGGGAGGTGCCCAGGTAGACTGCAGAGAGGGACAATCTTCAATTAAGATAAGGGAAAAACCTGAAAAACTTGTCGGGGGGGGGGGGAGGGCTTTCATGGTTCTCATAGGAAGAAGATTGTCCCCTGCTGTTATCTGTCTGGTCTATGGACTGCATTCCACATCTGAGAAGAGATGGCTTACACTAGGTAAAAGGGGCGGGAGGGGAAACTTTGCTTGTGAATATCTCTTAAACCATAAAGGTTTGAGACATAAGACATATATCATTCTTCATGTTTTTTTAATCCCTACAAAATAAAATAAAGTTAAAACGAAGTATTACTATCCCTTTAAGGGGGTTAAGCTTTTCAGTGATTTTTCATGTGCTAGTGATGAAGCCTCTTCAGTGACCTTTCATAAGCCAATTAAGCCCTGGGCTACTCCAGGAGACTTACTTTCATTTTTCCCAGAAATACAAGTGTGAATTTTTCCTAAACTATAAACATCTGCTAGACAGAGCATTTCCTGCTGAATAAAATAAGGTCACTCACACTGCTATCAGATATTATAGCAATATTCAAATATTATAGCAGTTCAAATAATCAGGAAGTGAATTTACTGTGTTTACTTCCTGGTAGTTCTAACTGACAGGAAGTTTCTATCACATTCTATGGAGAACTGTATGTCTCTGACTTTTCTCTCCATTAGAATCTAACAGGAAATCTAATTAGAATTTGACCACTAGAGGACACTGCTAATGTAAAAAAAAAACCATGGGTTTAAACTGTAATAACTCTGGAAATATAAATCTCTCGGCAGTGGTAGTACACTTATTTTACTCAATAGGAAAATCCCTACAATATATATTTTTTTCATAAAAAAAATGTTTACTGCTCCTTTAAATAGTAAAGGCAAACTACAAATGCCCGGCTTAGCAGAATCACCTGGCGATTCACCTGGGAAGTGCGAAGATCGGCCGTTATACTTGTAAGGAAATGTTGTGGGGAGAAAAGGTTTATGAAGAATCTTGCAGTTAATTTCATGGCATGTACTTACTGGTCTAATTTAGTTCAATGAGTTAACATGATGTATTATATTAACACTGCTTTGGAGAAATTGTTTGACCCAATTTAAAATGCCTGAGGTGGTTCCACACGGATTGCTAATTGTTTTGCTACCGACTGTGAATGTGTTAGTGAGGGATTTAAGTTGTGTGCTGAAAGGATTGCAGAAAGTCAAACAGCTAAAAGCACTACTTAAAGAGATAGTAATACTTAAAGGGATCGTAATGTTGCTTTAAAAGTTGCTCGCCAAGTCTTCTGTATGTTAAAAGCAACCTAGCGCACTTTGTCTAATACCTTGTTTGTAGCTCAAAAGTTATGAAGCAATAAAGATCCCCCACCCCTTTCTGGCCTCTTCCCACCAAATCTGTAATCGGATCGTGCAACTCAACGGCTGCAACGAGGTACAAACTTCAGTAAGTACAAAGGAAATTCTGCCACCCTTGAAGGAGGAGTGCAGGATTTCCCTTTGCTTACTGAAGATTGTCCCTCGCTGCAGCCATCCTGACCAGCCTGCATCTTCAACGTGACGTACCAGAAAACTTTCTTAATTGCCACTATGAGTTGCAATCACAACTTCGTATGGCACTTATATCAATAGGACAGCACAGACATCGTGTGGAAGAGGGATCTGTGTGCCCTTGCTGTCCATCCCAGTCTCATCACCGATGGGCTATTGCCAACAAGGGAGTTGCATTGTACCGTACAGTACAGGAAGGGATGGATATCGCAGGCACAAAGATCCCACTTCACCAAGATGTCTGCTCTGTCCTATCGTACAAGTCCCATATGAAATTATGACTGTTAAAGGGACAGTAATGTCCCATAAAAATGCTTCTAGTCTTATAGAGGTTAAAGGGATAGTAATGTTTCATAATAAAAGCAGTTCTAATTAATCTTCATAGTATTTGGACTTTGGAGAGTGTTATTTCAATTCTGTCAGAGTTGTAGTTCAAGAGTAATTCAATGACAACTTATCCCCCTCCCGGCCCCTTTTACTGATGTAACACTGCTCAGCCAGAGCAGAAGGGAGGTGCCCAGGTAGACTGCAGAGAGGGACAATCTTCAATTAAGATAAGGGAAAAACCTGAAAAACTTGTCAAGGGGGGCAGGGCTTTCATTGTTCTCATAGGAATAAGAGTGTCCCCTTCTGTTATCTGTCTGGTCTATGAACTGGATTCCACATCTGAGGGGAGGTGGCTTACACTAGGTAAAAGGGGTGGGAGGGGAAACTTTATCCTTCAATTACTCTTGAACTGCAAAACTCACAGTAATGAAGTAACACTCTCTATGGCTCAAATACTATGAAGATTAATTGGAGCTGCCGTTTTTGTGAAACATTACTATCCCTTTAACAAAAAAAAAAAAAAAAAAACACTATATGCCACAAATCCCCTCTAGCAAACCGCTATGGTTTAAGAGATATTCACAATCAAAGTTTCCCCCTCCCTCCCAGTCCCCTGATGTCAGCTGTAAAGCTGACAGAAGGAGATCCATGTCAGCCGACACAAGGCGGCTCTTCAGCAGAGCCAATATCCCATTATTGCAAAAGAATAACTTCATTGCAACAGTCTACAAAGTGTGCTTGCAAACCAGGCACACTTTGTAGACCTTTCCAATGAAATGATTCTTTTCTAATAACGCAATTTTGGCTCTGCTGCAGAGCCGATGGCCGTTCCCCGGACTGGGATCTCCTGTGGTCAGCTAGATAAAGGGGAACTTTGACTGCAAATATTTCCCCTAGTTCATGTTCCTAGAATGGGAATGTGGTTAAAAAAAAAACTGCCTATGAACTAGAGGGAAAAAAATGCACCATATGGTTGAGGGTTTGTTAAAGGGATAGTAATACTTGAAATTAATTGTATTTTATATTGTAGCCCTTAAAAAAACATGAAAAACGATATAAGTCTTATCTCCCAAACCTTTATTGTTTGGGAGATATTCACTTGTAAAATATAGTAAAACTAGTTGAACAGCCCGTTACACGGGCCACAGTGCCTCTGGCAGCCGGTCGCAGGGCAGTCACATGCAGTGGAGACTGCCCACGCCTCAGCTGATACAGAGCTGGACGCTCCTTCGGAGCACCCAGCTGTGTATCAGCCGCGGCTCTGGCAGTCTCTACTGCGCATGACTGCCGCACGCGCAGCGGTGCCTACTGCGCATGTCGGGCGTTACACACAACTTAGCGAATTATTATATAGGATAGGATTCTCTTTTCCTGGCTGTTTCAGCCAAGTCTGCCATCTAGTGGACAGATTTGGAATTCGGTCCACAGAGCAACCGGCAGCTCTTTAGCAGTGCCGAGATCACGATCTTTAAAAAGAACTACTTAATTGGAACTGTGTACAAAGTGTGCCTGGCTTGAAAGCACACTTTGTAGACCATTCCAATTAAGAAATTCTTTTTAAAGATAGTGATCTCAGCACTTCTGGAGAGGCACTTCTGGAGAGGCACAACCAGTCCCGGGACCGGATTCCAAATCTGAAGGGTAGAGCAATGACGTCACTCCAGGGGAGACTTTACTTCTGAATATCTCCCAAACCATAAAGGTTTGGGAGATAAGACTTATATCATTTTTTATGTTTTTTTAAGGGCTACAATATAAAATAAACTTATTTTCAAGTATTACTATCCCTTTAAGGCAGCACTGGGTTTCAGTTGTTCCAGTGCTGGCCTGATGATCATATTCACCTGTAGTGCCAGTAGGACATACCTGCCAAATGTTTCAGATTTCCTGGAACAGCCCCTTGTTTTGGCACGGTGTCTGGATCCTGTTGCACCAGGTGTTGTCACTGATTTTAAAAATGTATTTTTAACCCTGTGTTTTATGTGCTTTTCATTAACCCTTTAAGTGCATTGCACTGGATAGCTGGCACTCAAATATTTTACCCCTCTGCGTGCCAGAGGGCTATCCAATCCATTGCGTTGGTAAGACAAATGCCTGGGTGCCCGATCAGAGTAATTCATAAAATACTGAATCAAAACCAGCACTCTCAGGACTCTTACTTAAAGTGTTTCTTTATTCATGCTGCTTTCATTTGTGTAACATAGCTAAAATCCATCTCTTCCTCCACAACTAAAATTCTTACACAAGTACTGGTCCTTTCCCACATGGACTACTATAACCTTCTCTCTGGCCTTCCTGCCTCCCAAGGCCATCCATTTCAATACATACAGAATGCTCCAGTACAAGTTACTGTTTTGTCAACTAGGGTTTGTCCCTGCCCTCTCCTCCTCAAATTTCTCCATTGACTGCCTATCAAAGTCCAGATCTCTTACAAAATTTTGCTTCTCATTCAAGACCCCTCTCCTCTACCACTTCTTACATTTCCATTCTGATCTCCCGCTATACCCCATTCCGACACTTATGACCAGCCAACAACAATCTCCTCTCAGCTCCTTTTTGTCTACAGCCCTCACATATCAAACCTTTTTCTCTCATTGCTCCTTATCTATGGTATGCTCTTCCTCCCAGCCTGTGCCACTGCACCTCTCTCGCACTCGTCAAGTCGCGCTTCAAACTATATCTCCTTAACAAAATGTAACGGTCTAGAAGGCACCGACTTTGTAAATCCAGGGCTCTTTATACATTACTTAGTGTTCCCCCATCCTGATCAGAATTCTAGAACTGTATTCAGCACTTAACCCTTATGTATTTATGTCTCCCTGTACCATTTTAGATTTTAAGCTTTTGGACAGGGACCTCACTTCGTGTTTCACTTTGGAAAGCACTGTATTGCAGTGTTTCTCAATGTTAGTCCTCGGGGCACACCAACAGGTTTTCAGGTTGTTCCTGCTTAATCGCAGGGGCATAATTAGTGGCTCAGTCATTGTGATTGATTCACCTGTGATTAATTTGGGATATCTTGAAAACCTGATCTTTTGGTGTGCCTCGAGGACTGGAGCTGAGAATCACTGCTGTATAGTCTAAACCCTTAAAGGGATAGTAATACCTCTATTAAAGTTTAGCTCAGAGTCTTCTTTAAAGGGGAACTACCACCCCGCAATAACTTAACCTGAAATGAGTCTTCATCTGGCGACTAGCTGCTTAGTAGCGCTAGTCGCCAGCAGTATTACCCGGTTCCACTTGGCTCCAAAAGGGACTGACAGCGCAGCGCATGGATGTCACTCTGACAAGATGTCCATGCTTCCTGCTCCTGTGACCGTCGGAAAAACGCAAAAATCATTTCAGGTTAAGTTATTGCGGGGTGGTAGTTCCCCTTTAAATTTTTTTTTGTAGCATTATATTTAGTTACTTACAGTACTGTAGTTCAAACACTATTCAAGACTAAACGATCCCCCTCCCGCCCCATCTGGTTGCAGTCCATTAGATGTGTAATCCAGTCGTGGGACCAGACGGATGCAGCAAGGGACAATCTTCACACAGTAAGTATGGAAAACCATGCCCCCTTGACGAAGAATGGCAGTATTTTCCTTACTCAATATGATCACTCCCCACTCTCAGTCCAGAGAGTGATCTGTCACAAGTGAGGGCTATAGGCCCTGCTGAGACAGTGGGGAGTGTGGGAGTGAAAGGGTTAATACCAGATCCCTGGTTCCCTGTTACTATTCCTAGCAACCACCAAAATAAACCCCTGAAATTCCTCCTGCACTATCACCCCAGCACTACAATTTGCTGCCACCACCAAGACTTTATACCTGGTGGTCTTAGGTTACTCCAAACAGAATACAGTATAAAAATCCCCTTAATAATCATATAATTAAACCTTTAGTAGCGTGTTCTAACTGAGCTTCCTTCAGAGTAGTGAATTCATGTTAGAGAACTCAGACAAGAGCAGATTAATTGAACATTTAATCTGAAAAAAGGCTTCACAGTGCTGGTTACAAAAAAGGTGAAATTTACTCACCGATATTTTGTTTTCCTCTGTGTCCTTCCACGGCAATGACTGTGGGCATGACTCCGCCTCCCAGCTGGTAGGACCAAACAACTATAAAAACTTCTGCTCCTCCTCATTTGCTCAGTTATTTTCTTTAACCAAGCTGTAACAGATAAACAGAGGATTAGATACATGTGTCTTATGCTGTAGATTCCTCTAAGCATACATACTTTAGAAAGGTTCTTTAAGAGTATTCTTTTATCGGAACGATACCATAACCTTACTCTGAATAGTGAAGTTGGGTTGGGTTGCCGTGGAAGGACACAGAGGAAAACAAAATATCGGTGAGTAAATTTCACCTTTTCCTCTGTGTCCAATCCACGGCAATGACTGTGGGACTTACCAAAGCAGTACCCCAGTACAGGGTGGGTACATAAGATTTCTTATTCTGAGACAGGAATGGCTGCTTCTAGCACCTTCCTGCCAAATCTAGCATCTGCTGATGCTTGTAAGTCCAATTTATAATGTTTGATAAAAGTTGACACCGATGACCATGTGGCTGCTCTGCAGATCTCTTCTGGTGTTGCCACTGCTTTCTGGGCCCAAGAGGTGGACATAGCTCTGGTAGAGTGAGCCTTTATATGGATTGGCGGGTCTAGATTAGCGGATTCATAAGCTATTTTTATGGCGTCCTTGATCCATCTAGATATAGAATTCCTGGAGGCTGATGATCCCCTGAATCTTCCCGCAAAATGAATGAATAAGGCATTAGATTTTCGGAAATGCTGAGTTCTCTGGAGATATATATTTAGACAACGGACTAAGTCTAAATGATGTAGAACTCTCTCTTTTTCATTGGCTGGATTAGGGCAAAATGATGGTAAAATCAATTCCTGGCTGAGATGAAAGGATGATACCACTTTAGATCTAAAAGAAGGTCTGGGCCTGAGAACCACCTTGTCTTGATGAAAAACCATGTAGGGAGAGGTACATAAAAGGGCTTGCAGTTCCCCTACTCTTCGTGCTGATGTAATGGCAGTAAGGAGAACTGTTTTTAAGGTTAGATGTTTCAATGAGATTGATTCTAAGGGTTCAAAGAACGAATGGGTACAGAACTGCTGTAGAACCAAACTTAAGTCCCAAGGAGGTACGATGTCCCTAACAGTGGGCTTTATCTTGGAGATGGCTGAGATAAATCTTTTAACCGCATATCTTTCAGAGAAAGGAGTAGCCAAAATAGCAGAAAGAGCAGACAGTTGAACCTTGATTGAAGCAGGTTTTAAACCCTTGTTGAATCCTTCTTGGAGGAAATCCAAAATTCTTCCTATAGAAATGGATTCTCTATCCAAATTCTGATGCTGACACCATCCATGAAAAGTCGCCCAGATCCTATAATATATCTTGGAGGAAGTTGACTTACGACCTGAGATTATGGTGTCAATGACTGAGTCTGATATGCCGCTAAGTCTCAGCGAGCTCCGCTCAGCCGCCAAGCCGTCAGCTTCCAAAAGGCTGGATCTGGATGCCATATTGGTCCTTGAGACAATAGGTGAGGAACTATTGGAAGCCTGATTGGATCTCTCAGAGATAGCCTTCTTAGCTCGGAGTACCACATTTTTCTGGGCCAATCTGGTGCTATCAGTATCACCTCTGCCCTGTCCCTCTTTATTTTCTGTAAGACGTCCGTCAACAGTGGAAGGGGAGGGAACAGATAGGCCAGGGAAAAGTCCCATGTGTACCCCATCGCATCCTGACCCACTGCTCCCTGTGTCTTCCATCGTGACATGAAGACTGGGCATTTCTTGTTTAGATTGGATGCCATGAGGTCTATCACTGGTGTTCCCCATTTTCGTATTATGTCCTGAAAGATGTCCTTGTCCAGGGACCATTCCCCTGGCTCTATTTTTGTCCTGCTGAGAAAGTCTGCTTGACAGTTTAGGTTTCCTGAGAGATGAGTTGCAGAGAGAGCTTCCAAGTTTTCCTCTGCCCATAGAAGTATCTTTATTGCTAGACGATTTAGGCTCATGCTTCTTGTACCCCCCTGGTTCATGAGATATTGAACCGCAGTAGTGTTGTCTGACCTGATTCGAATTGGTTTGTTTTGGAGTTCCCTTCTTAGCGTCCTCAGTGTGTTGTGGACTGCTTGGAGCTCCAGCACATTTATGTGCTTTCTTGCTTCTGTTGGTGACCAGGTTCCCTGAACTGTTCTGTTTTTCCAGATTCCGCCCCAGCCTGTCTTGCTGGCGTCCGTGAAGACTATCTCCCACCTGAATGGTTCTAATTTTCTTCCTTTTGCTATGTTGCTCCTGTGAATCCACCACTTGAGTTCTCTTCTGGTGGCTGGAAAGATGGGAATCTTTATTGATGTGTCTGTGGGATTCATCCTGAAGTATAAAAGATGGTTGTTCTGGGTCCATCGGCTGTGAGCTCTGCTCCAGGGAACTATCTGATATGTGGAGGATAGTGTCCCTAATACTTTGGTGAAGTTCTGGATTGATTGATTCCGGTACTTCAGAAATCTTGATACCTGCTCTTGTATTCTCCTCTGCCTGTCCAAGGATAGAGTTGCTGTATTTCTTACAGTGTTGAAGCATATTCCTAGGAATATAATTTCCTGGGATGGCATCAATTGGCTTTTCTCTAGGTTGATTAACCACCCTAGATTTCTTAGCAGTTTTTGGCAAGTCCAGGTACTTGTCTTTGCTTTCTCTTCTGATTCTTCTATTATCAGAATGTCGTCTAGGTATGGAAGCACCGTAATACCCTGTTGACGAAGGAATGACATTGCTACTGCCATTACCTTTGTGAAGACACGTGGGGCTGATGCCAGACCGAAAGGAAGAACTCGATATTGATAGTGCTTCTGGAAAATGTGAAACCTGAGGAATCTTCGGTGAGCAATATTGATGGGAAGATGATAATACGCATCCTTGAGATCTATTCGGGAGAGGAAGGATCCGGGCTGAACCATCTTGATGGCTGACTGTATTGTTTCCATCTTGAACTTCCTGATCTTCAGGAGAGAGTTTATTTCCTTTAAGTCCAAGATTATACGAAGCTTTGCCGAAGGCTTCGGAACGGAGAAAATTGTGGAATAATAGCCACGGAATCTCTGATTCTCCGGTACTTCCTCTATTACTTTGTCCTGGAGAAGAGTCTGGATAGCTTGTCTCATCTCTTTTGCTTTGCTGGAATTCCTGATTCTGGATGTTCTGAACTTGTTGAATCTTGGGACAGTTTTGAATTCCAAGGTATATCCCATCTGGAGAATCTGCTGAACCCATTTGTCTGGTTCCAGCTGATCCCATGCCTCCCTGAAGTACTCCAGTCTGCCCCCAACTGGAGAGGGAGATGGGATCACCTGTGTTTCATTGTGTTTGAGGCTGGAATCTTGGCTTTTTCTGGAACTCCCTTCGGTTCCCAGATCTGGCTCCTTGCGTGGTTCCGCGTTGTCTTTGCTCATAAGGTTTTCCAGGCCTATACTTTTTGGAGTCTCGAAATGATTGTTTTCGAAATGAGGCATTTCTTGAGGGCGAAGAGCGATTCCTGCGCTGTTGAGGAAGAAAGGGACTCTTTCCACCTGAAGACTGCTTGATAATGTCTTCCAGTTGATCACCGAATAACTTTCCCCCCGCAAAGGGAAGAGATATTAGCTTATTCTTAGAGATGGCATCCGCATCCCAGGACTTTATCCATAAAGCTCTTCTTGCTGTAATAGATAAGGCTGAAGACTTGGCTAAGGACCGAATATTATCCAAGGAAGCATCGCAGGAAAAATTCACTGCATCTTTAATAGAGGATAAATCCTTTAGTAAGCGGGATCTGGATACTGAGGAATCTATTTTCTCTTCTAATTCTGTCAACCAAATTCGAAGAGTTCTGAATACACATGCCATAGCTGTAGCCATCTTGATGTTCTGTCCTATGTTGGAGAACTGTTTCTTAAGTGCTGCATCTGCTCTCTTATCCATGGCATCTCTTAATGAAGTACCATCTTCTAATAGCAAGGTAGTTTTTCTGGAAACTTGAGCCACTGCTGCATCCACCTTAGGGGGAGTGATCCACTTGGAGGTATCTTCTTCTGAAAATGGATACATTCTTTGCATGCGTCTAGAAATCTGGGATCTTTTGTCTCCAGTCTTCCATTCCTTGCTGATAATCTCCTGGATGGAGCTATGCACTGGAAAAGTAGGTGCTTCCTTCTTGTATCCAATGAAGGCTGCATCCATGACGTTTAGTTCTTTTTGTGTTTCTGTTAATCCAAGGGACTTCCTCATGGCCCTCACAAGCCCCTCTACTTTTTCCAGGGCAAAGGATCCT
This sequence comes from Rhinophrynus dorsalis, assembly GCA_037306005.1. Classification (NCBI taxonomy): domain Eukaryota; kingdom Metazoa; phylum Chordata; class Amphibia; order Anura; family Rhinophrynidae; genus Rhinophrynus; species Rhinophrynus dorsalis. The sequence continues at coordinate 33,945,125 of CM074721.1, read as the reverse complement.
GATTCCTCTGTAATCTCTCCTTCTTCTGTAGATGAAGGTGCTGACTCCAAGTCTATCATGCTAGCTTCCTCTTCTTCATCAAATCTGCGTGAAGTACCTTCTTCCGGATCTGAAACCCTCTGACGTTTTCTGGAAGATTCCTGCATTGACTGAAAGGTTTCTTGCATGGAGGTCTTCATCCATCCCAGAAATTCTGTAAACTGGGATGGGACCTCTGGGGTAGCAATCCTCTTGAGGCAATCAGTACAGAGTTTGGCTGTATCTGATATAGGTAATTTTACCTCACACCCTGCACATTGTTTCAACTTGGGAGCTTTATCCTCCTTAGGATTTTCAGTTGGCATCTTTGTCTTATCACTTTTGGTATCCTTAGAGGAAGACATGCTGTGGATGATATCTACTGCTTTTCACTAAACAGCAATTCAAATAAACTATGGTGCAATAACACTACTCAATTCACCAGCATAATATAAAGATTATACCCAATAATAATAAATGTGAGTAATCACTTACATGCAGCCCGTTTCCCCAGCAGCAAGGATTCTTAAATAGAACGCCATCCCCACGCTTTCATCGTGATGCGTTTCACCCTGGAACGCATCCACTTCCGCTTCCGGTTTCGGCTGGTGTTTAGACGCGTCAAGCCGCAAGTGCCCTGGTTTGCCGGAAGCCATGTTCACACCACGTGGGGACGCCGCGAATTCTGAGCATCAGCCTCAGGCAGCTCATCTCGCGATCTGGGGAAGTCCTGGACTGGGAACTCGCGGACCCATGCGACCCGATTTGTCAACTGGGTATTTGGTCCGCATTGGATGTAAGGTGCGTTTTTAGGCATCTTACATAAGGCGAAAAAATAAGAAAGAGATGGCTTACTGCCCAAATGACAGTAGCGCAATTTTTAAAGGTATATACTTTTTTTTTTTTTTTTTTTTTTTTTTTTTTTTTTTTTTTTTTTTGGCGAGGCACACTGCCTCCGTCCTCCCAGCTTGGTAGGACCAAAAAAACTGAGCAAATGAGGAGGAGCAGAAGTTTTTATAGTTGTTTGGTCCTACCAGCTGGGAGGCGGAGTCATGCCCACAGTCATTGCCGTGGATTGGACACAGAGGAAAGAGGATTTTAGTCTTACCTGTTAAATCCTTTTCTCTTACAGGTTACTGGTAAGTTTGGGTAGGTGTTCTGTCCCTTTAAGGCAGCAGGAACAATTCTAGAAATGAGTGCAGGGGTGGAGCCTACCTTCCCTCCTTGGCTGCAGCTAGCCAACCAGCTCCAGAAAGATTTGAGACACTAACTATTGATTAGATAGTGGAAGAAAAGAAGACTCCTGTGAGCATGACCCTAAAGGACCCCCCACGGTCTGCCACAGAAGAGCCAAGCATGGTCTCTTGACAGGGTGGGAGACCAGTAACCTGTACGGACTAAGAGAAAAGGATTTAACAAGTAAGACTAAAATCCTCTTTTCTTTGTTGTACAATACAGGTTACTGGTAACTTTGGGATGTCCAACCATTGAGTTTCCCAGAAGCAGGAAGTAAGGCAAGGACAAGGCGCAAAGCCCCCAAAGTCAAAAAAGCACATATGTACTATCAGATCAGAGATAGCCCAAAACAATAAAGTGTCAACTGACACTAAACAGGGATAACACCCCAAACTGTTGCACAGCACACTGAACTAGAGCCAACAGGGCTCAAAAGTGAAGGAAGCACAAAAGAACCGAAAGAGATCCTAGACAGGCAAGACTGCCTCCAGGATTTTCCTTCCAAAGCAGGCATCGGCTCAACACAGATGACCAGGTGGCAGCCTTGCACAACTGATCAGCACAGGCCTGATTCTTGTAACCACAAGAGGCCCCAATAGATAGAGTAGAATGAGCCATGACCCTGAAAGGTACAGGCTTCTTCCTTAGCTCAATGCGATGTACATAAAACTTGAGACAACGCACCACAATCTCCTGATTGATGTGGAACTCCGAAACCACCTTGGGAAGGACCTCCTGAGAGGTGCGGAGCACTGCTTTGTCCTTGTGAAACACCAAAAATGGTGGTCTACAGGACAGAGCATTCAACTCCGCGACACTGCGAACAGACACGATTGCCAGGAGAAAGGTCATTTGCCACGTCAACAGGCGTAGAGGAATAGTAGCCAAGGACTCAAAGGGAGGGCGCTGAAGAACATCCAGAACCAGATTAAGATCCCACTGTGGAGCAGAAGCCTTAAAGACAGGGCGAGTATGAGCAATACCCTGGAAAAACACCTTGACATCAGGAAGGATAGCAATGTGCCTCTGAAAGAAAACAGAGAGCAGAAGTCTGAACCGTAAGAGAGCTCAAACTGAGGCCATTAGCCATACCATCATGAAAGAAGGCCAGGACCGTGGGCAGATCGAATTCCTGAGACAAGTCCCTATCGTCACACCAAGATAGGAAGGTCGACCAGACACGATGGTAGGCCTTTGAGGAAACTGGCTTGCGAGCACTAAGCATAGTAGCCACCACACCAGAAGAAAAGCCTTCTTCAATATTGAGGATTCAATTTCCAAGCCGTCAAAGCTAGAAGATGAACGTCCTCTTTCCACAGGTAAGCCAGGAGGAGATGATCTGGACGAGAGGGGAGTCGGAACGGCTCCGCCACTAACAGATCCAGAAGCTCAGGAAACCAAACTTGTTGAGGCCAGTACGGAGCAACCAAAATATGACTGGACAGCGCTCCAGTTTCAATTTCCGTAAAACCCTGTGCAACATAGGAAGGGGAGGGAAGATGTAAGCCAGAGGAAATAACCAAGGAATGGACATGGCATCCACTGCCAAAGCTAAAGGATCCCTCCAGCGAGAGCAGAACCTTGGAACCTCTTGTCGCCATCAGGTCAATGTAAGGAAGACCCCACTTCTAAACAATGAGGGTGAACACCTCTGGATGCAGTTTCCACTCTCCGCTGTCCACTGTGTGTCAAATGAGGAAGTTCGCTATGATGTTGTCTATGCCAGGAATGTGCACTGCGGATATGGCAGGAACGTGTTCTTCTGCCCAGGACAAAATAGCCTTGACCTCTAACCATGCAGCAAGACTTCTTGTTCCACCCTGCTTGTTGATGTAAGCCACAGCAGTGGCATTGTCGGACTGAACCCAGACTGGACATTCATCCAGCTGGGGCGTCCAGTGATGAAGGACATGAAATATCGCCCGAAGTTCCAATACATAGATGGGAAGGAGAGATTCCTCTGGAGATCACCGTCCCTGAGCACTCAGGTGACCCAGGACCGCTCCCCAGCCGAAGAGGTTGGCATCCGTCGTCACCGTGGTCCAGAAGGATATCAGGAAGGACTTGCCCTTCAGTAGATTGGGGAGGTAGAGCCACCACGACAAAACTCAGTTCCACATGAAGAGGAAGATAAACTAACATCTTCAGAAGTTCCGGTTGACCCTTGCACACCAGGATCACGAACCTCTGAAGTTCCCTGGTGTGCACCATGGCAATCGGAACTGCTTCCACGGTGGAGATTAATTTCCCCACCAAAGAGGATAGCTTCTTGGCTGGAACTGGATCTTGAGCTAGAACAGCCGAAACCCTATGTAAGATCTAGTGAGCCACATCCTCCATGAGAAACACCATGCTCTGCTGAGTGTCGAAGAGAAAGCCCAAGAAGACCAGACGCTGGGACAGGACAAGAACCGACTTCTCCAAGTTGATGACCCACCCATGATGTGCAAGAGCTTGAATGTATTGCTGAACCTGCTGATGAAGAAGTTCCGCATAGGGAGCTTTCAGAAGCAGGTCGTCCATGTATGGAGTAACTCTGATGCTGTCCCGGTGGAGGACGGACACTAAGGCTCCCAGGACACGATTGAAGACCTGAGGCGCTGTAATCAGACCAAAGGGACGAGCGGAGAACTGAAAATGCCCTTGGTCGCAGGCAAATCTGAGATACTGCCAGCTCTCTGGATGAATGGCAATATGTAAATACGCGTCCTGAAGATCAAGAGAAGCAAGAAATTCCCCCGGAATCATAGCAGCAATCACTGTCCTTAGGGACTCCTGGTGTTAATGAGACCAGATCAAAGGACTTGAGATCCTTCAAGTCCAAAATTGGACGACAACCGACGTCCTCCTTGGACACTACAAAGAAGTTGTTACCTCTGTCCAGAACTGGAACAGGTTCCAGAACATCCTTGTCCAGAAGAGACTTGATAGTGCCGTTGGAGAGACAGCGTTTTTCCACACCCTGGGGCGTATGAGATAGGAAAAAGCGAAAAGGAGGAAGAGAGGCGAAAGGGATCATGTACCCTTCCTCCACTACTTGTAAAACCCACAGGTCCACCACTGAATCCTCTCAAATGCTGTGATAGTGATGAAGACGACCACCCACAGCTGAATGGGGACCCGGGTTCATCGAGTCATGCCGGATAAGTCTTGGAAGCCTTGGGCTTGGAGGAGACCTTGGGCTTCCATTGCTGTTTGGGCTTGGAAGAGGCACGTGGAGCTAAGGGAACTGCCTGGTTCACCGGACATGTCTCCGTCTGAAAGGGATGAAAAAACCTGTTTTGCTTGAGAGGAGGTTTCTACCTGGTGACCAAGGGCAGATGAGTGCTCTTACCCCCAGTGGCCTCACTGATCAGATCCTTAAGATCTGGCCCAAATAAGGATGTACCCTGAAAAGGCAAGGACAGCAAGGCTTTCTTAGAAGCGGTGTCAGCAGCCCAGATCTTGAGCCAAAGAGCTCGTCTGGCAACCACAGACATGGTGGAAACCCTTGCCACCAGATGGATAGCATCAAATAAGGCAGCAGAAACATACTGCTGGGCCTCAGATATGTTGGTAAGAAGCCACAACATATCCGAAGATGAATCACCCCGAAGTACAGCTAGGGCGAGTTGTTCAGTCCAGACCACAACGGCCCGGTTAACCCATGCCGCAGAGAATGCTGGATGCATGGCAGTACCAGTAGTGGCAAAAATGGAGTTGAGGGAAATCTCAAGCTTCTTGTCAGGCCAGTTCTTCAGAGAGGATGCATCAGAAACTGTTAAGGCGGTAGCCTTAGATAGCCTTGAGACAGGAGCGTCCACCTTAGGGGGGTGAACCCATTGAGCAAGTGCCGCCTCAGAAAAGGGGTAAAGCTTAGCAAATTTACTGGAGACAGAAGGCTTTCTGTCCAGAGATTTCCACTCATCAGCCACTAGGCAGTCCAAAGTGGGGTTAGGTGGAATACAAGTATGAGGCTTTATAGGCTCCTGGAATACATCAGAGGGATCTGAGGAAACCTCCTGAACTTGGGGAGTGTTTAACGTGTTTAAGATGGCCCTGATCAGGCCCTCAGCCGAGGGTTCTGGATCAACCTAAAAGGGATCCCCAAAAAACTGAGAGGAGCCCACAGCAGAGCATTCCTCAACATCTGAATCCACCAACAGTTCCTCGTCAGAGGAATCTGATACATCAAGTACTCCCTGCGGTTTGGGCAGAGAAGATCTGACTGAGGAAGGGGTCTGTCAGGAATGGAAGACCCCCTGTAACTGGGATGGAAAGAGTTGCAACGTAGACCTGAGGTCCGTGGTTGCAGCCTTGAACTCTTGCACCCAAACTGGCTCTAATGCATGGCTGGAGGTCCCTTGGATAGACTCAGACATCAGAACATGCTGGGCATAAAGGACCTGAGAATTCTCTAGGCAACCCTGTATGACATTAGGAGCAATGCACAGTGGGGGATACAGAGACCCCAGTGTCCTTAGTCTTGGGCCTGGCCCCATGCTCCAATGGAGTAGGCATTCTCTCACAATGTCAACAACTTTCAGAATAATTAATCACCCAATTTACAGTGTGTAAGATTAAAATTTCACCCCAGAAAATGCTAAAATACACTTATCTGGCAGGTGAAGGGTTAATCTGCAAAGGAGAGAAGGAGAGTCCAAGCCCTGCATAGGATACTCATTCTGTAAAGCTCACAAGATGGCTGCCAAGGCAGGAGCCAATCAGAAACGAGCATGCAAAGCAAGCGCTCATGGAAAATGTAGTTTTCCCAAAAAAGGTACTCCAATAGTGCCCGAAGACCCCTAAGCCCCCCAAAACACTTGCAATGCGAACCGGATGATAGAGCAAGGTGAGACAATTAAAATGAGCCATCTTTGAAGTCGCTACGTTGAGCAGTTGCAGAGATATGTCCCAAACTGTACAGTCCCATAGAATTGAATGGAGTTATGGCATCTATGCGGTAAAGCGTGCCTTTAACTCAATTTTGTCAAAGTTAGAACTGAGAAATAAAAAAACCTGAAACGTCACTAGAACATGTAATCAGACCCAGAAAACTCTGAACCCAGTAGGGAAAGTGCCAATAACCACCCCAAAGGATGCCAACCAGCAGTTAAAGGGTTAATTTACCACAAAGTTGCTCCAAACACTGACATACATAACAAAGACCAAGTGAGTGCAGAGTGTGCAATAAGAACTCCCAAGAGTAACCCCTGTGCAGAGGGGCACTGTGGGACAAGTGGACCTGCAGCACTCAAAGGGTTGCTCACCTTTCCTGCAGATTTTCTGTCTTCAGATTACCATGTAGTAAGAAGTAACCTCAGTGGGTAACTCCTGGGGAAACACTTGGAATTAAGATTTCCCCCCTCAGGGCTTAAGGTCCACAAAAAGCAACTGGATACTGAGCTAGCCACATCTAAGGGCATTGTCAGTTATGGTAATCCACCTAACAGAAAAATAAAAAAGTTTCTAAAACTATAGCAGAACTGTTCTCTTGCCTGTGTTATCTTCACCAAGGAACAAATCTTTCTGGAGCTGGTTGGCTAGCTGCAGCCAAGCAGGGAAGGTAGGCTCCACCCCCTGCAGTCATTTCTAGACTTGTTCCTACGTACTTAAAGGTGCGGATCACCTACACAAAGTTACCAGTAACCTGTATTGGATAACAGAGAAATACAGAAATAAAGGACAAACAGAAATAAAGATTACACATTGGCAAAACAGTCCATAAGATAAAAATGGGAGAAACACAAGAAATCCTTAAATACAATTACCGATATTTTAAGAGTCCTTGGGAACTTCTGATGGTATATCTCCCTTCAGTTGTTACAAAGAAATTCACTGTTTTTATCCAAAAACCCATATTAAATAGGCATCCACAGTTGCTTCTAAGAGGCCAGACCCCCTGGGAGGGTCAAGGGTCTGGCCTGACTGCTTACAGCCCACTCAATCAGACCTGTCAGGGATGTTACTGCAGAGTTGTACCTGAAAAATCATAAGGCTTCCCAAAACATGCAACACACCGCACACCTCTATAATGTTATAATAATCGTATTCCTCGTATCTGGACACCAAACATGATGCGTCTAACTGGATGCAAAGTGGCTATTCCTGTAACTCATAGCAGGAACAGCTCCCACTGGCATGTTTGGTACCCACCACAAGGGTAAAACCTAGGCATTTTAAATATATAGTTTTACGGAACCATTTTACACGATATATATACATGTTCTCCCTATTTCAGGTTATTTGGGTGTCCCCTGGATAATACTCCCCCAGGAGCAGATGGTCCAATACCTTTTATGACCCGTACATCCTGCTCTGGTGAGGTTATGGCCTAGGACTGGTGCACTTTGAATAACATACAGGTCAGCAAACAAACAAGCCAATTATACAACCCAGAGTGCCAACTCATGCCTTGGCATGACACCCCCCCCCCCCATCAAAGCAGAGGGCACAATACCTTTTATGGCAGCCTACGTCCTGCTCTGGTGATTGCCATCTGTTCATTCATTTTATGGCCTAGCACTTTGGACAACATACACATACAAAAATAAACAGACACATTGTACACATCAAATCACGCCTTGGCATGACATGATCCTTTCGTCTTGAATAGCATTTTATTTACAACACTGTAAGTAACCAAATATAGCTGTACATGTTTATTAAAAAGTAAAGTCTCGGATCTAAATTTTAATAGCCCTATATTGCTATCCCTTTAAATTGTAAAGCATGCATACATTACTGATGCTATATAAATACACATTCAATCACATATGACCACCACCACCATCATCATCATCTACTTTGGCTGCGCTTTTCTCTCTAAGGACTGACTAAAATAAAGTTTCTAATGCTTATTTATTGAAATTGTTATGCAACATGTTTATTTTTGTGTATTATGCCCTTGACAAAAGGACATAAAATAGGTTAGGATTTCCAAGAAAATCACAGACTGCATGTTACTAATGCCTTAAGCAAAAACAAATGAAGTAGCTGTGACAGTGTCTGCTGAACGTTTTATACTTGGAGTTTGAGGGAAGTAAATTTGCAGTGTATTGTGACGAGTCACTTTTATTCTAATATAAATATTTGCTTGTCTGATGCACATAAAACATTATAATATTGACTTTCTCACCCGGACTGATAAAATCCTGAAACATTTTCAGCCCCATTAAACCAAAACAATCGCTGTTCTTCAGCAAACTTGTGTTTATAATGTGTGAGTCATAAAAATCCTAGAATGATATACTGTTTATTTTTATTTTATCTCTAGTTCATAAAGGAAATATACTGCATGAATTATTACAGCAAGGGGTGGGAAAATCCCAAAGCCCTGGCTCCTAGATACATCCAAATGTATACATCTCTTCAGTGGCTCCAAAATCTCCTAGCTGGCTCTTAATCTCTATTTTCGGTCACCCCTGAATTATTCAGCATTTGCCAAGTATATGATCAAGTGATTTATTAACCCCTTAACGACCAGCGGTCCCGGGGGTGTGCTGTCCCTTAATGACCACATAGAAAACTTTGACGTGACGTCCCACGTAACTGATCACGTGGGGCGGCACGCCGAAGGGAGGGACTGAAAGATCGCTCCAGTCTTGGAGCGATCAACTTCAGTCCCCGGTATCACTGAGTGAGTAAAAGTACGTGACGTGCCAGGACAGTCACTGGTCCTTAAGTGCCGGACCAGCGTGACTGTCCAGCCACGTCAATAGTCCTTAACCCCTTAAGGACCCTTGACGTACCAGGACCGTCACGGTCCTTGAAATACTCAAGGACCGATGACGGTCATAGTACGTCACATACTTTTTACTTACAGCGCTCTACCGGGAGCGCTGTAAGCAAAAATAGGGCCTGAAATTGACCGCTCCAAGATCGGAGCGATCTCTATCAGGCCCCATAATGACACGCCGATACACGCGACAGGTCACGTGTACCGGCGCGTCCAAGTGACCTATGCGGTCATTATGGGACGGAAATGTCCCATGACCGCCTGTCCTTAAGGGGTTAAGGACCTATAACGGTCCGGGACAATCATGGAATTCCGTGATCCCCGCGTGGCTGCACGATGTTTGGGGAGTCCGGAATCGGATTTAAAAAAAGGTCTGTGGTCCTTAAGTGACGGCCGCGCGGCCGATCCTTAAGGGGTTAAGGAGAAGTGTGTAAAGTAATGTAAGTGAATTACCTTTACCTCTTTTTAGAATATACGTCAGGAAATTGAAGCCTATATATTTTAAATGGCAATTGGAGACAAGCTATCGGGGAAGGCAGAGTAAGTGGGGACCTGTGGCTACCATTGGGCAGAGTATATATGGAGACCTATGGCTACCACATACCTCCCAAGGCTTCGAAGGGTTAAAGGGGGACAACTTATTAGGGAGAGCTACTGGAGTTACATCTGGAGGACAGGGCATTAACAGGCATTTTTCTACTACTTCATGAACTACTGACAATCTTTATGTAAAGGGAAATATTGATTTTGAATTTAAAAAAAAAAAAATATATATATATTTTATTTACACAGATTTAAACATGTATTGACATTTAAACAAACTAAATTGTATTGCTGTGGAGCAATGTGATATACAAATACACACCATACAATCTGATCTCCTAAACACAAGGACACCAGGGTGATACACTTCTATGCACACCACACAGTCTGATCTCCTAAACACAGGGACACCAGGGTGATACACTTCTATGCACACCACACAGTCTGATCTCCTAAACACAAGGACACCAGGGTGATACACTTCTATACACACCACACAGTCTGATCTCCTAAACACAGGGACACCAGGGTGATACACTTCTATGCACACCACACAGTCTGATCTCCTAAACACAGGGACACCAGGGTAGAGAAGATGACCAGATTGATCTGGGACTCAAAGGAGGACACTTGGGAGGTGTGCTAAGTGGGCAGGGGATTTGTATTAATTTTATTTTCTTAACTTCTGACCTCAGGTGGGGGCAATGGGACCCCTCCTGATGCCCCCTATTGGGTAGAACAGGCCATCATGCTGCGACCAGGAAGGTGATCCCCACCTCTCCTTTATCTCCTCAAGCTAATCGGGTTGAAGATGAGGAGCTTCAGCTTTCACTCGCATCATGTGGGACTTGAAGGTCCCTTTCCTCAACCTGGATGTTCGTAGTGATTAGGTATCCCTAAGGATAGACTATCAATGCCTGGACGGGCATCAGGAGGGGGCCCAATGCCCCACAAGATCAGAGAGATCGTTTTTTAACTGCACTTTGTTCGTGTTCACTATATGCATTTTTTCCCCCATCTATAGGCTCATTCCCATGCCCATAGGAGTGCTATTGAATAGGTATTAAAAACCTGCCCTGCCCTGCAGGGAAACTCTCTTTCTGCATAAAGGGCACCTTTGCCAAGTGCCAGATTCCAATTCCTAGTCACAATGATAACCGGAATTATGCGGAGGTCTGGATAAACCCATGCCATAATTCAAATTGTGAGACGCTCAAAACAATTCAGCAGCTACAATGTGATAATGCTGCCTTACAGTATGTGGGACTGGTACAGCGTGCAGCCTCTCTTCAGTACAATGAAAAGTAGGTGTTACTGGTACAGCATGTTTGAAGAGATTATCAATGTCAAACTTCTACCAATGTCTGGCAGCCGTACACAAGACAGCCTTTGACAGTGGGCTCTTTCAGAACGGTTGGAAAAAATTAAAGGAACAGTAACAATAAAAACAAACAGATTGCTGTAACTTCAAATATCACATTCATAACCAGCTTATGTAGAAAGTCATTCAGGTTACATCCCTAAGACAATCTTAAAGGGATAGTAATACCTAAAATGTAAAAAAAAATATGTTGTAGGGTTTATCCCCCTGAGTAAAACAAGAGTACTCCCACTGCTGAAAGGTGTTTCATTCAAAAGTTATTAATTTTCAAAGTTGAATTTTTAGGTACAATATCACAGTGGCCTGAAATTGTACAGTGGCGCTGTTGCTACACGATCCTATGGACAGCTCTGGTCTCAGGACCATAAATCTCCATAGGATGGTGTAGCAACAGCGCCACTGTAAAATTTCAGGCCACTGTGATATTGCACCTAAAAAATTCAACTTAGAAAATCAATAACTTTTGAATGAAACATCTTTCAGCAGTGGGAGTACTCTTGTTTTACTCAGGGGGATAAACCCTACAACATATTTTTTTTTACATTTTAGGTATTACTATCCCTTTAAACTTGCTTTTAAAAGGGAAAGTAATACACACACATATACACATAGGAGAGTTTAATCTCATGAGTAAAACAAGAGCACCCCTACTGCTGAGAGAGGTTTTATTCAAAAGTTATTACAGCTGAAACATTTTTTTGAATGCATTATCTCAGTAGCATGAAATTGTAGAGTGGCACTCTTGCTGCACCATCCTTTGGACAGCTCTGGTCAGTTGACCATACATCTCTATAGGATGGTGAAGCAACAGCGCCATGTACAATTTCATGGCAACTGTGAAGCTACACCTTAACCCTTTAGAGTGCCAGATGGGTACGCAACGCATTGCTCTGCAATGCGTTGCGTACCCCTCTGGCACTCAAAGGGTTAAAAATTCATGTAATAACTTTTCAATAAAATACCTTTCAGCAGTGAATGTAAGTACCCTTGTTATGCTCAGGGGGATAAACCCTACAACTTTTTCTTTTTTTTTTTTTCTTTTACGTTTTAAATGTGTGTAAATGATCGTCTTCCAAGGGGGAAAAAAATTTTTTTTAACCCCTTAAGGACCGGCCATGCACGCACACAGCTGGCACTTAAGGACCATGGACCTTTTTTTGTTGTTGTTTTGTTTTCTCGCGATCGGATTAAATGATACCCAAACGGCATGCAGCCGCATGAATTCTATGACGTACATATACGTCCTTGCTCCTTTAGGGACATCCACCCTGTCATGGGGCGTTAAAGGGTTAAAAAGTTGTTTGTATTGAGATATAAGTGTTTATGGATAGTAATTCATTCCCACTGCTCATGTATTCAGCAAATTAATTTTTTACAGATATGTGCATGAAATACGGGGTGTATATATATTATATATATATATATCCCAAATTCAGAGGTATTTGTATTCCTTTAAAGAAATAGTAATATTTTAAAATTACTAATCCCAATATTGTAGTAGTAAAAAAAAAAAAAAAAAAAAAAAAAGAAAGTTATTTGCCCCCAGTGACATCTCGCAAACCTTTATGGTTTGAGAGATATTCACTCTCAAAGTTCCCCCCTCACTCCCCTTTCCCCCGTAGTCAGCGTTGTAGCTGACTGCAAGGAAACCTGTCGTACAACCGTCCGGCAGCTCTGCAGCAGAGCCGTGATCTCGTTAATAAAAATTCATTCATTCACTTAAAAGGTCTTCTACGTGTGCTTTCAAACTAAGCACACATAGAAGGCCTTTTAAGTGAATGATTTCTTTTCTATTAATGCGATTGCGGCTCTGCTGCAGTGCCGCCGGACGGTCGTACGACAGGCTTCCTCGCAGTCAGCTACAATGCTGACTTCAGGGAAAGGGGAGGGAGGGGGGGAACTTTGAGAGTGAATATCTCTCAAACCATAAAGGTTTGCGAGATGTCACTGGGGACAAATAATTTCTTTTTTTCTACTACTACAATATTGGGATTAGTAATTTTAAAGTATTACTATCCCTTTAACAATGTAAATGTCTTCTAGCACTTTGCACACATTCTTTGGTACATTCGCTATCAAGTGTTCCAATTATTTTCATATGGGACTTTTTCAGGTTTAATGTGGAACGGTCACCTGTTATTAACCCCCCACACCCTGATGGTTTTATAGTGCTATCTCAGTCCAAAACAGGCCGTCTTGCCAACAATAGACGAGTCTGCGTCTTTTAACGTGCTCCATGTCACTGAACGATCGATGTGGGAAAGCGCTGCCATCTTGCGTGTGTAAAGCATGATTGGCAGCGCTCCCACACCTCACTGCTTGTCTGCACCTATCATAAAATGAAGTGTAGTAGCTGGGGGCAGGCAGAGATAGCGAGTGGGGACAGCAATCATATGCCTGCGGTACAACTTACCCGCAGACAAGCTCCCAACGACGACACCGTTAACTTCTAAGTCATAGTTCTAATTAACAAAACATTTGTATAGATAAAAATGACTGCTCTAGTTAACCAAGGTAACACATATTATATGGGTGGATATGTTTTAAGGGTGAAAGTTCCACTTTAAGAAAGTTTCCAGTCAAAGGCAATGGACTGTAAGAAAGTTCTGTAACATGTAAATGTGAACTATATAATTTTACAGCAGATAAAAACCAATCAACCCATATATTCTGCCCATTATTCCATTCATTAAAAATATATCATTTTTATAATAAACTTTTGTCTATCCCTGACATTGTCAAATTCCTTTACCGTACTGGCCCATAACACTACCCCTGGGAGGCTATTCCATGAATCACCTTGGGGGTTATGCACTAATGAGTGATAAAGAGGTGATGAAGTGGAGAGGACTTCTATAGTGATATCACTTCTCCAGTTCCTATGTTATTCTATAGAGCCTATTCACGAAGATCTGCAAAGCTGAAGAAATATTCGTGCACAGGACCTATAGAATAACATAGTAACAGGAGAAGCGATTTCCTCTTTATCACTACCTAGTGCATAATTCCCCCTTGTCTCTGTCAAGTAGAACTTGTGCATATTTGTCATGCAAATGCATGTTAAAGCGGAACTACCATGTCACAAAATGTTTAGCTTAGCCAAGTCCCCTTCTGGCGACTAGCTGCTTAGTAGCGCTAGTCACCAGAATTATTACCAGATTAATAGATATATGCTTTATTCCCCAGCTGTCAGTAGCACGGAGCACAGACATCTTGCCAGAATGACATCCGCGCTCCTGCGCTGTCAGTCCCAGCCGGGTCTAGGAGGCATTGCTAAGAGCCGATTGGCTCTGGCTGGGACTGACGGCGCAGGCGCGCGGACGTCATTCTGGCAAGATGTCTGCGCTCCGTGCTACTGACAGCTGGGGAATAAAGCATATTTCTATTAAATCAGGTAATAATTCTGGCAGCTAGCGCTACTAAGCGGCTAGTCGCCAGAAGGTGACTTGGTTAAGCTAAACATTTTGTGACATGGTAGTTCTGCTTTAACCTATCCCATGGCATAGGAAGGGTTAATAAAACATCTTGCATGTGTAGCAGAATATCTAAAGGCATCTTTTTCAAGGTCAGATCCTGCCATAAATGATATCTAGAAACCTGGCCAGATACCATTGTAAAAATCAGTATCCTGAGAAAAGCATCCAAATCAGGGTAATAAGATGCCAGATATCCTGTCCAGGTACAATAAAATCCTACAGGGACCAGACATTGGGGTCAGAAAGGGGAAGCAGCTTAGGTTTTCTAAAACATGACAGGTATGGGTTAAATAGGGCCAGAGGAATAAGAATGTGTCATCTCACAGACAGACAAGGGATGTTTGGTACCTATAAGTTTGTACTACGGGGGGGGGGGGGGGGCAACAGGATAAATACAGCATTAAAGCGAAACTTTAATGTTAAAGGGATAGTAATACTTCGTTTTAACTTTATTTTATTTTGTAGGCATTAAAAAAACATGAAGAATGATATAAGTCTTATCTCTCAAACCTTTATGGTTTATGAGATATTCACAAGCAAAGTTCCCCTCCCCTCCCCTTTTACCTAGTGTAAACAATCTCTTCTCAGATGTGAGTCTGGTTGTATGACAGTACAGATAACAGAAGGGGACAATTTTCTTTGTATGAAAACAATGAAAGCCCTTCCCCCCTTGACAAGTTTTTCAGCTTTTTCCATTATCTTAATTGAAGATTGTCCCTCTCTGCAGTCTACCTGGGCACCTCCCTTCTGATCTGGTTGAACAGGGGGGGGGATACTTTGTTTGTGAATATCTCTTAAACCATAAAGGTTTCAGAGATAAGACTTATATCATTCTTCGTGTTTTTTTAATGCCTACAAAATAAAATAAAGTTAAAATGAAGTATTACTATCCCTTTAATTACATTGCCCCAGAATATATACTAACCTAGTGATGCAATATCCTTAAAGGGATAATACTTAATAATTACTATCCTCTGTACTGAAGTCATCTTAAAAAGAAATGTATTGCCCCCAGTGTCAGCTTTCAAACCTTTATGGTTTGAGAGATAATCGCTCCTAAAGTCCCACCCTCCCGCCCCCCTCCCCGAATTCAGCATTGTAGCTGACAGAAGGGGAATCTGGTCTTACGATCGTCAGGCGGCTCTGCAATAGAGCCAAGATTGCATTAATAAAAATCTTTCACTTAAATGGTCTTCTACATGTGCTTGCAAACCAAGCACAGGTAGAAGACCGTTTTAGTGAAAGATTTCGTTTTTATTAACGCGATCGCGACTCTGCTGCAGAGCTGCCTGACAGTTGTACGACAGACTTCCCTGCAGTCAGCTAGAACACAGACTTCAGGGAAGGGGGTACTTTAGGAGCGATTATCTCTCAAACCATAAAGGACTGAGAGTTGACACTGGGGGCAATACATTTTTTTAATATGACTTCAATACAGGGGATAGTACTTAAGTATTACTATCCCTTTAAGCCGATTAAGCCCGTGGTATTTCAGTAACAACTCCTCTTCGTCAGGAAGCACAGGACAGACAACACAGACATCTTGGAGGAAATGTACCTCCGAGTCTGTGCGGTCTGTCCTATTCACGCCCAGCATTGGCGAGTGGCATTCCTTGGTGCCTTAAGGCACTGGAAGGGACTGACCGCGTAGACGCAGAGCTTCTCTTGTAAACTCTGTGCAGCCCGATGCCTGCAGAAGATGAGTTGTTACTGAAATACCACTTATTCAGCTTAAGGATAGTATAACTTTGCATATCAATAGGTTAGTAATATATTATGGGGCAATGTAATTAAAGGGATAGTAATGTTGGACTTTGGAGAGTTATTTCAATTCTGTCAGAGTTGTAGCTCAAGAGTAATTCAATGATAAAGTATCCCCCCCTCCCGCCCCTTTTACTGATGTAACACTGCTCAGCCAGATCAGAAGGGAGGTGCCAGGTAGACTGCAGAGAGGACAATCTTCAATTAAGATAAGGGAAAAACCTGAAAGACTTGTCAAGGAGGGCAGGGCTTTCATTGTTCTCATAGGAAGAAGATTGTCCCCTTCTGTTATCTGTCTGGTCTATGGACTGCATTCCACATCTGAGAAGAGATGGGTTACACTAGGTAAAAGGGGCGGGAGGGGAAACTTTGCTTGTGAAGATCTCTCAAACCATAAAGGTTTGGGACATAAGACTTACATCATTCTTCATGTTTTCTTTTTAATGCCTACAAAATAAAATAAAGATAAAACGAAGTATTACTATCCCTTTAACATGGAAGTTCTGCTTTAACCTAAAGGCACCATAACAAAATATGATATTTTAAAATATCAGGCCGGAGTTTGACAAGAGACTTTTCAGTAAAAAACTTTGGAGTTTTCAGGGACTTTACCATCTGCAGTAACCCACAATGTACAAAGAACTGGGACTATTTTACTCCGATTAAATAAAAATTAATCAGTTCTGTATTTGCACTCTAAATATAACGTGTCTTCTGGGGACAGCAGGTTTTAATCACGTTACCATTATTTATGATGCTTACAGCATATATCTTTTTGGCTAAATTAAGATTTTATGTAATTGTAGTTGTCCAGGGGTTTAAAAAAGAAAAAAAAGCCTCTTTAGGTATCTGTAAAGCCTGAGGTAAGACAATGTACTCTGCACAAATATAATGAAGGGTAATTACACTTAATATTTTATGTATGAAGTCAAGGATACAAGTGGTCAGAGATGTTAAAAGAAAAGAACCATTATAATGTCACCAATATACTCCCTTAAAGGGATAGAAATACTTTGTTTTAACTTTATTTTATAGGCATTAAAAAAACATGAAGAACGATATAAGTCTTATCTCTCCAACCTTTATGGTTTGAGAGATATTCACAAGCAAAGTTTCCCCCTCCTGTCCCTTTTACCTAGTGTAAGCCATCTCTTCTCAGATGTGGAATCCCGTCCATAGACCAGACAGATAACAGCATTGTTCTCATAGGAAGAACAACCTTCTTCCTATGAGAACAATGAAATCCCTGCCCCCCTTGACAAGTTTTTCAGGTTTTTCCCTTATCTTAATTGAAGATTGTCCCTCTCTGCAGTCTACCTGGGCACCTCCCTTCTGATCTGGCTGAACAGTGTTACATCAGTAAAAGGAGCAGGAGGGGGATACTTTATCATTGAATTACTCTTGAACTACAACTCTGACAGAATTGAAATAACACTCTCCATGGACCAGATACTATGATGATTAATTAGAGCTGTTTTTATTGTGAAACATTACTATCCCTTTAATTATGGTATCGCAACCTTCAGCAAAAGCTAAATAATAAATCAACTTTCTTGGTTTCTGGTAAAATCATAGAAGATAGATTATAAAATCATCAATAATTGGGACATTCCAATTTCCCCAGAAAGTATCAATGGCTATTAAAAAATAGAACACACAACAAAAGCAAGGAGACGGGACACCAAAACTAATTGATCCTCATCAACGGCTTTTTGAATGGATGAATAGTATGCATCACAAGAGCATATGCCACAGGGTAGATATTTATGCCCTTTATGTCACCACTAAGGTAAGTATGTTAAAACTTCACATATTCACCCCTATTCGTACAGACTGTTAATCATATTTTGCAAGTACAGGCAATGGAAACAAGTGACAGAATAGTAAATGATCTATATATACAGATCTCAATATAGATGGGTTCCATCCGTTGTGTGTCAGTTCTACCACATACACTTTGTGGAAAGAAACCCTGAGACCCTTTGAGACCCCGTAAGGTCTCAAAAGAGCCTAGTCATGAGCTTATAATGTAGGGCATAAACATTATCCTAATGAAACATTACTGAGAGACATGCTGTTCCTTTATTACCGGGGCATAACCAGAATTCAAAGAAACCAGTTAAGTTGATTTTTTATTTTTTTTGGCTTTTGCTGAAGGTTGCAAAAGTATAATAAAGGGATATGTTAAGAGTGCCAATTATATTGGTTCTTTTCTTTTTTCTCCTTTCTTTGTAACATTTATAAAGCCTTAAACATAACTTGGTGGTTGCAGAGTAATTTTTGGGGAGTGGTCATGTTAGCTGTTCTTGGGCTTAAGTGTAGTTACTCTGTACCATGCAGTGGAGAGTGACTAGTTGGCCTGCAGGCCAATTGTATCCCTTTCAACCCCAAACACTGTCATTGTGACAGCCCCCCAAGTGGCAATTGTCCTTGGTGTGTCAAGTTCCCTCCCATTGTGTTTGAGAGGTAGAGAAAGTAGCACAATTTTGGAGTTAGTCAGGATAAACAAATCAATTGGAGTGTAGTGTAGGAAATTCTGCAGGCAGGAAATTTGTTCTGTGTTAGGGAAGTTCGGGGAGGGGGAGGGGAGAGAAAGGAGCATGTAATCGTTGTGGTGGTGGGGTGAAGCATTTTCGGTTAGGTGTAGTTTCTCTGTAACCTGCAGGCAGAGTGGTGAGTAAGCCTACAGGCTGGATGCCATCAACCCTTTCACACCCACACCCCATGTCACAGGCTGGCCAACAGTCACCATTACTTTAGTGTGACAGATTTACTGAATGAACAGTGTTAAAGGGATAGTAATGTTTCATAATAAAAGCAGCTCTAATTAATCATCATAGTATTTGGACTTTGGAGAGTGTTATTTCAATTCTGTCAGAGTTGTAGTTCAAGAGTAATTCAATGACAAAGTATCCCTCCCGCCCCTTTTACTGATGTAACACTGCTCAGCCAGATCAGAAGGGAGGTGCCCAGGTAGACTGCAGAGAGGGACAATCTTCAATTAAGATAAGGGAAAAAGCTGAAAACCTGTCAAGGGGGACAGGGCTTTCATTGTTCTCACAGTAAGAATACTGGCCCTTGATGTTAGCTGTCTGGTCTATGGACTGCATTCCACATCTGAGGTGAGCAGTGTTACATCAGTAAAAGGGGCGGGGGGACACTATCATTCAATTACTCTTGAACTACAACACTCACGGTAATGAAACACTCTATGGCTCAATTGCTATGAAGATTAATTGGAGCTGATGTTTTTGTGAAACACTGCTATCACTTTAAAGGGATAGTAACACTTAATATGTAGTAACATTTATATTCTAGGGTTTATCCTTCAGAGTACAACAAGGGTTTTTACACTGCCGAGTGATGTTTTATTCAAAAGTTACTGCAGCTCAAACTTGAATTTCTTAGTTGCAGTATCACAATGGTCTGAAATTGTAGTGGTGCTGTTGTGACACAGTCCTATGGATTGCTCTCGCCAGTTGACCATAAACCACCATAGGATGATGTAACAACAGCGCCACTGTACAATTTCAAGACGTTGAGATATTGCACCTAAATAATTCAAGTTGGAGTTGCAAGGTGGAGCAGAAGGACTACCCCCTGTTTTACTCAGCAGGGTGATCGTTACAATATTAAAGTTATATATTAAGTGTTACTATCCCTTTAAGTGCAGCAAAAAGACCGAGGATGGATTTTTCAATCTCGATGACTGACCAGAAGCAAACTAAAAAGACAGATTCACTAATTACAAACCTTCATTTAGGCAGGAATATAAAAAAACACTCTCAAACTTGGGGTACTTCAGGACAGTGTTAAAGGGATAGTAATACTTCATTTTATCTTTAGTTTATTTTGTAGGCATTAAAAAAACATGAAGAATGATATAAGTTTTATCTTTCAAACCTTTATGGTTTAAGAGATATTCACAAGCAAAGTATCCCCCCCCGTTCAGCCAGATCAGAAGGGAGATGCCCAGGTAGACTGCAGAGAGGGACAATCTTCAATTAAGATAAGGGAAAAAGCTGAAAAACTTGTCAAGGGGGGAAGGGCTTTCATTGTTTTCATACAAAGAAGATTGTCCCCTTCTGTTATCTGTCTTGTCTTACAACCAGATTCACACCTGAGAAGAGATGACTTACACTAGGAAAAAGGGGCGGGAGGGGGAAACTTTGCTTGTGAATATCTCTTAAACCATAAAGGTTTGAGAGATAAGACTTAGATCATTCTTCGTGTTTTTTTAATGCCTACAAAATAAAATAAAGTTAAAACGAAGTATTACTATCCCTTTAAGCAACTCAATGGACTTCTACCCTCCTCAGAGAAGTTCCCATGATCACCGAGTAAGGTGATGATTGTAGACCTTTGATCTCTATGGAATGTGATAGAAACTGTCACTTCCTGTCAGTTAGAACCATCAGGAAGTAAAAGCACATTCACTTCCTGATTATTTGAGTGGTCAAATCATTTGGGAGGAAAAACAAAAACACACACACACACACACACACACACCTGACAGCAGTGGGAGTCTCCTTGTTTTTCGAATCAGGAAAAGCTCTAAGAACATACAGGCACACTTTGTAGACCATTCTAATGAAGAATTTCTTTGCAGATACCGTTACTTGAGGCTAGTGATTGTTTCCAGTGGAGGGGTATCAATGCTTTGGCTGCATTAAGTAATGTAAATAGCACTATTTTCTTCATCTTGGGTAGGGGTGGAAGGTCTTTAAAAAACAGGATTCAGAGGGGGAGTCGGGGTAAGTCTATCGACAAGGTTTGATTAGTTTTCGAGATACAAGCCTCCCAAAAAGGTAAAATTAAAGGGCATTCCCACCATAAATGCAAATATGCTCCTCTACATCTCCAGGAGAGTGGGCTAAGGGAAGAAGAGATTGCGTGAAGTCTGGTGGGCTTTAACCCCTTAAGGACCAGCGGTCCCGGGGCGTGCCGTCCCTTAAGGACCACACAGGAAACTTTGACGTGACGTCCCACGTGACTGATCACGTGGGGCGGCACGTCAAACGGGGCACTGGAAGAGATCGCTCCTGTCTTGGAGCGATCAACTTCAGTGCCCGGTATTACTCACCGCGCTCCTACAGGAGCGCGGTGAGTAAAAGTACGTGACAGGACCGTCACTGGTCCTTAAGTGCCGGACCAGCGTGACGGTCCTGCCACGTCAATGGTACTTAAGGGGTTAAGTACCAGCGCATAATCAATTTGTAATTCATTTCAAGTGTCTGAGAGGAGAAAGAGTAACTGTAAACAGGCCAAATGTGCTGCAAGTTGTCCAAGTCCAGGGCTATACCCAGCTCCTGTTCCCACTTCAAAGCATACGCGGGTTCATTAATTGAGGGAATCCCAATGAATATATCAAATTTTCCCTAGGAAACGCTTTTTAACCGGGTAATTCCACTGAAGACGCATCTCAAACTTGGTTAGAGACCTAGTCAAGGAAGGTTTAAAGTCGGGAGTGTGGAGGAAATGCTTTAAACGTATAAACCTCCACACTTCCTTAGAAGGCAGATTAAGCAAAATCCTAAAAATCATCAAAGGGAATCAGTTGTCCATCTTTGAGGCACAAATCTGAGGTAGCAGACCATGAAGGAAAGAGAGAGGAGTCCAAGGAGTGACACGCGGGAGAGCTAGAGAAGATTCTCGATAAGAGGGAAGGCAAAGAGAACAAGCATCTTTCTTTGGAGTAATCAATACCCACCTTTAACACAGGAGCTGTAAGAGGATGAGAGGCAAAAGCGCCGGATCGACTGACAGGTGGCAACAAAAATTCAGTGGTAGGATCATTATGGGATAAATATGAAGTTTCTATACAAGACCAAGCTTTATGACCTGAATTGTGAATCCAATACGGAACAGCCGAAAAGAGGGCCGCATGGTGATACTTAAAGCTTGAGACCCAGTCCCCCCCAGAAAACGAGGACTAGATAAAATGGAGTACCTTACGCTTGGACGTTTAGATTTCCAGATGAATTTCAAAATCATAGAATTCAGTGATTGGAAAAATAATTTGGGCAGAAGAATGAGGATAGTCTGGAAGTAGTAAAGAAGCCTGGGGAGAACATTCATCTTAAATATCCTGTATAAACTACACAAGTTTAAGAGATGGGACTTACATCGTTTAATTTTTCTTTTTATGCACAATTTGTTCATTAAACTGAAGTAATACTATCCTTTCAATTAGGGGTCTGTGCAAGTCATGCATGTAAGTAAAACTATACATACTTGCTATTTTTTGTGCTCTGGGGGATCAAGGCTTTTAAAAAAAATGTGAACATCTTCACTACCAGCAAATGTTTTTGATATGTAGTTTATGACAGTGGCAAAATTAGTAATTTTATTTATTTTTGTATTTATGACATCATAGCCTGTCACATGATACAAAAAGCAGTTCTTGGGAGGTGCTATGAAAATGCTGAATTTGTTCAAAAGATATATAGTTTTCCATATGTAACTAGTACGTTGCCAATGGAAATCATACCTAAACAAATGGATAGCAAAAATTCTGAAAAATGTGTACGGCCAGCAGGGTACAAAAATAAATAAATATTCCCCAAGCCCCTGGCTCAGAGTCTATGATAATAATGTTTAATGTAACAAAAATACATTCAATGTCTCGACTCGCACACGAGGCTGTCGAAATCTTGACAAAGGCTTGAGTGAGCTGAAATGTTAATCATATTTGTTCCATTACTCATAGTTTATGACATATGAAAGGTACATCTATCTTTTATGTTGTATACACACTGAACGCACCCATGCTCATATCAGAATAACGAGTGCCTGCAGCATACACATTAAAAAAATAAAATACATTTATAAACTATGAATGCTCTCTGCTTTTCAGCAAGACAACTGAAACAAAAGGCCTGACCCTACACCAACTGCATAGGATATGAAAGACCTGATCTGCTTACATTGCTTCCAGAGTCTTTAGAATTCTGTAATTGAAGATTTTATTTATTCAGCAGGGCTGGCAGAGAACAACTCATTAACATAAATGTGATTTTACTGCCAACAGGGAAGCACATATGATAAACAAACCCTAACTCCTAAATCTTGACACACACGTATAAAACTGACACATGGGGAAAAAAAAAAAAAAAAAAAAAAAAAAAAGCATACAACACACCATTTCAAATTAAACAAGCCAAGCCACTGATTTATCATTTTCCTTTAATACCTTAAAGGGATAGTAATACTAAAATGTAACTAATTCATATTGTAGCCATAAAAAAAATCGAAATTAAATGACCCCAGCGGCATCTCTCAAACCTTTATGGTTTGAGAGATATCCGCTTTCAAAGTTCCCTCTCCCCTGATGTCAGCACGCTAGCTGACTGCAGGGGAATCCTGTCCCTGAACAAGTGGCGGCTCTGCAGCAGAGCGGAGATCACGTTAATGAAAATCACTTGAAATGGTCTTCTAAGTGTGCTTGCACACCAAGCACACGTAGAAGACCGTTCCACTGATGGATTTCTTTTTCATTAACGTGATCTTGGCTCTGCTGAAGAGCCTCCGCCGGTCCTGCGTCTGGAATCCCCTGCAGTCAGCTAGAGCCCTGATGTCAAGGGACGGGGGAACTTTGAAAGCAGATCTCTCTCGAACCATAAAGGTTTGAGAGATGCCGCTGGGGCAATTAATTCATCTTGTAGACCAAAATAAAAAAAAAAATTTAATTATTACTATCCCTTTAATGACACTTGACTTGCCAGGACAGTCATACCGGTGACGATCCGGGCACAAAATGGCGCATCCATGGCAATGTATATAACAGTTGCTAGCACGATCACAAAACACGTTCCACACAGTACACCTTAATCTTAACCCTTTCAGTGCCGGAGCTGTAGGCAACGCATTGATTTGCAATGTGCTGCGCACCGCTCTGGCACTGAAGGGGTTAAGTACCAAGCAGATGCACAAGTCATTGCTTCACTATGCTTTGTGAAGGCCTCGCGTCCTTAAAGTGCTAAACAAGTTCACGCACTTGATATGCCACAGTCAAATTAAGAAAAAAACAAGTTGCCAGCACCTCTTATGCCAGCCTCCATGGACTGATATAAGAAGTCACCTTTGGAACCAGGGCACAAGGACAGAATTCACAGGGTCATTAGGTTTTTCCAATGAACGTAAGGTAAATGGCGATTATTAGCTGTTACGTCTCCTTTAATTTACAATGGGCCATGTGCAAAACAAGAACAGAGGATTAGTCAAACCAACATCACCATAAGGAATACAAAATTAACTCCATACCGGACAGAGGTGAGCAATGTGTTTACAAGAGCTTTTTATCCTTAAAGGTGTTAAAGGGATAGTAAATTCGGGAAAAAAAAAAGAACAGGCGAAGTGATAGGAACAATTATTTCTTATCTCTCTCAAACCGTTATGGGAATGAGGGCAGTAAGTATTTTTTAATTGTTTCTATTCTTTCACATGTACTTTTTTCCCCTGAGTTTGCTATCCCTTTAAAGGGATAGTAATACTTCATTTTAACTTTATTTTATTTTGTAGGCAATAAAAAAACATGAAGAACGATATAAGTCTTATCTCTCAAACCTTTATGGTTTAAGAGATATTCACAAGCAAAGTTTCCCCTCCCGCCCCTTTTACCTAGTGTAAGCCATCTCTTCTCAGATGTGGAATTCAGTCCATAGACCAGACAGATAAAAGCAGGGGACAATCTTCTTCCTATGAGAACAATGAAAGCCCTGCCCCCCTTGACAAGTTTTTCAGCTTTTTCCCTTATCTTAACTGAAGATTGTCCCTCTCTGCAGTCTACCTGGGCACCTCCTTTCTGATCTGGCTGAACAGTGTTACATCAGTAAAAGAGGTGGGAGGGGGACACTTTGCTTGTGAATAT
This sequence comes from Rhinophrynus dorsalis, assembly GCA_037306005.1. Classification (NCBI taxonomy): domain Eukaryota; kingdom Metazoa; phylum Chordata; class Amphibia; order Anura; family Rhinophrynidae; genus Rhinophrynus; species Rhinophrynus dorsalis. Next base: position 33,920,124 of record CM074721.1, on the reverse strand, counting down.
CTCTTAAACCATAAAGGTTTGAGAGATAAGACTTATATCATTCTTCATGTTTTTTAATGCCTACAAAATACAATAAAGTTAAAATGAAGTATTACTATCCCTTTAACACCGATTTACATAGGTCTTTTAGCCCGTTGAACACTAAAGGTCTCCAACACAATTCTAACATTCACAAGGCTATTTGTTCGCTACAGTACAGAGGGTTTTCCCAGAATTGCTTGTCTTGTCGTACGTGCGTGCGTGCGTGTGTGTGTAGCTGAACCCTCCAATTCCCATCATCCCAATGGCTGGGGGGGGTCATGATTGGGTAGTCTGGTAACAGCTGGAAGGCCTCACACATGCCCCACATGCTTATATGCTAGATCAGCAATAGCTAACCCTGATCCTCAAGAGCTACCAGAAGTGCATGTTTTCATGATATCCCAAATTGAGCACAAGTGAAGTAAGTAGAGGCTCAGTCACTTTAAAGGGTTAGTAATGCCGAAATTTAAGTCGATTAAATATTGTAGATGTTAAAAAAAATAAAGTATACGAAGAAAGTCCTATATTGCAAACAGTTATGGTTTGAGAGATATTCCCACTACAGTTCCACCCTCCCCTTCTCCTGACATCAGCGCTCTACTGACAGCAGGAGATCCCGGGTCCTGGGACCAGTCGGCGGCTCTTCACCAGAGCAGAAATAATTTAAAAAGAATTACTTCATTGGAACGGTCTACAAAGTGTGCCTGGTTTGCAAGCACACTTTGTAGACCTTTCCAATGAAATCATTCTTTTTAAAGTTCGCTATTTCGGCTCTGCGGAAGAGCCGGCTCGAGTAGCATGACTCGAATCTCCTGTCAGCTTTACAGCTGACATGAAGGAGGGGGGAATTTTAGTGGCGAATATCTCTCAAACCATAAAGGTTTGAGAGATGGGGCTTTCTTCATATACTTTATTTTTTAAACATTTACAATATTTAACCAACTTAAATTTCGGCATTACTAACCCTTTAGCCCTATAATGACAGTTCTAAGACCATCATCTTTAAATTTGGCTTAAAGGGATAGTAATACCTAAAATGTAAAAAAAAATATGTTGTAGGGTTTATCCCCCTGAGTAAAACAAGAGTACCCCCACTGCTGAAAGATGTTTCATTCAAAAGTTATTAATTTTCAAATTTGCATTTTTTAGGTGCAATATCACAGTGGCCTGAAATTGTAGAGTGGCGCTGTTGCTACACCATCCTATGGAGATTTATGGTCCTGAGACCAGAGCTGTCCATAGGATCGTGTAGCAACAGCGCCACTCTACAATTTCAGGCCACTGTGATATTGCACCTAAAAAATTCAACTTTGAAAAGTAATAACTTTTGAATGAAACATCTTTCAGCAGTGGGAGTACTCTTGTTTTACTCAGGGGGATAAACCCTACAACATATTTTTTTTTACATTTTAGGTATTACTATCCCTTTAAGAACAGATGACAATCCTGGCACCTTGTTGGTTATTTACTCATAGTTCTCCTGACAGGTCAATCAGAGCCTCATTCAGCGACACTGCACATGAGATCAAAGTATTATTTAAAGGGATAGTAATGTCAGAAAAAAGTATTAACTATATGGCAGATACGAATAAGTGCAAGTCTTCTCTCTTAATTGTATCTCTCAAACCATTATGGTTTGAGAGAGATATGAAAATAAAGTTCTCCGCTCCCTCCCCTCTCTCATACATCAGCTGTATAGCCGTCAGCATGAGATCCTGGTTCCTGGATCAGACGGCGGCTCTTCAGCAGCGCCGACATAACGATACCTAAAAATAAATACTTCATCGGAACGGTCTACAACGTATGCCTGGTTTGCAAGTACACACTGTAGACCATTCCAGTTAAGTATGCATGTTTAGATATCGTTAGATCAGCGCTGCTGAAGAGCCGCATCTAGTCAAGCGACCAGAATCTGCTTCTGACTTTATTTTTGTATATCTCTCAAACATAACTGTTTGAGAGACACAAATAAGTGCAAGTACTCTTTTAATTGTATCCACCATATAGTTAATACTTTTTTTCTGACATTACTATCCCTTTAATGGGGAATCCACTCCCCAGGACCACCCTCTCTAAGGGGGTTATAGTCTACCTGTCCTCATTCAGTCATGTCACCAAAGCTTGCACTGTTGGAAGCACTTGACGACTGGGATTGGACATCCCTGTACTAGATCTTAAGCCTCTGAGTGCCAGGGAGGTACGCAACACATTGCTCTGCAATGCACTGCGTACCCCTGTGGCACTCAAAGGGTCAAATACTGTAGAGACTCACATAATTGAATAAAGAAAACAAGTCTACAGCTCACACAACTGGCATACACCAGAAAATACAAAAAGGGTGAAAATAAATAAAAAGGACATGTACACATTAACGATTCTATCTCCCCTCTATTATAAAAACATCCTATAAAAGTTTATCAGCTAGAAACAGTTTATATTATAACAGGAATAATATGGGGGATGAACTTAGCATAGTCTTTAGTTTCCATGGAAGCGGCTCTAGAAGCAACTAAAACAGGTATCAGAGAGTTTGACAGCAGATAGAGACTACTTGGTGCACCCAATTTGACAATTTTCTTACCAATAACCCAGAAGACCAGAGCAGAGAGAAGTGTAAAACATTGCTTCATAATGTGCTAAAAACCCCTCTGACCCACAAAAGGGTTAAAAGGAGAACTGTTACTTACCCAGAATTCCATGGCATGCCAAGGCATGTGAAAGTGTTAATATATTAGTAGTTCTCAGCTATATGTCCAATTTACCAGCGGTGTTCTAAAACAGAATGTCCACTACACTGCCACTTCAACCATTAGGTGACATGGGAGTATCTAGCGCAGTGATTCTCAACCAGGGTGCCATGGCACTTTGGTGTGCCGCAGACATCAAATTAGGGTGCCCCATGTTTTCTATGAAGACTGACAAGAAAAGGGTAATATGATTTAAATGTAGAAATATGGAAATTGTTATGCATAATGTTTATTTTGTATTACTATGATTGTGAGACCTAATAATATATTTATATTCATGAACTGTACCTTTGATTATGTCCTTGATAAACTACATTAAACTTGCTAGGGGTGCCCCGAAAGTTCCAGATTGCATGTTAGGGGTTCCTTGAGCAAAAAAAAAGGTTGAGAACCACTGATCTAGCTAAAGGGAGCCAGAGATAGTACACAAAATGACAGAGAGGTATGGATGAAAGGGAGGTAGATCAGGAGTGATGGAAAGAGAACACACAAAAGTTAGAGAGTAAAGACAGAAGAGGAAAAAGGTACAGTGCAGACGAAAGGCACCTGCAAATTCAATGTTGCACCTGTAAAGACAGACGCTCCACTAGTTGGTAGATGAAAACATTTCCTTCCAAAAACATTTTCTGTTACCGTACATACAAACGGAGCTCTTTATAGCGGTCCAGTTTAGATCACGTCATACCCAGGAAACCAAAGGATACATGGGAAAACTTGTTATACTATACAGCAGGGCTCAAAATTTCAACTCGCCACTAGCCAATGGCGAGTGAAAATTCAGGCCTGGTGAGTAGAAATTCAGCCCTGGTGGGTATGTTATGTATTGCAGTGGCGAGTAACTTTTCAGGTCTGGCTAGTAGCAAAGGACTTCCAATTTTAAGCCCTGCTATACAGCACCTATTTTAAAGCACTGTGTAAACCCTTTGAGTTTAGCTAAATGTGCTTGATACTGTTCTGGCACTCAGAGGGTTAATGGTCCAGTGCTGGCATGTCAAACCCAAATAGAGTCGGCTCTAAGGTGGAGCACAACAATCATGTCTCAGTCGGATGAAGGGACCTACCAAGGCTCTCCATTAAGAACAGGCACTTCTAACATGCCCCCTGAATTGTCTCTACTATGTATAAACTGACTAGACAACACCACCACTCGCTAGGTGTTCAAAATAGGATTACCCAATATAAATGCACAGTACAAACATACTTTACCATCATCAGAGATTATATATATATATATATATATATATGAAAGAGAGAGAGAGAGAGAGAGAGAGAGAGAGAGAGAGAGAGAGAGAGAGAGAGAGAGAGAGAGAGAGAGAGAGAGAGAGAGAGAGAGAGAGACAGAAATCGGGCCATAAGTGTGTTGAAGGAATAGTAAGGGTTAAAAATGTTGTTCTATACTTTCACTGTAAAGAAATAGTTGTGAAACGGATTGTCAGCCACACATACTCAAAGTTTATATCCAGTCCATTCCCATTCTGACATTGGCTCTTTTGTGAACCAGCTAAATGTTCAGCAAAAGGATGCGGTGGCAAGTACTTTCAATGCCTCCTGTGCACTTACCCAAGCTCGGTCTGTGAACAGGAGGCATTAATACTACTTAATGAGTGAAATCCAGCAGGTTGCCATAACAACCACTTGAACGTGGTGGACAGCCCCATATCTAGGGGAAAAGGCAGACATCAATGAAATGAGAGGGCGAAGGGGACTTCAAAACTTAATTACTCAGAAAGTAGTGAGTAATGAAGACTGTGACTGTCACAATCTTTAAAGGAACAGTGACACTTTCTTTTGACTTTGCCTATTTTGCACTTGCAGAATATGTAATTTAGCTTTACAAATACTTTTTCCCCTCTCTTCCTGTATTAATACTTATGTCAATGACAGCAAACTTCTTTCTGCCCACCAGAAAGCATTCTGTGTGGGGCTGTGAAAGCAGGTTGAGTGCAACAATGTAAAAAGGAAAGTAAAACAATGTAGAAAAGCCTATTCTATAGCAGACAGATAAATCAGTAATGCAGGAAGAGTTGCAGCATTTTATAAATACCCCTACTATACCTGTCAAAGACAAAAACACCCCAGATTCAATGCCAGGAGCATAAAAGTATAAAATAAACAATAAAGGAAGACGAAAGAAAGTATAATCAATTTGATTTTACATATTCTGCACTAGATTTGACATGTAAAGTCAAAGTAAGAGGAGGTTACCTTCCTTTAACAACTTACAGTGCCTTGTAATAAAGGCCAAACCATGAATTAGTACATCTACATCATATATACCATATGAATATGCTCAACATAAGCCTGCCATGCAGAAGTCATTTCTGCTCCATATTTTAGTGCAGTTCACGAACAAACACGCTAAAGGCGAACAAATACTAGGAAACAGAATGTGTGTACTAATGTACAGTAACGGAAACCAAACATTTGCAGTATCGAATATCCTCATTTGCATATTTTTATTTGCGGAGGAAACATAGCATGCTGTTTGTGTCCTGAGGCAAGTTTCTGGATTTGGTCACGAGTGCATGTTATCTCGGATGTACTTTTGTATGAAGTAAGGATTATTTTTTACACCTCACAGATAATATGTGCATTATAAGTAAATATACTACCGATTTAAAAAAACAAGAATCAGAGACTAACATCTTGGGATGGTGATCAGCCTCTGGAGACAAATAGAGAGGAACAATTCTTGACCATCACATTGTGAGAGAAGTAGGAGGAGGAGTGGCTGCAGTGAAACCAGAGACTGCAGTCTAGGACTTAAATTGTTTTAGCCCAACCTACTAGACAGCATCTAGGAAAGTCTTCTGACACACAAAGCTGGTAGAAGCCTCAGCGGGGCTGCATATGGCAGCAGTGTGCCATTTCTTAAAAGGGATAGTAATAATTAAGATGTAAAAAAATATATGTTGTAGGGTTTATCCCCATAAGTAAAACAAGGGTACTCCCACTGCAGACAGATATTTTATTAAAAAAATATAACATCTCAAACTTGAATCTGTTAGGTGCGATATCATAGCGGCCTGAAAATTTACAGTGGCGCTGCTGCTACACCATCCTGTGGAGATTTATGGTCTACAGACCAGAGCAGTCCATAGGAGGGTGTAGCAACAGCGCCACTGTAAATTTTCAGGGCACTGTGATATCGCACCTAAAAAATTTCAAGTTTGAGCTATTATATTTTTGTAATAAATTATCTCTCAGCAGTGGGAGTACCCTTGTTTTACTTGAGGGATAAACCCTACAACATATTTTTTTTTACATTTTAAGTATTACTATCCCTTTAAGCCTTGACAACAAAATGTTTGGGTTAGACAGGACATAACACAAGAAAGTGGTAGACTAACTCCCTCAATGCCTACCCAGTGATCAGGAGACCTGCAGTTCCAAATAGCCAGAAAGCCAAAAAGGTTATCTATCCCTGATCTAGGAGGAAGGAGCATTGATTTGGCATGTAACACTGGGGCCAAAGAGACACCACCCCAGGAAGCCAGGCATTGATCAGCAGTGCTTCTTCAATGATGATGGTCAATTTGGGATCAGGCATGTGAATTATAGTGTTTTGTGCATTTGTTATTAAAGGGATAGTAATACTTTGTTTTAAATTTATTTTATTTTGCAGGCATTAAAAAAAACATGAAGAACGATATAAGTCTTATCTCTCAAACCTTTATGGTTTAAGAGATATTCACAAGCAAAGTTTCCCCTCCCGCCCCTTTTACCTAGTGTAAGCCATCTCTTCTCAGATGTGGAATCCAGTCCATAGACCAGACAGATAACAGCAGGGGACAATCTTCTTCCTATGAGAACAATGAAAGCCCTGCCCCCCTTGACAAGCTTTTCAGGTTTTTCCCTTATCTTAACTGAAGATTGTCCCTCTCTGCAGTCTACCTGGGCACCTCCCTTCTTCTCTGGCTGAACAGCGTTACATCAGTAAAAGGGGAGGGAGGGGGACACTTTATCATTCAATTACTCTTGAACTACAACTCTGACAGAATTGAAATAACACTCTCCAAAGTCCAAATACTATGATGATTAATTAGAGCTGCTTTTATTATGAAACATTACTATCCCTTTAAACAGTGGCACTGTGTTTTCTGTGTGTTTTTTTTTCTACAGATCTACTCCCATTGGAACAGATGACCCATTAAGAAAGCTGCCATGTAAAATAAAGTGTAGTCTCCCATCCCAGCATTCTGATTCTCACAATTTCTACGTCAGGCTTTTTATTAGTAAACAGATATTATGGAGACTTCCACTTAGGTCCTAAAGCCATCAACGACAAAAAGGGAAAAGAAATCATAGGATGTTGTCTCATGAGCCTGCCCTGTTTTAGACTTCACAGTCAGCAAGTGCATAAAATGTATAGTCATATTACCTGAAATTTTTATCCACCCCCCCCCCTCCAATTTTTGTTAAATAAACTGGTTCATTTAGTATATATAAAGCCTCTCCCTTCTGTATGTTAGCATGTTTTGTTGACAGAAATGTTTTAGATTATAAAATATATATATTTTTTGTGATGGGAAGCCCTGCTCAGGTAGTGCACTGACAACTTCTATTTTGTTATTTTGTCTAACTTTCTCGCCCTCTGTCATATGCTGGTATAATGTAGGGAGTGCGAGTCCTAATAGAATATTTCAGGAGTCGTGTTTCCTTACATGTATATAGAAGTCTGACTCTTCATAGCCATATTGGTCCTGAAAAGGTAAAAAAACTTAATTGCAGTTGGTTTAACAGACCATGCAATAGGCCTTTATAGTGCAGTTGTCAAAGCCACAGATGCTTCTTCCAAATGTACATAATATAGATCTTATAAAAGTATTGTGTCCATATTCTTCTACAAGGTCACCTGCTTTGTACACTAACCTATCAGTAACCAAGAGAGACTAAAATGCATCCGATTGTTTTGAGCAACCCAAGAATTACATAACATTTGTACATTCCAGCACATGTACATAGATAGTCCTGACATTTAAATACATATATCACATGTGCCTGTCGATAGACCCATAGCTGCTCTGTTATACTGGTTTCAGGATTCAAAACGACTGTTTAAATAATTGATATATAATGTATTATGTCCATTTACTACCAGCCCAACAACTTGCTTAGAATAACTGATCTCCAGTAGTAACCAAAAGCACTAAAATGCATCAAATGTATTTATTTTTACCACGGCAGATAGCCAACCTAACAGCTAACCCTTTGAGTGACAGAGGGGTGCGCAATGCATTGCATACCCCTCTGGCACTCAAAAGGTTAAAAACACATCCATAGAAGTATAATTTACTTAAATATATAGTGAGTACTTCTGTCTAACCACCTATTTTTTTACACTAGATTCTTGCAGGTCTCATGCAAAGTGAGTTCAGCATCAGGTTGACAGTTGGGAAAATTTAATTGGAACATTCCGGCTCCAGTGTCTAGAAAGCAGCATCACGATGGGCCAAAAATCACACTACATAAAAATAAACATGTTTTAAACACTATATAATCCTATTTTTAAACCCCTTGAACGCCATTTGGGTATCCAACACTAAGCAGGTTAAAACATTGATTTAGAATACACTCGTAAATATAGAACATAAAAACAAATCCCATCAAACAGAATGGTCATCATACAAAAAGGCATAATTGGTTGTGATGGGGTTTTATTCATATGTCTGTAACCCCACAAACAATTGAGACGTATCTGTTGTATTGTTTATAGCACCGAGGGGTTAACACTGTATACCTCTTTGGTACTCAAAGGGTCACGAGTTGCAGTAAGTTTATATTACTTATAAAGGACGTTCACAATTTTGTTTTGGAATTTTAGACAATTAAAAGGTAAATCTGAATACCCAAATCCTTTCTATATGCAGGATGGACACATACAATTCACACAAGTAACTGAATCAAATATATATATAACTCACACGTAGAAAATAGTTTTATATCACATAAACAGGCAATAACTAGAATAGGGGGGTCAATAATGTCACTGATGCATCAGGGAAACGTGTTACCATTCTGAAGCAAATCTACTGCACCAAAGGGAACAAATACATTCACAAAATGCCTACTGGAGATGTAACATTCAAGGGGTTAAACAAAATCCCAATTAGACCCATTTATATTTTTATTTATTTTAATTACAGCTATTTTGCTCCAGAATGGCACCACTTTTCTTAGTACATCAGCCGCAGGGGTGCACGTAATACACGTATAGAGACCAGACTATCGTGATAAAGGCATCAAGAGCAAAAATAACCCTTTCCATGTTGTCGTGACATTAGGAGGAGGAGTGTAAGGGTCGGGGAGGGTTAGGGCAGAGATGGGCAACGGGAGGCCTTCCAGCTGTTGATGGACTCTAACTCCCATCATGCTCTACTAGTGGAGTCTGTTGTCCTGCAGTAGTTGGAGGCCTTGAACCTGCCCACCTCTACTTGGACGATGACTAGGTGGGGGGAGAAGAAGGTGGACATAACGGGACTTACCCTGCATGCTGCTGGGGTTTGGTGGGGGCCCTGGGGCTGTGTGCTGGACAGGCCCTCCGGGCACCGTCAGGTACCTCTCCGGAGGAGGCAGACACCGCAAGCACACTGAGTGCAAGCAGGGAAGCAGGCGAGGGCTCCGGCTCTGGATGTGCTGCTTGCACAGCCCGCATGTCTCCAGCGAGTTGAGTGCGGCCCTCTCCCCGCTCCTTTCTTCTGGGCCCTGCCGGCTCTCCGCCTCATTCTCCCCACTAGAAGAGGACAGTAAGGGCGGCGGGGGAGGAGGTGGTGCCGGCGGAGGCGGCTGAGTGAAAGCCGGAGCCGCTTCCTCTGCGGCCCCCTCCATTTGTAAAGTCCTCGAGTTTTCCTGCGCCTCCTCCACCCTGTAGTCTCACCGCTCCGGCGGCCTCAAACACACACAACTCCCTCCTGACATCCGACAGTCCCGGGCGCCAAGCGCAGACTGAGCGCCCAATTGGCACACGCCCCCCGCGGGCTAGACCAATTGGAAGGAGGGAGACTGCGGGGCAAACACTCACAAACACCTTCTGTCTCTTCGCTCCTCCTTATCAGTTACACCCCCTGCTGACTGCGGGGAGTAGTCCAGTCCAAAGCCGTCTTTACTGAGACTATGGGCGGTATGGCCGGTGGAGGGACAGGGACCCAGCAATTGCATTATAGGTGATACAGGAATGCAGACATGTCTGACTCTCAGAGGGTTAAGACTCATATTCACAGTGGTGGGGTGTAAGGGACTTTTACCCGCCCGCCCTATGTTTCAGTCGGGTTGCCTTTTACCCCTCCCACTCTAGAAGGCCCGCCTACTGTCTTTCTCTGACTGCAACTCAATCATGAATATGTAGTGTCAGATGGGGTATTCTCATGAATATGTACAAGGTGGGCGGGGTTTCATCCTGAGCTCATGAATATTAAAACTGGCACAATAGAGGGTGCACATGTGTGCTGCTCAGGCTTTGTCATTGAGCTCTTGTGCTGGGTTAGGGGGAGGATGGTCTCTTCTGAGGAGAACAAAAGGGATTAACAGTAAAAAAGAAGAGAGAACAACAGTGTTCCTTGTCCCTGAGCTCCAGAAGTAATACATTAACAGTAACATCAATGTTAAATGAGAAGTAAGAACAAATAATGCTGGTAATAATCCCACTTTAACCTACCATGACCAGGTAGTACTAATGGCCCTTAATAATTTTATCCTTGTGCCGTTGTCCAAGCAATAACATTTTCAGTCATTCCTGGATGTCATGGAGGCAGACATGATCATACCTGGGAACTCTCCGGATTTGCCCCGGAGACTCCGGTTCTGACAGAGCTTTACCGGGTCTCCGGGTAGGGTGACCACATTTCCCTTCTGCCATTCCGGGACGTGGTCACCCTAGTTGCCCCATCATACCTTAAGTCCCTGGTCCCTGAAGCTCCCGCGCGCTGTGCTCAGTAATGCAGAGCGCTGGGAGATGATGTCATCTCCCAGCGCTCTGTATTACTAGAGAGCTTGCCTCCAGGTAAGCTGCATTGTCGCCCTGGATGTCAGCCTGCAAGCGGTGTGTCATATCATGGACGCCGCGAGCGGCGTCCATGATGTGACACACCACTTGCAGGCTGACATCCAGGGCGGCTTGGCTTCATTCCGGGACACTTCATTGTCCCGGTTGAAGGGGACCCGGGACATAGCCCTAAAATAAGGGACAGTCCCGGACGTTCCGGGACCCGTGGTCACCCTATCTCCGGGGCAGAGGCAGATTCCTCCGGATGTGGAGAGTTTCTATTGAAACTGCCACATCTGCTTTTTCTCCCGTTGTGCCTCCGTCCCCAGCCTTCTGTGTGACACATTTAACCCTCTGAGTACCAGAGTGGTACGGAATGCATTGCTTTGCAATGCATTCCGTACCACTCTAGCACTCAAAGGGTTAAATCCCCCTCCCAACACTCGAGTTAAGCCCCGCCCCTTTTTGACACGATTAGCGTCATTTTTGTTACCCCCTGCTGAACAGAGGACTACCCTCCGGGTAGCCCTCAACTGAAAGTTCCCAGGTATGGACATGATATGTAGTTGCTGGCAGTGTTTTCAAACAGAAGCAGACACAATGTGCAAGCCTTGTTGGGAACCAGATCTGTAGCCCCCCCCCTTCATTAAAGCGGTGTGATTACCACATGCAGTGAGCAGAGTCTGATGTCCTGTGGTCCTGCCAGCAACTATATACCAGCATCTCAATGCTTTGGACACCACTCTGTTCTTAAACTGTTTCTCTGATAAGGACATGAGGGGAGATAGAATAAGAATGATGTGTGGGCTCCTCATTGCCTTCGAGTATCAGCTCTAGGGCCACATTCTGTTGCAGGTGCCAAATGTTAAAGGGATAGTAATACTTCATTTTACCTTTATTTTATTTTGTAGGCATTAAAAAACATGAAGAACGATATAAGTCTTATCTCTCAAACCTTTATGGTTTATAAGATATTCACAAGCAAAGTTTCCCCCTCCCGCCCCTTTTACCTAGTGTAAGCCATCTCTTCTCAGATGTGGAATGCAGTCCATAGACCAGACAGATAACAGAAGGGGACAATCTTCTTCCTATGAGAACAATGAAAGCCCTGCCCCCCTTGACAAGTTTTTCAGGTTTTTCCCTTATCTTAATTGAAGATTGTCCCTCTCTGCAGTCTACCTGGGCACCTCCCTTCTGCTCTGGCTGAGCAGTGTTACATCAGTAAAAGGGGCGGGAGGGGTATACTTTGTCATTGAATTACTCCTAAACTACAACTCTGACAGAACTGAAATAACACTCTCCAAAGTCCAAATACTATGATGATTAATTAGAGCTGCTTTTATTATGAAACATTACTATCCCTTTAACTCCTTTTTTATCAAACATTTTCCTATTGAAGTATATGGGGGAAACTGGGGATAAAATCAGAGATAAAATTAGCACCTGTAATGGAATCAGCACACAGGGTTGTCAGACTGCTGGAGATGTGCGTAGGAAGCCCTCCCTTACACATCACCAGCAGTTTGACAATCCTGAAATCTGAGAGCATCCCCTCTGCTCCCCCACTTGCCCAGAGAGGATCCATTCAGACTGCAGCACCACAAACAGCATCACTCCCTTAAAGGGATAGTAATGTCTCTTTAAAAGTCATCTGCCGAGTCTTCTGTATATTAAAAGTAACAGATTGCGCTGTGTCTAAGACCTTACTTGTGTGTAGTTCAAAACTTATGACGTGATAAAGGTCACCTGCCCACCCTTTCTGGCCATGTCACGCAGAAGCTGCAGTCTGGTCAGGACGGCTGCAGAGAGGGACAAACTTCAGTAAGCAAAGGGAAATCCTGCCCTCCGTCATCAAGGGGGGGCAGGATTTTCCATATACTTACTGAAGTTTGTCCCTTGCTGCAGCCATCTGGTCCCACGACCAGATTTCAGATTTAGTGGGAGGTGGCTAGAAAGGGGTGTGCTGGGGATCTTTATCGCTTCATAACTTTTGAACTACAAACAAGTGAGGTCTTAGACACAGTGCAATCTGTTACTTTTAATATACAGAAGACACGGCAAACGACTTTTAAAGAGACATTACTATCCTTTTAACCCTTTTAGTGCCATAAGAATGTGGATTGCACACCCCTGTGGCACTGAAAGGGATATCAAAATGAAAAATATCAGATAAGCTATATATCACAGCCTCTCTGCCCTTCTGTACTGACTGGACCTGCTGAGCGGCTATACACCAATCAGCTGATTCAGGTAAACATAGAACTCACAAGGGTGCACACTTTGGGTTTTGGCCTGATGTTTGAGGGTACTGGAGAACCCTCTTATTCCTTGCTGCTACCTAGATGCCAGTCATTTGATTTCTTTCCTATTCCGTTCACTACATGTATATATTATGGTGAGCTTTTTTTGCCCTTGTTTTCACATATCTCTCTTGCTTATTCTAGCTGCTTTTCACTTACTTCATTAGATTATCACTAATAGTACACATATATACATATAATTCACATCTATCTTTTTCTTAAAGGTCCTTAAAGAGATGTTTTTGGGTCTGCTTATGCTTACACACACACACACCTTGTCTGGTTGTAATTGTTATTCCTCATGTGGCCTGTGGGGGTGGTAAACTCTGTCTTATAAGGATTGAAGGACCCACAGTTCTCTTGTGCCAGCATTCACTTCCTGCAGGCCTAAGAAGTTCCATACCAGGCAAGTCCTCTATTATATCTTTTTAACCCCTTAAGGACCCATGACGGTCCAGGACCGTCATGGCTTAAATGATAGCAGCGTGCCTCCGTGCACGCTGCTATCATTAATTCCAGGCTGAGACTGAATGCTCCAAGACCGGGGCGTTCAGTTTCAGCCCTTCTTGCTTGTGCCGGTTCATGTGATCACCGTAGCAGCGTCATAGTGAGAGACAGAGTCAACATGCAAAGCATGCTGACTCTGAGTGTCTCTTCTGCCTCTGTCTCCCTTGCTATCAAAGTAAGGGAGACAGAAGTAGAGAGGAGACACCTAGTGGCAAATGTGAATACAGCAGCTGGGGGTATTAACCCCTTCACTGCTGGTGCCAGAGGCTTGCTAAATGCAGGTCAATTTCTGACCTGCAATGATACTTTTTTTTTTTTTTTTTTTTTAAACAAAACACACTTTTTTTTTTTTTTTTACAAAAATATATTTTATTTTATTTTTTAAATTATCTTATTAAACAATTTTGGAAGTGTGATTGTTGTGGAGCTACGCAATACACTTATACACACCGCCAAATGTCAGGGATAAAAAGTGACAAAATAGGGTGGGAAAAAGGGACATGGGGATTTTCACCCAAGGGGGGACAGTGGCCACTTTAAACTGCACATTTTTTAGGTATGACTGACCGGTCATACTTTTCATGCAGTCGCCATAAAAATGTAACCCTTTGTGCCCAATTGATCCCAAGAGAAAAAACAAAAATGTTTTTTTTACCTTTTTTTTTTACCTTTTTTTTAATTTTAATAAAGTAAATGGTGGGTTATCCATATAAGTAGGGTATCAAATGAAAGCCCTATTTGTGCTTAAAAAACAGTATATCATTTATGTGGATGGAATAAAAGACTTAGAGGGAAAACACTGTTGAACAAAGACATAGTCAAAAAGGTCAGAATTGCTCTGGTCCTTAAGGGAAAACGACCTCAGATTTTCCCAGTCCTTAAAGGGGTTAAAATAGTTGTTTGTCATCTTGTTTTTAATTGCACACACTGTGTTGTACAAGCATTGTTTATTTAACCACTTATTAACTATCTACATGTTTCCTTATAACATCTTATCAAAGCTTTAAAAAATGTTTTCATTTTTATTTTTAATTTAGACATGGATTTAAAGATATATTAGAGCAGGTACTTGCCATATTTGAGGTACCTTGACGGGGTGGCAAGCTTAACATTCTTTGACCAAATTATGGACTAAATCCTTATATTTATCACTAGTTATTATATATATGCCTAAGGTTGGGCACACATATACACATTGGTATGGAAGGGCGCAGGTTTGTTTCTTGTTTTGAGAGAACTCACAAGGCACTCTTTGCAGGTACTTTAAAGTGGATGTATCACCTATGCACAACATTCTCTAAATAGTTAGGTGACACATCCAATAGCATTAAAACATTATTATTTGTTTTTAAGATTCCGTTGTGACTTATAAAAGTCTGGGCTGCAGCCAATTCCGTATAGACTGCAGCCCGACGCTCTGTGTCTGCTCTCCACCTTCCTCCGATGACAGAGGCTTCTGTCAGTAATCTGGAGCGCTCTCATTGCCTAGATATCGATCTCAGCCAATAAGAGCACTCCAGTTTACTGACAAATGCCTCTGTCATTGGAGGAGGGAGGGGAGCAGAGGCGGAGCTCTGTAACCGCGGAGAACCACAGAGAACTGCAGTCACCCAGAAGTGGCTGCAGCAGATACTTTTGTGAATTACATTTAAACCAAACGGAAACTTAAAAAATAATAATAATAAGGTTTTAATGCTATTGAATGTATCACCTAACTATTTAGAGGATGTTGTGCATAGGTGATGCATCCACTTTAAAGGGATAGTAATATTTAAAGTGGAACTTTCACCTGAATTCAAGTTTGCGTGTTTGAAACCTCCATTTAAAACTGTGTCATGTTAGCCAAAAGACCAGCAAATGTACAGTTAAGGAGATATTTATATTTGTTACTGTTTGCTAATTGCGGTACCCTGCAGTACGTGACATTTGATATGTTAATTAAGCTTTTCAGGGACTGTACATTTTATGAAGAGTTTTCTATGACATGGCATATGCTAATTAAGGTTTTCATGGAGTTTCGTGCGCTAATGAAGCTCTGTGCAGTACCAAACAATGTTTACTTTCACTAGACCAGAAATGTAATTGTGAATATCTCATAAATTATACATCTGATGGAATTTGGTTAAAGGGATAGTAATGCTTAAAGGGATAGTAATGTTTCATAATAAAAGCAGCTCTAATTAATCATTAATCAGTGAAAATTCAGCCCTGGCGAGTAGAGATTCAGCCCTGGTTGGTATGTTATGGCTTGCAGTGGCGAGTAACTTTTCAGGTCTGGCTAGTAGCAAAGGACTTAAAATTTTAAGCCCTGCTTAAGTATTACTATCCCTTTAAGACACTTTTCAAGAGATCAACTCTCTTCCTCAGGTCAAGCAATAGTGAGTTACAAAGTCTGTTCAAAACATTGCAAAGTTCCCAAGTTAGATAACAATCTAGGATACGTACAGAGAAAGCTTAGAGAGGGTACAAAAGGTGATATCTATGTAACTGGAGTGAACAATAAATAAAGAGTGCCTGAACAGTGGTTTGGATGTAGAGAGAAGATGAGGGGGATGGGAAATCTGCGGAGGAGACACTGGTTATAGAAATTTCTGGTAGTGAAAAAAAAAAACCAAATCTTTATTGAGTCCTGTTTCTTGCATTTTAAAGAGAACTGTCATCTTTAGTTTGAATATCTTTCTTTCTTGGATAATTTTAAAATTAACTTTATGGATTCTGATTGTAAGATTGTTCACCAAGTGATCTAGCTGAGAAAAACATTGTCCGACTGTAGTACAATAATCTCTATCATTATGATTATTGTGTGATCATACTTGTTCATATAGGCTTGGAATTTTTCCTGTGTTTCCAAAGAGTAACATTCTTAGTGGCACTAATTGCATTCAGTCACATACACTACATTACTGCATGCAATCCTGTGATGCGGAAAGTCCTTGTGGTGTGGGTGGTTATGTTGAATTTGTGTTTTTACAAAGTTGGTAAATAGTGACATTAGTAGAAACAAACTTGCTACATATACTCTAAATGGGAAACAACTTGGGAAATCCTCATCAGAGAAAGATTTAGGTGTACTGATAGACAATAGTCTTCACAGCAGTGTGCAGAGTCACTCAGCTGCTGCAAGAGCAAATAGAGTACTAGCCTGCATAAAAAGAGGTGTAGAAGCAAGGGATGCTAATATTATCCTACCTCTGTATAAATCCTTGGTTAGGCCTCATCTAGAATACGGAGTACAATTTTGGGCGCCTGTTCTAAAAAAAGACATTAATGAACTGGAAAAGGTGCAGAGACGTGCAACAAAACTGATAAAGGGATTGGAGGATCTGAGTTATAAAGAGAGACTAGCCAAACTGGGTTTGTTTACATTAGAAAAGAGACGTCTAAGGGGTGATATGATTACCATTTACAAATACATTCAAGGTCAATACAAAGAACTATCCAATGAATTATTTATGCAAAGAGCTGAGCTAAAAACAAGAGGTCATCCATTAAGACTTGAGGAAAGGCGCTTTGGACTAAAACAGAGGCAGGGATTCTTTACAGCAAGGGCGGTAAGGCTATGGAATTCTTTGCCTCGGGATGTTGTGCTTGCAGATAATGTAACTGCATTCAAAAAAGCAATGGATGCCTATCTAGCACAGAACAATATTGACAATTATGACAGATGGCTTCAAAGCAAATAGGATATTGAACACACACACACACACACACACACACACACACACACACACACACAGACACTGGCATGGGCTGGACTTGATGGACGCATGTCTTTTTCAGCCTTATCTACTATGTTACTATGTTCATGGATATGTCCCACTTTATGCGTGATCAGTGTCATTGGGAAGTTTCCTGCTTATTAAAGGGATAGTAATGTTTCACAAAAAAAAGCAGCTCTGATTAATCTTCATAGTATTTGGGCCATGGAGAGTGTTAGTTCAATACTGTCAGAGTTGTAGTTCAGGAGTAATTGAACGATAAAGTATCCCCCTCCTGCCCCTTTTACCTAGTGTAAGCCACCTCCCCTCAGATGTGGAATATGGTCTTGTTACGGCTGTCAAGCAAAACCAGGAGTCAGACGTTATCGTTAATAGAACCTTTATTATGAGATTAATGACAGTAATGCAATATATAAATAAACACACAGTGGGTGATTGAAACGGCAAGCACTGCATCAGGAATAGCAGTCTCCCAATCTCTGCACCACACTGTCCGAGACTAGGCCTCCGCCCACTGGAGTCTCGTGGTAAGGTAACGCCCAAGAGATACTGACTCAGCCTGCAGTCACTAGCTAGGAGTCTGCTAGAGCCCCAGGTCAGTACTAGGAAGGATGTTTGAATAACAGAACCAACAAACTGAAAGAACAGACAGAGCCTTCTAGTAAGCACCAGATAGGATAGTCAAATGAGCCAAAATCATACACAGAGCGGGTAGTCAGCCAGAGCCACAGGTTTGCACCAGAAAGGATATCCACTGAAGTGATGGAATGCTGTATGCGCAGTGGATAGAGCCCCAGGTCAACACCAGAGTGGGTAGTCAGACAAGCCTAGGTCATACACGGAGCGGGTAGTCAGCCAGAGCCACAGGTTTGCACCAGAAAAGATATCTGAGCCAAATCGGAACACCAAGGAGAACAGTCAGACAGAGCCACAGGTCAACACCAGAATGGATAGACAGACAAGCCGGATCATACACAGGAATCAGGAATACCAAAAAATGAACTTCTCAGAACACCAATGTAAGGGTGACTGAGTCAGGACTCAGTCTGCCCTTTAAACCCCTCCACAGGAAGTAGGTAGGAGGAGCAGCTAGAGGGGGGAAGTAGGTAGGAGGAGACTACAAGAAACAAACACACATAAAACAGAGGCCTGCAGCATGCTTGAAGCCTCTTGCCTGCAGATGACGCTTGGAAAGACGCTGAGCGTCTTTGAAGCGGCAGCGCTGGAAACAAGGTACTGTGACAGGACTCTTGACCAGACAGATCACAGCAAGGGGCAATCTTCTTACTGTAAGCATAAAGAAAACCCTACCCCCCTTGACAGGTTTTTCCTTATGCTCACTGAAGATTGTCCCTATGTGATCCATCCGGACAGTCTTGCTGCTCTGAGGGAAGCAGTGTTACATCAGTAAAAGGGGATGGAGGGGGATACATTATCATTCAATTGCTCTTGAACTACAACTCTGACAGTATTGAAATAACAGTCTCCATGGCCCAAATACTGCGAAGATTAATTGGAGCTGCTTTTATTGTGAAACATGACTATCCCTTTAACTTCTGTTTGAGGTTTCTAGGTTGCTGAAATGAGAGGATTGGTGGTTTAGGTATTATTTCTTTTAATGTTACATCATCATCCATAATGGATTACAAATCTTTCGTTATTTGCAGCATACATTCTAGTATTGGGTGGTATGATGCTATTAGTAGTATTAGTGTGTTTGTTTGATTTTTCTCTCTCTATATTGCAGGACATATTCCCGTACTGTTTCAAGTGCAGAATTGATTGGTCTGCTGATGGTCTTTGGCTTGTAACCTTTTTCTTTGAATGATTTAGCAAGGCATTTAAGGTTCTTCTTCAAGTCCTCATTATCAGAACATATTCAGAGCTATCCATTTGCCTGGCTGTATATAATGGACTTTTAGTATGTGGTGGGTGGTTACTGGAGTTGGGGAGGTAATTAAAGGAGCAGTAAAGTATTTTTATGAAAAAATATATAGTGTAGGGATTTTCCTATTGAGTAAAATAAGGGTACTCCCACTGCCCAGAGATTTATATTTCCAGAGTTATTACAGTTTAAACCCATGTTTTTTTTACATTAGCAGTGCCCTCTAGTGGTCAAATTCTAATTAGATTCCCTGTTAGATTCTAATGGAGAGGAAAGTCAGAAAAGTGAGAGACATACAGTTCTCCGTAGAATGTGATAGAAACTGCTGAGTCACTTCCTGTCAGAACTATCAGGAAGCAAACACAGTATATTCACTTCCTGTCAGTTAGAACTATCAGGAAGTAAACACAGTAAATTCACTTCCTGATTATTTAAACTGCTATACATTTTGAATAAAACATCTGACAGTAGAGGGAGTGACCTTGTTTTATTCAGCAGGAAATGCTCTATAAAATATGTGTTTTCATAAAAAAAAGTTTACTGCTCCTTTAAATAGGTCTGTGGGTTTTTTGTATAGACGTATAAAGTTTGCCCCTCTTCAATGACAATTAAGTGTCTAGAAAGTTTGTAGAGTCTGCAGAATAATCTATTTTTTTTTTTATTTGATTTATGGGTGAAATGAATGAGCTATGAAATTATTTCAGCTTCTCCTTCTGTCTTTATAATGAAGGTAAATATACAGTGGTGGCATATGTAAGCAAAAAATATTTTATATATATATATATATAGTGCTTCAGTCTTCACATCCACAATTTGTTTGTTTAAAATCCACAATAAAAGATTCAGTCCTAGGGGGGGCAGAGCGAGTGGTCTGGGAAGATGGACGTCTTCTGCTCTGCTCTGGAGCCAAGACACTGAATTTACGGGGAAAATGATGCTTATTATTATTCTTTTACTGCTGAAAACCTTTATCTTTCCTTCAAGACTGGCTACTTGGTGAGCAGTGCCGTAATACTATAGGAGAAAAGCTACAAAACTATATATTTCTACCAGTGCCCTAGCGGGACCGCTTGATGAGGCTGATCAATATGGCGGCTAACACGTATTGCCAGACGGAGATTACTGATCACTTACTGACAAGGGCAGATCTCCCTGCCTTCGTTCTGGCTATCAAAGAGGTGATTCAGGAGGAGTTAGCACGCATTAGGCCAGACTCAGGACCATTGAGCCAGAGCTCTGACAACCTGGGAACAGAGGTTGTGGTATTGCCTCGAGGTTCTACATACTCCGAAGCTACTTTGTGTACAGAGGAGGTGATTCCAGAGCGTTCTTCTGCTTGTGAGGCAGACCTGGATATTTGGAGCTGGAAAGCTGTTTGCTGTATTTGTACCTTACCTATTGCTGTGCCTCAGAAACCTCTGACACCAGCTTTGGATGCAGACTTCTACGGGTCCCTAAATAATAAGTGCAAGCAAGTAACTCACAGTTAGCTTTAAACTTGTAAGCTACTTCTCTGTTGAAGACTGAAGGGATACTTGTTGCTGTGCGTCCCGATGTTTTGACTAAAACGACTGGTGCTCTAAGCAGAGATGATCCAAGATCCCAATGTAAGTACAAGAGCAGTGGTGCTCGGCACTCAGTCAGTCATCCAACAAAAGCATCAATCATATAACAATAAAAACAATCATTTCAAAAATAATAAAAATAAAATATGAGATCACACTGGAGGAAAAAATAAACTATACACGTGCACTCTGTCTGACGCGTTTCACACCCATTGGGTGCTTACTCATAGGGTCCCTGCAATCTGTGGAACATAACTTCCTGCATTCTTTCAATGGATTGACACTGCCGGTGCTGCAATCTCTTCTACTTACCACTGGTAGAACAGCCTGAGGCTGAGTGGGACGTTTCTCCTGGGATCCAGGGATACAAGTTCGGCAGGAAGTCCTGACTACCTCTCTGGAACTGCTGTTTTGTGGAACTCTGTGAGAGGTGGAGAAATGTGACCCTCCATTTATTTTTGTGGGGTATGCAGCAAGATGTTGGCTCTAGCAAGGGCAGTATGACCTCGTTCATGTGGCAGTGATTGTCTACATGGAGGCAAGGTTGTTCTCTTCACCCCTTGTCCTGATGTACAGCATTATACCTATCTTTCCTGTCTGTTCCTGAACTTTGTCTTGGATTACATGTTCCTACCAGTGGAAGCTGGACTCTCTCAGAGACTGCGTATCTGCTCCAAGAATGGTGGGAGGTCTCCCCTAGGGCCTGGAGGAGATAGTCTTTGTTTGTCTAGAATGTTTATTGGGAAGCTTATTTGGATTATCGGAGTCTGACTGTGCACGTTGTGGGCGTTTTGATGTCTTCAAGATATTGTTTGTTTGCTTCTAGGTTGCTTACCTAATGCTATTCCATTTGGGGTATCCCTAAGATCTCAGGTGTGTTATAACTTTCATGTGTTACATTACTATTGCATTTCATGAATTTGTAAAATGAGAATATAATATGAAATGTAATTGCTCAATAGTGAAAGGTATAAATAAGATCAGTTCATACTGATGGTTATCCCTTGAGAAAGCAGGTAAAGCCCATGAAACGTCCGTAAAGAGGAATCACGGACTTTGGACTGTGTAAGGAAGATCTACACCACATTAAGGCTAGAGATCCAGTCACCCTGGTGCTCGCCTGAGCAGCCGGTCCCCTCTGCCTGCAGCCTCGCGTCCTATGCTTCCAGGAGAGCCGGATGCCCTGGTGCTCGTCTGGGCAGCTGGCTCCCTCTCTCATCTGGCCGCGTCTGTGTCTGCCTTCCTCCTTCCCGCCAGCATAGTATGGGCGCGCGTCACTGGGATTCCCTCTAGTGACATTGCGGCCCGATCCTTAAAGGGGCAGCTATTCTGTGACCCACCTCCTGGGCGTGTGGTAGGCTACTTAAACTGCCTGGACACCACACCAGTTGCCGTTTCATGGTGTTCCACTGCAGTCCTGTTTAGCTTGTTGTCCGTGTATGATCCTTGGTTAGTTGATCTGTCTTTCCCGGCATCCAGTGTTGTGGCTTGTCTGACTACCCACTTGGTATTGGACCTTCTGCTCTGGCTGACTACCTGCTCTGGTACTGACCCCTGGCTTGACTGACTATCTGCTTGGTAATGACCATCGGCTCTGACTGACTACCTGCTCTGCTACTGACCCCTGGCTTGTCTGCACTACTGCCTGATACTGACTGTAGGCCTGAGTCAATCTGATACTTCTGGTTGCGACCTTTACATTGGATACTTTCCTGGGTTCCAGCCCCAGTCACTATGTTGGAAACTTTCCCGGTTCCCAGCCCCAGTCATTACGTTCTATCTCTCCTGGGTCCCAGCCCCAGCTGGTGCTATTTCACAGTTTCCTGTATTGAGTCTACTCAGAAGCAGTCTCCTATTTCTGGTAGGAACCGCTTGCTTCTTGTTTTACTCTCTACCCTATCCAGTATCCGTGGTGTTTACACATTGATTATCTACATTGTTCAATAAAGGTGGTGTTTCATATACTGTACTGACTCTTGTCAATTCCTTTGGTTCCGTGACAGATCCCCTGGAGTGACATCACCGGAGGGAGCCAGCTCTGTGGAAGAGTTCAGGACACCAGGACCAGTGTGGGAGACTGTTCTCTGGCAGCAGACAAAGGAATCTGTGATTTTATGGGCGCAATGTTCTGTTGTATCTTGTGAGTAGATACCCTGAAGGGATTATTTGATTTTTAAGGAATATGTGATAATAAAGTTTGGCTACTGTACTTAGATTGGGCTTTCTTGTTTTCTGTTCTCCTTTTTCACATATATGGCATATATAGGGTTTATATTGAGTGTGGCTAAAAAACTTTCTTCAAGATATGTCATAAATGGATTGGCATATTGGCGTGCCATCCTTGTTCCCATAGCTGTTCCTGTAAGTTGAAGGTAAGTGACTTTGTTCAAGGTGAGGTAGCTGTGTGTGAGAATGAACCCAATCAGATTAATCACAAATTCAGCACCGTATTTCATATTTGGGAAGGATATCAGGAATTTGTAGTATGCGTCTATACCATCCTTATGAGGAATGTTGTTGCACTCCCATGCCACACAGGGACCACAAGGGGGCGCTGATAGGGACGTTGGTGCTGGAGGCTCCACGGACCTCTCACTCCTAGGGATGCCACCTTTTCCTCAAAAAAATACCAGCCATAGATGTGGGTCGGTGAGGGCGGAGCCACAAAAGGGGAGGAGCCACAAAAGGGGCAGAACCACTCAATGTTGCATGACCCTACAAAATTGAGCTTCAGGCTCCTTATTACAGGTACCGGGTGCTAGGGGCTCAGTTCTCATAAAGCACTGTGGGTATCCTGAAGCGCAGTAGTAGCCCGGAACCTGCAGATAAATTAACCCCTTAAGGACTAGATGACGTACTATGACCGTCATGGTCCTTAAATACTTAAGGACCGATGATGGTCATAGTATGTCACTTACTTTTTACTTACAGCGCTCCACCCAGAGGCCTAAAATTGAAGGCTCCAAGACTGGAGCGATCTCTTTCAGGCCCTAAAGCGGCGTGCCGATACACGCAACAGGTCACGTATACCGGCGTGTCGGCAAGGATCAAATCGTTCCTTAAGGGACGGAAACCTCCCAGGACTGCTGGTCCTTAAGGGGTTAAGAGGAATTTCGCCCTTTCCCTCTTTCTTTTGTGAGGACACAGAAACAAAACAAAAAAAAGGCCCTCCTAGTGGTAGGAGAGGAGAAGAAAAGTCCCTCATAAAGGGGGGATGTCCAGAGCATCTATCCCCCTTTTACACTGTCAGAGGGGGATAAAGCTATAATAGAGACAGTAATAATGAAACATTTTCACTGCTTTTGTACAACCCTGAGCCACCACTTACTGTTCAACTACAACTCTCATTCTCAGCTGGCCATAGGGGAATTGTAATGCAACAACAAATGGAGAGGTTACAACTTCCCTTGTCTGTGCACATAGATTATCACTCACTTTAGAGGAAGGACAGGCAACCTTAACCAACTCTGCTGTTGTGGACTACAAATCCTATCACAGTGAAGGGGTATTCATATTATACTTACACCTGAATTTAATACCAGACTTACAGTGAATGGGGTATTTGTATTATAATTACCCCTGGATTTACTGCTGTACTGGCAGTAACGAGGTATGCATATTACATTTGACCCTTTGAGTGGCTCTGGCACTCAAATCATACCCCCCAACATTTCAAATTGACAAAGAGGGACAATTATGTTTTAGGGGGTGCTGCTGAGGGGCGTTGCCTGTGGGCGGAGCATTACAGAGAATTTTTATGCTATTTCACGACCAATTGATACCTCCATGTGTAACCTAATGCATGATTTAGATCAATAAAGTGTTTTATTTACACAGACTAATGTATAAATACACATATACTGATGTTTAAACAAACAATAATGTGAGTTTTATTGCTGTAGAACAATGTGATACACTTCTATACACACCACACAGTCTGATCTCCTAAACACAGGGACACTAGTGTGATACAATTATATATACACCACACAGTCTGATCTCCTAAACATAGGGACATCAGGGTGATACACTTCTGTACACACCACACAGTCTGATCTCCTAAACACAGGAACACCAGGGTGATACACTTCTATACACACCACACAGTCTGATCTCCTAAACACAGGGACACCAGGGTGATACACTTCTATACACACCACACAGTCTGATCTCCTAAACACAGGGACACCAGGGTGATACACTTATATACACACCACACAGTCTGATCTCCTAAACACAGGGACACCAGGGTGATACACTTCTATACACACCACACAGTCTGATCTCCTAAACACAGGGACACCAGGGTGATACACTTCTATACACACCACACAGTCTGATCTCCTAAACACAGGGACACCAGGGTGATACAATTATATACACACCACACAGTCTGATCTCCTAAACACAGGGGCACCAGGGTGATACACTTCTATACACACCACACAGTCTGATCTCCTAAACACAGGGACACCGGGGTGATACACTTCTATACACACCACACAGTCTGATCTCCTAAACATAGGGACACCAGGGTGATACACTTCTATACACACCACACAGTCTGATCTCCTAAACACAGGGACACCAGGGTGATACACTTCTATACACATCACACAGTCTGATCTCCTAAACACAGGAACACCAGTGTGATACACTTCTATACACACCACACAGTCTGATCTCCTAAACACAGGGACACCAGGGTGATACACTTCTATACACACCACACAGTCTGATCTCCTAAACACAGGGACACCAGGGTGATACACTTCTATACACACCACACAGTCTGATCTCCTACACACAGGGACATCAGGGTGATACATTTCTGTACACATCACACAGTCTGATCTCCTAAACACAGGAACACCAGTGTGATACACTTATATACACACCACACAGTCTGATCACCTAAACATAGGGACATCAGGGTGATACATTTCTGTACACATCACACAGTCTGATCTCCTAAACACAGGAACACCAGTGTGATACACTTATATACACACCACACAGTCTGATCTCCTAAACACAGGGACACCAGGGTGATACATTTCTGTACACATCACACAGTCTGATCTCCTAAACACAGGAACACCAGTGTGATACACTTATATACACACCACACAGTCTGATCACCTAAACATAGGGACATCAGGGTGATACATTTCTGTACACATCACACAGTCTGATCTCCTAAACACAGGGACACCAGCAGGGGAGGGCTGGCCTGGGGGGCAGAGGGGCAATTGCCCCCTGGGCTGGTCATATGTCTGGG
The DNA here is from genome assembly GCA_037306005.1 of Rhinophrynus dorsalis. Taxonomy (NCBI): domain Eukaryota; kingdom Metazoa; phylum Chordata; class Amphibia; order Anura; family Rhinophrynidae; genus Rhinophrynus; species Rhinophrynus dorsalis. The sequence continues at coordinate 33,894,118 of CM074721.1, read as the reverse complement.
CTGGTGGGCCACAACTCCTCACTAAATCTCCTAATTGCTGCTGTAAATGGAGCTACACTAGTGATAACATAGATCTTACAATTGAAATGAAGCTACATAAATGACACCACAGTGGAACAATCTAAATGGATCTACACTAGTAGCATAACCCATTCCTTTGTAAGCTCTATAATATCACTAGAGTTGCTTTACTTAAATTTTAAGCTTTGTAGTAGCGCACTAGTGTAGCCCAATTTAAACTGTAAGCTATGTGGTATCACTTGCCTTACATCACAACATTAATGCCAATTTTAAAATTAACAAAAGGAGGTGGATTGGGACAGTGGACTTGAACGATATAGAAATGGGCCAATTGACTGAATTTGCCCCCTGGGCCACAAGTTGCCAGCCCTCCCCTGGACACCAGGGTGATACACTTCTATACACACCACACAGTCTGATCTCCTAAACACAGGGACACCAGAGTGATACACTTATATACACACCACACAGTCTGATTTCCTAAACACAGGGACACCAGAGTGATACACTTATATACACACCACACAGTCTGATCTCCTAAACACAGGGACACCAGGGTGATACACTATATACACACCACACAATCTGATCTCCTAAACACAGGGACACCAGGGCGATACATTTATATACACACTAGTGATGAGCGAGCATGCTCGGCCGAAGCTCGGTTCGGCTCGAGCATCGCTCTGCTCGGCACATGGCGGTACTCGTACGAGTACCGCATGTGCTCGCCCGCCATGTTCGGGTCTCCTCCCCGCACGTTTCGCGGCTGCTGCGCAGCCAATAAACGTGTGGGGAGGCTCTGACATCAGTGTAATGCCAGCAGCCATGTTGGCTGCTGGCATTACACTGATTGGCTGGCCAGAACCCGTGATCGGGTGCTGTACAGCACCCGACGCGCGAGTTCGGCTCATTCTTAGCCAGGGAGAGATGCGCTCAGGCAGGGAAAGTCAGTGTAGGGAGAATAAAATTGTTGGAACTCTTTCAAGACCCAAAAGTCCTTTTTAGGACTGTTGTGTGTGGGGGCAGCATTTATATTTTGTTTGGGGGGGCACAATTTCCTTTTTTTTTGTGGGGGGGATATTAGTAAGGTGACATATAATACTAGATGCACAGGAAGTCAGTGTAGGGAGAATAAAATTGTTGAAACTCTTTCAAGACCCAAAAGTCCTTTTTAGGACTGTTGTGTGTGGGGGCAGCATTTAATTTTTTTTTGGGGTGGCAGAATTTCATTTTTTTGTGGGGGGGGGACATGTTCTAAGGTGACATTGTACTAGGTGCACAGGGACAAATATTTCACAGTGCAGTGACAAGCTGACATATTCTGTTAGGTGCACAGGGCCAATTATTTTACAACGCAGCGACAAAAAGGGCCATTTTAAACGTGTGCCTAGCCATAGATTATTGTCACATTCTGTTTAGTGTGCAAATTCACAAATTAACGTCACATATTCCGTTCACTGTGCCTAGCCGCAGATTAGCGTCACATTCTGTTTCGTGTGCCTAGCCGCAGATTAGCGTCACATTCTGTTTCGTGTGCCTAGCCGCAGATTAGCGTCACATATTGTTTAGTGTGCCTAGCCGCAGATTAGCGTCACATATTGTTTAGTGTGCAAATTCACAAATTAACGTCACATATTGTTTAGTGTGCAAATTCACAAATTAACGTCACATATTCCGTTCACTGTGCCTAGCCGCAGATTAGCGTCACATTCTGTTTCGTGTGCCTAGCCGCAGATTAGCGTCACATTCTGTTTCGTGTGCCTAGCCGCAGATTAGCGTCACATATTGTTTAGTGTGCCTAGCCGCAGATTAACGTCACATATTGTTTAGTGTGCCTAGCCGCAGATTAGCGTCACATATTGTTTAGTGTGCCTAGCCGCAGATTAGTGTCACATATTGTTTAGTGTGCCTAGCCGCAGATTAACGTCACATATTGTTTAGTGTGCCTAGCCGCAGATTAGCGTCACATATTGTTTAGTGTGCCTAGCCTCAGATTAGTGTCACATATTGTTTAGTGTGCCTAGCCGCAGATTAACGTCACATATTGTTTAGTGTGCCTAGCCGCAGATTAGCGTCACATATTGTTTAGTGTGCCTAGCCGCAGATTAGTTTTTATCTTCCTTTTTGTGTGTTTTACGGTCAGTCTGTAAAAATGGCGTACTACGGGCGAAACATCGTTCCCAGCAGCGACGTTGGAGTCCAAGATGCATCCAGACATCCTCCCTATGCTGTCCCTGAACCATTTCTGTGGTGTTTCCATCATTTTCTGACCTTTTCCTATGAACCAGGCACCCTCCCCTCATCAGAGCAGGGGGTGCCTGGTGTAATGCTCGAGTCCTCCCATTGACTTCAATGGGGCTTGGGTGCTCGGCCGAGCACTCGAGCCACCGGGGGCGCTCGGCCAGAGCACCCGAACACCCGAGCATCGGGGTGCTCGATCATCACTAATACACACCACACAGTCTGATCTCCTAAACACAGGGACAGCAGGGTGATACACTTATATACACACCACACAGTCTGATCTCCTAAACACAGGGACACCAGGGTGATACACTTCTATACACACCACACAGTCTGATCTCCTAAACACAGGGACACCAGGGTGATACACTTCTATACACACCACACAGTCTGGTCTCCTAAACACAGGGACACCGGGGTGACACACTTATATACACACCACACAGTCTGATCTCCTAACCACAGGGACACCAGGGTGATACACTTATATACACACCACACAGTCTTATCTCCTAAACACAGGGACACCAGGGTGATACACTTATATACACACCACACAGTCTTATCTCCTAAACACAGGGACACCAGGGTGATACAATTCTATACACACCACACAGTCTGGTCTCCTAAACACAGGGCCACCAGGGTGATACACTTATATACACACCACACAGTCTGATCTCCTAAACACAGGGACACCAGGGTGATACATTTATATACACACCACACAGTCTGATCACCTAAACACAGGGACACCAGGGTGATACACTTATATACACACCACACAGTCTGATCTCCTAAACACAAGGACACCAGGGTGATACACTTATATACACACCACACAGTCTGATCTCCTAAACACTAGGACACCAGGGTGATACACTTATATACACACCACACAGTCTGATCTCCTAAACACAGGGACACCAGGGTGATACACTTATATACACACCACACAGTATGATCTCCTAAACACAGGACACCAGCGTGATACACTTCTATACACACCACACAGTCTGATCTACTAAACACAGGGACACCAGGGTGATACACTTATATACACACCACACAGTCTGATCTCCTAAACACAGGGACACCAGGGTGATACACTTCTATACACACCACACAGTCTGATCTCCTAAACACAGGGACACCAGGGTGATACACTTATATACACACCACACAGTCTGATCTCCTAAACACAGGGACACCAGGGTGATACACTTCTATACACACCACACAGTCTGATCTCCTAAACACAGGGACACCAGGGTGATACACTTATATACACACCACACAGTCTGATCTCCTAAACACAGGGACACCAGGGTGATACACTTCTATACACACCGCACAGTCTGATCTCCTAAACACAGGCACACCAGGGTGATACACTTCTATACACACCACACAGTCTGATCTCCTAAACACAGGGACACTAGTGTGATACAATTATATATACACCACACAGTCTGATCTCCTAAACATAGGGACATCAGGGTGATACACTTCTGTACACACCACACAGTCTGATCTCCTAAACACAGGGACACCAGGGTGATACACTTCTATACACACCACACAGTCTGATCTCCTAAACACAGGGACACCAGGGTGATACACTTCTATACACACCACACAGTCTGATCTCCTAAACACAGGACACCAGGGTGATACACTTCTATACACACCACACAGTCTGTTCTCCTAAACACAGGGACACCAGGGTGATACACTTCTATACACAATACACAGTCTGATCTACTAAACACAGGGACACCAGGGTGATACACTTCTATACACACCACACAGTCTGATCTCCTAAACAGAGGGACACCAGGGTGATACACTTCTATACACAATACACAGTTTGATCTACTAAACACAGGGACACCAGGGTGATACACTTATATACACACCACACAGTCTGATCTCCTAAACACAGGGATACCAGGGTGATACACTTCTATACACACCACACAGTCTGATCTCCTAAACACAGGGACACCAGGGTGATACACTTCTATACACACCACACAGCCTGATCTCCTAAACACAGGGACACCAGGGAGATACACTTCTATACACACCACACAGTCTGATCTCCTAAACACAGGGACACCAGGGTGATACACTTCTATACACACCACACAGTCTGATCTCCTAAACACAGGGACACCAGGATGATACACTTATATACACATCACACAGTCTGATCTCCTAAACACAGGGACACCAGGGTGATACACTTATATACACACCACACAGTCTGATCTCCTATACACAGGGACACCAGGGTGATACACTTCTATACACACCACACATTCTGATCTCCTAAACACAGGGACACCAGGGTGATACACTTCTATACACACCACACAGTCTTATCTCCTAAACACAGGGACACCGGGGTGATACACTTATATACACACCACACAGTCTGATCTCCTAAACACAGGGACACCGGGGTGATACACTTATATACACACCGCACAGTCTGATCTCCTAAACACAGGGACACCAGGGTGATACACTTCTATACACACCACACAGTCTGATCTCCTAAACACATGAACACCAGGGTGATACCCTTATATATACACCACATAGACTGATCCCCTAAACACAGGGACACCAGGGTGATACACTTCTATACACACCACACAGTCTGATCTCCTAAACACAGGGACACCAGGGTGATACACTTCTATATACACCACACAGTCTGATCTCCTAAACACAGGGACACCAGGGTGATACACTTCTATACACACCACACAGTCTGATCTCCTAAACACAGTGACAGCAAGGTGATACACTTCTATACACACCACACAGTCTGATCTCCTAAACACAGGGACACCAGGGTGATACACTTATATACACACCACACAGTATGATCTCCTAAACACAGGGACACCAGGGTGATACACTTCTATACACACCACACAGTCTGATCTCCTATACACAGGGACACCAGGGTGATACACTTCTATACACACCACACAGTCTGATCTCCTAAACACATGAACACCAGGGTGATACCCTTATATATACACCACATAGACTGATCCCCTAAACACAGGGACACCAGGGTGATACACTTCTATACACACCACACAGTCTGATCTCCTAAACACAGGGACACCAGGGTGATACACTTCTATATACACCACACAGTCTGATCTCCTAAACACAGGGACACCAGGGTGATACACTTCTATACACACCACACAGTCTGATCTCCTAAACACAGTGACAGCAAGGTGATACACTTCTATACACACCACACAGTCTGATCTCCTAAACACAGGGACACCAGGGTGATACACTTATATACACACCACACAGTATGATCTCCTAAACACAGGGACACCAGGGTGATACACTTCTATACACACCACACAGTCTGATCTCCTATACACAGGGACACCAGGGTGATACACTTCTATACACACCACACAGTCTGATCTCCTAAACACAGGGACACCAGGGTGATACACTTCTATACACACCACACATTCTGATCTCCTAAACACAGGGACACAAGGGTGATACACTTCTATACACACCACACAGTCTTATCTCCTAAACACAGGGACACCAGGGTGATACACTTATATACACACCACACAGTCTGATCTCCTAAACACAGGGACACCAGGGTGATACACTTCTATACACACCACACAGTCTGATCTCCTAAACACAGGGACACCAGGGTGATACACTTCTATACACACCACACAGCCTGATCTCCTAAACACAGGGACACCAGGGAGATACACTTCTATACACACCACACAGTCTGATCTCCTAAACACAGGGACACCAGGGTGATACACTTCTATACACACCACACAGTCTGATCTCCTAAACACAGGGACACCAGGATGATACACTTATATACACATCACACAGTCTGATCTCCTAAACACAGGGACACCAGGGTGATACACTTATATACACACCACACAGTCTGATCTCCTATACACAGGGACACCAGGGTGATACACTTCTATACACACCACATATTCTGATCTCCTAAACACAGGGACACCAGGGTGATACACTTCTATACACACCACACAGTCTTATCTCCTAAACACAGGGACACCGGGGTGATACACTTATATACACACCACACAGTCTGATCTCCTAAACACAGGGACACCGGGGTGATACACTTATATACACACCGCACAGTCTGATCTCCTAAACACAGGGACACCAGGGTGATACACTTCTATACACACCACACAGTCTGATCTCCTAAACACATGAACACCAGGGTGATACCCTTATATATACACCACATAGACTGATCCCCTAAACACAGGGACACCAGGGTGATACACTTCTATACACACCACACAGTCTGATCTCCTAAACACAGGGACACCAGGGTGATACACTTCTATATACACCACACAGTCTGATCTCCTAAACACAGGGACACCAGGGTGATACACTTCTATACACACCACACAGTCTGATCTCCTAAACACAGTGACAGCAAGGTGATACACTTCTATACACACCACACAGTCTGATCTCCTAAACACAGGGACACCAGGGTGATACACTTATATACACACCACACAGTATGATCTCCTAAACACAGGGACACCAGGGTGATACACTTCTATACACACCACACAGTCTGATCTCCTATACACAGGGACACCAGGGTGATACACTTCTATACACACCACACAGTCTGATCTCCTAAACACATGAACACCAGGGTGATACCCTTATATATACACCACATAGACTGATCCCCTAAACACAGGGACACCAGGGTGATACACTTCTATACACACCACACAGTCTGATCTCCTAAACACAGGGACACCAGGGTGATACACTTCTATATACACCACACAGTCTGATCTCCTAAACACAGGGACACCAGGGTGATACACTTCTATACACACCACACAGTCTGATCTCCTAAACACAGTGACAGCAAGGTGATACACTTCTATACACACCACACAGTCTGATCTCCTAAACACAGGGACACCAGGGTGATACACTTATATACACACCACACAGTATGATCTCCTAAACACAGGGACACCAGGGTGATACACTTCTATACACACCACACAGTCTGATCTCCTATACACAGGGACACCAGGGTGATACACTTCTATACACACCACACAGTCTGATCTCCTAAACACAGGGACACCAGGGTGATACACTTCTATACACACCATACATTCTGATCTCCTAAACACAGGGACACAAGGGTGATACACTTCTATACACACCACACAGTCTTATCTCCTAAACACAGGGACACCAGGGTGATACACTTATATACACACCACACAGTCTGATCTCCTAAACACAGGGACACCGGGCTGATACACTTATATACACACCACACAGTCTGATCTCCTAAACACAGGGACACCAGGGTGATACACTTCTATACACACCACACAGTCTGATCTCCTAAACACATGAACACCAGGGTGATACCCTTATATACACACCACATAGACTGATCTCCTAAACACAGGGACACCAGGGTGATACGCTTCTATACACACCACACAGTCTGATCTCCTAAACACAGGGACACCAGGGTGATACACTTCTATACACACCACACAGTCTGATGTCCTAAACACAGGGACACCAGGGTGATACACTTCTATACACACCACACAGTCTGATCTCCTAAACACAGGGACACCAGGGTGATACACTTATATACACACCACACAGTCTGATCTCCTAAACACAGGGACACCGGGGTGATACACTTATATACACACCGCACAGTCTGATCTCCTAAACACAGGAACACCAGGGTGATACACTTCTATACACACCACACAGTCTGATGTCCTAAACACATGAACACCAGGGTGATACCCTTATATACACACCACATAGACTGATCTCCTAAACACAGGGACACCAGGGTGATACACTTCTATACACACCACACAGTCTGATCTCCTAAACACAGGGACACCAGGGTGATACACTTCTATATACACCACACAGTCTGATCTCCTAAACACAGGGACACCAGGGTGATACACTTCTATACACACCACACAGTCTGATCTCCTAAACACAGTGACACCAAGGTGATACACTTATATACACACCACACAGTATGATCTCCTAAACACAGGGACATCAGGGTGATACACTTATATACACACCACACAGTCTGATCTCCTAAACACAGGGACACCAGGGTGATACACTTCTATACACACCACACAGTCTGATCTCCTAAACACAGGGACACCAGGGTGATACACTTCTATACACACCACACAGTCTGATCTCCTAAACACAGGGACACCAGGGTGATACACTTCTATACACACCACACATTCTGATCTCCTAAACACAGGGACACCAGGGTGATACACTTATATACACACCACACAGTCTGATCTCCTAAACACAGGGACACCGGGGTGATACACTTATATACACACCGCACAGTCTGATCTCCTAAACACAGGGACACCAGGGTGATACACTTCTATACACACCACACAGTCTGATCTCCTAAACACATGAACACCAGGGTGATACCCTTATATACACACCACACAGTCTGATCTCCTAAACACAGGGACACCAGGGTGATACACTTCTATACACACCACACAGTCTGATCTCCTAAACACAGGGACACCAGGGTGATACACTTCTATACACACCACATAGTCTTATCTCCTAAACACAGGGACACCAGGGTGATACACTTCTATACACACCGCACAGTCTGGTCTCCTAAACACAGGGACACCAGGGTGATACACTTCTATACACACCACACAGTCTGATCTCCTAAACACAGGGACACCAGGGTGATACACTTATATACACACCGCACAGTCTGATCTCCTAAACACAGGGACACCTGGGTGATACACTTCTATACACACCACACAGTCTGATCTCCTAAACACAGGGACACCAGGGTGGGAAAGAGGGACAGAGGGATTTGGGTCTAAAAGAGGGACACTTGGGAGGTATGCTCAAAGGGTTAACTCTGGATCTACTGCCTTCTGACACTCAGGGAGTATTTATATGATTACTTTTCACCCTCTGATTGCCAGAGGGGATGTCCACTCAGAGGGTTAGACAACACTGACATTGAGGGGTTTTAATAATGGTATTTCTGGTTTTAACCATTTGTTTGCCAAACGCACTAAAATGCACCATGTCCCGGACAGTGAGGGGTCACCCTCCCACCAGAATGCCCCATGCCCACTCTCCTGCCCCTGCATTACCTTGGCATACTTCTTGGCTGTTTATTTTTGTATTTCTTCTCCTCGTTGCTCTCAGCTGGCTCCTCTGCCCCCAGGGGCTCATACCTATAAGGCAGGAGGCACAGGTGCACGTCCTTCCTGAACTGGTTTTTCCTCTTCTTCTTCCCTTGGCACTTTGTGCCCTACTCTGCCTGGGCAGAAAGCTCCAGCTGGCTGCTCTTACACTCCGCCTATGTCCCTCTTTCTGTGCCAGGTTGTCCTGCCCCTCCTCTAGATTCAGATTTTTGCATTTATTCTTCCTCCTCCGTTTTGAATCCCCTCATCATTCTGCGTGTGCCCAGTACATGCTCAGCAGGCAGTCTCTGGCTGCCCCCGGCAGGTAAATAGCCCAGTAACGTGTTGCGGTGGACAGGACATCCTTCCTGCTCTCTGCTTCCACCTAGAGGTGGAAATTATAAAGTTTCCAGATTTCATCTGCCCGCTCAGTCACATCCCCTGATGCACACAAATACCGGCGTTTCAATTGCCGGTATCGTAGGTATACCAGCACCGGCTCCAGTGCTCTAATTACAGGCTGTGCCGGTAAAATACCGGCCAGGTGGCAACCTAGTCACTCCCCACACTGGACCACCAGGGAATGCAAGAGAGGAGGAAGAGACACGTAGCAAGAAGATATGTTGAGAGGCAGCGGAAAAGAAAACAAAAAAAGACTAGATGGAGAGGGAGGTGGGTAGGAGAAAGGCAGGGGACTGAGGGGGGTCTGACTGAGGAAAGAGGGGGGGGAGCAATGGGAGAGAGTGAAGGGGGGACAGAGAAAAGAGGGGATGAAATAGGCTGGGGGAGAGAGGAAGCAGCAAAGGGGCCTGTAGGTAGAAAGTGACAGGGGTAATAGGCTGGGAATGAGAGTGTAGAAAAGGGCTGGGGGAAGAGAGAGTGGGGGAAAGGGGGTGGGAGTTGCTAGGGTTGTATTTAACCCCATGAGTGCCAGAAATATATACAACATTTTATATATATATATATATATATATATATATATATATATATATTTATATATATTTATACAGGGGAGGGCTGGCAACTTGTGGCCTGGAGGGCAACTACAATCAAGTGGCCCAATGTTACAATTGTTCCAGGCCCTCTGTCCCAGATCCCTCCTGTTTGTTAATTTTAAAATTGCCATTAGCCCTTTGAGTGCCAGAGGGGTATGTCACGCATTGCTTTGCATTGCGTGGCATACCCCTCTGTCACTCAAAGAGTTAGTGTTGTGAAGTAAGGCAAGCAATACCACAGAGCTTACAATTGATATGGGGTTACACTGGTGCAACTACAGAGCTTACAGTGTAAGTAACACTGCACTAGTGATACCATAGAACTTACAAGATAAATGCATTATGTTACTAGTGTATCTCCACTTGGATTGTAGCTCCATTTCAATTGTAAGCTCTGTGGCAGTGGTTCTCAATCTTTTTTTGTTCAGGGCACCCCTAACACGTAATGTAGAACATTCACTGTACCCCTGACATATTTAATGTACTTTATCAAGGGCATAAGAAGGGTACAATACATAAATATACAGTTATTATTAGGTTTTATAATCATAATAACAAAACTAAACATATTGTGCATAACAATTTCTATAGATCTTTATTTAAAAGTCCATATTTGTTAGTCTTCATAGAAAACATGGGGCACCCTAAGTTGATGTATGTGGCATATCAAAGTGCCACAGCACCCTGGTTGAGAATCACTGCTCTGTGGTATCACTGCTGTAGCTACATTTGCAGCAACAAGCAAGAGTGGACAAACAGCCCAGACATATGACTGGCCCAGGGGGCAATCACAAACTGAAAAGGTTATGGTGGGGAAAAAAGTGAATGAAAACCCCTTCCACCTGAATTTGGTGGGTGGTAGATACAATGCTAAACAAAAATTTGACACACCAGTCAAGCCATAAGACTTGCTTTTCCCAAAGAAATCACACTTTTGCAGTGTTGTTACTACTGCAAGGGATTCTGGGTAGTCATATGCAAATAAGTTTAGCAAGGAATCACCTTTTTGCCTCAAATTCCACTTTATACATGGATTCCTCAGAGTATGTGTATGCTGAGTAACAGCTTTAAGACACAACTCAGGATGAGGTGCAAAGCCAGTGAACCACTCATGGACAGCTGTTCGTTGTAATGCAACTCGTCAGCGTGAGGTTGGTTCTACTGGCTTGCTATTGAGGCTTGGTGCACATGTGGAGCACAAACTGAAAAGGTTATGGTGGGGAAAAAAGTGAATGAAAACCCTTTCCATCTGAATTTGCATCCTAAGTTGTGTCTTAAAGCTGTTACTCAGCATACACATGCTCTGAGGAATCCATGTATAAAGTGGAATTTGAGGCAAAAAGGTGATTACTTGATATATATATATATATATATATATATATAGAGAGAGAGAGAGAGAGAGAGAGTTGTGCACTCTCCTTTCAATAATATTATGCCTGGGTGCCAGTTCCCAAAGTAAATTTGTGTCCACATATAGAAAGTAAAGAATACACTCACAGGACTTCCATCTGGAATAATCTTCCCCACTGCTCATCATCAATAAGAAGTCCTGTGAGTGCATTCTTTATTTTCTATATGTGGATATATATATATATATATATATATAGAGAGAGAGAGAGAGAGAAAGAGAGAGAAAAACACCAGCTAGTGGGCTTCTTTAAAAAAACAAATTGCCCGGGCTGGTATTCCCCTACAGTCCTCCCCCAGTCAGGTCTCAGTTTGTTGTGACGTTTGCTGACAAAGTCTCTGCAGAGTAAGGACTAGTGTTGAGCGAGCATGCTCGGCCGATGCTCGGATCGGCTCGAGCATCGCTCTGATCGGCACATGGCGGTACTCGTACGAGTACCGCATGTGCTCGCCCGCCATGTTCGGGTCTCCTCCCCGCACGTTTTGCGGCTGCTGCGCAGCCAATAAACGTGCAGGGAGGCTCTGACATCAGTGTAATGCCAGCAGCCATGTTGGCTGCTGGCATTACACTGATTGGCTGGCCAGAACCCGTGGTCTGGTGCTGTATAGCACCTGACCAGCGAGTTCGGCTCAGTCTTAGCCAGGGAGAGATGAGGATAGGAAGGGAAAGTCAGTGTAGGGAGAAGACAAGCAAATTTGTGAAAAAAAAGAACCAAAAGTCCTTTTTAGGACTACTGTGTGTGGGGGCAGCAGTTTATTTTGTGTGGGGGGAAAAAAACAAAACAAAAAAAAATTTCATATATTCTGTTTAGTGTGCAAAGTTGCAGATTAGAGCACATTCTGTTTAGTGTGCAAAGTTGCAGATTAGAGCACATTCTGTTTAGTGTGCAAAGTTGCAGATTAGAGCACATTCTGTTTAGTGTGCAAAGTTGCAGATTAGAGCACATTCTGTTAAGTCTTCAAACTAAAATATCAAAGTCAAATATTCCATTCAGTGTGCTTCGCCGCAGTTTAGCAGCATATTCTGTGTACTCTGCACAGTTGCAGAATAGGAAGAAATACTGTTAAGTCTTCAAACTCAAATATCAAAGTCACATATTCCATTCAGTGTGCGTCACCGCAGTTTAGCAGCATATTCTGTGTACTCTGCACAGTTGCAGAATAGGAAGAAATACTGTTAAGTCTTCAAACTCAAATATCAAAGTCACATATTCCATTCAGTGTGCGTCACCGCAGTTTAGCAGCATATTCTGTGTACTCTGCACAGTTGCAGAATAGGAAGAAATACTGTTAAGTCTTCAAACTAAAATATCAAAGTCACATATTCCATTCAGTGTGCTTCGCCGCAGTTTAGCAGCATATTCTGTGTACTCTGCACAGTTGCAGAATAGGAAGAAATACTGTTAAGTCTTCAAACTAAAATATCAAAGTCACATATTCCATTCAGTGTGCTTCGCCGCAGTTTAGCAGCATATTCTGTGTACTCTGCACAGTTGCAGAATAGGAAGAAATACTGTTAAGTCTTCAAACTAAAATATCAAAGTCACATATTCCATTCAGTGTGCGTCACCGCAGTTTAGCAGCATATTCTGTGTACTCTGCACAGTTGCAGAATAGGAAGAAATACTGTTAAGTCTTCAAACTAAAATATCAAAGTCACATATTCCATTCAGTGTGCTTCGCCGCAGTTTAGCAGCATATTCTGTGTACTCTGCACAGTTGCAGAATAGGAAGAAATACTGTTAAGTCTTCAAACTAAAATATCAAAGTCACATATTCCATTCAGTGTGCTTCGCCGCAGTTTAGCAGCATATTCTGTGTACTCTGCACAGTTGCAGAATAGGAAGAAATACTGTTAAGTCTTCAAACTAAAATATCAAAGTCACATATTCCATTCAGTGTGCTTCGCCGCAGTTTAGCAGCATATTCTGTGTACTCTGCACAGTTGCAGAATAGGAAGAAATACTGTTAAGTCTTCAAACTAAAATATCAAAGTCACATATTCCATTCAGTGTGCTTCGCCGCAGTTTAGCAGCATATTCTGTGTACTCTGCACAGTTGCAGAATAGGAAGAAATACTGTTAAGTCTTCAAACTAAAATATCAAAGTCACATATTCCATTCAGTGTGCGTCACCGCAGTTTAGCAGCATATGCTGTGTACTCTGCACAGTTGCAGAATAGGAAGAAATACTGTTAAGTCTTCAAACTAAAATATCAAAGTCACATATTCCATTCAGTGTGCGTCACCGCAGTTTAGCAGCATATTCTGTGTACTCTGCACAGTTGCAGAATAGGAAGAAATACTGTTAAGTCTTCAAACTAAAATATCAAAGTCACATATTCCATTCAGTGTGCTTCGCCGCAGTTTAGCAGCATATTCTGTGTACTCTGCACAGTTGCAGAATAGGAAGAAATACTGTTAAGTCTTCAAACTAAAATATCAAAGTCACATATTCCATTCAGTGTGCTTCGCCGCAGTTTAGCAGCATATTCTGTGTACTCTGCACAGTTGCAGAATAGGAAGAAATACTGTTAAGTCTTCAAACTAAAATATCAAAGTCACATATTCCATTCAGTGTGCGTCACCGCAGTTTAGCAGCATATTCTGTGTACTCTGCACAGTTGCAGAATAGGAAGAAATACTGTTAAGTCTTCAAACTAAAATATCAAAGTCACATATTCCATTCAGTGTGCTTCGCCGCAGTTTAGCAGCATATTCTGTGTACTCTGCACAGTTGCAGAATAGGAAGAAATACTGTTAAGTCTTCAAACTAAAATATCAAAGTCACATATTCCATTCAGTGTGCGTCACCGCAGTTTAGCAGCATATTCTGTGTACTCTGCACAGTTGCAGAATAGGAAGAAATACTGTTAAGTCTTCAAACTAAAATATCAAAGTCACATATTCCATTCAGTGTGCTTCGCCGCAGTTTAGCAGCATATTCTGTGTACTCTGCACAGTTGCAGAATAGGAAGAAATACTGTTAAGTCTTCAAACTAAAATATCAAAGTCACATATTCCATTCAGTGTGCGTCACCGCAGTTTAGCAGCATATTCTGTGTACTCTGCACAGTTGCAGAATAGGAAGAAATACTGTTAAGTCTTCAAACTAAAATATCAAAGTCACATATTCCATTCAGTGTGCTTCGCCGCAGTTTAGCAGCATATTCTGTGTACTCTGCACAGTTGCAGAATAGGAAGAAATACTGTTAAGTCTTCAAACTAAAATATCAAAGTCACATATTCCATTCAGTGTGCGTCACCGCAGTTTAGCAGCATATTCTGTGTACTCTGCACAGTTGCAGAATAGGAAGAAATACTGTTAAGTCTTCAAACTAAAATATCAAAGTCACATATTCCATTCAGTGTGCTTCGCCGCAGTTTAGCAGCATATTCTGTGTACTCTGCACAGTTGCAGAATAGGAAGAAATACTGTTAAGTCTTCAAACTAAAATATCAAAGTCACATATTCCATTCAGTGTGCGTCGCCGCAGTTTAGCAGCATATTCTGTGTACTCTGCACAGTTGCAGAATAGGAAGAAATACTGTTAAGTCTTCAAACTAAAATATCAAAGTCACATATTCCATTCAGTGTGCTTCGCCGCAGTTTAGCAGCATATTCTGTGTACTCTGCACAGTTGCAGAATAGGAAGAAATACTGTTAAGTCTTCAAACTAAAATATCAAAGTCACATATTCCATTCAGTGTGCGTCACCGCAGTTTAGCAGCATATTCTGTGTACTCTGCACAGTTGCAGAATAGGAAGAAATACTGTTAAGTCTTCAAACTAAAATATCAAAGTCACATATTCCATTCAGTGTGCTTCGCCGCAGTTTAGCAGCATATTCTGTGTACTCTGCACAGTTGCAGAATAGGAAGAAATACTGTTAAGTCTTCAAACTAAAATATCAAAGTCACATATTCCATTCAGTGTGCTTCGCCGCAGTTTAGCAGCATATTCTGTGTACTCTGCACAGTTGCAGAATAGGAAGAAATACTGTTAAGTCTTCAAACTAAAATATCAAAGTCACATATTCCATTCAGTGTGCTTCGCCGCAGTTTAGCAGCATATTCTGTGTACTCTGCACAGTTGCAGAATAGGAAGAAATACTGTTAAGTCTTCAAACTAAAATATCAAAGTCACATATTCCATTCAGTGTGCTTCGCCGCAGTTTAGCAGCATATTCTGTGTACTCTGCACAGTTGCAGAATAGGAAGAAATACTGTTAAGTCTTCAAACTAAAATATCAAAGTCACATATTCCATTCAGTGTGCGTCACCGCAGTTTAGCAGCATATTCTGTGTACTCTGCACAGTTGCAGAATAGGAAGAAATACTGTTAAGTCTTCAAACTAAAATATCAAAGTCACATATTCCATTCAGTGTGCTTCGCCGCAGTTTAGCAGCATATTCTGTGTACTCTGCACAGTTGCAGAATAGGAAGAAATACTGTTAAGTCTTCAAACTAAAATATCAAAGTCACATATTCCATTCAGTGTGCGTCACCGCAGTTTAGCAGCATATTCTGTGTACTCTGCACAGTTGCAGAATAGGAAGAAATACTGTTAAGTCTTCAAACTAAAATATCAAAGTCACATATTCCGTGTAAGATGAAGAAGGCGGGTAAAAAGGGACGGGGAAGTGGACGTGATCCTGATAGTTCAGGGCGCGGGTCAGGACGCGGAGAAACTGTGCCTGGTGCCAGAGCACAAGAAAGAAAGACATCCACCATACCTAGCTTCATGTCTCATTTTACAGGGAGTCGCAGGACATCACTCTCGAGGTCCGACCACTGCGAACAGGTGGTCGGTTGGATGTCAGCTGATACTGCTTCCAGTCGGTTAAGCACCACCCTGTCTTCCACCAAGTCCACTCTCAGTAGCCAAGAGTCTGGTCAACATAATCCTCACTCTGATCATCCTTCCTCCCACCATAGACGGTCTGGTCAAAGAAGTGATCCCACACTGGGATATAGTGAGGAGCTCGTCTCATCACCAATCCTTCATTTGACCCTCTCTCCAAGCACGCTTGCAGAGGAACATGACATCTTATGCCCTGATTCACAACCTCTAGAGGGTACCCAATCACAAGAAGATGACAGATGTGAACGGCATTTAAGGTCAAAGGAAGTAGTGGATGATGATGATGATGAGACACAGTTGCCATTAAATCAACCACTATTACTGTCTCAAGGCCTTGTTGAGGAGGATGTTATACAGTTGTCAATGACTGAGTATGTGGTGGGATCAAGACATGAGGAGGATGATCAGAGTGAGGAAGTGGAGGAGGACTTGGTGGACGATGAGGTGACTGACCCCACCTGGGAAGGTGTAGAGCCGAGCGATGACAGCAGTCCTGAGGGTGAGCCATCTGCAGCACCGCAACAGGCTGGAAGAGGCAGTGGTGTGGCTACAGAAAGAAGGCGGACCGCACCAAACCGGCCCGCAAATGTTCCACGGAGCACCCCCTTGCGTAAATCTACCTTGCCAAGGGGTAGGTGTTCCGCGGTATGGCGTTTTTTTAAGGAAAGTGTGGACGACAAAAGAATTGTAGTTTGCAACCTGTGCCACACCAGAATGAGCCAAGGCATGAACACTAGAAACCTCACCACCACCAGCATGATCCGACACATGGCATCCAAGCACCGTAATAAGTGGGAGGAACGCCTGGATCGCCCATCTGTGTCTGCAGGCCACACCACTGCCTCCTCTTCCCCTGTTTTCGGTGCCGGCCAATCGCCTGTCGAAGGCGCAGGCCCGCATACCTCCCGCCCTGCACCTGTACCATCTGAAGCACCATCAGCGACCACATCCACTTCCCTGTCCCAGCCCAGCGTCCAAATGTCGTTACCCCAGGCATTTGAGCGCAAGCGAAAATACCCAGCCACCCACCCACAGGCCATAGCACTAACCTCACACCTTTCAAAATTACTGGCCATCGAAATGCTGCCATTTAGGCTTGTGGAGACTGAGTCCTTCCGCAGCCTGATGGCAGCAGCTGTCCCTCGGTACGCGGTCCCCAGCCGCCACTACTTTTCCCGGTGTGCCATCCCCGCATTACACCACCATGTGTCCCGTAACATCACCCGTGCCCTGACCAACACAGTTACTGGGAAGGTCCACTTAACGACTGACACATGGACAAGTGCTTGTGGCCAGGGACGCTACATTTCCCTGACGGCACACTGGGTGAATGTCGTGGAGGCTGGGAGCGACTCGGACCCTGGGATGGCACGGGTGCTACCCACGCCGAGGATTGCGGGCCCTACCTCCATCAGGGTTTCCGCCAGCACCTACGTTATTGGCTCCTCCTCCTCCGTTTCCACCTCCGAATTCTCTACACACAGCGCCACTCCCCCATCAGCCGGTAGCTGGAAGCAGTGTAGCACTGCAGTGGGGAAGCGTCAACAGGCCGTGCTGAAGCTGATCTGCCTTGGTGACAAACAGCACACGGCCTCAGAGCTGTTGCAGGGGATTAGTCACCAGACCGAGCAGTGGCTCTCGCCACTCAACCTGCAACCAGGCATGGTTGTGTGTGATAATGGGCGTAACTTGGTGGCGGCTTTGGAGCTCGGCAAGCTCACACACGTACCATGCCTAGCACATGTATTTAATTTAGTGGTTCAGCGATTTCTAAAAACCTACCCCAATGTGCATGATCTCTTGACCAAGGTGCGCCGCGTGTGTGCACATTTCCGTAAGTCATCTACAGCTTCGGCCGGCCTGTTGAAGCTGCAGCAGCGCTTACAATTGCCAGCTCACCGGCTGCTGTGTGACGTGAGCACGCGCTGGAACTCCACCTTCCACATGTTGGCCCGGCTTTGTGAGCAGCAGAGGGCAGTAGTGGAGTACCATCTGTTACACGGTCGTCGCCTCTCCGTTCAACTTCCTGTAATCAGAAGTGAGGAGTGGGAATGGATGTCAGACCTCTGTGAGGTTTTACGCAATTTTGAGGAATCGACACAGATGGTGAGCGGCGATAACGCTATTATCAGTGTAACCATCCCACTTCTGTGTCTACTGAAACGCTCGCTGCTCACAATTAAAACTGACGCTTTGCATGTGGAAGAGGTGGAAATACGGGAGGAAGAGCTTACACAAGGTGATAGCCAGAGCACCCTCACTTCGTCTTCTCAGCGACAATTGGAGGAGGCGGAGGAGGAGGAGGAGGAGGAGGAAGACACGGTTGCCTCCGCTACAGAGGGTAGCCATGGAACTTTAGTTCCATCTCTTCAGCGTGGGTGGGCAGAAGAGGAGGAAGAGGATGAGGAGATTGAGAGTCATCCTCCTGGTGAGGACAGCGAAATCTTGCCTGTTGGTACTCTGGCACACATGGCTGACTTTATGTTAGGCTGTCTTTCCCGTGACCCACGCGTTATACGCATTTTAGACAACACGGATTACTGGGTGTTCACCCTTCTGGACCCCCGCTACAAAGAGAATTTCTCATCTCTCATTCCTCCGGTGGAGAGGACAAGCAAAATGGTGCAATACCAGAAGGTTCTTGTTGAAAAATTGCTCCAAAATTTTCCATCTGACAACGCTGGCGGCAGAGTACGTGCTACCTTGGCCAACCGAGAAGGGGAGAAAAGGGGAGCACACAGCAGTTCCGACAAAGGCAGGGCAACACTCTCCAAGGCGTGGGACACCTTCATGACACCCCGCCAGCACCCTCACCCTGATGCGCAGCCTAGTGTCACAAGGAGGGAAAAGTTTTGGAAGATGGTGAAGGAGTATGTAGCAGACCGTGTCAGCGTCCTCAATGATCCCTCTGTGCCTTACAACTACTGGGTGTCCAAGCTGGACACATGGTATGAACTGGCACTCTACGCCTTGGAGGTGCTGGCCTGCCCTGCCGCCAGCGTTCTGTCTGAGCGGGTATTTAGTGCTGCTGGTGGCATCATAACAGATAAGCGTATCCGCCTTTCCACCGACAATGCTGATAGGTTGACACTTATAAAAATGAACAAGGCCTGGATTTCCCCTGACTTCTCCACTCCACTGGAGGAAAGCCCCGGGGGAACATAAACTCACTTTATATATGTTATTTACAATGATGGGAATACTCTGTATTCCCATTCACCCCTTCCACCCAAAAAACGGGTATATGGTTGACTCTTAATCTTCTCATCCTCCTCCTCCTCTTCCATATGCCCTGTGATATAATTTTTATATAGGGCCAGCTCACCAGCAGGCCCTGTTTGACAATTTTTATATAGGTCAGCTCACCAGCGGGCCTTCTCATATAATGTTTTATTGGGTCAGCTCTCTAGCGGGCCCTCTCATATAATGTTTTATAGCGTCAGCTCACTAGCGGGCCTTCGCATATAATGTTTAGGATGGTCAGCTCCGCAGCAGACCCTCACCCATAATGTTTTAGATGGTCGGCTCAGCGCACGTTTCCCTCTTAATCATGGCCCCAGTTCAGAAAAATCGAGGAAATTTTTGGGAGAATTTGCCTTTGCGCACGTTTCCCTCTTAATCATGGCCTCAGTTCAGAAAAATCTAGGAAATTTTTGGGAGAATTTGCCTCTGCGCACGTTTCCCTCTTAATCATGGCCTCACTTCAGAAAAATCGATGAAATTTTTTGCAGAATTTGCAGATGATATACAAGTAAATATACAGCAAATACTGTTTGGTAACAATTTTTCGCCTAAAGTCGTTTTTATTTTCCTTTTTGTGTGTTTTACGGTCAGTCTGTAAAAATGGTATACTACGGGCGAACGATCGTTCCCAGCAGCGACGTTGGAGTCCAAGATGCATCCAGACATCCTCCCTATGCTGTCCCTGAACCATTTCTGTGGTGTTTCCATCATTTTCTGCCCTTTTCCTATGGACCAGGCACCCTCCCCTCATCAGAGCAGGGGGTGCCTGGTGTAATGCTCGAGTCCTCCCATTGACTTCAATGGGGCTCGGGTGCTCGGCCGAGCACTCGAGCCTCCGGGGGCGCTCGGTCAGAGCACCCGAACACCCGAGCATTGGGGTGCTCGATCATCACTAGTAAGGACATTTCCACTTCTACTTTTGCATCTTAAAATCTCAGGTATAATGCGCACCTGTGTATAAAACACAGGTGTAGTAATACCACAAATTTTAGGGGAAAACAAGCGTATGTATAATACGCACCATTGTTTTCCCTCCCTCTACCCGTCAAAAAAATGTTTTTCTTCTCTGTTCCCTCCCTCCACCCACCTCAACATGCTTCCCACCTTCTTCTCCCTCTACTCACTCCTTCCAGAGGCCGCTGGGACATCCTTGTAGCGGTCAGCATGCTCACATTGCCACCCACTTCCCACACTGCCCTGTCAGCACTTGTGTTACTTCACGATAATGGTAGCCTCCTTGGAGGACCCGAATGTCCTTACAGGGCACTACTGTAGATCCAATGTGTAGACCTCTGCTCATTAAACTACAGTAGTGCCCTGCAAGGACCTTCAGGTCCTCAAAGGACACTGCCATTATCTTGAATTAACACAGGTCCTTACAGGGTACTGCAGGAAGCAGGTGGCAAATGCAAGCATGCTCCCCACTGCACAGATTCCCAGTGGCCTCTAGAGGAGGTGAGTAGAGGGAGGGGAATGTGGAGGTGGAGGGAGGGAGTAGGGGAGGAGACACATTTTTTTTGTTTACTCTTATGTATAATACACCTCCGCCCCACTTCACATAAGGTGAAAAGGGGCAAAATTGTGCATATTATATGTGAGATTTTACGGTACACAGCAACTCCCTGGCAAGCCTTCCAAAATACCCTTGCCTGAATGCTTCGATGGAAACCCCATAGAGCTCAGGAGATTCCTTAAAGGGATAGTAATGTTTCATAATAAAAGCAGCTCTAATTAATCATCATAGTATTTGGATTTTGGAGAGTGTTGTTTCAATTCTGTCAGAGTTGTAGTTCAAGAGTAATTCAATGACAAAGTATCCCCCTCCCGCCCCTTTTACTGATGTAACACTGCTCAGCCAGATCAGAAGGGAGGTGCCCAGGTAGACTGCAGAGAGGGACAATCTTCAATTAAGATAAGGGAAAAACCTGAAAAGCTTGTCAAGGGGGGCAGGGCTTTCATTGTTCTGATAGGAAGAAGATTGTCCCCTTCTGTTATCTGTCTGGTCTATGGACTGGATTCCACATCTGAGAAGAGATGGCTTACACTAGGTAAAAGGGGCGGGAGGGGAAACTTTGCTTGTGAATATCTCTCAAACCATAAAGGTTTGAGAGATAAGACTTATATCGTTCTTCATGTTTTTTTAATGCCTACAAAATAAAATAAAGATAAAACGAAGTATTACTATCCCTTTAATCAGTGTGCACTGCACTTTAGAAATCAGCCTGATACATTTTCTGTACACCAAACAAGAGTAACCATTATCATTTCCCTCCTTAAAGGGCAAGCTCTAGTTTACGTGCCTCCAGTCTTAGACTGTGCCTCTCTCATCCTAGAAAACTCAGATACATTTATAACAGCTCTGCAGATTGTATTGGGCAGCTCTAGCATGCAAACTGCTGCAGAAGCTGCTATTCTGGACCTTCAACAGGGCATGAAGCCCACAGCTCAGTATGCCATTGAGTTATGCCCACTGGCATATGACACTGACTGGGGAGATAATGCTCTAATGGCAGCCTTCAGGAAAGGTACTTTATGAAAAAAATTAAAAGATGAGTTAACTATGCTTGAGTATCAGAAACTCTGGAGGAACTTATGTCACTCTGTACTACTCTGGATAATCGCATCTCACAGAGACGTTAAAGGGATAGTATTACTTCAAAATGACTATCCCTCATATTGTAGCCCTTAATAAACTGAGTTAAATGACACCAGCGGCATCTCTCAAACCTTTATGGTTTAAGAGATAGCCGCTTTCAAAGTTTTCCTGTCCCCTGATGTCAGTGTTCTGCTGCCAGCAGGGGAATCCGGTCCCAGGACAGGCGGAGGCTCTTCAGCAGAGCCGATATCTCGTTATGGAAGGAAAATTGATTCATTGAAACAGTCTTCTACGTGTGCTCTGTTTAAGAGCCTCCGCCTGTCCCGGGACCGGATTCCCCTGCTGGCAGCAGAACGCTGACAGCAGGGGAGAGGAAACTTTGAAAGCGGTTATCTCTTACACCATAAAGGTTTGAGAGGTGCCTCTGGTGTCATTTAACTCAGTTTATTAAGGGCTACAATATGAGGGATAGCAATTTTGAAGTAATACTATCCCTTTAAGAAAGAGAGAGAGATCATTCATGCAACTTTGCTCAGCCACACAACTAAAACGCCTTTTCCCATCTACCTAGCCATTCTGATTCTACAGCCTCTCCTGAGCCTATGGAGCTGGGATGTCTGACTCACCTTTCCCAAGAAGAAAGGTCTCGTAGGCACACTCTGGGTCTCTGTTTATGTTGTACTACCTCTGGTTATTTAGACTGCTCTTGCCCAGTGAAGCTGCGAAAATCCCAAAGCTTAGTAGAGCTACACTCCACAAACATTGCATCCCTGCAACCACCAAAAATCGCCTGCTATTGCCACTTACCCTGTGTAAGAAGGAAGTCTTTATACTCAGGCCATCATGGACTCTGGAGCTATTGGACAGTTTATAGATTAGTCCTTCCTCATACAGCATAATATTTCTGCTGTGCCTAAGGAAAACCCAATTAGAATAACCACGTGGATAGAACTCCTTTGGGTAGTGGCTTGGTTACACATTGCACCCCTTCCCTTCAAACCACTGTCAGAGGCCTGCATCATGAAACAGGAAGTGATGTCTTCAACATTGACTCCCATCATCCTGGGATACCCCTGTCTATGTCTGTATAACCCTGTTATTGATTGAAACACTGGGCAAATCTCTTCCTGGAGTGAACTTTGTAAAAATCATTGCATTCTCCCTACTGTTTCTTTGCGTCACTCGCCTCTGATGAACCTCCTCTAGTACTAGCCCAGTACAGTGAGTTTGCTGACATCTTTTGCAAGAAAAATATCTGAGACTTTACCTCCCCACACACACATTAATCTGCTACCTGGTACAATTCCTACTATGATTCACAAATGAAAGAAAAAAAGGCAAGAGGGTGCCCACTAGTGCCTATTATCTTAATGGACACTGCAAATAAGTATTATTAAATATGCTCACAAAATAGGTGGTTGCAAAAGGACATATGTCTAGTTACAACATCACAAGCATGCAGAGAAGTTAAACCTGTCTCTGCTCAGGTAACTGGATTGTGAAGGAATAGAAATCCAACGAAGCGTTGCTACAATCTTCCATTATTATTTTAATTAAAAATTATACTTAATACAACAGGGTGCAATCCTGACAATAAAAATTGTATAAAAACAAGGCTAGCTCAATGACGTTTTGCAGTTTCCTGAGTGCTTCTTTAGAATCAGCTGGCCGAATAAAACTAAGAGGCAAATATAGTTGAGTTGATGTGGTTTAATATCACGGTGCTGTGATTGCTGGCTTTTGCTGTCAGTCAGTTGTAAGAGCTCTCCATTGGCTGCCTGTCATTAGTCTGCCCAGTATTGCCTATATAGACTGGGCTCATGCACCCTTTGGTTGCCCTTTCGTGGTGTTTCTATGTCAGTGGTCACCTGCCTATGGGTCCTGTGTCTACTGGGCACCTTGAGCTCCCTATTGCCCAGTGTCAGTGTCCTTGCCCAGACGTCCAGTGTCACTCCTGAGTGGTACCTGTTTCCGTTCCTGATCCGGTTTGGCTGACGTTCCTGCTTCCGTTCTTGATCCGGTTTGGCTGACGTTCCTGCTTCTGTTCCTGACCCGGTTTGGCTGTCGTTACTGCTCCAGTATCCTGTTCTGGCCTGACTGTCATTCCTGCTCCTGGACCCGGTCTGTCATTCTCCTTCTGGACTTGGTCGCCTGGGCGACATTCTGACTACTGGATTCTCCTTACTTTGCCTTCCGTTACCAGGCTGGGCCTCCGTGTTGTCCAGTACGTGGTACTGGTTTACTCCATATCACCGGTTGCTAGCTGCCTCCATTACAGCACCAGTAGGGCTTCAGTGTTGTCCAGTGTCAGTCATTGTGTTAGGCTACCTTGCCCGGTATATTGGCAAGGCTGGTAGAGCCTCTTTCATAGTCGTGCCATCCTCCAGGCTGCCTTGCCCAGTATATTGGCAAGGCCGGTACAGCCTCATTCATATTGTTGTACCGTTCTCAGGCTGCCTTGCCCGGTATATTGGCAAGACCGGTAGAGCCTCCTTTTAATTCCTGTGTTGCCAGTTCCAGGCTGCCTTGCCCGGTATATTGGTAAGGCCAGTAGAGCCTACATCTTCTCATTGTGCCAGTCTCCAGGCTGCCTTACCCGGTATTTGGCAAGGCCGGTAGAGCCTACAATACTGTATCATTGTATGACTTACTATTTTGTACCTATAGTGTATATGTTTCATATATGTATGTTCAGGACTCGTGAGGGTTCTTATTTACTTTTCAATAAAGTTGTGATTTTATCTTAACTGTGTCTGAGAGTCAAAACAAACTGTGAAAATTAACCTTTACAACAGTCCCACAGGGATCATAAATACCTTGGACTCCTCAGAGGAAGACTGTAATTTACATCACTCCTTTACCATTGACTGTTCAAAGAACCTGGTTCTGGACTGAGCTTTCTTATCTGATTTCCATTCTAAACAATGCAATGTGTACTTGTATATAAGAGAGATTTTTTCATATTTATCTGTATAACATGCCTGAGGAAGAGACCTAGGAGGTCTTTAAAGCTTGCATCCTAAATCTGCTTAGTTAGCCAATAAAGTTATCAACTTGAATATATATTTGCCTCCTGTATTTCTACAGCTAACATGATACCAACTCTCATCTGTTAAATAAAAATAAGACTGTGAAACATCATCGAGCTAGCCTTGTTTTTATATCCTTTTTATCTTTCCTATCTTAACTTCTGGATGGTTGAACTGAGGAGCAGCCCTGATGAGCGCTCCAGGAGAAGATCCACAACAGCCATACTGTTTGAGGGTGTCGGAGCGGCGCTTACCGTGGGCGGCGTGTGGCGCGCTCACTTCCAGGTAACGTCGCTAGGCAATGGCGTTGCAGCGTCGGTCATGCCATCGGGCTGCAATGACGTCGCCATAACAGCATATTTATATCGCGGCGCAACGCTACCCGGTGCTCAGTCTGAGTTCTTCCTCAAGCGGCTAGGCTGTATGCCTTACATGTACAGCCAGCCTCCTGCTCAGCACTTAGCCAGTCTTCAGCCAGCGTCCAGCCTCCAGCCCAGTACTTTGCCAGTCTTCAGCCAGCGTCCAGCCTCCTGCCCAGTACTTAGCCAGTCTCCAGCCAGTCTCCAGCTCCAGTTCTTCTGGTCAGTCTCCAGCTCCAGGTCTTCTGGTCAGTCTCCTGCTCCAGTCCTTCTAGCCAGTCTCCTGCTTCAGCTTCTCCAGCCAGTCTCCAGCTCCAGTTCTTCTGGTCAGTCTCCAGCTCCAGGTCTTCTGGTCAGTCTCCTGCTCCAGTCCTTCTAGCCAGTCTCCTGCTTCAGCTTCTCCAGCCAGTCTCCAGCTCCAGTTCTTCTGGTCAGTCTCCAGCTCCAGGTCTTCTGGTCAGTCTCCTGCTCCAGTCCTTCTGGCCAGTCTCCAGCTCCAGTTCTTCTGGTCAGTCTCCTGCTCCAGTCTCCAGTTGCCGGTCGGTCTCTCACCCTGCGGGCCTCAGGTACTCAGTACGTTGCTCTCTCTTATGTATATGCATGGTTCCCCGTGAGTGTATATATGTAATAGTTCTGTGGGTAACTTCCTGGGTTTCTCCAGTCCTGCATCTGGGTATCCTCTTATTCCTCCCTCTTCCAAATTATATTGCTGCCTGCGCATGCTCGTTGTGGCCCTCTCTACATCGGGTGAGGGTTTCATGCAGCAAACATATACCCCTTAATAGGGTAGAGCTGTCAGAGGGACAGTGTTAAAATCCTTTCTGCTTATATTTCAGTGAACATATATGTGTTGCACTTAACATCATCACTGTGAGTGAAATTCTAAAAGTGGTGATGGTTTGGTGTTGATTTGTTTTTAATCTTATTGCACCAGAAGCACCTTCTTTTCTTTTTTCTTCTACAGTTTCCTATGGTTCACATCTACCCTCTTTCAGTTCTTGAAACCAAAGTTCTGGAAGAGTATATCCAGGACAATCTGTCAAGAGTTTATCAGACCTTCCTCTTCTCTGGCTGGAGCAGGTTTCTTTTTTGTACAAATGAAAGATGGCTCATTTATGGTCCTTCATGGATTATAGAGGCTTAAACAATACTACCAAGAGAAACCATTATCCTGTTCCCTTTATCACTGAACTATCTGACCAGCTTTGAGGATCTAAGGTATTTACTTAGCTAGACCTTTGCAGGGATTACAATTTGTTCCACATTTGAGATGGGGATCAGTGGAAAACAGCCTTCAATACCTGTTCAGGACACATTGGATACATGCTGATGCCATTTGGACTCTGCAATACCCTTGCCATTTTCCTTGAGACGCTTCAGCCCTGCTTTGTAGTGTACCTGGATGATATTCTGATCTTTTGCAACACACTGCAAGAACACTGTACCATGTAGCCTTGGTCCTGGAATTCTTACTTACTCATGGCTAGTACGCTAAGCTAGAAAAATGTGGATTTGAAAAGTCTTGCCTTCCTTTCTTGGGCCATATTATCTCATCTGATGGTCTTGAAAGCAGTCAAGGTCTTAAAGCCATCCAAAGATCCTTGGGATTTGCAAATTACTACAGGCTCTTCATAAGGGAACTTTCCATGATTGTGGCCCCTGTCACCAAAATGACCCATAAAGGTGTGGACCACCAGCAGTGGTCCCCAGAAGCACTGGCAACCTGTGATCTGCGAAAACCTCATTTTCCTTGGCACCTATCCTTCTGCATCCAGATTCCCAAAGGGCCTTTGTCATAGAAGTGGATGCTTCAGAAATAGCAGCCAGAGCAGTTTTCTCTCAAAGGTCTCGACTCACAGACAGATACTACCCTTTTGCCTTCTTCTCAAAAAAAGTTTTCTCTAGCCTAGCGAAATTACATTGTAATTGCATTCAAGATGGCCTTGGAGGAATGGCGCTACCTGCTAGAAGGTGCTGTTATACCCATAACAATTTTAAAGGATCCCCATAGCCTTGAATATCTCTGAAATGCCAAAAGATAAAATGCACGTCAAGGTCATTTGGGTTTTGTTCTTATGACGGTTCAACTTTACAGCTTCATACCTACCAGGTTCCAAGAATTCTAAGGCTGATTCCCTCTCCTGGCAATTTAAGGAAACTTTTAATGTCTCAAGTTTGGATGAACCCATTACACATTCTTCCCAAGTAATTGCCCCACAATCTTCAAAAGCTCTCAACTGCCTACAACCCTCAGTCTAATGGTCAGATTGAGAGACTAAACCAGAATCTTGAACAGTTTCTTTGGTGTACTTGCTGTAATGAGCAGCAGGATAACTTGATTGACTTATTCTCCCTGACATAGATTTCCTTTAACTCCTTGTTTGAAAGATTCCTGGGATGCTCTCCTTTCTTTTCTGTTTTGGGTTGTAATCCCTGGAGAGACAATCTGCTGGAGTACCTGCTGTAAATGCCCATGCTGCCTCCCTTGTAGACCCATGCCAGGGTATCTGAGCCACCCTTCTGGGAACCCAGTCTCGCCAGAGGAAAAGTCTTTTACAAACACCACCTGATTATGCTCCTGGTGACATGGCCTGACTTTCAACAAAGAACATCAAGCTCCGCCAACCTTCTGATAAGCTTGGCCCTCACTACATAGGATCTTTCAAGATACTCCAAAACATCAACCAGGTGACTTACAAACTTTAGATTCCTCCAGACCATAACATCTCTCGTACCTTCCATGTCTTCTTGCTCAAGCCATGTAAACATGAGATATTTGTTCACTCATTACCTCCTCCTCCTGTGTCTCTAAATGGACATAAGGAATTTGTCATAGGTGTCACAGCTTGTGACTGATCTGCTGCCAGCTGATCATGTGGGACTTACTTGGGCAGACCGGCCACTTCTCTCTTCCTCACAGCTGTCATGCCACGGCTACTTCCGCATCCTCAAGCAGGCGCGCGTCATATGGGGAAACCCCAGTGACGTCGCACACGCTCCTTAAAGCTATAGGGGCTTGTTGTGTGCTCCAACCCCATGTTTGGTCTAGGGTTTATAAACTGCCTGGACACCATCTCAGTTGCCCTTACGTGGCTCTGACCCTGTCGGAGGTGAGCCTATGCAGCTGGGTTTCATTCACCTCTCGGTGGGGGAGAGGGCTTTCCGGCGAAGGGAGGGCATTTGTCTGTACTGTGGTAAACCTGGGCACCTATTGCAGACCTGTCCTGTGCGGCCGGGAAACGCTCACACCTAGGGTCCTGTAAGGGACAGACCCTGGGTGGAATTTCCCAGTCTCTGGAGGTGTTCTTGAGGTTATTCTCTCTTGGGCCAATTCATCGGTGGCATCCCCAGCTTTGTTAGACTCAGGTGCTGCAGTTTTTTTCATTGATGCTGAGTTTGCGGCCACTCACTCCATTTCCTTGCAACTCCACTCCTCCCAGTTGGCTATCGAGGCCATAGATGGTAGGCCCCTACAACCCTTGCACGTTACTCATGAGACACTTCCATTGTATCTGAGGGTAGGGGCACTTCATAAGGAAACTCTGCAGTTTCAGGTGATCAGTTCTCCAGATTATGCCATTATCCTTGGGTTCCCTTGGTTGCAGGCGCATAACCCTAGGATCGACTGGTGCACTTGTGACATCTTGTTCTGGTCTTCCCAGTGTACCGATTCCTGCCTCCTGTGTCCCCCGAGAGTGCTGTGTACGTCTTCCTCTGTCTTGCCTGAGGAGTACCTGCCTTTTCACAATGTATTTAACAAGGTACAGGCTGGTACGTTACCTTCTCACTGGCCATACGACTGTACTATTGACCTGATTCCTGGTACAATGCCTCCCAGGGGCCGTTTATACCCACTGTCCATAGACGAGAATAAGGCCATGGAGGAGTATGTGACGGATGCCTTGTCCAGAAGTATTATCCGTAAGTCTACCTCACCGGCTGGTGCTGGTTTCTTTTTTGTCAAAAAGAAGTATGGGTAGATACTAGTGATGAGTGAGCATGCTCGGCCGAAGCTCGGTTCGGCTCGAGCATCGCTCTGCTCGGCACATGGCGGTACTCGTACGAGTACCGCATGTGCTCGCCCGCCATGTTCGGGTCTCCTCCCCGCACGTTTCGCAGCTGCTGCGCAGCCAATAAACGTGCGGGGAGGCTCTGACATCAGTGTAATGCCAGCAGCCATGTTGGCTGCTGGCATTACACTGATTGGCTGGCCAGAACCCGTGATCGGGTTCTGTATAGCACCCGACGCACGAGTTCGGCTCATTCTTAGCCAGGGAGAGATGCGCTTAGGCAGGGAAAGTCAGTGTAGGGAGAATAAAATTGTTGAAACTCTTTCAAGACCCAAAAGTCCTTTTTAGGACTGTTGTGTGTGGGGGCAGCATTTATATTTTGTTTGGGGGGGCACAATTTCCTTTTTTTTGTGGGGGGGATATTTGTAAGGTGACATATAATACTAGATGCACAGGAAGTCAGTGTAGGGAGAATAAAATTGTTGAAACTCTTTCAAGACCCAAAAGTCCTTTTTAGGACTGTTGTGTGTGGGGGCAGCATTTAATTTTTTTTGGGGGTGGCAGAATTTCATTTTTTTGTAGGGGGGGACATGTTCTAAGGTGACATTGTACTAGGTGCACAGGGACAAATATTTCACAGTGCAGTGACAAGCTGACATATTCTGTTAGGTGCACAGGGCCAATGATTTTACAACGCAGCGACAAAAAGGGCCATTTTAAACATGTGCCTAGCCATAGATTATTGTCACATTCTGTTTAGTGTGCAAATTCACAAATTAACGTCACATATTCCGTTCACTGTGCCTAGCCGCAGATTAGTGTCACATTCTGTTTCGTGTGCCTAGCCGCAGATTAGCGTCACATTCTGTTTCGTGTGCCTAGCCTCAGATTAGCGTCACATATTGTTTAGTGTGCCTAGCCGCAGATTAACGTCACATATTGTTTAGTGTGCCTAGCCGCAGATTAGCGTCACATATTGTTTAGTGTGCCTAGCCGCAGATTAGCGTCACATTCTGTTTCGTGTGCCTAGCCGCAGATTACCAGCATATATTCCGTTTAATATGAAGAAGGCGGGTAAAAATGGACGGGGAAGTGGACATGATCCTGATAGTTCAGGGCGCGGGTCAGGACGCGTAGAAACTGTGCCTGGTGCCAGAGCACAAGAAAGAAAGACATCCACCATACCTAGCTTCATGTCTCAGTTTACAGGGCGTCGCAGGACATCACTCTCGAGGTCAGACCACTGCGAACAGGTGGTCGGTTGGATTTCAGCTGATACTGCTTCCAGTCGGTTAAGCACCACCCTGTCTTCCACCAAGTCCACTCTCACTAGCCAAGAGTCTGGTCAACATAATCCTCACCCTGATCATCCTTCCTCCCACCATAGAGGGTCTGGCCAAAGAAGTGATCCCACACTGGGATATAGTGAGGAGCTCTTCTCATCACCAATCCTTGATTTGAACCTCTCTCCAAGCACGCTTGCAGAGGAACATGAGATCTTGTGCCCTGATTCACAACCTCTAGAGGGTACCCAATCACAAGAAGATGACAGAGGGGAACGGCATTTAAGGTCAAAGGAAGTGGATGATGATGATGAGACACAGTTGCCATCAAATCAACCACAATTACTGTCTCAAGGCCTTGATGAGGAGGATGATACACAGTTGTCAATGACTGAGGATGTGGTGGGATCAAGAAATGAGGAGGATGATCAGAGTGAGGAAGTGGAGGAGGACTTGGTGGACGATGAGGTCACTGACCCCACCTGGGAAGGTGGAAAGCCGAGCGATGACAGCAGTCCTGAGGGTGAGCCATCTGCAGCACCGCAACAGGCTGGAAGAGGCAGTGGTGTGGCTAAAGAAAGAAGGCGGACCGCACCAAACCGGCCCGCAAATGTTCCACGGAGCACCCCCTTGCGTAAATCTCCCTTGCCAAGGGCTAGGTGTTCCGCGGTATGGCGTTTTTTTAAGGAAAGTGCGGACGACAAAAGAATTGTAGTTTGCAACCTGTGCCACACCAGAATGAGCCAAGGCATGAACACTAGCAACCTCACCACCACCAGCATGATCTGACACATGGCATCCAAGCACCATAATAAGTGGGAGGAACGCCCGGATTGCCAATCTGTGTCTGCAGGCCACACCACTGCCTCCTCTTCCCCTGTTTTCGGTGCCGGCCAATCGCCTGTCGAAGGCGCAGGCCTGCATACCTCCCGCCCTGCACCTGTACCATCTGAAGCACCATCAGCGACCACATCCACTTCCCTGTCCCAGCGCAGCGTCCAAATGTCGTTACCCCAGGCATTTGAGCGCAAGCGAAAATACCCAGCCACCCACCCACAGGCCATAGCACTAACCTCACACCTTTCCAATTTACTGGCCATCGAAATGCTGCCATTTAGGCTTGTGGAGACTGAGTCCTTCCGCAGCCTGATGGCAGCAGCTGTCCCTCGGTACGCAGTCCCCAGCCGCCACTACTTTTCCCGGTGTGCCGTCCCCGCCTTACACCACCTTGTGTCCCTTAACATCACCCGTGCCCTGACCAACGCAGTTACTGGGAAGGTCCACTTAACGACTGACACATGGACAAGTGCTTGTGGCCAGGGATGCTACATTTCCCTGACGGCACACTGGGTGAATGTCGTGGAGGCTGGGAGCGACTCGGACCCTGGGATGGCACAGGTGCTACCCACGCCGAGGATTGCGGGCCCTACCTCCATCAGGGTTTCCGCCAGCACCTACGTTATTGGCTCCTCCTCCTCCTCCTCCGTTTCCACCTCCGAATTCTCTGCGCGCAGCGCCACTCACCCATCAGCCGGTAGCTGGAAGCAGTGTAGCACTGCAGTGGGGAAGCGTCAACAGGCCGTGCTGAAGCTGATCTGCCTTGAGGACAAACAGCACACGGCCTCAGAGCTGTTGCAGGGGATTAGTCACCAGACCGAGCAGTGGCTCTCGCCACTCAACCTGCAACCAGGCATGGTTGTGTGTGATAATGGGCGTAACTTGGTGGCGGCTTTGGAGCTCGGCAAGCTCACACACGTACCATGCCTAGCGCATGTATTTAATTTAGTGGTTCAGCGATTTCTAAAAACCTACCCCAATATGCATGATCTCTTGACGAAGGTGCGCCGCGTGTGTGCACATTTCCGTAAGTCATCTACAGCTTCAGCCGGCCTGTTGACGCTGCAGCAGCGCTTACAATTGCCAGCTCACCGCCTGCTGTGTGACGTGAGCACGCGCTGGAACTCCACCTTCCACATGTTGGCCCGGCTTTGTGAGCAGCAGAGGGCAGTAGTGGAGTACCAGCTGTTACACGGTCGTCGCCTCTCCGTTCAACTTCCTCTAATCAGAAGTGAGGAGTGGGAATGGATGTCAGACCTCTGTGAGGTTTTACGCAATTTTGAGGAATCGACACAGATGGTGAGCGGCGATAACGCTATTATCAGTGTAACCATCCCACTTCTGTGTCTACTGAAACGCTCGCTGCTCACAAATAAAACCGACGCTTTGCATGTGGAAGAGGTGGAAATGGGGGAGGAAGAGCTTACACAAGGTGATAGCCAGAGCACCCTCACTTCGTCTTCTCAGCGACAATTGGAGGAGGCGGAGGAGGAGGAGGAGGAGGAAGACACGGTTGCCTCCGCTACAGAGGGTAGCCATGGAACTTTATTTCCATCTCTTCAGCGTGGGTGGGCAGAAGAGGAGGAAGAGGATGAGGAGATTGAGAGTCATCCTCCTGGTGAGGACAGCGAAATCTTGCCTGTTGGTACTCTGGCACACATGGCTGACTTTATGTTAGGCTGCCTTTCCCGTGACCCACGCGTTATACGCATTTTAGACAACACGGATTACTGGGTGTTCACCCTTCTGGACCCCCGCTACAAAGAGAATTTCTCATCTCTCATTCCTCCGGTGGAGAGGACAAGCAAAATGGTGCAATACCAGAAGGTTCTTGTCGAAAAATTGCTCCAAAATTTTCCATCTGACAACGCTGGCGGCAGAGTACGTGCTACCTTGGCCAACCGAGAAGGGGAGAAAAGGGGAGCACACAGCAGTTCCGACAAAGGCAGGGCAACACTCTCCAAGGCGTGGGACACCTTCATGACACCCCGCCAGCACCCTCACCCTGATGCGCGGCCTAGTGTCACAAGGAGGGAAAAGTTTTGGAAGATGGTGAAGGAGTACGTAGCAGACCGTGTCAGCGTCCTCACTGATCCCTCTGTGCCTTACAACTACTGGGTGTCCAAGCTGGACACGTGGTATGAACTGGCACTCTACGCCTTGGAGGTGCTGGCCTGCCCTGCCGCCAGCGTTCTCTCTGAGCGGGTATTTAGTGCTGCTGGTGGCATCATAACAGATAAGCGTATCCGCCTTTCCACCGAAAATGCTGATAGGTTGACACTTATAAAAATGAACAAGGCCTGGATTTCCCCTGACTTCTCCACTCCACTGGAGGAAAGCCCCGGGTGAACATAAAGTCACTTTAGATATGTTATTTACAATGATGGGAATACTCTGTATTCCCATTCACCCCTTCCACACAAAAAACGGGTATATGGTTGACTCTTAATCTTCTCATCCTCCTCCTCCTCTTCCATATGCCCTGTGATATAATTTTTATATAGGGCCAGCTCACCAGCGGGCCCTGTGATATAATTTTTATATAGGGCCAGCTCACCAGCGGGCCCTGTTTGACAATTTTTGTATAGGTCAGCTCACCAGCGGGCCTTCTCATATAATGTTTTATTGGGTCAGCTCTCTAGCGGGCCCTCTCATATAATGTTTTATAGCGTCAGCTCACTAGCGGGCCTTCGCATATAATGTTTAGGATGGTCAGCTCCGCAGCAGACCCTCACCCATAATGTTTTAGATGGTCGGCTCAGCAGCAGACCCTCATTCCTAATGTTTTAGATGGTCAGCTTAGCGGCATGCCCTCGCCCCTAATGTTTTAGAGGGTCACCAGCAGGCCATTAATCCTAATTTTTCAAGGGTGTGTATGATGCCCTCCTTTATGTGTAATAAAGGGTGTATTGGAGTGACATTGCAGTCTAATTTTTGGCAGCCCTTTCACTTAGTGCATAGGCTTTATGAGTGTTGGACCACTACCTGAACTATTGTACCACAATGTGAATGAGGCCCTCCATTTTGTGATATACAGGTTGTATCGGAGTGCCTCAGGTCCTCCCATTGAATTAAATAGGGCTGGGGTGTTCGACAGAGCAGAAGGTAGTTCTTGGCTTCATCCACTAAGTCACTTCGTCACTTTTACTCAATGGATCAGACCCCACTGTTCCGACTATAAATTTTGGACTTAACAAGGGCAAACGGACATGTTGTAAAACCTGTGGTAGCTGCGGCCTCTGTTCCTGAATGCTGTACCTTACCCGGGCCATAACCACGTTGAACACCTGCTTTACGCTGCACACGTTTCCCTCTTAATCATGGCCCCAGTTCCGAAAAATCGATGACATTTTTTGCAGAATTTGCAGATGATATACAAGTAAATATACAGCAAATACTGTTTGGTAACAATTTTTTGCCTAAAATCGTTTTTATCTTCCTTTTTGTGTGTTTTACGGTCAGTCTGTAAAAATGGCGTACTACGGGCTAAACATCGTTCCCAGCAGCGACGTTGGAGTCCAAGATGCATCCAGACATCCTCCCTATGCTGTCCCTGAACCATTTCTGTGGTGTTTCCATCATTTTCTGACCTTTTCCTATGAACCAGGCACCCTCCCCTCATCAGAGCAGGGGGTGCCTGGTGTAATGCTCGAGTCCTCCCATTGACTTCAATGGGGCTCGGGTGCTCGGCCGAGCACTCGAGCCTCCGGGGGCGCTCGGCCAGAGCACCCGAACACCCGAGCATCGGGGTGCTCGATCATCACTAGTAGATACGCTCGTGTATTGACTTCAGAGGACTGAAAAAGTTGATGGTTAAGAATGCCTACTCCATTCCTTTGATTACCAAATTGTTTGATTGACTGAAAGGTTTGAAGGTTTTTACCAAGCTTGATTTGAGGGCTGCTTACCATCTTGTTCAAATCAAAGAGGGCCACGAGTGGAAGAAGGCATTTAATACACGGAGCAGGTACTATGAATATTTGGTCATGCCATTTGGACTATGCAACGCTCCTGCTGTCTTCCATGAGTTCATCAATGATGTTCTGCAAGATTTACTGCAACGTTGTGCAGTTGTCTACCTGGATGACATTCTGATCCACTCACCCATCGTTCTGATGTTTTCATGGTACTACAACTCTTGAGGGAGAATAACCTATTTTGAAACTGGAGAAATGTGAATTCCGTAAACCTCAGGTGTAGTGATGAGCGAGCACCCCAATGCTCGGATGTTCGGGTGCTCTGACCGAGCACCCCCTGAGGCTCGAGTGCTCGGCCGAGCACCCGAGCCCCATTGAAGTCAATGGGAGGACTCGAGCATTACACCAGGCACCCCCTGCTCTGATGAGGGGAGGGTGCCTGGTCCATAGGAAAAGGGCAGAAAAAGATGGAAACACTACAGAAATGGTTCAGGGACAGCATAGGGAGGATGTCTGGATGCACCTTGGACTCCAACATCGCTGCTGGGAACGATCTTTCGCCCGTAGTACGCCATTTTTACAGACTGACCGTAAAACACACAAAAAGGAAAATAAAAACGACTTTAGGCGAAAAATTGTTACCAAACAGTATTTGCTGTATATTTACTTGTATATCATCTGCAAATTCTCCCAAAAATTTCATCGATTTTCTGAAGTGAGGCCATGATTAAGAGGGAAACGTGCGCAGAGGCAAATTATCCCAAAAATTTCCTTGATTTTCAGAACTGAGGCCATGATTAAGAGGGAAACGTGCGCAGAGGCAAATTCTCCCAAAAATTTCCTTGATTTTCAGAACTGAGGCCATGATTAAGAGGGAAACGTGCGCAGAGGCAAATTATCCCAAAAATTTCCTTGATTTTCAGAACTGAGGCCATGATTAAGAGGGAAACGTGCGCAGAGGCAAATTCTCCCAAAAATTTCCTTGATTTTCAGAACTGAGGCCATGATTAAGAGGGAAACGTGCGCTGAGCTGACCATCTAAAACATTATGGGTGAGGGTCTGCTGCAGAGCTGACCATCCTAAACATTATATGCGAAGGCCCGCTAGTGAGCTGACGCTATAAAACATTATATGAGAGGGCCCGCTAGAGAGCTGACCCAATAAAACATTATATGAGAAGGCCCGCTGGTGAGCTGACCTATATAAAAATTGTCAAACAGGGCCCGCTGGTGAGCTGGCCCTATATAAAAATTATATCACAGGGCCCGCTGGTGAGCTGGCCCTATATAAAAATTATATCCCAGGGCACGCTGGTGAGCTGGCCCTATATAAAAATTATATCCCAGGGCATATGGAAGAGGAGGAGGAGGATGAGAACATTAAGAGTCAACCATATACCCGTTTTTGGGGTGGAAGGGGTGAATGGGAATACAGAGTATTCCCATCATTGTAAATAACATATATAAAGTGAGTTTATGTTCCCCCGGGGCTTTCCTCCAGTGGAGTGGAGAAGTCAGGGGAAATCCAGGCCTTGTTCATTTTTATAAGTGTCAACCTATCAGCATTGTCGGTGGAAAGGCGGATACGCTTATCTGTTATGATGCCACCAGCAGCACTAAATACCCGCTCAGACAGAACGCTGGCGGCAGGGCAGGCCAGCACCTCCAAGGCGTAGAGTGCCAGTTCATACCACGTGTCCAGCTTGGACACCCAGTAGTTGTAAGGCACAGAGGGATCATTGAGGACGCTGACACGGTCTGCTACGTACTCCTTCACCATCTTCCAAAACTTTTCCCTCCTTGTGACACTAGGCTGCGCATCAGGGTGAGGGTGCTGGCGGGGTGTCATGAAGGTGTCCCACGCCTTGGAGAGTGTTGCCCTGCCTTTGTCGGAACTGCTGTGTGCTCCCCTTTTCTCCCCTTCTCGGTTGGCCAAGGTAGCACGTACTCTGCCGCCAGCGTTGTCAGATGGAAAATTTTGGAGCAATTTTTCAACAAGAACCTTCTGGTATTGCACCATTTTGCTTGTCCTCTCCACCGGAGGAATGAGAGATGAGAAATTCTCTTTGTAGCGGGGGTCCAGAAGGGTGAACACCCAGTAATCCGTGTTGTCTAAAATGCGTACAACGCGTGGGTCACGGGAAAGGCAGCCTAACATAAAGTCAGCCATGTGTGCCAGAGTACCAACAGTCAAGATTTCGCTGTCCTCACCAGGAGGCTGACTCTCAATATCCTCATCCTCTTCCTCCTCTTCTGCCCACCCACGCTGAAGAGATGGAACTAAAGTTCCATGGCTACCCTCTGTAGCGGAGGCAACCGTGTCTTCCTCCTCCTCCTCCTCCTCCTCCTCCTCCGCCTCCTCCAATTGTCGCTGAGAAGACGAAGTGAGGGTGCTCTGGCTATCACCTTGTGTAAGCTCTTCCTCCCCCATTTCCACCTCTTCCACATGCAAAGCGTCGGTTTTAATTGTGAGCAGCGAGCGTTTCAGTAGACACAGAAGTGGGATGGTTACACTGATAATAGCGTTATCGCCGCTCACCATCTGTGTCGATTCCTCAAAATTGCGTAAAACCTCGCAGAGGTCTGACATCCATTCCCACTCCTCACTTCTGATTACAGGAAGTTGAACGGAGAGGCGACGACCGTGTAACAGCTGGTACTCCACTACTGCCCTCTGCTGCTCACAAAGCCGGGCCAACATGTGGAAGGTGGAGTTCCAGCGCGTGCTCACGTCACACAGCAGCCGGTGAGCTGGCAATTGTAAGCGCTGCTGCAGCTTCAACAGGCCGGCCGAAGCTGTAGATGACTTACGGAAATGTGCACACACGCGGCGCACCTTGGTCAAGAGATCATGCACATTGGGGTAGGTTTTTAGAAATCGCTGCACCACTAAATTAAATACATGCGCTAGGCATGGTACGTGTGTGAGCTTGCCGAGCTCCAAAGCCGCCACCAAGTTACGCCCATTATCACACACAACCATGCCTGCTTGCAGGTTGAGTGGCGAGAGCCACTGCTCGGTCTGGTGACTAATCCCCTGCAACAGCTCTGAGGCCGTGTGCTGTTTGTCCCCAAGGCAGATCAGCTTCAGCACGGCCTGTTGACGCTTCCCCACTGCAGTGCTACACTGCTTCCAGCTACTGGCTGATGGGGGAGTGGAGGTGTGTGTAGAGAATTCGGAGGTGGAAACGGAGGAGGAGGAGCCAATAACGTAGGTGCTGGTGGAAACCCTGATGGAGGTAGGGCCCGCAATCCTCGGCGTGGGTAGCACCCGTGCCATCCCAGGGTCCGAGTCGCTCCCAGCCTCCACGACATTCACCCAGTGTGCCGTCAGGGAAATGTAGCGTCCCTGGCCACAAGCACTTGTCCATGTGTCAGTCGTTAAGTGGACCTTCCCAGTAACTGCGTTGGTCAGGGCACGGGTGATGTTACGGGACACATGGTGGTGTAATGCGGGGATGGCACACCGGGAAAAGTAGTGGCGGCTGGGGACCGCGTACCGAGGGACAGCTGCTGCCATCAGGCTGCGGAAGGACTCAGTGTCCACAAGCCTAAATGGCAGCATTTCGATGGCCAGTAATTTTGAAAGGTGTGAGGTTAGTGCTATGGCCTGTGGGTGGGTGGCTGGGTATTTTCTCTTGCGCTCAAATGCCTGGGGCAACGACATTTGGACGCTGTGCTGGGACAGGGAAGTGGATGTGGTCGCTGATGGTGCTTCAGATGCTACAGGTGCAGGGCGGGAGGTATGCGGGCCTGCGCCTTCGACAGGCGATTGGCCGGCACCGAAAACAGGGGAAGAGGAGGCAGTGGTGTGGCCTGCAGACACAGATGGGCGATCCAGGCGTTCCTCCCACTTACTACGGTGCTTGGATGCCATGTGTCGGATCATGCTGGTGGTGGTGAGGTTTCTAGTGTTCATGCCTCGGCTCATTCTGGTGTGGCACAGGTTGCAAACTACAAATCTTTTGTCGTCCGCACTTTCCTTAAAAAAACGCCATACCGCGGAACACCTACCCCTTGGCAAGGTAGATTTACGCAAGGGGGTGCTCCGTGGAACATTTGCGGGCCGGTTTGGTGCGGTCCGCCTTCTTTCTGTAGCCACACCACTGCCTCTTCCAGCCTGTTGCGGTGCTGCAGATGGCTCACCCTCAGGACTGCTGTCATCGCTCGGCTCTACACCTTCCCAGGTGGGGTCAGTCACCTCATCGTCCACCAAGTCCTCCTCCACTTCCTCACTCTGATCATCCTCCTCAAGTCTTGATCCCACCACATCCTCAGTCATTGACAACTGTATAACATTCTCCTCAACAAGGTCTTGAGACGGAAATAGTGGTTGATTTAATGGCAACTGTGTCTCATCATCATCATCATCCACTACTTCCTTTGACCTTAAATGCCGTTCACATCTGTCATCTTCTTGTGATTGGGTAGCCTCTAGAGGTTGTGAATCAGGGCACAAGATGTCATGTTCCTCTGCAAGCGTGCTTGGAGAGAGGGTCAAATGAAGGATTGGTGATGAGACGAGCTCATCACTATATCCCAGTGTGGGATCACTTCTTTGACCAGACCGTGTATGGTGGGAGGAAGGATGATCAGAGTGAGGATTATGTTGACCAGACTCTTGGCTACTGAGAGTGGACTTGGTGGAAGACAGGGTGGTGCTTAACCGACTGGAAGCAGTATCAGCTGTCATCCAACCGACCACCTGTTCGCACTGGTCGGACCTCGAGAGTGATGTCCTGCGACGCCCTGTGAAATCAGACATGAAGCTAGGTATGGTGGATGTCTTTCTTTCTTGTGCTCTGGCACCAGGCACAGTTTCTCCGCGTCCTGACCCGCGCCCTGAACTTTCAGGATCACGTCCACTTCCCCGTCCCTTTTTACCCGCCTTCTTCATCTTACACGATATATATGACTTTAATATATATGAGTTTGAAAACTTAACAGTATTTCTTACTATTCTGCAACTCTGCAGAGTACACAGAATAGGCTGCTAAACTGCGGTGACACACACTGAATGGAATAAGTGACTTTAATATTTGAGTTTGAAAAATTAACAGTATTTCTTACTATTCTGCAACTCTGCAGAGTACACAGAATAGGCTGCTAAACTGCGGTGACACACACTGAATGGAATAAGTGACTTTAATATTTGAGTTTGAAAAATTAACAGTATTTCTTACTATTCTGCAACTCTGCAGAGTACACAGAATAGGCTGTTAAACGGCGTTGAAACACACTGAATGGAATATGTGACTTTAATATTTGAGTTTGAAAACTTAACAGTATTTCTTATAATTCTGCAACTGTACAGAGTACATAGAATAGGCTGTTAAACGGCGGTGAAAGACACTGAATGGAATATGTGACTTTAATATTTGAGTTTGAAAACTTAACAGTATTTCTTATAATTCTGGAACTGTACAGAGTACACAGAATAGGCTGTTAAACGGCGGTGAAAGACACTGAATGGAATATGTGACTTTAATATTTGAGTTTGAAAACTTAACAGTATTTCTTACTATTCTGCAACTCTGCAGAGTACACAGAATAGGCTGTTAAACGGCGTTGAAACACACTGAATGGAATATGTGACTTTAATATTTGAGTTTGAAAACTTAACAGTATTTCTTATAATTCTGGAACTGTACAGAGTACACAGAATAGGCTGTTAAACGGCGGTGAAAGACACTGAATGGAATATGTGACTTTGATATTTGAGTTTGAAAAATTAACAGTATTTCTTACTATTCTGCAACTCTGCAGAGTACACAGAATAGGCTGTTAAACGGCGTTGAAACACACTGAATGGAATATGTGACTTTAATATTTGAGTTTGAAAACTTAACAGTATTTCTTATAATTCTGCAACTGTACAGAGTACACAGAATAGGCTGTTAAACGGCGGTGAAAGACACTGAATGGAATATGTGACTTTAATATTTGAGTTTGAAAACTTAACAGTATTTCTTATAATTCTGGAACTTTACAGAGTACACAGAATAGGCTGTTAAACGGCGGTGAAAGACACTGAATGGAATATGTGACTTTAATATTTGAGTTTGAAAACTTAACAGTATTTCTTACTATTCTGCAACTCTGCAGAGTACACAGAATAGGCTGTTAAACGGCGTTGAAACACACTGAATGGAATATGTGACTTTAATATTTGAGTTTGAAAACTTAACAGTATTTCTTATAATTCTGGAACTGTACAGAGTACACAGAATAGGCTGTTAAACGGCGGTGAAAGACACTGAATGGAATATGTGACTTTAATATTTGAGTTTGAAAACTTAACAGTATTTCTTATAATTCTGCAACTGTACAGAGTACACAGAATAGGCTGTTAAACGGCGGTGAAAGACACTGAATGGAATATGTGACTTTAATATTTGAGTTTGAAAACTTAACAGTATTTCTTATAATTCTGCAACTCTGCAGAGTACACAGAATAGGCTGTTAAACGGCGGTGAAAGACACTGAATGGAATATGTGACTTTGATATTTTAGTTTGAAGACTTAACAGTATTTCTTCCTATTCTGCAACTCTGCACAGTACACAGAATGTGCTGCTACACTGCGGCGAAGCACACTGAATGGAATATGTGACTTTGATATTTTAGTTTGAAGACTTAACAGTATTTCTTCCTATTCTGCAACTCTGCACAGTACACAGAATGTGCTGCTAAACTGCGGCGAAGCACACTGAATGGAATATGTGACTTTGATATTTTAGTTTGAAGACTTAACAGTATTTCTTCCTATTCTGCAACTCTGCACAGTACACAGAATGTGCTGCTAAACTGCGGCGAAGCACACTGAATGGAATATGTGACTTTGATATTTTAGTTTGAAGACTTAACAGTATTTCTTCCTATTCTGCAACTCTGCACAGTACTCAGAATGTGCTGCTAAACTGCGGCGACGCACACTGAATGGAATACGTGACTTTGATATTTTAGTT
Organism: Rhinophrynus dorsalis; assembly: GCA_037306005.1. Classification (NCBI taxonomy): domain Eukaryota; kingdom Metazoa; phylum Chordata; class Amphibia; order Anura; family Rhinophrynidae; genus Rhinophrynus; species Rhinophrynus dorsalis. The sequence goes on along the minus strand of CM074721.1, from coordinate 33,851,027 downwards.
TGAAGACTTAACAGAATGTGCTCTAATCTGCAACTTTGCACACTAAACAGAATGTGCTCTAATCTGCAACTTTGCACACTAAACAGAATGTGCTCTAATCTGCAACTTTGCACACTAAACAGACTGTGCTCTAATCTGCAACTTTGCACACTAAACAGAATATATATATTTTTTTTTTTTTTTTTTTGTTTTTTTCCCCCCACACCAAATAACCTGCTGCCCCCACACACAGTAGTCCTAAAAAGGACTTTTGGTTCTTTTTTTTTCACAATTTTTGTTTTTTTCCTCCCTACACTGCCTTTCCCTTCCTATCCTCAGCTCTCCCTGGCTCAGACTGAGCCGAACTCGATGGTCAGGTGCTATACAGCACCCGACCACGGGTTCTGGCCAGCCAATCAGTGTAATGCCAGCAGCCAACATGGCTGCTGGCATTACACCGATGTAAGAGCCTCCCTGCACGTTTATTGGCTGCGCAGCAGCCGCAAAACGTGCGGGGAGGAGACCCGAACATGGCGGGCGAGCACATGCGGTACTCGTACGAGTACCGCCATGTGCCGAGCAGAGCGATGCTCGAGCCGATCCGAGCATCGGCCGAGCATGCTCGCTCAACACTACTCAGGTGACATTCTTGGGGTATATCTGCCCATCCGGCTTGTCTATGGATCCTCAAAAATTATTGGCAGTCTTGCAGTGGCCCCTTCCAGTGGGGATTAAGTCTATTCAACGATTTTTGGGTTTCACCAATTACTATCGTAAGTTCATATGGAACTTTTCTACGGTGGTTAAACCACTGACTGATATGACCCGTAAGGGGGCGAATACTTCTGACCGGCCGCTTCTCTCTTCCTCATGGCTGTCATGCCGCTGCTACTTCCGCGTCCTCGAGCGGATGCACGTCATCTGGGGAAACCCCAGTGCCATCGCACACGCTCCTTAAAGCTATAGGGGCTTGTTGTGTGCTCCACCCCCATGTTTGTTCTAGGGTTTATAAACTGCCTGGACACCATCTCAGTTGCCCTTACGTGGTGTCCAGTGCCTGGCTGACTCTCTGCTCCGTGTATGACCCTTGTTTGGCAGACTCTCTGCTCCATGTATGACTCTTGCCTGTCTGACTCTCCACTCCGTGTATGACCCTTGACTGTCTGACAATCCATTCTGGTGCAGACCCGTGGCTCTGGCTGACTACCCGCTCCTTGTTTGACTCCTGGCTTAGTCTGACAATCCATTCTGGTGCTGACCTGATACTCTGGCTGACTAACTACTCCGTAAATGACCCTTGGCTAAGTCTGACTATCCATTCTAGTGCAGACCTGGGCTCCGGCCTAGAACTACTCCTGTTGCCTTTGGGCATAGCCGTTACCTGTTCCTGTCCTAGTCCTGGCTGGGTAATATCCCCGGTTCCAGCTATCTCCAGTGAGACCCTCCTGAGCAGTCTCCTATTTCTGGTAGGAACCACTTGCTCTGGCTTCAGGTTCATTCTCACCCTAGGAGATATCTGCTGCATTTCTGTTTACCTGTGCTTATTTAATAAAGGTGGAGTTCAATTTATGTACTTGTCTCTTGCACTTAGATTGATTACCATGACAATAGGTTAGATGCTGGATTAACGCGTTTCTAAAGGTACCCTTCATTATCTGGTGAACTGGAAGGGTTATGGCCCAGAAGAACATTCCCAGGTTCCTGCTTCTGATGTCCATGCTTCTTCCTTGATGAGAGAGTTTCATTGGGAATTTCCCTTTAAGCCCTGTTTAGGACCTTCTGAGGCTGTCAGTGAAGGGGGTAGGGATGGTGTAAGAATCTGGTCCAGGAATCCCTGCTCTTATCTGCAGCTCTGCCTGTTTACCTGGACACACTCACTCTATTTACTCCAGCTCTGGTCTTGCCTGCCTTCAAGTCTATTTTCAGGATACACCCACTGAGGCCTATATCAAGCAGCCTCAGGGCACCAATATACTGTCTTACTGACCAGCAGCAGCAGGCCTTAGGTCCTGACAGCGCATTGAAGGAAGTGAGCAGCAAATGCAAGCCTGTCACTTGCAGGGACGATTTACATAGATGAAGTTTGTAATTTGCCTTCAGTGGGAACTTCACTTGAACAAAGTAAGCCTTATTTTGAGAGCGGATAGAGCCGGGGGGAGGGAGGGAAGGTTTAGGCCAGCCATACATTTTTTTTAGTAAGGGGGAAAACAAGGGTGCATATTATACATAGGCACTCTTGTTTTCCCCTAAAATCTTAGGTATAATATACACCTGCGTATTATACACAGGTGCGTATTATACCTGAGATTTTACGGTACTCTTTTTGGCCTTCAAACACTCCTTGATTGTTTAACAGTATGTTTGGGTCATTGTCCTGCTACAAGGTGAAGTGCCTTCCAATTAGTTTTGAGGCATTTGTTTGGATCTGTACCCTTCAGAATTCATCCTGCTGCTGCTGTCAGCAGTAACATCATTGATAAAAACAAGTGATCCTGTTCCAGTGGCAGCCATACATGCCCAAACCATAACACTACCTACACCATGTTTCACAGATGAGGTGGTTTGCTTTGGATCAATAGCGGTTCCTTTCTTTCTCCATACGTTTCTCTAGACATCACTCTGCTACAGGTTAATCATAATCTTATCTGCCCATAAGACTTTGTTCCAGATCTCTTCAGCAATATGTAACTTGCCCTTTTTGTTCTTGAGGCTGACCTATGGTTTGCATCTTTTGGTAAACCCTCTGTGGTTATGTTGGGGTAGACTTCTCTTTGTGGTACTCTTTGACATTCTATGCCTATATCCTGGAGAGTGTTCTTGATTTGTTCAACAGTTGAAAAGGGGCTTTTCTTCACAACTGTAAGCATTCGCTCATCCTCCATGACAGTGATTTTCCGTGGTCTACCAGTTTGTTTGCTATTGCTTAGCTCACCTGCTTAAGAATGTACCACACACAAAGGGCTCGATTCAGTTTGAGCCGGTACAACACACGTAGGGCAAAAATGAGTTCCGAACAGTGCACACACACACAGTTGTACTGTCAGAATTCAATTGCCCTACCAACATGAACTATGATGAGGTTAGCCGATAGACCCTGATTTGAGGCCCACCATTCGTCATAGCTTTTTGTTCCCACAATGCACGCTAAATAGCATGGAAAAAGGGAACATCAAAGGAAAATAGCTAAGACTCAGTGTTTGACACAGTGGCAAACACCGAGTGTGGGTTAAAAACACAGTCAACATATCCCCACCTCTGAAACAAGAACCATCCTACCCTTGGCCCTACACTGCACCTAACATTAACAATAGAGTTTACAAATACTAGCCATAACACTATCCTATCACCCATACCCCACAGCTGTAACACTTACCTGTAAGTCTGAGGTCCAGCGGAGTCTTTTGCATCCTGGTCTCCCTCTTTCATTCTTCTTTTGTAAGCTCCTTTCTTCTTTTTCTTCTTCTGTCCTCATCTTCTTTCTTCATCTGTATCTTTCTTTGTGCCCCTGTAAAAGAAGCATATGCATTACATTCAATGCCCCCATTAAAGTTTCACCGCTGCCGAATAGCTGGAAGGATGACAAAACGCACATTCGTGACTCCTCCAGCTAGATAGAACCTGATTGACTGGGAATGTGTGGGTACTGTAACTCCACATCCCAGCCAATGGGTGCAGGAGAACATATTTGAATAGAGACTGACTGCTGTACTTCTGGTGTCCTCTGCCAGCTGCCCTGCTCTTGCTGGCTTCTCCTGAGCCACACGCACCCGGCTCATTACTTCCTTATTTTTTGGACAGTGTGGCACTGTGGCGCGCCATCCTTTATGTCCTCCCGCTTCGGGCGCATGTGCAGATACTTTACTGGGACTCTGTTTCCAGGACTCATGCGTGGCCGGCTATGCCGGTTCCGGCCCAACAGCTGTGCTCGTTCTGGAGCTCCTGCTACTTATAGGGGGTGAGTACAACCCTGGGACGCGTTTGTATAGGGTCTCCAGTGTGCCTGTATTGTTTGCTTGTCAATTCCTTTTGCTTTGACCCTGCTTGTCTGACTCTTCTATATCTGCGCTCCTGTGTATGGCCCTGACTCTTCTTGACTCTTGTTCCAGGAGCCTGTATCCTGCTTACATTCTGTGTACGACCTTGACCTGGCTCATACTCTGCTTGACTATTGTTCCAGTATCCTGTTTTGAACTCTGTGTATGACCCGGCCTGGAATACTACGTCTCTGCCTCCTGTTTCTGTTTCTGCGATACCAGTGTATGACCCGGCCTGGCTATATATTCTCCAGTCTAAATTGGTTGGACTTTCTCAGTTCCTGCCTACCCATCTGAGTGAGTACTGTTCCTGTTGGAGTGTGTTATTCTCCGTGGGGATAGTGGTAGTCTAGTTTGCCTGGAGGGGGTTATCGAGAGACCCCTTCGGCTCAACTGAATGGGGCCTATCTAGCTTTACTGCTAGCACCTTTATATGGCCTAGAGCCGCTGCACGATTAACTTTAGGCAACCACCGATCTCTAGCCTCATCCCCTAGCGTCATGCTCTAGCTCCTTGCTCTACTATCTCTTGTTGGAGGAGTCTGACCTTCCTTACGCCTCAGAGGGGGATATGGTTGTTCTGTGTTTTCCCTTCGCTAACCCGGTATTCGCGACACTGGCCATATAAAAGACAGCAAATGCCCGAAAGGTACTGCGATAGGAGCTTTTTGTTTTTTTGTTCTGCCACCAGTGGGAGAACTTTAATGGGGGCATTGAATGTAATGCTTGTTCTTCTTTTATAGGGGCACAAAGAACTATACAGATGAAGAAAGAAGAGGACAGAAGAAGTCAAAGAAGAAATGAGCTTACAGAAGAAACATTAAAGGGATAGTAATACTTCGTTTTAACTTAATTTTATTTTGTAGGCATTAAAAAAACATGAAGAATGTTATAAGTCTTATCTCTCAAACCTTTATGGTTTATGATATATTCACAAGCAAAGTTCCCCTCCCGCCCCTTTTACCTAGTGTAAGCCATCTCTTCTCTGATGTGAATCTGGTTGTAAGACCAGACAGATAACAGAAGGGGACAATCTTCTTTGTATGAAAACAATGAAAGCCCTTCCCCCCTTGACAAGTAGTTCAGCTTTTTCGCTTATCTTAATTGAAGATTGTCCCTCTCTGCAGTCTACCTGGGCACCTCCCTTCTGATCTGGCTGAACAGGGTGGGGGATACTTTGCTTGTGAATATCTCTTAAACCATAAAGGTTTGAGAGATAAGACTTATATCGTTCTTCATGTCTTTTTAATGCCTACAAAATAAAATAAAGATAAAATGAAGTATTACTATCCCTTTAGAGAGGGAGATCAGGGTGCAGGACACCCTGCTGGACCTGAGACTTACAAGTAAGTGTTTATTTTTATGGAATGGTGTTAGCTTTAGAGGGATTAATCCCTTGCTGCCAGAGGGGTATGCAGCACTCTGCAATGCGTTGCATATCCCCCCTGGCAATCAAAGGATTATTTTTTTTTTTTTTAGCTCATGTTTTTGTTACCTTGGATGTATTGATATAGGGCTTAGGGTTCCATATCAATACATCCACGGGAGTGTAGGGATCACTAGTTTCTCATGCATGTTCAATTGCAAGTCGGTGGTTTTTAACATACGTTAGGGACTCAACACCTAGGTTTGCTAGGCACTAATTTAAAGCAGCAATAGAGAGTCCCTTAATGCATGTTACTAGCCACCGTATATAATTGCAAATTTATCTGCTTTGTCACTGTTTTCAGCTAATTTAGCGCCCGTTGTGCATTTTTACCGGTCAGTAGTTTCACAGCACGGGTAATGTAATACCAAACTGTGACTTCAAACTACCAGTGCTAGATTGGGTTAACTAACTGTCGAGGATATATGGAAGGAAAGAATCAGGAGACCCCAAATAATTGTACTCCTCGCATAAGATATACAATAGTATTATAGTTAGAATCTGACATAACGGTGGTAATAGAATTGAGAAGCTGATGTTTTGCTTTTTCCTGTGATGTTGAGAGACAAAAGCAACAGACTCCAAATGCAAATGCTACACCTAGAATTACCTGTAGACCTTTTGTTTTATGAAACATAATTTTTATTGGACTCATTAAAAGGCAAATTAAAATGAGAGCATAAAAGAAAAAAAACATCTGCACTCCGACTAATATGTATGCTGGGGAATGGTCCCACTAACAGGCTAAACTCTTATAGACGAAAGACAGATCTCTTTTTATATATATGTGCAATTATTAGCTGTGTTCCTGCCAGATACACCCAGGGACAGCAGTAGGGTAGAGTAAATGCATTATTGGATTTGCAGCCTTCATTTTCTAGGATTGCTCTATTTTCTGAAGGAAAAAACTACCCATCCCAATTACAGATGTTCTGAAACTTGGCTCTGTGCTTGGAAGATAAAGATGCAATGTTTCATAGGCTTCTCAGATTGTAAGTGGACCAGCTGCTGCTCTAATTACACAGATTAAAACCGGAGATAGCAACACGTGCCTATCCAGCTGTTGTATTTAAATTCCCACCATCCTCATAATGAGATACGAACAGATAAAGAAGGAGACAGAGAAAGAGCTCCATAGAAACAGACACTGAAAGAGTGCATGCAAGACTGCATACGAAAGAAAGACAGAACACTCAATGCAGAGAATACGCAAGAGAGAAAACACACATACAAAAAAAGACATAACACTTAAGGGAACACAGTACAGCTTGTAAGAGAGCACATGCAAAGGGAATGTATGCAAAAGCGCAAGACAGAGCATGCAAGAAAGCAGGGCCGGTGCAAGGAGTTTTGCCACCCTAGGCAAAACCTAATTTTGCCACCTCTTGGCTCCGCCCCTTGTGTCCTACCTCTTTATGCCCCGCCTCTGTATGTGTCAGTGTGTTTGTGTGTTCCCTATATGTGTATAAGTATCAATTTGTGTGTGTGTTCTCTATATGTGTATGTGTGTGTCAGTGTGTGTTCCCTGTATGTATATATAAGTGTGTCAGTGTGTGTGAGTCTCTGTAAGGATATCAGTGTGTGTGTGTGCTTCTCTATATGTGTATCAGTGTGACAGAGTGTATGTTCTCTATATGTGTATAAGTGTGCCAGTGTGTATGCTTGTCTGTATGTGTATCAGTGTGTGTGCTTATGTCTGTGAATCAGTGTGTTTGACTCTCCCTACCCTTTGACTCTTTCTCCCCCTCTTGACTGTTGATCCCCCCTTTGACTCTCTCTCTCCCCCGTCTGACTCTTGATCCCCCTCTTGACTGTTGATTCCCCCTTTGACTCTCTCCCCCCATGAAACTCTTGATCCCCCCTTGACTGTTGATCCTCCCTTTGACTCTTTATTCCCCTGTTTGACTCTTTATCCTCTCTTGACCCCCCATTTTGACTCTCTCCCCCCTTTCGATTTTATCCCCCTCTAGTCTTGACAGACCCTCTTTTGCCTCTTTCCCCACTCTTGATGCCCCCCTTTCCTCATTTTCCTCCTCTTACCTCTTGACTCCTCCATGATGTCTCCAGTCTCTTTTCCCCCACTGCCCACATTGAGAGCAGCCAGGACCATGTGATACGCAGCGATGCAGACTTGGTGCATGCTGGGGGTTTCTTCATCTTTCTGGGCGCTACCATCAAACTTGTTCTGAGGACAGTGCAGGTTTAAAAGTGGCATCCAGAACGATGAAGAAATACCAAGTATGCACCATGTCTGCCTAGCTGCGTGTCACATGATAATGCCTGATGTTAAAGTCTGGCAAGCTAACATTTTCTGGGCTCCCCCCCCATGCCACTGACTGGGTGGGGTGAGCCCGGCTCTGCTGCGCCCCCAGAGAATGTGCGCCTTAGGCCAGCGCCTACCTCGCCTATAGGTGGCGCTGGTCCTGCAAAAAAGGAGAGCGCAGGCAAGAGAGCACACCCAAGAGCGTGGATACAGAATGATAGGACCAAAAGAAGAATTAATTCAAAGTAGAACACATTCAAGAAGGTACTCATGCAAGTGAACGCACATGAGAGAGAGAAGAAGCGTGTGGGAAAGCTCATGGGAGGGAGCATACAAAAACAAGAGCAGACACATAAGAGTGCCGGAAGGACTGAACCTGTGAATGCATGTGAGGACTGACTGTTTGAGGTGCGGCTGCATTATACTGTGTATGTTACACACCGCAGGCAACACGGGGCCATTTATGCTATTATATATAATAAATCCGATGATGTGATGAAGCATTCATGGGCTTAACCAAAACACCTTTTTATTCACGAGTATAAAAAGGTGAATCTAATTTTCATATCAGGCATAGGCATTGTCAAGATACTTTCATTAAGCGAGCATCAGTTTATGTAGAAAATCCAGGCTGTCTACTTACCTTTACTTTCAGTGAGAGATGAGGCAGATCTTGAATGTGACAGTGAGAGTGATGTGTTAAAGGGATAGTAATGTTTCACAATAAAAGCAGCTCCAATTAATTTTCATAGTGTTTGGGTCATGGAGAGTGTTAGTTCAATACTATCAGAGTTGTAGTTAAAGAGTAATTGAATGATAAAGTATCCCCCTCCCGCCCCTTTTACCTAGTGTAAGCCCCCTCCCCTCAGATGTGGAATCTGGTCTCTTGACCAGACAGATCACAGCAAGGGACAATCTTCTTACTGTAGGTATAAGGAACATTGCTCACCTCGGATAGATTGCAGAGAGGGACAATCTTCAGTGACCATAAGGAAGAACCTGAAAAACCTGTCAAGGGGGGCAGGGTCTTCCTTATGCTCACAGTAAGAAGATTGTTCCTTGCTGTGAGCTGTCCGGTCAAGAGACCAGATTCCACATCTGAGGTGAGCAGCGTTACACTAGGTAAAAGGGGCAGGAGGGGGATACTTTATCATTCAATTACTCTTGTACTACAGCTCTGACAGTATTGAAATAACACTCCCCATGGCCCAAATACTATGAACATTAATTGGAGCTGCATTTTTTGTGAAACATTACCATCACTTTAAAATGTCATAGCCCAACATTGCCATGCAAAGATGCTCAAGACCATCTTCGCCAGACATCATGTGAAATAAGTTTGTTCTGTTATGTACAGAGGGAATAAAGTTATCAATGTGACAAGCGTGAATGACAAACTGAAAGAAATTATGCCCATGCTTATATATAATCAAGGGCAGAAAAAAGAAAGAAAAGAAGTATGTTTATTACAAGGTAGAAACAGGCAGTGCATACTGGCCTAACATTATACTTATCATTCATTATCATTTCAAATGGAAAAAAAATCAATATATAGATCAGGGCTCAAAATTTCCACTCCCCACTAGCCAATGGCGAGTGAAAATTTAGCCCTGGTGAGTAGAAATCCAGCCCTGGTGGGTATGTTATGGCTTGCAGTGGAGAGTAACTTTTCAGGTCTGGCTAGTAGCAAAGGACTTCATATTTTAAGCCCTGTATAAATATTTTAATTTAAGGAAAGAGAGTGATGTTCATTAACCCTTTGAGTGCCAGAGGAATACACAACGAATTCCAGAGCAACTAGCCCTCTAGCACTCAAAGGGTTAAGACCACAGGGGTCCCTGCAATACAAGAATTCATATCCCTGATGCAGAAGCCATTTGGACCTGTCCCTACCCCTTCACAGAGGAGATTCCATATCAATAACCACAAGGCAATTTTATCAACCCCTGATGCCCCCTGTATAACTGTGACTGGAAGCCCACCCAAGTATAGGTTAACATTTAGTATCCTTAAGTTTAGTTATAGCATCCCTCATCCTATATTCGTATTTGAAGGAAAAGCACGCACCTTTACAGGCTTTGCTCCTAGAATTGCCTCACTCCTCAGTGACCATCTGTGAGGATGGTTCATTGGTTCCTTTCTGTAAAAATGAGACTGTTGGAAGTCCAGTGGTGGCCACCTTCAAGTGGAAAGGCCCTAGGCAAACACCCTGATACTCCCTTGCATTAAAATACCCCTGAATAGCCGCAAATATGAGTGTTGGCACCTGATGTGTTATTTTGCAAAAATGTTTTACTACTCCCTTATCCGTGGCCCCATCCCAGAAGGTCATCTTAATAGCAGAATGGTGTTCACAAATTCTCTGACATAATGTGAGCTCTGTCTTTCCAATATAGACCAGGCCACAAGGGCATGTTATCTTGTATATGACATGATCGCTTACAATCAATTCTTTGCGTCATTGGGAAAACATTGTTAATGTAGGGATGTGTAAATGTATTTGCTGTGATCCTATGCGTACAGGTAACACAACTACATTCACTGCATTTACAAACACCTTGGGGGAGATTTACTAAGCGGTGATAAAGAGGTGATAAAGTGGAGATGACTTCTCCAGTGATGTCACTTCTCCAGTTCCTATGTTATTCTGTGGAGCCTGTGCACTAAGATCTGCAAAGTTGAAGAAATCTTAGAGCACTGTCTCCATAGAATAACATAGGAATTGGAGAAGTGATAAACTAGAGATGTCATCACCACTTATCACCTCTTTATCACCATTTAGATAATCTCCCCTCTGGTCTTTTGTGGTTGTAATCCACAAAGAATTCTTATATGAACCTTGTGGGTCAGTTCTCACCGAGAAGCATCTGAGATTTTTATTCCTAATTTTAACCCTACTATCAGTGGTTCCATAAAAATGTCTGGCACAGTTGAATCTGATGCCACAATTTCACGCCTGTAAGTTTGACTTCCATTGGAAAGATACAGTAAGGCGTGATAAAGAGGTGACAAAGTGGAGATGGCTTCTCCAGTGTGATAAACTCTCCAAATCCTATGTTATACCATGGAGTATATGTTATTCTCCAACTTGATGGATCTTAGTGCATATATTCCATAGAATAACACAGGAACTGGGGAGTTTATCACACTGGAGAAGTCCACCTTGTCGCCTCTTTATCACTCCATAGTGCACAAAATGATGGGGGAATGTGCTAGTAAGGTGATTAACCCATTAGAGTTCCATAGAGGTAGTCAACACATCGCTTTGCAATGAGTTGCATACCACTCTGGCAAGCAAAGGGTTAAGTGATGCTAGAAGTATTTTTTTTTCTTTTAAAACGATATAATTCCTGCTGAGAATAACAAGTGTACTCCCACTACTGGGAGGTTATATAAAATGACCCTTTGAGTGCCAGAGGGGTACGCAACTCATTGCAAAGCAATGCTTTACGTACTTCTCTGGCACTTAAAAGGTTAAGTTATTACAGCTCAAGAATTTGGCTAACTTAGATCTACATTACATTTTAACTGATGAATATCAGCACTACATTTTACTTCAGAGATCCCTATTGAAGTCGGTGGGAAAATGTGTAGATAAAACCAGTAATAATGTTATCACCAGCAACGGAATTCAGTCCTGTGATAATCAATGTGTAGGTATCACTTTAGCCTTACTTCTCTTACACTTGTTTTAACTGAAGAATTATATTTTTGGAGTATCCACTAGAGCGCGCTGTTGTTTCTTATTTTAAAGTGCTTTTGTAACCATGGATTTATATTTGCATATTTGAAAACTTCATTCAAACCTGTCTATTTCTTCTGTTAGCTAAAAGAACAGCAGATATTTAGATTAGGAGATATTAATAGTTTGATTCTTCTATTTCTGAAAAAGCAAAGTTCTTTCTCAGTGTGGTTCATATGCTAATTATGCGCTGTGCTGCACTGATGTCATTAGCATAAATTAGCATATGGTGCCACACTCAGCGTTCGCCATACAGAGATAAAAGTATCAGTGTAACCCACACCAATTAAATAATATTGCAAATACTCCATACCCCTCAGGCATTCAGTTTGCAACACACCTACGTAAATGTGACACTATCACCAATATACAAAAACAAAACAAGAATGAAAAGAAAACAGAACACTAAAACATGCATTCTTTAGAGCAGGGATTATAATTTGAAGTCCTTTGCTACTAGCCAGACCTGAAAAGTTACTCGCCACTGCAATACATAACATAACCACCAGGGCTGAATTTCTACTCGCCAGGGCTAAATTTTCACTCGCCATTGGCTAGTGGCGAATGGAAATTTTGAGCCCTGCTTTAGAGTACAGTTTGGCCAGTGTGCACATTATTTAACACTATGAGTGCTGAGTGTTGTCTGGTACTCAGTGGGTTAAATCTTAATAACCATACCTGAGAATTTCCTCTTTTTGAGCCCGCAGAGCGGGCTCATGTGCTGCCAATTATGCAATTCATGTCATAAAGGAAGTGGGGCTTAATCGGATGGGCAGGGCTTATCACCCTTGTTTCATATAGTGGGTGGGAAGGAGAAGTGGGCAGGAAGTGGGAGGACCAGGGCTGGGAAGGTGGAAAACTGGATGGGAAGTGGTTGCAAAAGGGTTGGGAAGGAGGAGAACTGGGTGGGAAGTGGGAGGAACAGGGTGGGAAGGAGGAGAAGTGGGCAGGAAGTGTAAGGAACAGGGATGGGAAGGAGGAGAGGTAGGAGGAACAGGGTGGGAAGGAGGAGAAGTGGGAAGGAAGTGGGAGGAACAGGGTGGGAAGGAGGAGAAGTGGGCAGGAAGTCAGAGGAACAGGGCTGGGAAGAAGGATAACAGGGTGGGAAGTGGGAAGAACAGGGTGGGAAGGAGAAGTGGTCAGGAAGTGTGAGGAACAGGGATGGGAAGGAGGAGAAGTGGGCAGGAAGTGTGAGGAACAGGGCTGGGAAGGAGGAGATCTGGGTGGGAAGTGGGAGGAACATGGTGAGGAAGGAAAAGTACTGGGTGGAAAGTAGAAATAACAGTGGGAAGGTGGAGGTGTGGGCATAGTTTCAGAAGAAACTCACTACCACAGGCAAATCAGTATCTGTGTCATGATTTCCCAGGGTTTTCTGCCTTCCTTATGAGGTTTTATGTCTCTCTTGTCTTTCTTTTGGTATCTCCGCCCTACCTTGTTCACGCCCTTGTTTTAGGCCTATATCAAGCACTGACGCCCTTGTGTCAGTGTGCGATCAAAGTGTTTTTGAGTTTTGAGTTCTTTGTGATAGTTTCCAGTGTTTCCTGTTATCGACCTGGCTTTCCTCGACTTTGTTTCCGTGTCCTAATTTGGCTCCGACTCCTGTATAGTTCTGACCCAGGCCTGTTTTACTACTCTTCTCTTGCCTGCTGATTCGGTACCGTGTTGTCCGACTGGTTATGACCCTGGCTTATTCGGCTCTTCTTCTGTCTTATCCTAGGTACCGTGTATGCCCACCTGTTGCTGACCCGGCCTGTCGACTATTCTTCCTCTGACCTAGCAAGATCCCCAGCGCCCGTGTACTGACTCCAGTGTCGTTGACTATCTCAAAGTTCCAACTCCTTGTCTCCGTAAACCTCCGACTTCATTGTCATCGTGTACCGACGTCGTCGACTACCGTTTGCTCAACTCCTTGTCATATGGTAAATCTACAAACCCCAGCACTGCAGACTCCGTATTCAACATAGGCAGTCATACTTCAGATAGGTTAACCAAGATGTTTCCAGACTCAGTGAGTAGTTGTCTGTGTCCTAGGGGGTCATCCAGCATCAGGCTTTGCAGCCTGCACCGGTTCCTGGCTTCGGCTGCAGCAAGGTCTCCTATGAACAGCCTCCGACTGCTAGCAACGCTCACAAAACCCCGAACCCTAGCTTCTGGCTCACTGGGGCCTGTCCTGTAAGTATCCTGTACTTGCCTACTGTTGTCAGGTCTTTCTTACCTATATTAAGTCAGCAGTCTTCTATATGTTTGTGGAACTCCATTTCCACAGGGGGTGTCAGACCACTTACATTGGGCACGTCGGTAGATTATTACAATCTGTCCCTGGAGACCTGGTAATTATCTCTAAAAATCGGAGGTTGCCATGGCAACCATACCTTGTTTCCTGAAGGCATTTGTCTGTTTCAGCAGTTTTAATGTGTTATGAGAACTGACTACATCTCAGTCAGTGTTCTTAAGGCATAAAAAAGCTCATACCATGGGGAAGTCTGTGAATGCCAGGCAGAATGCATCGGGAACTACTCAATTGAAAGGGTCAACATCCTCTCAGGGAAAAGCTGACATCATAAGTGGTGGGTGGTGGAGGACATTAAACTTTTTTATTTTTAAACTAGAGCGTATTTAAGAATGTGCCTGACACTAGTCAAACTCTTTAAAGGAGTAATAAAGGTTTTTATGAAAACCTATATGGTATACAGCTTTTCCTGATGAGTAAAACACGGGCACTCCCACCTCTGTCAGTTGTTTTATTCAAAATTTGTTACAGTTCAAATAATCAGGAAATGAATTTACTCTGTGTTTACTTCCTGGAAGTTCTGACAGGAAGTGACTCAGCAGTTTCTATCACATTCTATGGAGAACTGTATGTCACTGCTTTTCCATTAGAATGTAACAAATTAACTATTTGGCATTTGTCTGCTAGAAGGCACCGCTAATTTTAAAAAAACACAGGTCATAATTCTGGAAATATGCATCTTTTAGCAGTGTGAGTACCCATATTTTACTCAACAGGAAACATCCTACAATATATTTTTTTTCATAAAAAAGTTTACTGCTCCTTTAAAATGCATTTTAAAGGGAAAGTAGTTATACTTCTTCAACACCCCTATCATATAAGCTTTCAAAATAATCATTAAAGTGGCAGTGACTCAAAACTAAGAAAAATAAAATTGTTGTCAGTATAGCACTGGAGAGCCTATCCCTTAGACTACTTAAGTAACCTCACAAACCATAACAATTTAGTTTTTGAATTTTTATATTCTGCCCCTTCCTAAACCTTCCTCTGATGATAATAAGCCAAAACCACTGACAGGTATTTGAAGACGTAACATGAGACAAAATAAATTACAGTTTAAACTCATATTTGTTTTATATTAACAGCTCTAGGGCATGATACTATTAGCCCGGTATTTTAAAAACAAGCGGGAGTGGTTTTGACAGCACAATTTATAATTCTGTAAACTGTGCTGTCAACAACAAAACACACACAAAAATGTTCAATAGGTGCAAAAAAAGGCATGAAGGCTGCAGAGAGGTCCCCCATGCCACCTCTCGGCCATTGCCTGAGTCAGACTGCCAGGATTTTGAACTGAGACTGGCTTTTATATGCCAGTCTCGGTTCAAAATAAACTGTCAGTCTCCAATTGGCTGGGAAGTGCTTATGCACCTCCCAGCCAATCAGCTTCTAGAGGGGTTCATGATCACCCCCGCTACAACTGATTGGCTGGGAGGTGCTTAAGCACTTCCCAGCCAATTGGAGACTGCCAATTTATTTTGAACCGAGACAGGCATATAAAAGACAGTCTCGGTTCAAAGTCCTGGCAGTCTGACTTGGGCAATGGCCCAAGAGGTGGCAAGGAAGGAGTGCACTGCTCAAAATGCCTTCCACTGCCAGCGGAGACGGTGGTAGAGGCAAAGGGGGTGAGCAATTGAACATAGCAAATTTAACTGAGCAATTTGGCAAACATTTTATTTTGTATTTTGAACGGACATTAAGATATGACCCATATTAACCCTTTGAGCACCAGAGGGCTACCCCTCCAGCACTCAAAGGGTTAAAGGTCACAGCTTTTGGGGCTTATTTTTTTAAATTCACTGAGCAGTATTTTTTTTTTTTTTTTAACAGCAAGAAAGAAAACAGTAGACTGAAGATAAGAAGACAGACGAGAAGACAGAAGAAAGAAGATTAATGAAGAAGCCAGACAGTGGATGACAGGTGTTACATTTCTGACTAGTTTTAGCTCACTCTTGTTGTTTGACACTGCCAGACAATGAGAGTTTTCTTTTTTTCCTTTGATGTTCCCACAATTTGCTCTGTTTAGTGCGAGTTGTGGGAACAAAAACCACCAACGAGCATTTTGCCCAACAATGCTCGTTTTGCCATGTACCATGCCAGCAATAGAATAGCTGAGGTACATGGTTGAGTGTTTTTACCATTACTGTTGGTTTTACCGGTGGTAATAGTATAGAGCCCCTAGTGTCCAGATTTCACATAGTTATTCTGTTGCATTCTATGAGAGAGGTGAGTGATTAACTACAGTTCTCCTCAGAATGTATAAATAACTGCTGAGTCACTTCCTGGCAGCTTGAACCTGTTACTCACTTTCTGATAGTTTGAACTGTTATAACATTTGAATTAAACAACTACCAGCAGTGTTATTTTACTTAGTAGGAAGATCCCCATAACAAATAGTGTTTCATATATATGAGTATACTTTTCCTTGCCACATCACTACAAGGGGGGAGATTTACAAAGCGGTGATAAAGAGGTGTGGAGTGGAGATGACTTCTCCAATTTATCACTTCTCCAATTTCTATGTTATTTTATGGCGCCTATGCATTATGATTTTTTCATCTTTGGAGATCTTACTGAATAGGTTCTACATAATAACATAGGAATTGGAGAAGTGATATCACTGGAGAAGTCATCTCCACTTTATCAACTCTTTATTAGTGTTGAGCGAGCATGCTCGGCCGATGCTCGGATCGGCTCGAGCATCGCTCTGCTCGGCACATGGCGGTACTCGTACGAGTACCGCATGTGCTCGCCCGCCATGTTCGGGTCTCCTCCCCGCACGTTTTGCGGCTGCTGCGCAGCCAATAAACGTGCAGAGAGGCTCTGACATCGGTGTAATGCCAGCAGCCATGTTGGCTGCTGGCATTACACTGATTGGCTGGCCAGAACCCGTGGTCAGGTGCTGTATAGCACCTGACCATCGAGTTCGGCTCAGTCTTAGCCAGGGAGAGCTGAGGATAGGAAGGGAAAGGCAGTGTAGGGAGGAAAAAAACCAAACTTGTGAAAAAAAAGAACCAAAAGTCCTTTTTAGGACTACTGTGTGTGGGGGCAGCAGGTTATTTTGCGTGGGGGGAAAAAAAAAAAAAAAAAAAAAATTCTGTTTAGTGTGAAAAGTTGCAGATTAGAGCACATTCTGTTTAGTGTGCACAGTTGCAGATTAGAGCACATTCTGTTTAGTGTGCAAAGTTGCAGATTAGAGCACATTCTGTTTAGTGTGCAAAGTTGCAGATTAGAGCACATTCTGTTAAGTCTTCAAACTAAAATATCAAAGTCACATATTCCATTCAGTGTGCGTTGCCGCAGTTTAGCAGCACATTCTGTGTACTGTGCAGAGTTGCAGAATAGGAAGAAATACTGTTAAGTCTTCAAACTAAAATATCAAAGTCACATATTCCATTCAGTGTGCTTCGCCGCAGTTTAGCAGCACATTCTGTGTACTGTGCAGAGTTGCAGAATAGGAAGAAATACTGTTAAGTCTTCAAACTAAAATATCAAAGTCACATATTCCATTCAGTGTGCTTCGCCGCAGTTTAGCAGCACATTCTGTGTACTGTGCAGAGTTGCAGAATAGGAAGAAATACTGTTAAGTCTTCAAACTAAAATATCAAAGTCACATATTCCATTCAGTGTGCTTCGCCGCAGTTTAGCAGCACATTCTGTGTACTGTGCAGAGTTGCAGAATAGGAAGAAATACTGTTAAGTCTTCAAACTAAAATATCAAAGTCACATATTCCATTCAGTGTGCTTCGCCGCAGTTTAGCAGCACATTCTGTGTACTGTGCAGAGTTGCAGAATAGGAAGAAATACTGTTAAGTTTTCAAACTCAAATATTAAAGTCACATATTCCATTCAGTGTGTGTCACCGCCGTTTAGCAGCCTATTCTGTGTACTCTGCACAGTTGCAGAATAGTAAGAAATACTGTTAAGTTTTCAAACTAAAATATTAAAGTCACTTATTCCATTCAGTGTGTGTCACCGCCGTTTAGCAGCCTATTCTGTGTACTCTGCAGAGTTGCAGAATAGTAATAAATACTGTTAATTTTTCAAACTCAAATATTAAAGTCACTTATTCCATTCAGTGTGTGTCACCGCCGTTTAGCAGCCTATTCTGTGTACTCTGCACAGTTGCAGAATAGTAAGAAATACTGTTAAGTTTTCAAACTCAAATATTAAAGTCACTTATTCCATTCAGTGTGTGTCACCGCCGTTTAGCAGCCTATTCTGTGTACTCTGCACAGTTGCAGAATAGTAAGAAATACTGTTAAGTTTTCAAACTAAAATATTAAAGTCACTTATTCCATTCAGTGTGTGTCACCGCCGTTTAGCAGCCTATTCTGTGTACTCTGCAGAGTTGCAGAATAGTAAGAAATACTGTTAATTTTTCAAACTAAAATATTAAAGTCACTTATTCCATTCAGTGTGTGTCACCGCCGTTTAGCAGCCTATTCTGTGTACTCTGCAGAGTTGCAGAATAGTAAGAAATACTGTTAATTTTTCAAACTAAAATATTAAAGTCACTTATTCCATTCAGTGTGTGTCACCGCCGTTTAGCAGCCTATTCTGTGTACTCTGCAGAGTTGCAGAATAGTAAGAAATACTGTTAATTTTTCAAACTCAAATATTAAAGTCACTTATTCCATTCAGTGTGTGTCACCGCCGTTTAGCAGCCTATTCTGTGTACTCTGCACAGTTGCAGAATAGTAAGAAATACTGTTAAGTTTTCAAACTCAAATATTAAAGTCACTTATTCCATTCAGTGTGTGTCACCGCCGTTTAGCAGCCTATTCTGTGTACTCTGCACAGTTGCAGAATAGGAAGAAATACTGTTAAGTCTTCAAACTAAAATATCAAAGTCACATATTCCATTCAGTGTGCTTCGCCGCAGTTTAGCAGCCTATTCTGTGTACTCTGCACAGTTGCAGAATAGTAAGAAATACTGTTAAGTTTTCAAACTCAAATATTAAAGTCACTTATTCCATTCAGTGTGTGTCACCGCCGTTTAGCAGCCTATTCTGTGTACTCTGCACAGTTGCAGAATAGTAAGAAATACTGTTAAGTTTTCAAACTAAAATATTAAAGTCACTTATTCCATTCAGTGTGTGTCACCGCCGTTTAGCAGCCTATTCTGTGTACTCTGCAGAGTTGCAGAATAGTAAGAAATACTGTTAATTTTTCAAACGCAAATATTAAAGTCACTTATTCCATTCAGTGTGTGTCACCGCCGTTTAGCAGCCTATTCTGTGTACTCTGCACAGTTGCAGAATAGTAAGAAATACTGTTAAGTTTTCAAACTCAAATATTAAAGTCACTTATTCCATTCAGTGTGTGTCACCGCCGTTTAGCAGCCTATTCTGTGTACTCTGCAGAGTTGCAGAATAGTAAGAAATACTGTTAAGTTTTCAAACTCAAATATTAAAGTCACTTATTCCATTCAGTGTGTGTCACCGCCGTTTAGCAGCCTATTCTGTGTACTCTGCACAGTTGCAGAATAGTAAGAAATACTGTTAAGTTTTCAAACTCAAATATTAAAGTCACTTATTCCATTCAGTGTGTGTCACCGCCGTTTAGCAGCCTATTCTGTGTACTCTGCACAGTTGCAGAATAGTAAGAAATACTGTTAAGTTTTCAAACTAAAATATTAAAGTCACTTATTCCATTCAGTGTGTGTCACCGCCGTTTAGCAGCCTATTCTGTGTACTCTGCAGAGTTGCAGAATAGTAAGAAATACTGTTAAGTTTTCAAACTCAAATATTAAAGTCACTTATTCCATTCAGTGTGTGTCACCGCCGTTTAGCAGCCTATTCTGTGTACTCTGCAGAGTTGCAGAATAGTAAGAAATACTGTTAAGTTTTCAAACTCAAATATTAAAGTCACTTATTCCATTCAGTGTGTGTCACCGCCGTTTAGCAGCCTATTCTGTGTACTCTGCACAGTTGCAGAATAGTAAGAAATACTGTTAAGTTTTCAAACTCAAATATTAAAGTCACTTATTCCATTCAGTGTGTGTCACCGCCGTTTAGCAGCCTATTCTGTGTACTCTGCACAGTTGCAGAATAGTAAGAAATACTGTTAAGTTTTCAAACTCAAATATTAAAGTCACTTATTCCATTCAGTGTGTGTCACCGCCGTTTAGCAGCCTATTCTGTGTACTCTGCACAGTTGCAGAATAGGAAGAAATACTGTTAAGTCTTCAAACTAAAATATCAAAGTCACATATTCCATTCAGTGTGCTTCGCCGCAGTTTAGCAGCCTATTCTGTGTACTCTGCACAGTTGCAGAATAGTAAGAAATACTGTTAAGTTTTCAAACTCAAATATTAAAGTCACTTATTCCATTCAGTGTGTGTCACCGCCGTTTAGCAGCCTATTCTGTGTACTCTGCACAGTTGCAGAATAGTAAGAAATACTGTTAAGTTTTCAAACTAAAATATTAAAGTCACTTATTCCATTCAGTGTGTGTCACCGCCGTTTAGCAGCCTATTCTGTGTACTCTGCAGAGTTGCAGAATAGTAAGAAATACTGTTAATTTTTCAAACGCAAATATTAAAGTCACTTATTCCATTCAGTGTGTGTCACCGCCGTTTAGCAGCCTATTCTGTGTACTCTGCACAGTTGCAGAATAGTAAGAAATACTGTTAAGTTTTCAAACTCAAATATTAAAGTCACTTATTCCATTCAGTGTGTGTCACCGCCGTTTAGCAGCCTATTCTGTGTACTCTGCAGAGTTGCAGAATAGTAAGAAATACTGTTAAGTTTTCAAACTCAAATATTAAAGTCACTTATTCCATTCAGTGTGTGTCACCGCCGTTTAGCAGCCTATTCTGTGTACTCTGCACAGTTGCAGAATAGTAAGAAATACTGTTAAGTTTTCAAACTCAAATATTAAAGTCACTTATTCCATTCAGTGTGTGTCACCGCCGTTTAGCAGCCTATTCTGTGTACTCTGCACAGTTGCAGAATAGTAAGAAATACTGTTAAGTTTTCAAACTAAAATATTAAAGTCACTTATTCCATTCAGTGTGTGTCACCGCCGTTTAGCAGCCTATTCTGTGTACTCTGCAGAGTTGCAGAATAGTAAGAAATACTGTTAAGTTTTCAAACTCAAATATTAAAGTCACTTATTCCATTCAGTGTGTGTCACCGCCGTTTAGCAGCCTATTCTGTGTACTCTGCAGAGTTGCAGAATAGTAAGAAATACTGTTAAGTTTTCAAACTCAAATATTAAAGTCACTTATTCCATTCAGTGTGTGTCACCGACGTTTAGCAGCCTATTCTGTGTACTCTGCACAGTTGCAGAATAGTAAGAAATACTGTTAAGTTTTCAAACTCAAATATTAAAGTCACTTATTCCATTCAGTGTGTGTCACCGCCGTTTAGCAGCCTATTCTGTGTACTCTGCACAGTTGCAGAATAGTAAGAAATACTGTTAAGTTTTCAAACTAAAATATTAAAGTCACTTATTCCATTCAGTGTGTGTCACCGCCGTTTAGCAGCCTATTCTGTGTACTCTGCAGAGTTGCAGAATAGTAAGAAATACTGTTAATTTTTCAAACTCAAATATTAAAGTCACTTATTCCATTCAGTGTGTGTCACCGCCGTTTAGCAGCCTATTCTGTGTACTCTGCACAGTTGCAGAATAGTAAGAAATACTGTTAAGTTTTCAAACTCATATATATTAAAGTCATATATATCGTGTAAGATGAAGAAGGCGGGTAAAAAGGGACGGGGAAGTGGACGTGATCCTGATAGTTCAGGGCGCGGGTCAGGACGCGGAGAAACTGTGCCTGGTGCCAGAGCACAAGAAAGAAAGACATCCACCATACCTAGCTTCATGTGTAATTTTACAGGGCGTCGCAGGACATCACTCTCGAGGTCCGACCACTGCGAACAGGTGGTCGGTTGGATGACAGCTGATACTGCTTCCAGTCGGTTAAGCACCACCCTGTCTTCCACCAAGTCCACTCTCAGTAGCCAAGAGTCTGGTCAACATAATCCTCACTCTGATCATCCTTCCTCCCACCATACACGGTCTGGTCAAAGAAGTGATCCCACACTGGGATATAGTGAGGAGCTCGTCTCATCACCAATCCTTCATTTGACCCTCTCTCCAAGCACGCTTGCAGAGGAACATGACATCTTGTGCCCTGATTCACAACCTCTAGAGGCTACCCAATCACAAGAAGATGACAGATGTGAACGGCATTTAAGGTCAAAGGAAGTAGTGGATGATGATGATGATGATGAGACACAGTTGCCATTAAATCAACCACTATTTCCGTCTCAAGACCTTGTTGAGGAGAATGTTATACAGTTGTCAATGACTGAGTATGTGGTGGGATCAAGACTTGAGGAGGATGATCAGAGTGAGGAAGTGGAGGAGGACTTGGTGGACGATGAGGTGACTGACCCCACCTGGGAAGGTGTAGAGCCGAGCGATGACAGCAGTCCTGAGGGTGAGCCATCTGCAGCACCGCAACAGGCTGGAAGAGGCAGTGGTGTGGCTACAGAAAGAAGGCGGACCGCACCAAACCGGCCCGCAAATGTTCCACGGAGCACCCCCTTGCGTAAATCTACCTTGCCAAAGGGTAGGTGTTCCGCGGTATGGCGTTTTTTTAAGGAAAGTGCGGACGACAAAAG
The DNA here is from genome assembly GCA_037306005.1 of Rhinophrynus dorsalis. NCBI lineage: Eukaryota > Metazoa > Chordata > Amphibia > Anura > Rhinophrynidae > Rhinophrynus > Rhinophrynus dorsalis. Next base: position 33,828,658 of record CM074721.1, on the reverse strand, counting down.
AATTGTAGTTTGCAACCTGTGCCACACCAGAATGAGCCGAGGCATGAACACTAGAAACCTCACCACCACCAGCATGATCCGACACATGGCATCCAAGCACCGTAGTAAGTGGGAGGAACGCCTGGATCGCCCATCTGTGTCTGCAGGCCACACCACTGCCTCCTCTTCCCCTGTTTTCGGTGCCGGCCAATCGCCTGTCGAAGGCGCAGGCCCGCATACCTCCCGCCCTGCACCTGTACCATCTGAAGCACCATCAGCGACCACATCCACTTCCCTGTCCCAGCGCAGCGTCCAAATGTCGTTACCCCAGGCATTTGAGCGCAAGAGAAAGTACCCAGCCACCCACCCACAGGCCATAGCACTAACCTCACACCTTTCCAAATTACTGGCCATCGAAATGCTGCCATTTAGGCTTGTGGACACTGAGTCCTTCCACAGCCTGATGGCAGCAGCTGTCCCTCGGTACGCGGTCCCCAGCCGCCACTACTTTTCCCGGTGTGCCATCCCCGCATTACACCACCATGTGTCCCGTAACATCATCCGTGCCCTGACCAACGCAGTTACTGGGAAGGTCCACTTAACGACTGACACATGGACAAGTGCTTGTGGCCAGGGACGCTACATTTCCCTGACGGCACACTGGGTGAATGTCGTGGAGGCTGGGAGCGACTCGGACCCTGGGATGGCACGGGTGCTACCCACGCCGAGGATTGCGGGCCCTACCTCCATCAGGGTTTCCGCCAGCACCTACGTTATTGGCTCCTCCTCCTCCGTTTCCACCTCCGAATTCTCTACACGCAACGCCACTCCCCCATCAGCCAGTAGCTGGAAGCAGTGTAGCACTGCAGTGGGGAAGCGTCAACAGGCCGTGCTGAAGCTGATCTGCCTTGGGGACAAACAGCACACGGCCTCAGAGCTGTTGCAGGGGATTAGTCACCAGACCGAGCAGTGGCTCTCGCCACTCAACCTGCAACCAGGCATGGTTGTGTGTGATAATGGGCGTAACTTGGTGGCGGCTTTGGAGCTCGGCAAGCTCACACACGTACCATGCCTAGCGCATGTATTTAATTTAGTGGTTCAGCGATTTCTAAAAACCTACCCCAATGTGCATGATCTCTTGACCAAGGTGCGCCGCGTGTGTGCACATTTCCGTAAGTCATCTACAGCTTCGGCCGGCCTGTTGAAGCTGCAGCAGCGCTTACAATTGCCAGCTCACCGGCTGCTGTGTGACGTGAGCACGCGCTGGAACTCCACCTTCCACATGTTGGCCCGGCTTTGTGAGCAGCAGAGGGCAGTAGTGGAGTACCAGCTGTTACACGGTCGTCGCCTCTCCGTTCAACTTCCTGTAATCAGAAGTGAGGAGTGGGAATGGATGTCAGACCTCTGCGAGGTTTTACGCAATTTTGAGGAATCGACACAGATGGTGAGCGGCGATAACGCTATTATCAGTGTAACCATCCCACTTCTGTGTCTACTGAAACGCTCGCTGCTCACAATTAAAACCGACGCTTTGCATGTGGAAGAGGTGGAAATGGGGGAGGAAGAGCTTACACAAGGTGATAGCCAGAGCACCCTCACTTCGTCTTCTCAGCGACAATTGGAGGAGGCGGAGGAGGAGGAGGAGGAGGACGAGGAGGAAGACACGGTTGCCTCCGCTACAGAGGGTAGCCATGGAACTTTAGTTCCATCTCTTCAGCGTGGGTGGGCAGAAGAGGAGGAAGAGGATGAGGATATTGAGAGTCATCCTCCTGGTGAGGACAGCGAAATCTTGCCTGTTGGTACTCTGGCACACATGGCTGACTTTATGTTAGGCTGCCTTTCCCGTGACCCACGCGTTATACGCATTTTAAACAACACGGATTACTGGGTGTTCACCCTTCTGGACCCCCGCTACAAAGAGAATTTCTCATCTCTCATTCCTCCGGTGGAGAGGACAAGCAAAATGGTGCAATACCAGAAGGTTCTTGTTGAAAAATTGCTCCAAAATTTTCCATCTGACAACGCTGGCGGCAGAGTACGTGCTACCTTGGCCAACCGAGAAGGGGAGAAAAGGGGAGCACACAGCAGTTCCGAGAAAGGCAGGGCAACACTCTCCAAGGCGTGGGACACCTTCATGACACCCCGCCAGCACCCTCACCCTGATGCGCAGCCTAGTGTCACAAGGAGGGAAAAGTTTTGGAAGATGGTGAAGGAGTACGTAGCAGACCGTGTCAGCGTCCTCAATGATCCCTCTGTGCCTTACAACTACTGGGTGTCCAAGCTGGACACGTGGTATGAACTGGCACTCTACGCCTTGGAGGTGCTGGCCTGCCCTGCCGCCAGCGTTCTGTCTGAGCGGGTATTTAGTGCTGCTGGTGGCATCATAACAGATAAGCGTATCCGCCTTTCCACCGACAATGCTGATAGGTTGACACTTATAAAAATGAACAAGGCCTGGATTTCCCCTGACTTCTCCACTCCACTGGAGGAAAGCCCCGGGGGAACATAAACTCACTTTATATATGTTATTTACAATGATGGGAATACTCTGTATTCCCATTCACCCCTTCCACCCAAAAAACGGGTATATGGTTGACTCTTAATCTTCTCATCCTCCTCCTCCTCTTCCATATGCCCTGTGCTATAATTTTTATATAGGGCCAGCTCACCAGCGGGCCCTGTGATATAATTTTTATATAGGGCCAGCTCACCAGCGGGCCCTGTTTGACAATTTTTATATAGGTCAGCTCACCAGCGGGCCTTCTCATATAATGTTTTATTGGGTCAGCTCTCTAGCGGGCCCTCTCATATAATGTTTTATAGCGTCAGCTCACTAGCGGGCCTTCGCATATAATGTTTAGGATGGTCAGCTCTGCAGCAGACCCTCACCCATAATGTTTTAGATGGTCAGCTCAGCGCACGTTTCCCTCTTAATCATGGCCTCAATTCTGAAATTCAAGGAAATTTTTGGGAGAATTTGCCTCTGCGCACGTTTCCCTCTTAATCATGGCCTCAGTTCTGAAAATCAAGGAAATTTTTGGGAGAATTTGCCTCTGCGCACGTTTCCCTCTTAATCATGGCCTCAGTTCTGAAAATCAAGGAAATTTTTGGGAGAATTTGCCTCTGCGCACGTTTCCCTCTTAATCATGGCCTCAGTTCTGAAAATCAAGGAAATTTTTGGGAGAATTTGCCTCTGCGCACGTTTCCCTCTTAATCATGGCCTCAGTTCTGAAAATCAAGGAAATTTTTGGGAGAATTTGCCTCTGCGCACGTTTCCCTCTTAATCATGGCCTCACTTCCGAAAATCAAGGAAATTTTTGGGATAATTTGCAGATGATATACAAGTAAATATACAGCAAATATTGTTTGGTAACAATTTTTCGCCTAAAGTCGTTTTTATTTTCCTTTTTGTGTGTTTTATGGTCAGTCTGTAAAAATGGCGTACTACGGGCGAAAGATCGTTCCCAGCAGCGATGTTGGAGTCCAAGATGCATCCAGACATCCTCCCTATGCTGTCCCTGAACCATTTCTGTGGTGTTTCCATCCTTTTCTGCCCTTTTCCTATGGACCAGGCACCCTCCCCTCATCAGAGCAGGGGGTGCCTGGTGTAATGCTCGAGACCTCCCATTGACTTCAATGGGGCTCGGGTGCTCGGCCGAGCACTCGAGCCTCAGGGGGTGCTCGGTCAGAGCACCCGAACACCCGAGCATTGGGGTGCTCGCTCATCACTACTCTTTATCACCGCTTAGTGAATCTCCCCCAAGAAGGTCCTCTCTGTACATCACTTACACAAAGGAGCGGGCAGTGGGAAACTGTGTACGAGTTTTGGAGATCTTAGTGCATTGGCTTTATAGAATAACATAGGAACTGGAGAAGTGATATCACTGGAGAAGTCATCTCCACTTTATCACCTCTTTATCACCTCTTAGTGAATCTCCCCCAAGATGTTTGTAAAACATATATTTTTACTAACCCTTTCAGTGCAAAGGGTTGATATGTTTGATGTCGATATGATGTGAGGATTAAAGTACAACACAGATGTCATTTACATACTGTCCATTAACCCTCTGAGCGCAAGACAGTTATACAACAGATTTCAATGCAACGAGTTGAATATCTCTCTGACACTCAAAGGGTTAACAAAAAACACACAAACTCAAGCTGTTTTAATAATTTTTGTAACGAAAAACACTACAGACCAGCAATCACAGTACTTACGATGGGAAAAGGAATGAAGGATTGCAAAACGAAACCCTGGTGGAATGTATTCATTTTCAGATGCACAAGATTAAATGTAAATGTAAGGGATTCACAATAGTCTGACCACCCAGGGAGCACTGTACCACCCACAGGGCAAATCAGTTATCTCAGCGTCCCACAGCAGCCACACTATAAGAGCAAAAGGCTCACACTGCTGACAAAACTTTATTTAAACCTCTGAATGCCACAGGGTGTGCAGTTCATTGCTTTGAAATGCACTGGACACCACTCTGGATTAAAAAAGTTTATTAAAGGGATAATAATATTTCACAAAAAAGCAGCACCAATTGATCTTCATAGTATTTGGGCCATGGAGAGTGCTATTTTAAAGGGTTAGCAATGGCCAATAATAATTTTATGTTGTATTGTAGATTTAAAAAAAAAAAATTATATGGAGCAAATCCCATCTCTCAAACGGTTATGGTTTGAGAGATATTGGCATCTAAAGTTCCCCCCTCCCTCCCTTCTCCTGATGTGAGCTGTAAAGCTGACAGAAGGAGACCCATGTCGGCCGACACAAGGCGGCTCTTCAGCAGAGCTGAAATAGCGATATTTATAAAGAACTACTTAATTGGAACGGACTACAAAGTGTGTTTGCAAACCAGGCACACTTTGTAGACCGTTCCAGTGAAGTAATTCTTTTCAAATATCGTTTATTTTGGCTCTGCTGAAGAGACGCTGGTTGGTCTCAGGACCTGGATCTCCTGCTGTCAGAAGAGCGCTGATGTCAGAAGAAGCGGAGGGAGGGGGGAACTTTAGATGCGAACATCTCTCAAACCGTAAAGATTTGAGAGATGGGATTTGCTCCACATAATTTATTTTTTTTAACTCTACAACATAAAATTATTATTGGACATTACTAACCCTTTAATACTGTCAGAGTTGGAGTTCAGTAGTAATCGAATGATAAAGTATCCCCCTCCCGCCCCTTTTAACTTGTGTAAGCCACCTCCCCTCAGATGTGGAATCTGTTCTTAAGACCAGACAACTCACAGCAAGGGACAATCTTCTTACTGTGATCATAAGGAAAAGCCTGTCCCCCTTGACAGGTTTTTCCCTTATGATCACTGAAGATTGTCCCTCTCTGTGATCCATCCGGACAGTCTTGCTGCTCTGAGGTGAGCAGTGTTATGATGTGGGCAGTTGGAATCTTCAATGTTTATACTTGTATCAGAAAAGAAACTGTGCCATATGTACAGAGCTGAAAGTGGAGCAATTCTGGACAAATCAACTGCACCACATGGAACAAATAAAATTCCCATTGATTTTACTAGGAATTTTAAACACAGTGGACGTTACCGAGGTGTCCAATGCATTGCATCATAATGCGCTGGAGACCTCTCAAGCATTGAAGGGATTAAAATCCTTTGTGAAGGGCAGTGCATCCTAGGACAAAACTGAGATAAGACGACACAGGAAGGGGTTGCTGCAACCAACCGCTAGTTCCAAACAGCCAACGCAATTTCAAATCCTTCCTTATAAATGAACTTTATTCGTAAAAATTAAAAACAACTTCATGTTCCACAAGTATTGACACTTGCAAATTTGAATGGAAACCAACATATGAACCACTTAACCCATTTCGTGATAATTATCACGAAATGTGTTAGGTGTTCTTGTGTTGGTTTCCATTCGAATTTGCAAGTGTCAGAACTTGTGTAACATGAAGTTGTTTTTAATTTTGTACGAACTATCACGAAACACGTTAGGCGGCTCGTGTGTTGGTTTCCATTCAAATCTGCAAGTGTCAATATTTGTGCAACATGAAGTTGTTTTTAATTTTGTATGAATAAAGTTGATTTTTATGGAAGGATTTAAAGTTGAGTCCGCTGTTTGAAACTAGGGGTCTGTTGAAGCACTCTCTTCATGTGTTGTCTAGTTTGTCTGAGCCTGTGGCCGAGGCTGTGGGGAGTAGCTCCAGACCTGTGCAGGCCTTTGAGCCTCGGTGAATTGGATTCTAATCAGAATGAAAAACTTATGTTTTGCAACTATCAAAACTGAGATAAGAGCTGTTGCATGTTTAAGTGGACATGTCAGTTTAAAGGGACAATAATGTTTAAGAAGTAAAGTAAGATGGAGTCTTCTCTATAAATTTGTATAACGAGGTATACCTGTATAACTATCTATAACTTTTGCGCTTTCCTTTTATTCCATAATAAAGTTCCTCCTCCCGTCCCTTTTACATACGTCAAGCAGCCTCCCCTCAGATCTGGAATCCTGTCATTGCACTGGACAGATCGCAGCGGACGGACAATCTTCCTTCTTTCAGTATAAGGAAAACCCTGCCCCCTTTCTGAGGGCTGCTTGACATATGTAAAAGGGGGCAGGATGGCAAAACTTTATTATAGAATTAAAGGAAAATGGCAAAGTTATGGATAGTTATACCGTTACATTGTTATACAAATTTATATAGAAGACATACTTTATTTCTTAAAATTGCTCTCCCTTTAAAGATTAAACTTCTCAATGTGTCAATCCAATTTGTCTCATTGCAATTTGCAAAATGTATTTTTGAGCAATTAACCTTTATGTGATGTGGCATAGTCTGACACTTTAGGATAATTAGTTTATCATATCTGGGAACTCTTGATCTGCCCGGAGACTCTGTTCTGGACTGCATTACTGGTGACACGGGAACGAGCCGCCCCAGACCCGACCAGCGGACGAACAGCACCACCTCTCCTCCCACTTCCCTCCACTCACTCCCTCCTCTCTAATCCTGTTCTCCATCTCCCCACCTACTTTGCCCTTCCTCCCACCCTGTTCCCACCCCTCCCCACCCACTTCTCTCCATGAACCCACGTTAACTTCCACTTCCTCCTCTCCCTCCTTCCCCCACTTCTCCTCCTCCACTTCCTCCACCCACCTCCTCCTCCCACTTTTCCTCCCCACTTTCTGCCACTTCGTCCCTTCTCACCCTGTTCCTCCTACTTCCCTTCCACTTCTCTTCTCACCCTGTTCTACCCACTTCTCCCACTTTTCAACTCTGTTCTCACTACTTCCTGCCCACTTTATGACATGCAGCCACCAGCCCTGCCCATTCCAATTAAGCCACACCCCAATTATGACAAACAGCTTCATTGATATCCCCTGTCTAGTATCACATGAGCCCTCTCCATGAGCTCAAAGTAAAGTTCCTGGCCAATATTATCACACACTGTGCTATGAATGAATCTAGGCAGAGCCCACAAACTGGGGACATTCTAATAATAGTCAAAGTTAATTTGCTGAAGGTCTTTATCCCCCCACAAAACACACTATTCTAATTGATGCTAGGTGTTCTTAAAGCGGAACTATCACTCTATATAAAGCCCCCCCCAAAATAAATTAGGCATATGGCAATTAGGTTTTTAACAGCGCTATTTTCCTTCACAAGTACCAAGGTCTGAAGTAATCCTTCTTATTCTGAGACCAGCGGCCAGGCTTGCATGCAGACATCTTGGCTTGAGACATCTGCGAAGCCTGCGCTGTCCACCCGGTCTCCTCTAGGAGGCGTTAGATGGTTACCAATGAAGCTGATCCCCTCCCCACGCCCATCTGGCCTCCTCCCTTTGATCTGTAATCCAGTTGTGGGACCGGACGGATGCAGTGAGGGGACAGTCTTCACTCAGTAAGTGTAAGGAAAACTCTGTCCTCCTTGGCAAAAGAGGGTTCTTATGCATACCTAAGATTAACCGAAGATTGTCCCTCTCCGCTCTCCATCTGTACCAGACAGAGAGGAGTGTTGCAGCGAAAGTGGCAGGAGGGGGATCCTTTCTGCTTCAATAGCGTTTGATTACACATTTCTAAACTACATTTATATATGTATATATATATATATATATATATATATATATATATATAGAGAGAGAGAGAGAGAGAGAGAGAGAGAGAGAGAGAGAGAGAGAGAGATGTATAGCGCAACATATTTAAAAATTGTAAATAATAATTGGAGCTAAAGTTTAATTGAGGTATTACTATCCCTTTAACCAGCCCTCTCAGCTCCTAGTGCTCCTTCCTTAGGTGGACTGGTTTATGGTTATCAGTGGGATGCTGAAAGATGTAGAGGGAGGAGTAATCCAGCTGAATTAAGAAACCCCGGAGGAATTCATTCAAAACTATTCAAAATTCAAAAACTAACTATATACTTAGTTAGTTAGCCTCCTTAATGCTGTATTTATTAAGAAAAATAGGAGACAGGGGCGGAGTGACATGTGGTGCAAAGGGTGCTGTTGTCATTGATCCCAGCATCTAATGGTGGCATAAGTTGTGCACTATGCTCCTGACATGATCACACACTGTCCCTGTCAGCAAGTACGATGAGAATAGCACTGGGGAGCCCCTTTCCTTTTCTTCATTGACCCTTTGAGCAACAGAGAGGTGTCCGCCATACTGCTATGCAATACATTGAACCCCCCTCTTGCATTAAAAGGGTTAATTGTCAGCATGTGACCCATGCATCATGAAACAGTAGCTTTAGTGGGATTCAAGCTTGAGACCCGAATGTGCTAGGAAGACACCTTATAAGGGGAATAACCTTGGTAGGTGGTCAGGATCAAGTGGATGCTCCAGGGTAATTTGTGGCAGGCCACTATGTGGCCCAAGGAGGGGTGGGTGCAGGCACCAATTGGCTGGGGAGCTTGGGAGAGTTGCATGGTTTAGCCAGAGGTACTTGGAAGTAAATAGAGGTGGTACGGGGGGTGTCAAGGGACTGCTGGAGTACTGGGGCAGGGCCTATGTTCTCTATAGGAGAGACGCACATGGGTATCTCTCATGGGACATTTTATAGCCCAGCATGGGCTCTTCTACATCAGTCAACTGCCTTAAAGGGTTCAAGCAGGTAGGGTCAGGTTACTTATGTTTCCACTAACATACCTCCCAACATTTCAAATTGCCAAAGAGGGACACTTGTGTTTTAGGGGGTGTTACTGGGGGTGTGATGAGTGGGCGGGGCATTACAGAGAATTTTTAGGCTATTTCATGACCTATTGACACCTCCATGTGTAACCTAATAAATGACTTATAACAAGACCAAAGTATTTTATTTACACAGACTATTTTATAAACACATATACTGATGTTTGCATAAACAATAATGTGAGATTTATTGCTGTAGAGCAGAGTGGTACATTTATATACACACCACACAATCTGATCATCTAAAAAGAGGGACACCAGGGTGGGAAAGAGGGACGGAGGGATTTGGGTCTAAAAGAGGGACTGTCCTTCCTAAAGAGGGACACTTGGGAGGTATGCACTAACCAGAACCAGAAGAACAGCATTATGGTATGGCTGGACCTGAGGGCTCCCGAGCAGCACCTGCTTCTGTTATGTCTTCTGTCGATTTGGTTTCTGGACATATTGCTGCAATTCATAATGGTGGATTTATCACAGCACCTCCACGATCGGCTGGACCCATTCACATGAATGCCAGTCAAATGGCAAAGGTATCTCTTTGGCTGAGTCCACAGATTCAAGATCTTCTGATTCTTCTAGTTCTGTTCATGGTTAACAGGGGAGGATGGGGAAGATTACAGAACAATGTTTAAGCATTATATGTTTAGGAAAAAGTAGGTGGTGAGAAGTGGGTGTTGGGACTAGAGTTGGGACATGTATAATGTTAAGGTTATTAATCCAGTGGTGGAGGTGGATAACTTTGTATGTGTTATAGCCTCTCCGCATGAGCTATTGTCTTAGAAAATAGACAAGTACATACTCACATGAAAAATGCCGATATGTTTAAGCTGTCTATGGAGGAGGTAGAAACTAAGGAGAAGTGTAATATGTGGAACAGGGACCAGCCAAAGGAAGTGTTTAAACCAGTTTATGAATGGACACAGTGACACAGTGTGTCAAAACACTTTGCTGAAGTACATAATAAACAGGTTGATCAGTTTTATATAACAGCCATAGATCATGTGCAGTAGCGTAACTATAGGGGTCGCACCTGCGACCGGGCCCGTGCACTCCAGGGGCCCGGCCTCCCCCTGCGACCCCTCCGCCTGGCGCCCGCAATCTCCCGCCGGCGCTCTAGTAATGCAGAGCGCTGGAAGATGACATCATCTCCCAGTACTTTGCATTACTAAGCGGGAGCTCCAGGTAGGAGGTAGGAGATGGGGGCATTGTGGAGACTGAGGGGCATTGTGGAGGGGGTCAATGTGGTTGAGGGGGGTCAATGTGGTAGAGGGGCCCTTGGCACTTCTTGTACCAGAGCCCGGAGGCTTCTAGTTACGCCTCTGATCATGTGGTCATAGATAGGAGAGGAGGAGATAGATTCCTAAGTTGAGGCAATTAGAAACCTATTGGATCTATGAGTTACATTTTTTGACACCAGAAGGATTGAATGCCGACATTGATTTAGCCTCTTTTATTATGTGAATGGAGTTTTTTTGGCAAGGAATTGCTATTATTTCTGTTTAAGAAATGAATGCTGTTGAACAAGAAGAAGTTTTAGGATTTAATTAAAATAATAGCGTGTTACAATATTTTAGGAAAGTTTTAGTTATGAAGAAAGGCTAGAAAAGTTAAACTTGTACACACTAGAGAAACAGAGTCTTAGAGGAGATACAACACTATATAAATATGTTCAGGGCCCATTCAAAGGGCTCTCCAAAGACCTGTTCATTCACAGAACAGTACAAAGGACAAGGGGCCACCCGCTTAGACTTGAGGAAAGGAGATTTAATGTACAATAGCGAAAGGGATTCTTTACAGTAAGGACAATAAAGGTATCAAATTCACTGCCTGAGGAGGTGGTGCTATCGAATTACATTAGATGCCTTTAAAAAGGGCCTGGATACTTATTTAAAAGAGCATAACATAGAGGGCTATGTACGTTAGTATTGGGATTAATATTTAGTTAGGGCTTGTTGATCCAAGGAGAAATCTGATCGTCATTGGAATCAAGAAGGAATTTTTCCCCCATTCAGGGTAGAATTTGAAATTGCTGTATTGAGGGTTTTTTTGTTTTTTTTTTGCCTTCTGTTGGATCAACGATGGTAAACAGGAATAGGAAAAGGGTTGAACTAGATGGACGCAAGTCTTTTTTCAACCTAAATTACTATGTTACTATATCCCTTTCAGCATGGAAAATTATCCCTTTAAGAGTTGGAAATGATTGCGTGATTATTCCAATTTTTTAAAAATGTTCAAAAGGTCTAGTTTTAGCAGTAATAGTTTTAAATGACCCCTGTGAGGGTTTTTAATAATTTTAGATAACGTAAGCAAACTAAGAAGAAATGGGTAAGACAAAAGGAGTGATGTTCGAATTTGCTTTATTATTGCTAGGTTTATTCTTTTTTTTTTTTTTTTTTTATAGTTTTTTAGAAAATGTAATAGAGATCGTGTTACAGGATATTTTATAAATGTGATGTCTTGTAATAATAAGAATGTTTATAAATACAGCAGAATAGTTGGGTTGGGAGATGGGTATATAAGGGAGCCCCACTAGGGGGCTGTAATGAAACCCTGAGGAAGCCGGCAGAGAACTGACGACATGCGTTGGAATCTATTGTTCCAAAAAACTTGGCAAACAAACATTGTATCATGGCAAAGGAGAATAGCTTGTGGACTACAGTCGGGGATAAAGGAAAAATGTCCATACTTTAGCAGCCTGAGAGGAGACTTGAACGGAGCCCAATGGTAAAAAAATCGGAGGATAGAGGTACCGTCTGGTAATGTGGCTCTGTTATACAAGTCCTTTTGATGAGATGTGGTGCTGAAAGTGATATCCCCTTAAAGGGATAGTAATACTTCGTTTTATTTTTATTTTATTTTGTAGACATTAAAAAAACATGAAGAACGATATAAGTCTTATCTCTCAAACCTTTATGGTTTGAGAGATATTCACAAGCAAAGTTTCCCCTCCCGCCCCTTTTACCTAGTGTAAGCCATCTCTTCTCAGATGTGGAATCCAGTCCATAGACCAGACAGATAACAGCAGGGGATAATCTTCTTCCTATGAGAACAATGAAAGCCCTGCCCCCCTTCACAAGTTTTTCAGGTTTTCCCCTTATCTTAATTGAAGATTGTCCCTCTCTGCAATCTACCTGGACACTCCCTTCTGATCTGGCTGAGCAGTGTTACATCAGTAAAAGGGGCGGGAGGGGGATACTTTGTCATTGAATTACTCTTGAACTACAAATCTGACAGAATTGAAATAACACTCTCCAAAGTCCAAATACTATGATGATTAATTAGAGCTGCTTTTATTATGAAACATTACTATCCCTTTATGTCCCAACATATAGATTGGTTGCAAGAGAGGATTCCTTTGGAGATTTACTGATGTGCTTGTTATAACTTTTTATCTTGAAAGTGCAATTCTTTTTGAATGGGGAAGTTGTCTTGAAATAAAAACACCGCTTTTAGATTTTGTTCTTGTGTTCCTGCGCCTATTTTTCAGATATATTTGGGAATGAGACAGAGGATCTTCTGGAGAGGCTGAGAAACTGGGACAGCTAAAGGTGACGGAGTTTTTGACGGTATTCATTGTATGGAAAGTGTTTGTGGATCAGTGAGTGGAACATGGAGTGGGTGAACCTCATTATCATTTATCATCCCTAACATCCATCAGACTATTAACATGAACTTTTTAATAAGAGACTGTTTAAAAAAAAAAAAAATTTCCTGATAGGCGCTATCGCTGTGTACGTAGCTTACACTTTATTGTGTTAGATTACTCAACTGCTGTGTGTTTTTTCAGAACAGAACTGATGGAGTGTGATGTCTTGCTTTTGCCCTCAACAAATTTCTCAATCTCATCTACAATCGATCAAGTTTGCCTCAGTCACACAACTCATGTCAGAATCCCAGTCAGTTGTCTGTCACCTATTATATTTATATTATTATGTATTTATTTTATTACAGTTGTCCAACTTATCTTGTCATAGTCCAAAAACATTATTACTAAAAAAACAAGATCAACAACTTCTTTCCCCAGACTTCCCCAGCACAGAGACAATAACAGTAAGATCAGGAAGGAACTTGCTTGGACCACAACTGCCTGTATCTTTCAAATCAAATCAGTCAGAGAATGTTGGGGTATTTGGGGGTCAACCTCATTTGCTCCCTTCCACACCCCAGACATCCAACACAGATATAATAATAACAGCAAAATCAGCAAGCAAATTGGAACCCAGAAGCCTGTGTGTTGCCAGTTAGTCACACCAAGTTTTGGGGTATTTGGGGTCAACCTCCTTCCACCCTTCTCCTTCCCCAGAGTGCCCCCAAACTCCCCTAATACAGAGAACAAATATCCTACCAAAAACACTCCCTAAACTAAGCTTCAATTCCCCTTTATTTGCGTATATCTTCTCTAGCTCAAAAACATGCTGCTCTCTCGTCTCACAAACACAGAATGGCTGCTGTGAGAGCCTGACACCCTTTTAGATGCCTGCAGGAAAATAAGAGAGAACTGCTATGTGGTGGGGATTTCAATACAATGAGCTAGGCAAAAAAGCAGGAATATTTTGGTTTGAGGAAAATTTTTTGCCCATCCCTAGTCATAATGATCTCGCTCATAAGACAGCAGGGGAGGGCTGGCCTGGGGGGAAGGGGCAATTGACCCCTGGGTCTTTCAAATGTCTGGGCCAGTAGGCCACTGCCTCACTCAAACTCCAGCATGCTGCTGTAATTGGGGCTACACTAGTGATACCAAAGAGCTTACCACTGAAATGGAGCTACACTAGCAGCATAACCCATTTCCATTGTAAGCTCTATGGTCTCACTTGTGTAGGTTTACTTACATTGTAAGCTCTGTAGTATCAGTAGTGTAGTCCCACTTCAACTGTAAGCTCATTGGCATCACTTGCCTTACTTCACAACGTTAATGCCAATTTTAAAATTAACTAAAGGGGGTGGACTGGGACAGTGGGCTTGAACGATAGTAGAAACAGGCCACTGGATTGTATTGCCCCCCAGGCCACATGTTGCCAGCCCTCCACTGTAAGACAGTTACATTCTTGGAGCACAACATGGATACCATTTATGAACTGTCATCATCATCATCATGCCATCCAGTTCTGAGGCTATTGTGGCAGCTGGATTTGCACTGCATGTGTCATAACATACCGTTTAAAGAGTTGCATATTCCAAGTGCTGAGAACTCATTAGTGGATGCACCGTCTAGGGAAAACTGACTAGAAAACTGACTCCTTATGCCCAATCAAATGGTAGCTTTTGTCTATTAACACACTGGCAGTTGTGGACCTTGACCTAGACTGCCTTTGCAGATAATCCCTAGCCCCTAAGACATAGGCAGCCTATGTGCGAAATTATGTAGCGAGTTCTTAACAATGTCAGGGCATACAAAGGAAGTCTACACAAGGCTAGTATTGCTCTTTATTAAAAACCTGTGGTGCAGTGGGAAAGGCTTCACGTGCAAAGGTGGCTAATGTTTTGGATGCCATGTCCTTTTTTTAAGGTCAGTGAAGAGGTGGATGTGGCTGCAGGGTTTGTGTCAGGCAGGCCATGAAGGGTTCAGTAAGAAGTAGCCTCTCACAAAAGAAGGTAATTCTGGTAGGTACAACAGCTGAAGAGCTACTTGGTGAAGATTCACCCGGATGAGGCAGCTCTAGCACTAGAGGCCTGGGCTGACTGTATGTTCAAGGGTCGGCTGTCTGCTATGGAGAATAAGCACACTCAGGTGGTCAAGAGGAGTTTGGAGTTGAGCTCAGATTGTTGGATGTTAGCCCCGGCTTGTCCACTCTTGATGGTAAAGACAGGGTTTGGCAGTGAGCACAGTTGGTGTTCCCCCTGGCATACATGCTCTCTCTGGTATAGACACGGCTCAGTGGAGAACACTGTCAGATGTTCGCCATGGTTTACGTATGACCTCACTGGCAAAGAGGGAGCTTTGCGGAGAGCTCAGTTTGTTGGATGTCCACTCTGAGGTTTGTACACTGTCACTGGCAAAGACGGTGCGTGGCAGTGTGCATAGTTGGTCGGAAGTCCGCTGTGGAGAAGGTGCACACTCTCAGGTGGTCAAAAGTAGCACCAGTAGCCGAAAGCAGAGAAAGGACTTCAGGCCATGGTCGGAAGCCCGGAAATCAGGTGCCCAGTAGAAAGAAGCAGTCAGAGGCGAAGTCAACATACAGGCGAAGGTCATGCACAGGTATCTGAAGTAATTAGTACCGAGGGTCATACAGGAGATATAGTTTGGTAACAGGCCAGGTCAGATTCTGGAACAACTCTGGTAGACTCAGGATTCACTTGAAACTGGAAGAAGAATGGCAGTGAGGGAAGGGTCAGCTGGGTTTAAAAATGGAAGTCCACCAATTGGGACTCAGGTGGAGTAAAGGATATAGAAACAGGGGATGTGTCATCTACTTGTTTGATTCTCTGGTTGACCTTGGCTTGTACCATGACTTCGCTTGAACTTTGCCTGTCTCAATCACGGCTTGTTCTTTGACTACACTTGAATGCCACCTGCCTCGACTTATCGGCTTATATTCCCAGACTGCCAGTATACCTATCCTGATCTGGCCCCTTGCTCAGCCAGGGGTGGAATATGGTTTTGACTGATAAGGGTACACTGGTTTCCGGCTCTGCTCCCCAGACTTGTACTTAAGCTTTGCTCTCTAACTTCCTCTGCAGCGACTGTGAGCCTTAGACTTCTTATCAGCCTTTTTATTCCCACCACCACAATCCATTCTCCTGTATCCCTGACAGTTATAAAAATGTACGTAGGACTATAGATGAGGAGCGCCTTACTAAAGGGACAGTAATGTCCCAAAAAATATATCCAGTTTTGTAGACTTTTAAAAAAAAAATCAGTACACTCCAAACCCTATCTCTCAAACCTCTATGGTTCCCTCTCCCTCCCCTTCTCCTGATGTCAGCTGTAAAGCTGACAGCAGGAGATTTGAGTCGTACAACTCTAGGAGGGTCTGCAGAAGAACCGAGATCACGTTATCTATAAAGAATTAATTCATTGGAAAGATCTCCAAAGTGTACCTGGTTTGCAAGCACACTTTGTAGACCTTTCCAATGAATGAATTCTTTATAGATAACTTGATCTCGGCTCTGCTGCAGAGCCGCCTGCTGGTCCCCTGACCGGAATCTCCTGCTGTCAGCTAGATGCTGACGTCAGGAGAAGGAGAGAGAGGGTCGAACTTTGAATCCCTATATCTCTCAAACCATAGCGGTTTGAGAGATTGGGTTTGGAGCATATTGATTATTTTTTTTAAAGGCTACAAAACTTGATATCTTTTTTGGGACATTACTGTCCCTTAAGTTGGTTCTAGGTCTCCCAATGTTTTGTAGTGGGACCTACAAAATTATTATGTTGACTGTATCATTTGTCATGACCTATAATGGTGATATTAATGTAAAATACCTGATAGCAGCAGCCAAAGATGCTTGACACACAGGCTTACAGACAACCGGGGGAGGGAGCAGTCACTATTGGCTGTGTCCTACCACTAAGGCTGACCAGGAGGGGAGAGGAGTCATCAATCACACAGGGCAGGAGCCTATATGTCAGTTATGGACAGTAGGTTTCTGTGTGAGATTGAGGCCTCCTGGGGTCAGCCCCTTCTTGAACATGTGGACAGCCCTATCCCACTGCCAAATGAAATTTTTATTTAAAAAGTGCCTACCGTATATTGGTTGGCCCTTTCTTCTATAGGAACCATTCAGTCAGGATAGATGCTTTTCACAGGCGGTGGTTCTGGGCGGTTCATTGCAAGTGATGCAGAAGTTTGGGCAATGGCTTTCAGGAGCTTAAAGTGACAGTAATGTTTCACAATAAAAGCAGCTCCAATTAATCTTCATAGTATTTGGGCCATGGACAGTGTTATTTCAATTCTGTCAGAGTTGTAGTTCAAGATGAGTAGAATGATAAAGTATCCCCCTCCCGCCCCTTTTACTGATGTAACACTGCACACCTCAGAGCAGCAAGACTATCTGGATGGATCACAGAGAGGGACAATCTTCAGTGAGCATAAGGGAAAAAACTGTCAAGGTGAGAGCAGGGTTTTCCTTATGATCACAGTAAGAAGATTGTCTGTTGCTGTGATCTGTCCGGTCAAGAGAGCAGATTCCACACTAGGTAAAAGGGGAGGGAGGGGGATACTTTATCATTCAATTACACTTGAACTATAACTCTGACAATATTGAAATAACACTCTCTATGGCCCAAAAATGTTGAAGATTCATTTGAGCTACTTTTATTTTGAAATATCCCTTTAAGCTTTATATTAGACATCTGTGGCAGTAGCAATCTAAAAAAAATTATCTTTATTCCACCTTTAGAAGAAGGAAGACTCCACTACAAAACAGATCATGGGGCACCCCCCTCATGCAGTGGGTAGAGAGACATACAATGTTAAGCTCCTAGGTAAGGCAGTTAGGAATCCCTCAGGAGAGCATGAGGATTTGATGGCTGGGTAAAAGAGTGTTTAGGAGGAAGGCTTGTTGCACTTGCTTGAGGATACTCGTGCCCGCTGGCATTTGTTTAAGAATAACTCCAGTTATTAGTACACTATCTTCAACATTCATCCCAAGTGTCCCTTTTATAGGAGATATTTGGGCTCTATACATTCCAAGTGTCCCTCTTTAGGAGATATTAGGAGTCTGTACCTCCCAAGTGTCCCTTTTTAGGAGATATTATGGCTCCATACCTCCCAGATGTCCCTCTTTAGGAAATATTAGGGCTCCGTACCTCCCAAATGTCCCTCTTTAGGAGATATTAGGGGTCCATACCTCCCAAGTATCCCTCTTCAGGAGATATTAGGGGTCCATACCCCCCAAGTGTCCATCTTTAGGAGATATTAGGGGTCCATACTGCCAAAGTGTCCCTCTTTAGGAGATAATAGGGGTCCATACCTCCCAAGTGTCCCTCTTTAGGAGATATTAGGGGTCTGTACCTCCCAAGTGTCCCTCTTTAGGAGATATTATAGCTCCATACCTCCCAGATGTCCCTCTTTAGGAAATATTAGGGGTCCATACCTCCCAAATGTCCCTCTTTAGGAGATATTAGGAGTCCATTCCTGCCAAGTGTCCCTCTTTAGGAGATATTAGGGGTCCATACCTCCCAAGTATCCCTCTTTATGAGATATTAGGGGTCCATACCTCCCAAGTATCCCTCTTTATGAGATATTAGGGGTGCATACCTCCCAAGTATCCCTCTTCAGGAGATATTAGGGTTCCAAACCCCCCAAGTGTCCATCTTTAGGAGATATTAGGGGTCCATACCTCCCAAGTGTCCATCTTTAGGAGATATTAGGGGTCCATACTGCCAAAGTGTCCATCTTTAGGAGATATTAGGGTCCATACCTCCCATGTGTCCCTCTTTAGGAGATATTAGGGGTCCATACCTCCCAAGTGTCCCTCTTTAGGACATATTAGGGGTCTGTACCTCTCAAGTGTCCCTTTTTAGGAGATATTAGAGCTACATACCTCCCAAGTGTCCCTCTTTAGGTAGGTCAGTCCATCTTTGACATCCAAATCCCTCTGTCCCTCTTTCCCACCCTCTTGCCACACACTGTGTGGTGTGTGTGTATACATAGCAATAAAACTCACATTAACCCTTGGAGTACCAGAGGGATGTGCGGCACATTGTTTGTAATATGTTGGACACTCCTCTGGCACTCAATGGCTTTATTTTTGTTTAAATTTCAATATATGTGTTTATAAATTAGTCTGTGTAAATAAAATACTCCGGTCTTGCTGTAAATCGTGTATTCAGCTGTGCAAAAAGTGTAAATAAGTCAAGAATTAACCTGCAAATTTTTGGTAGTGCCCCACCTGCCAGTCACAGCCCCTAGCAACGCTACCTAAAACAAAAGTGTCCCCCTTTGGCCGTTTGAAATGTTGGGAGGTATGTCGTCAGTATGTGAACAAAAGTGCCAATTTATTGTTTGATTTTAAGGTGTAACAGGTAAGTTATTTCCTTCAGTTGCGTTTCAGTGAACATTTACGGAGGAGTTTTTTTATCCTGCACATGTTATTTCCTAGTTGTGTACTAAGCTCATTGTATTGTCTTTGGCTCTTGGACAGATTAGGATATTTGGTAAGTTATTTATAAAGATTTATTTTAAGTGCTTAACCCCTTATTGACCGATGGCGTGCTAGGACCGTCATTGGTAAATTGCACTAAAGGACTGATGACTGTCCTAGCACGTGACATATTTTTTGCTCACAGCGCTCCTGTGTCTGAAACTGACCGATCCAAGACCAGAGCGGTCACTATCAGACCCCCCCCACATTCGGCAAGCCGACACACATGATGAGTTACGTGTGCCTGCTCACCGAATGGCATTAAAGCAGTCCTTAGGGGGAATTCACTCCCCATGACTGTGGACGTTAAGGGGTTTAAACCGTTTGAATACCAGAGGGGTACACAACACATTGCAGAGCAATGCGTTGCATACCCCTCTGGCAGTTAAAGGATTAAATCGGTGGTCCTCAAACAGTGACCTAGATTACACTGCAGTTTATTAGTGGCTTTCACTGGTTTTATATTACAGATTCACAATGAAGTCTATGAAGAAACTGACAGATAGATAAAACCCTTGATAAATTGATCAAATGCAATGTAACCTAGGTCTGTGTTCCGTGGAACCCCAGGGTTCTCTGAAAAAGTACAAGGTGTTCCGCGGAACAGTAGAACAAAACAGAAGGGGGATAGAAAATGAGGCTACTGTACAAAAGAAAGTGGTGTAATTCTGGAGCAAACCATCTGTTCCATAGGGGATGATATAATACAATGTTACACTCTCCCTGCAGCACTCAATGCTCTGTGTGATGTAATACAATGTTATACTCTCCCTGCAGCTGCTCTGTGTGATGTAATACAATGTTATACTCTCCCTGCAGCTGCTCTGTGTGATATAATACAATGTTATACTCTCCCTGCAGCACTGAATGTTCTGTGTGATGTAATACAATGTTATACTCTCCTTGCAGCACTGAATGCTCTGTGTGATGTAATACAATGTTACACTCTCCCTGCAGCACTAAATGCTCTGTGTGATGTAATACAATGTTATGCTCTCCCTGCAGCACTAAATGCTCTGTGTGATGTAATACAATGTTATACTCTCCCTGCAGCACTGAGTGCTCTATGTGATGTAATACAATGTTATACTCTCCTTGCAGCACTGAATGCTCTGTGTGATGTAATACAATGTTACACTCTCCCTGCAGCACTAAATGCTCTGTGTGATGTAATACAATGTTATACTCTCCCTGCAGCACTGCGTGCTCTATGTGATGTAATACAATGTTATACTCTCCCTGCAGCACTGAATGCTCTGTGTGATGTAATACAATGTTATACTCTCCTTGCAGCACTGAATGCTCTGTGTGATGTAATAAAATGTTACACTATCCCTGTAGCACTGAATGCTCTGTGTGATGTAATACCATGTTACACTCTCCCTGCAGTACTGAATGCTCTGTGTGATGTAATACCATGTTACACTCTCCCTGTAGTACTGAATGCTCTGTGAGATGTAATACAATGTTACACTCTCCCTGCAGCACTAAATGCTCTATGTTGCTATGTGCGATGTAATACAATGTTACACCCTCCCTGCAGCTCTAAATGCTCTGTGTGATGTACTACAATGTAACACTCGCCCTACAGCACTGAATGCTCTGTGTGATGTAATACAATTTACACCCTCCCTGCAGCTCTGAATGCTCTGTGTGATGTACTACAATGTAACACTCACCCTACAGCACCGAATGCTCTGTTCAATGTAATACAATGTTAGATTCTTTCTGCAGCACTGAATGTTCTTTGTGATGTAATGCAATGTTACAGTCTCTCTCTGTAGCATTGAATGCTTTGTGTGATGTAATACAATGTTATACTCTCCCTGTGGCACTGAATGCTCTGTGTGATGTAATACAATGTTACAGTGTCTCTACATCATTGAGTGCTCTGTGTGATGTAATACAATGTTACAGTGTCTCTACATCACTGAGTGCTCTGTGTGATGTAATACAATGTTACACTCTCCCTGCAGCACTGAATGCTTTGTGTGATGTAATACAATGTTACATTCTCCCTGCAGCACTGAATGCTCTGTGTGATGTAATATAATGTTACAGTCTCCCTGAAGCACTGAATGTTCTATGTGATATAATACAATGTTATACTCTCCCTGCAGCACTGAATGCTCTGTGATGTAATACAATGTTATACTTTCCGTGCAGCACTGAATGTTCTGTGTGATGTAATACAGTGTAACACCTTCCCTGCAGCACTGAATGTTATATGTGCTGTGATACAGTGTTACAGTGTCTCTGCAGCACTGAATGCTTTGTGTGATATAATACAGTGTAACACCTTCCCTGCAGCACTGAATGTTATATGTGCTGTGATACAATGTTATATTCTTCCTGCAGCACTGAATGCTCTGTGTGATGTGATACAATGTTATATTCTTCCTGCAGCACTGAATGCTCTGTGTGATGTAATACAATGTTACACTCTCCCTGCAGCTGCTCTGTGTGATGTAATACAATGTTATACTCTCCCTGCAGCACTGAATGCTCTGTGTGATGTAATACAGTGTAACACCTTCCCTGCAGCACTGAATGTTCTGTGTGATATAATACAATGTTACAATATCCCTGCAGCACTGAATGCTCTGTGTGATGTAATACAATGTTACAATATCCCTGCAGCACTGAGTGCTCTGTGTGATGTAATACAATGTTATACTATCCCTGTAGCACTGAATGCTCTGTGTGATGTAATACAATGTTACACTATCCCTGTAGCACTGAATGCTCTGTGTGATGTAATACAGTGTAACACCTTTCCTGCAGCACTGAAAGTTTCTGAGTTCTGAATTCCAACATTTCTTCTATTTGGCTGAGTGCTGTTCTTCTTCCAAATGTAAGTTTAAAGCCCACTGGATGCCTAGTACAGATAAAGGGATAGTGAAAAAGTACAAGGTGTTCCGCGGAACAGTAGAACAAAACAGAAGGGGGATAGAAAATGAGGCTACTGTACAAAAGAAAGTGGTGTAATTCTGGAGCAAACCATCTGTTCCATAGGGGATGATATAATACAATGTTACACTCTCCCTGCAGCACTCAATGCTCTGTGTGATGTAATACAATGTTATACTCTCCCTGCAGCTGCTCTGTGTGATGTAATACAATGTTATACTCTCCCTGCAGCTGCTCTGTGTGATATAATACAATGTTATACTCTCCCTGCAGCACTGAATGTTCTGTGTGATGTAATACAATGTTATACTCTCCTTGCAGCACTGAATGCTCTGTGTGATGTAATACAATGTTACACTCTCCCTGCAGCACTAAATGCTCTGTGTGATGTAATACAATGTTATACTCTCCCTGCAGCACTGCGTGCTCTATGTGATGTAATACAATGTTATACTCTCCCTGCAGCACTGAATGCTCTGTGTGATGTAATACAATGTTATACTCTCCTTGCAGCACTGAATGCTCTGTGTGATGTAATAAAATGTTACACTATCCCTGTAGCACTGAATGCTCTGTGTGATGTAATACCATGTTACACTCTCCCTGCAGTACTGAATGCTCTGTGTGATGTAATACCATGTTACACTCTCCCTGTAGTACTGAATGCTCTGTGAGATGTAATACAATGTTACACTCTCCCTGCAGCACTAAATGCTCTATGTTGCTATGTGCGATGTAATACAATGTTACACCCTCCCTGCAGCTCTAAATGCTCTGTGTGATGTACTACAATGTAACACTCGCCCTACAGCACTGAATGCTCTGTGTGATGTAATACAATTTACACCCTCCCTGCAGCTCTGAATGCTCTGTGTGATGTACTACAATGTAACACTCACCCTACAGCACCGAATGCTCTGTTCAATGTAATACAATGTTAGATTCTTTCTGCAGCACTGAATGTTCTTTGTGATGTAATGCAATGTTACAGTCTCTCTCTGTAGCACTGAATGCTTTGTGTGATGTAATACAATGTTATACTCTCCCTGTGGCACTGAATGCTCTGTGTGATGTAATACAATGTTACAGTGTCTCTACATCACTGAGTGCTCTGTGTGATGTAATACAATGTTACACTCTCCCTGCAGCACTGAATGCTTTGTGTGATGTAATACAATGTTACATTCTCCCTGCAGCACTGAATGCTCTGTGTGATGTAATATAATGTTACAGTCTCCCTGAAGCACTGAATGTTCTATGTGATATAATACAATGTTATACTCTCCCTGCAGCACTGAATGCTCTGTGATGTAATACAATGTTATACTTTCCGTGCAGCACTGAATGTTCTGTGTGATGTAATACAGTGTAACACCTTCCCTGCAGCACTGAATGTTATATGTGCTGTGATACAGTGTTACAGTGTCTCTGCAGCACTGAATGCTTTGTGTGATATAATACAGTGTAACACCTTCCCTGCAGCACTGAATGTTATATGTGCTGTGATACAATGTTATATTCTTCCTGCAGCACTGAATGCTCTGTGTGATGTGATACAATGTTATATTCTTCCTGCAGCACTGAATGCTCTGTGTGATGTAATACAATGTTACACTCTCCCTGCAGCTGCTCTGTGTGATGTAATACAATGTTATACTCTCCCTGCAGCACTGAATGCTCTGTGTGATGTAATACAGTGTAACACCTTCCCTGCAGCACTGAATGTTCTGTGTGATATAATACAATGTTACAATATCCCTGCAGCACTGAATGCTCTGTGTGATGTAATACAATGTTACAATATCCCTGCAGCACTGAGTGCTCTGTGTGATGTAATACAATGTTATACTATCCCTGTAGCACTGAATGCTCTGTGTGATGTAATACAATGTTACACTATCCCTGTAGCACTGAATGCTCTGTGTGATGTAATACAGTGTAACACCTTTCCTGCAGAACTGAAAGTTTCTGAGTTCTGAATTCCAACATTTCTTCTATTTGGCTGAGTGCTGTTCTTCTTCCAAATGTAAGTTTAAAGCCCACTGGATGCCTAGTACAGATAAAGGGATAGTAATGTGTTAGATGGAATAATACACATTTCGGGGATTATCCCGATGAGTAAAATAAACTTGCATTTTTTGTGTGCAGTAGTGTTGAGCGAGCATGCTCGGCCGATGCTCGGATCGGCTCGAGCATCGCTCTGCTCGGCACATGGCGGTACTCGTACGAGTACCGCCATGTGCTCGCCCGGCATGTTCGGGTGGCGGGGATCTGTGCCGAAGGAGGCACAGATCTGAAGACGCTCCGCTGGACCACCAGGGACTGGAGGTAGGGGGCATTGCGGAGATGAAGGGGGACATTGCGGAGATGAAGGGGGTATAGCGGAGATGAAGGGGGCATAGCGGAGATGAAGGGGGACATTGCGGAGATGAAGGGGGCATTGCGGAGATGAAGGGGGCATAGCGGAGATGAAGGGGGACATTGCGGAGATGAAGGGGGTATAGCGGAGATGAAGGGGGCATAGCGGAGATGAAGGGGGACATTGCGGAGATGAAGGGGGCATTGCGGAGATGAAGGGGGCATAGCGGAGATGAAGGGGGACATTGCGGAGATGAAGGGGGCATAGCGGAGATGAAGGGGGACATTGCGGAGATGAAGGGGGACATTGTGGAAGAGGGGCATTGTGGAGATGAAGGGGGGCATTGACCAGGCACCCTCCCCTCATCAGAGCAGGGGGTGCCTGGTGTAATGCTCGTGTCACCCCATTCAATTCAATGGGGCTCGGGTGCTCGGCCGAGCACTCGAGCCTCCGGCGGTGCTCGGTCAGAGCACCCGAGCATCGGGGTGCTCGCTCAACACTAGTGTGCAGTACTTCCATGGCCTGAATTTTTATTATGGTAACTGTTGATCACAACAGTCTATTGACATTTTAGCACTGATAATAACCCTTCATAGACTGTTAGCAGCAGCGCCACTGTAACATTTCAGGCCATGGCCGTACTGCTCCAAACAAATGCATACTTGAGCTGCAACAACTTTTGAATACAATATCTCTCAGCAGTAGGTTTACTCTTATTTTACTCAGTGGAATAAAACCTGCAAACTATATAAAAAGAAATACTATCCTTTTGAAGATGACATATAATCTTGTTTTTTGTGCTTTATCTGCTTTTTTTCGCAATGCTTTCGAAACCAGTTTAGCACTCAAGGGGTTAAAAGCTCCATTTAATTCAATGGGAGTTTTGAACAGTTTTATTTCTCCCACAGTGCGCAGCTGGTTTGCTCCAAAAGTGCACATTTTTTCCATTGTGAATAAGGTCGATAGTCTGCACCACACAAATACAACGAATGTCTTAACCCTTTGAGAACCAGAGAGGTATCTAGTGCATTGCATTGCAATGTGTTTAATACCCCACCCGGCAGACAAAGAGTTACATAAACCATCCAGTCAGGGCCGGATTTCCCAGTAGGCAGACTAGGCACCTGCCTAGAGCTCCAAATTTTGAGGGGTGCCTCAGCTGTGCTGGCCACACCCACATTCTGAATTGTGGGTGGGGCCAGAGCAATCTTTGTATCCATGCAGTAGCTTAAAGACCCCTGTACAGGCTATTATTTAACCCCTTGGATGCTAGTGAGCTCTCCAACGCATTGCGGAGCTCACTAGCATCCAAGGGGTTAAAGCTTTTATGTCCTTGCTTGTTGTAGGCAAAAGGTATATTCTGTGCAAGGAAACAGTGGATGAGACTGGTGGCGTGGTCATGTGAGGAGTGGGGTGTGGCCATGGGTGGAGCTAAGGGTGCCCAGAGTGCCTTGCCTAGGGGAGCCTGGAATGTAAATCCTGCCCTGCATCCAGTGCAGGGGTATATAAACTGGCAAATATACTGGCCAAAATTAGTGTTTGAACTGGATATTACAACACTGTTTTAGCTGTTAAATATTCATGATATCTTTAATCAGGCATACATGTGTGGCAAAGGGAAATTGGCAGGGTTGGGTTTACATATATATATATACACCCCCTCTTGACTCTTGATTCCCCCCTTTTGCCCCTTTCTCCCCCTCTTGATCCCCACCTTTTGCTTCGTTCTCTCCCTCATGACTCTTGCCTCTTTTTTCTCCCTTTTTGCCTCTTTCTCTCCCTCTTGACCCCCCTGCCTCTTTCACCCGTTCTTGATGCCCCCTCTTGCCTCTCTTGATCCCCATTTTGCCTTTCTCCCTCTCTTACCTCTCTTTACCCCTCTTGATCCCCCTTTTGCCTTTTCTCCCTCTTGAGGATCTCCCCTTTTGCCTGTAACCATCTGTGTCTGCTGACTCGGTCTCTGCTCCCGGCCTCCCACTCAGCTCTCTCTGTCTGCAGTGCTTAAGTTAGGCGCGGCCGGCCTACCCAGTGCGCAGACCCAGTGCTCTTCACGCTGCATCTGACGTCACTGGGTCTAGACCTGGCCTGTCTCCACTAGACGTGGCCCGGCGGCTGGCGGTACTTCAAATCTCGTGGTCCTGTCACCTTGCGGCCGCAGATAATTGGCAATGCATGTTGATTTATGCAGCCCCAGGGGAAGCCCAGTACAAGCAGCCTACCGGGAATTTTCCCGGTGTCCCGGTAGGCCACTCCAGCCCTGACCACAGGACTCCCCTCCGGGGAGCACAGACCAAGAAGTTCCCAGGTATGTACATATATCACCATTCAAAGAGAAATTTATACACGGTGGTATTGACCTAACACACCACTACACTCTGTATGTAAAGAGGCTGCTGTTGTTCCAGTTGAATCCTAAGAATCACTCGATAGTAGTCAATGAGCAACACCAACCTGGGACTTCCAGCTGCAGTATGTTTTCCTCTTATATATCTGTTATTATACCTCCGGTACTGAACAAGCTGCAACAAGAGCCACATAGATTTTCTTTAATTCCTTCTGACCCAGGCAGATTTGTTCTGCTGACCTTCAGTGACTGTCCAAGTAAGTCTAGGAACTAAATGATTTATAGTGAATTCTTGTTGGAACGGTGTGTGGCTCTTGGCGAGATAGAGAGCGCTCACTGGCGTAACAGTAGGGTTGCACCTGCAACCAGGCCTGTTCCTCCAGGGACCCGGTCACCCCCTGCGACCCCCTCACCCGAAGCAAGTAGGTCTGTGCCTTCTTCAACACAGACCTATAACAGCTGATCTCCCTCTCCGGCGCTCTAGTAATGACATCATCTCCCAGCGCTCTGCATTACAGAAGAGAGAACCGTGCGGGAGATCCAGCTTCTGAGGTCTGTGCAGAAGGAGGCACAGACCTCTCCTGCCATGCAGCTAGGCCACCAGGGAGGTAGGAGAAGGACACTGGGGATGTCAGTAGGGGCAATGTGGAGATTGGGGGCAATGTGTTGGAAGTGTGGAGATGTGGTGGCAATGTGGAGATTGGGGGCAATGTGTTGGCAGTGTGGAGATGTGGTGGCAATGTGGAGATTGGGGGCAATGTGTTGGCAGTGTGGGGATGTGGTGGCAATGTGGAGATTGGGGGCAATGTGTTGGCAGTGTGGAGATGTGGTGGCAATGTGGAGATTGGGGGCAATGTGTTGGCAGTGTGGAGATGTGGTGGCAATGTGGAGATTTGGGGCAGTGTGTTGGCAGTGTGGGGATGTGGTGGCAATGTGGAGATTTGGGGCAGTGTGTTGGCAGTGTGGAGATGTGGTGGCAATGTGGAGATTTGGGGCAGTGTGTTGGCAGTGTGGAGATGTGGTGGCAATGTGGAGATTGGGGGCAATGTGTTGGCAGTGTGGAGATGTGGTGGCAATGTGGAGATTGGGGGCAATGTGTTGGCAGTGTGGGGATGTGGTGGCAATGTGGAGATTGGGGGCAATGTGTTGGCAGTGTGGAGCTGTGGTGGCAATGTGGAGATTTGGGGCAGTGTGTTGGCAGTGTGGGGATGTGGTGGCAATGTGGAGATTGAGGGCAATGTGTAGGCAGTGTGGAGATGTGGTGGAGATTGGGGGCAATGTGTTGGTAGTGTGGGGATGTGGTGGCAATGTGGAGATTGGGGGCAATGTGTTGGCAGTGTGGGGATGTGGTGGCAATGTGGAGATGGGGGCAATGTGTTGGCAGTGTGGGGATGTGGTGGCAATGTGGAGATTGGGGGCAATGTGTTGGCAGTGTGGGGATGTGGTGGCAATGTGGAGATTGGGGGCAATGTGTTGGTAGTGTGGGGATGTGGTGGCAATGTGGAGATTGGGGGCAATGTGTTGGCAGTGTGGAGCTGTGGTGGCAATGTGGAGATTTGGGGCAGTGTGTTGGCAGTGTGGGGATGTGGTGGCAATGTGGAGATTGAGGGCAATGTGTTGGCAGTGTGGAGATGTGGTGGAGATTGGGGGCAATGTGTTGGTAGTGTGGGGATGTGGTGGCAATGTGGAGATTGGGGGCAATGTGTTGGCAGTGTGGGGATGTGGTGGCAATGTGGAGATTGAGAGGAAATGTGGAGATTGGGGGGGCAATGCGGAGTCAATGTGGAGATTGAGGGCAATCTGGAGATTGTGTGGGCAATGGTGGGGAATGTGGAGACTGGGGGCAATGTGGTCGGGGGGGGGCCATGACAATTTCTGCACCAGGGCCGGTGGCTTCTAGTTACACCTCTGAGATCGCTGATAATGTAACCTCTTGGATGCTGGACTCTCCTGTATCCAAAGGGTTAAATGTCCCTTTACCATGCCAACCCTGCTCCATGGTAGTAGTCTCTTACTATGCCAATCCTTTGCCCTGGCTCTGTGCAAGTGCGCTTCTCTGCTCTCCACGTGTGACTGAGGAAAGCCTATTGAGAGAGCTAAAACCTGTTCTCTTTTATAGCCAGAAACACCGACCTCTTTCTAAGTTTGAGATCAAAAAATGAAGTAGGAATGTGTGTCACGTAACCCCTTGGATGCTGGAGTGTTCTCCAACACATTGCTTTGCGATGCATTGGAGACCTCTCCAGAATCCAAGGGGTTAAAAGTCTCGCCCTAACCTGCAACCACTTTGCGCAGGGCAAGCGCTGATTACAAGAGGGGGACATTTTGATCCCATGTATTTCGCCCTTTTGACGTGGGCGGCAGTGTCGACATTTTTAAGTTGCCCTTTTGATACGTGTCACCCTTGTAACCCTTTGAGTGCCAGAGAGGTATTCAGCACATAGGGTTGGATAACTCTCTGGTACTGAAACGGTTAACCTGGGTACCATTCCCACTAATCCAGTGTTTCTCAACGTTAGTCCTCGGGGCACACCAACAGTGCAGGTTTTCAGGTTGTTCCTGCTTAATCACATGTGAGTAATTAGTTGCTCAGTCATTGTGATTGATTCACCTGTGATTAATTAGGGATATCTTGAAAACATGACCTGTTGGTGTGCCCCGAGGACTGGAGCTGAGAAACACTGCATTGGTGTAAGCATGGGGTGTGATCTTGTGAAAATCTCTGCAGGGACATCCCCCTCCACCCTAGTACACACCTCCTCACCATTACACCCTCCCAACTATTCACCTCACACTCTGCTTTGCCTGAAAGGAGTTTCACCTTCTACATCATACATCCTCACTGCTCTGTGCCTCCCTCTTCATCTCACCGATATCCCTTTCAGCCGTCCTTACTATGTCCCATTACAACCCAAAAAATTATTGAAATCATAAATGGCTACATAACATAGAGGTGATTCTGAATGTTCTTTCAAATGAACCTAAGTTGTCATAAGATGATAGTTTCATTTTAAAGGTATCCACCAATACATCTTCCACCACATCCCTAGGCAAAGAATTGCACAACTGAATACCCTCTGGGATGTGTGGGACATGTGTGAACCAAATAATGTAAACGGAAACTGTCACTGTTTCTTATTTATTTCATTTTGTTATCCCTCTGAATGCCAAAGGGTATGGCACTCAAAGGGTTAATGGATCTTGTTTTATTGAGACACAGGGTACAATAAGAAATAACAATTCCATTTCAGTCATAGAGCTAATTGTTCCAGTGACAAAACAAAGGACGACTGAGAGATAAACAAGTTAGATTGCGTCTTATGCACAAAGTCAATGAGGAGCAACTTTGGTGCAACCCAACTGCATCATAGCAGACAAATAGAAATCATATCTATAACACCCATTTTAATGCACTACAGAGCAATCTTCTAGAATTCAAGGGGTTAACCCTTTGAGTGCCAGAGCAGTACTCAATACATTGCTCTGCAATACTTTGCATACCCCTCTGTCACTCAAATGGTTAAAAGCCCCATTGAAACAAATATATTTAATGTGTCCCCTTTGGTTGAGTTTCTCTGCCCTGGAATTGTCTCAGTCCTGCTTAGAATATCACAGCCTCAGTGTATTCTGCATATGTAATGGCCATTTAGAGATATATCTGTGTTGTGTTAAAGTCTGCAGAATCTTACCCCACAACCTAGAACCTTGATTTCTCATTTACCACACTACAAAATAATTTATTTTGAAATCATGTTTTTATTAAATGTTTTTTCCTAAGGGTACAAGTCCTTTAAGCTGCTTGTAACAAAGCAAATCTGTGATATGGTTGTTTAGAGTGAAAAAAGACATGTGTCCATGAAGTTCAGCCCATGAGATATCACCCTGTTAATCCAGAGGAAGGCAAAAAACCCATTGAAGCCATTTCCAATGAAGCGTCAATTGGGTAAAAAATTCCTTCCTGACTCCTTATGGCAGTCGGATATTTCCCTGGATCAACAACCTATTTGCTTTGTTATGGCAGAAAACTACAATTCTAAAGGTCAGATGACAGGTCCTTCATAAAGAAAGTTTTGACTTCTTAAAGTATCTCATGTTGATTGGCTTGGCTTCAACACATCCATCCATCCACCGGATCTTTATTGGGATCTTTATTGGGATCTTCAGTTAAAGCCAAGTTGTGGAAATGTCTAAGTGCCTCGGTGAAAATCTATAAAGATGACAAGTGTAGTCCTCTCTCTACTGCAAGAAAGATGACTTTTTCCTTGCAGTCTACAAGTCCTGTAAGCTGTGTGCAAGATAGTAACAAAGTAGCTGATTAGGCTGAAAAGGGACATGTGTCCATGAAGTTCAGCCCAATGCCATATCACCCTGTTGATCCAGAGGAAGACAAAAAAAAACCTATTTGAAGCCATTTCCAATTAAACTCCAAGTGGGAAAAAAATTCCTTCCTGAGTCCATATGGCAGTCGGATATTTCCCTGGATTAACATAATATCTGCTTTGTTATGGCAGAAAACTACAATACTAAAGGTCTGATGACAGGTCCTTCATAGAGAAAGTCTTGAATTCTTAAAGTATCTCATGTTGATTGGCTTGGCTTCAACACATCCATCCATCCACCGGATCTTTATTGGGATCTTTATTGGGATCTTCAGTTAAAGCCAAGTTGTGGAAATGTCCAAGTGCCTCGGTGAAAATCTACAAAGATGACAAGTGTAGTCTTCTCTCTAGTGCAAGAAAGATGTATTTTTCCTTGCAGTCTACAAGTCCTGTAAGCTGTTTGCAAGATAGTAACAAGGTAGCTGACTAGGCTGAAAAGGGACATGTGTCCATCAAGTTCAGCCCAATGCCATATCACCCTGTTGATCCAGAGGAAGGCAAAAAAATCAAGTTGAAGCCATTTCTAGTTAATTTTCAAGTGGGAAAAAGAATTCCTTCCTGACTCCATATGGCAGTTGGATATTTCCCTGGATCAACAACCTATTTGCTTTGTTATGGCAGAAAACTACAGTTCTAAAGGTCTGATAATAGGTCCTTCATATAGAAAGTTTTGACTTCTTAAAGTATCTCATGTTGATTGGCTTGGCTTCAACACATAGATCCATCCACAGGATCTTTATTGGGATCTTCAGTTAAAGCCAAGTTGTAGAAATGTCCAAGTGCCTCAGTGAAAATCTATAAAGATGACAAGTGTAGTCCTCTCTTTACTGCAAGAAAGATGTCTTTTTCCTTGCCATCTACAAGTCCTGTAAGCTGTTTGCAAGATAGTAGCAAAGTAGCTGATTAGGCTGAAAAGGGACATGTGTCCATCAAGTTCAGCCCAATGCCATATCACCCTGTTGATCCAGAGGAAGGAAAAAAAAAAACCCAACTGAAGCCATTTCCAATTAAACTCCAAGTGGGAAAAAATTCCTTCCTGACTCCATATGGCAGTCAGATATTTCCCTGGATCAACATCCTATCTACTTTAATATGGTAGAAAACTATAATTCTAAATGTCTGATGACAGGACCTTCTATTGTTATAGCAAGCTCCGGTAAGCATTATACTGAGGTTGTAACCTCAGTATAATGTGAACTGGAGCTTGATATAATGATAGAAGCCGTTCACAGCACACCGAAGGGAGCATGAACGAGCATGCTGGGGCAGCTGGGAGGTAGGTGAGAAGAGAAGTCAAGCTGTGCTGTGCACATTATGCAGAAGTGCACAGCGCAGCACAGTAAATATCTGCAAAACTAGTTACATTAAAGCAGAACTTTCACCTAAATTTGCTTTAATCCACTTATACAGATTCTAACTGTGCTGGGTTTTGTTTAAAAAAAAAAAAAAAACGCAATAGAAATCAAGCTTGAGAGTTAACTTTTCCCTCTTCCCCTCATTCTGATCGGCACCATCTTGCCGTTGAGAATATAGGAGAGATCCTCCTCCTTGCTGGTCTGTCAGTAAGCTGGAGCACTCTCATTGGCTAAATGTTGATGTCTGGGTGGTGACTAGATATCAATCTCTGCCAATGAGAGTTCTCCAGCTTACTGACAGACCAGCGAGGAGGAGGATCTCTCCTGCATTCTCATCAGCACAAATTGTGCTGCTCAGAATGAGAAGACGTTAAAGGGATAGTAATACTTCGTTTTAATTTTATTTTATTTTGTAGGCATTAAAAAAACATGAAGAATGATATAAGTCTTATCGCTCAAACCTTTATGGTTTGAGAGATATTCACAAGCAAAGTTCCCCTCCAGCCCCTTTTTCCTAGTGTAAGCCATCTCTTCTCAGATGTGGAATGCAGTCCATAGACCAGACAGATAACAGCAGGGGACAATCTTCTTCCTGTGAGAACAATGAAAGCCCTGCCCCCCTTGATAGGTTTTTTAGCTTTTCCCCTTATCTTAATTGAAGATTGTCCCTCTCTGCAATCTACCTGGGCACCTCCCTTCTGATCTGGCTGAACAGGGAGGGGGGGATACTTTGCTTGTGAATATCTCTTAAACCATAAAGGTTTGAGAGATAAGACTTACATCAATCTTCATGTTTTTTTAATGCCTACAAAATAAAATAAAGATAAAATGAAGTATTACTATCCCTTCAAGAGGGAAAAGGTAAACCCTCAAACTTCATTTCTATCGTGGTTTTTTTTTTTTTAACAAAACCCAGCACAGTTACAATAGGTATAATAAATGGATTAAAGCAAACTTGTGCTTAGGTGAAAGTTGTGTTTAAAAAAAAAACAAAACAGCTTTCCTATTAATACTTTAGTAACCAATTCTATGGGCATTTTTTTTTAGGTGAAGCATCCGCTTTAAATCACTGCGACTCCTGTCCCATCTTTAATGAAATGGTGTGGGTTTAGATCTCTGACTGCCTACGCATCCAGCTGGCAGAGGTATGCTGACCAGCTCCATGATCTTGCAATGTGCCCCTCCTGCCTATGCAAAAGAAGGTGAGCTGGAAGGTCACTAATACTCCTCTCCCATCTTCAATGAAGTGGCGTGGGTCTGGATTTTTGACTGCCGACGTCTCCAGCGGCTGGGGAGGGCTGGCCTGGGGGGGCAATTGCCCCCTGGGCCGGTCATATGTCTGGGCCAGTGGGCCACTGTCTCACTTAATCTCCATCTTGTTGCTATAAATGGAGCAACACTAGTGATACCACAGAGCTTACAATTGAAATGGTGCTATACAAATAATACCACAAAGCTACAATCCAAATGAGGCCACACTAGTTACATAACCCATTTCCACTGTAAGCTCTATAGCATCACTAGTGTAGCTTTACTTAAATTGTAAGCTCTGTAATATCAGTAGTTTAGCCCACTTTAATGTGAGCTATGTGGTATCGCTTTACTTCACGATATTAATGCCACGTTTAAAATTAATAAAAGGAGGTGGGCTTGGAGAGTGGGCTCAAACTATAGTAGAAATGGGCCGCTTGTTTGTATTTGCCCACCGGGCCACAAGTTGCCAGCCCTCCCCTGTCCAGCGGGCAGAAGTCTGCTGATCAATTCAGTAACTTAAAAGTAGCAAACAACACCTCCTATCTTTGGATAACAGTATTACATATAAATTCCAGATAGTATAGATATTGATGATACAGAGGGGACTCCAATTCCCACATGCATCTAAAGGATAGTATATAAACTATTCCGGAACTCTGTTTTCATAATAACAGGTGACATTTATCTAGTATTTTCATAGTGTCTATGTGGTACTTATAGCACTATATTGGACTTTATTGATATATTGGAGATTTCTTTTAATGAGGCATTCATCTCTGTCTTTTATTATTGTGTATAATAAACACTATTGTTTCATATTTAGAGGTACTTGCGCTTTCCTTATTTGTGTAATATATATATAGTAGTTGAACAGCCCGTTACACGGGCCACAGTGCCACTACCACCCGGTCACGGGGCAGTCACGCACAGTAGAGACTGCCCGCACCACGGCTGATACAGAGCTGGATGCCCCTTCGGAGCGCCCAGCTCTGTATCAGTGCGGCACAGGCAGTCTCTACTGCGCATGTCGCAGAGTTACACACGATTTAGCGAATTATTATATAGGAGATATATATGTATATATATATATATATATATATATATATATATCTCAGGCGGTGTAGGAGAAAGCACTCACTCCAAAACAAGCCAGTTGCCCAGGTGCACAATCCCCAAAGCAGACAGATCAGAATGAAAGAAGGGGGGGCAGCACCCGTGGGTCTTCTTAAAAGGATTCTTAAAAGGATTTATTTAGAGCAGTTTAGGCACAAAAAGTGGTCAACGTTTCGGTCCACAAACCGGACCTTTATCAACCTTCGGTTTGTGGACCGAAACGTTGACCATTTTCTGATAAAGGTCCGGTTTGTGGACCGAAACGTTGACCATTTTTTGTGCCTAAACTGCTCTAAATAAATCCTTTTAAGAAGACCCACGCGTGCTGCGCCCTTCTTATATATATATATATATATATATATATATATATATATATATATATATATATATATATAAATTTGATATTATCCATCTATCAATTTAAAAATAAAAGTACATGTACTTTAACCCTTTGAACGCCAGCAGGGTATGCAATGTGTTGCGCACCCCTCTGGCATTCAAAGGGTTAAAACAAGACTACAATGCAGTGGGGTGCACCTCTCCAGTTGATGTCAGACTACACCTCCCATCTTGGCCAGCTGAGGGATGATGGGTATTTTAGTCCAACAACAGCTGGAGGGCCACAGGTTTCCCACCACTGCTGTTACTGATCTGCATTTCCAGTTCTGCAGGATGAGAATGGGTAGTTTCAGTTTCGTTTCTCCCTTCCTGTGTAAGGAGAACTCTTTATCGCTGTGTACAGGTGGCAGACGGTCATATATCTGGTAATGTATATGTAGAGATTATTTAACTGTGTAAAGGATTGTTCTGTTGGTGCAGATTTATACCATTAGATTGAATGGCAAAAGTGTGTAATGCTTTGAGAGCCAGAGGGCACCATCCTGGCATTCAAAGGGTTAAATCAGGGACAGGCAATCTTTGGCAGTTTAGCTTTTGGGGAATCACATCTCCCTTCATCCCCAACCAAAGGATGCCGTTTTGGGGGATGATGGGAGTTGTAGTCTACAACAGCTGGAGAGCCAAAGGCTGCCTACCCACTGATGTACATTTGTTTAATTTATAGTTAGGTGTTTTTGCTTGAAGTGCATGTTTGCATTCAAGACTATAAATGATTTGAATATAAGTATGTAGAATGCTTCTTATAGTAATTGTTACAGTGTAATCGTGTGTGTGTGCATGTGCTGTTCTGTAGTTGCATATCTGTAGTTACTTAGAATAGTTCTTATAAATAGTTGTTACAGTGAAATCTTGTGTTTTTAGCTGTGCTGTTTTACTTTCTAATGTTTTTGTTCCTATGTTATGTCCACTGAGCAGGAAGCACCAAGCTTTGTATATACAGCTGCATACCTCCCAACATTTCAAATGGCCAAAGAGGGACACTTGTATTTTAGGTGGTGTTTCTGGGGGTGTGGCTAGTGGGCGGGGCATTGCTGAGAATTTTTAGGTTACTTTGTGACCTATTGACACCTCTTTGTGTATCTGAATAAAGGATATAAAGCAAGACCAAAGTATTTTATTTACACAGATTCATTTACAAACACCTATACTGAAGATTAACTAAACATTTATGTGAAAGTTATTGCTGTGGAGCAATGTGATACAATTATATACACACCACATAGTATCATCTCCTAAAAAGAGGGACAACAGAGTAGAAAAGAGGGACACAGGGATTTTGGTCTCAAAGAGGGACTGTCCCTCCTAAAGAGGGACACTTGGGAGGTATGCAGCTGTTACAAAAACAGACCATCATTCCTATAGAGGTTATAGTCCCATACCTCCCAACTGTCCTTCTTTAGGAGATATTAGGAGTCTGTACCTCCCAAGTGTGCCTCTTTATGAGATATTAGGGGTCTGTACCTCCCAAGTGTGCCTCTTTATGAGATATTAGGGGTCTGTACCTCCCAAGTGTGCCTCTTTATGAGATATTAGGGGTCCATACCTCCCAACTGTCCTTCTTTAGGAGATATTAGGAGTCTGTACCTCCCAAGTGTGCCTCTTTATGAGATATTAGGGGTCTGTACCTCCCAAGTGTGCCTCTTTATGAGATATTAGGGGTCCATACCTCCCAACTGTCCTTCTTTATGAGATATTAGGGGTCCATACCTCCCAACTGTCCTTCTTTAGGAGATATTAGGGGTCCATACCTCCCAACTGTCCTTCTTTAGGAGATATTAGGAGTCTGTACCTCCCAAGTGTGCCTCTTTATGAGATATTAGGGGTCCATACATCCCAATTATCTATCTTTAGGAGGTATTAGGGGTTCCTACCTCAAAAGTGTCCCTCTTTAGGATATATTAGGGGTCCATACCTCCCATCTCTCACTTTATGAGGGACAGTCTGTTTTTGAGACCCATATCCCTCTATTCCTATTTTTCATCCTGTTGTCCCTCTTTTTAGGAGATCAGACTGTGTGGTGTGTATATAAGTGAATCACATTGCTCTACAGCATTAAAACTCACATTAATGTCTGTATAAACCTCAGTATCTGTGTTTATAAATTGGTCTGTGTAAAAAAATACTTTTGTCTTGATTTAAATCATTCATTCCATTACATAAGGAGGTGTCAATAATTCAGGAAATAACCTAACAATTCTCGGTAATGTCCCCACCCACCAGCCACAACCCAAACAACACCACCTAAAATAAGTGTCTCTCATTGGCCATTTGAAATGTTTTGAGGTTTGTATTCTCCAACAGCTGGAATTATGATGATTGACTATCCATGGTCCCAGGTCTTGAGTGCATTGTGAAGCTATGCATTAAAATCTTCCCTAATACCTAAGAGATTAATACAGTGGTTCTCAATCTTTTTTTTTTGTTCAGGTCACCCCAAGCACGCAATGCAGATTTTTCAGGGCACTCCTAACATTTTGCATATCATTTGCCAAGGGTGTTATGAAGGGTACAAATAATTAATATATACATACCTGGGAACTTTTTCTTCATATGTTGCAGGTGAGAGGATATAAATGACGGAATTCGTGTCACAAAGGGACGTGGCTTAATCACATGTGTGGGTGGGGCTTAACAGTAATAAAGTGTAATAAAGTGGGTGGGAAGTGGGTGGGAAGTGGATGAGAAGTGGACAGAAGAGGGTGGGGTAGGAGGAGAAGTGGGTGAACAGGGTGGGGAAGTGGGTGGAGCAGGGTTGGAAGGAAGAGACATGGGTGGGAAGTGGGAGGAACAGCGTTGGGAGGAGGAGAAGTGGGAGGAACAGCGTTGGAAGGAGGAGAAGTGGGCAGGAAGTGGGAGAAGCAGGGTGGGAAGGAGGAGAAGTGGGAGGAACAGAGTGTGAAGGAGGAGAAGGGGGTGAGAAGTGGGAGAAGCAGAGCGGGAAGGAGGAGAAGTGGGTGGGAAGTGGGTAGAACAGGGCGGGAAAGAGGAGAAGTGGGAGGAACAGCGTTGGAAGGAGGAGAAGTGGGAGGAACGGGGTGGGAAGGAGGAGAAGTGGGAGGAAAGTGGAAGGAATGGGGTAGGAAGGAGGAGAAGTGGGTGGGAAGTGTGAGGAGAAGGGTGGGAAGGAGGAGAAGTGGGTGGAAGTGGGTAGAACAGGGTGGGAAATAGGTGAAGTAGGCGGGAAGTTGGAGGAACAGGGTAGGAAGGAGGAGAAGTGGGCGGGAAGTGGGAAAAGCAGGGTGAGAAGGAGGAGAAGTGGGAGGAACAGGGGTGTGAAGGAGGAGAAGGGGGCGGGAAGTGGGAGAAACAGGGCGGGAAGGAGGAGAAGTGGGTGGAACAGGGTGGGATAGAGGAGAAGTGGGAGGAACAGTGTTGGAAGGAGGAGAAGTGGGAGGAACAGGGTGGGAAGGAGGAGAAGTGGGCGGGAAGTGGGAGGAATGGGGTGGGAAGGAGGAGAAGTGGTCAGGAAGTGGGAGAAACAGGCTAGGAAGAAGGAGAAGTGGGTGGGAAGTGTGAGGAGAAGGGTGGGAAGGAGAAGAAGTGGGTTGAAGTGGGTAGAACAGGGTGGGAAGTAGGTAAAGTAGGCGGGAAGTTAGAGGAACAGGGTAGGAAGGAGGAGAAGTGGGAAGGAAGTAAGAGGAATAGGGTTATAAGGAGGAGAAGTGGGTGGGAATTAGGAGGAGCAAGATGGGGAAGAGAAGAAGTGGGCAGAGTTTTACCACCACTGGAGGACCAGTGTCTGTCCCCGGAGACCCGGTAATTCACTGCAAAAACTGGAGTCTCTGGGGCAAATCTGGAGAGTTTCCAGGTATGAATATATAGTTATTCTTAAGTCTCCCAATCAGAATAACAAAAAACAAGTATATTGTGTATTAAAAATGCCCATTATTATAGATTTAATACTCGACAGTCACTTTTTTTGTAAACATCTTTAAAGGAAACAAGGGGCACCCTAAGTGGATTTTCATGGCACACCAAAGTATCACTACACTCTGGTCAAGAATCACTGAGTTAATAGTACAAATTCTGGATAATTTTGGCATTAACCTGCTGACGTTGACATTACCCAAAGTATGCCTGCCTAAAGTTAATGTAAATGTATATCCTAAAGGTGGACACTTGTGATGTACAGACCCCTAATATCTCCTAAAGAGGGACACGTGGGAGGTTTGGACCACTAATATCTCCTAAAAAGGGACACTTGGGAGGTATGTACCTCTAAAATCTCCTAAAGAGGGACACTTGGGAGGTATGGAGCCCTAATATTTCCTAAATAGTAATACTTGGGCGGTATAGATTCCTAAAATCTCCTAAATAAGGACACTTGGGAGGTACGGACCCCTAATATCTCTTAAAGAGAGACACTTGGGAGGTACGGACCTCTAATATCTCCTAAAGAGGGACACTTGGGAGGTATGTATCTCTAATCTCTCCTAAAGAGGGACACTTGGGAGGTTTGGTCCCTAATATCTCCTAAAGAGGGACACTTGAAAGGTATGGACCTCTAATATCTCCTAAAGAGGGACACTTGGAAGGTATGGACCCCTAATATCTCCTAAAGAGGGACACTTGGGAGGCATGGAGTCCTAATGTCTCCTAAAAAGGAACATTTGGGAGGTACGGACCCCTAATATCTCCTAAAGAGGGACACTTAAGGTATATGATGTCAGTGAAATGTTTACAATTAATCGAGTTTAACTCTTTGCAATGCATTGGATTTTAAGGGTGGCAGTGGCATGATGTGGTGATTTGTTTGATATCCTGATCTGGAGCGTGATCCTATAAATAAAAAGCTACCAAGTTGCAAGTGTCATTGTTAGGTGTTAGGGTTAAATGAATGGAGATATTAAAAAAACAAGCACACAAAATACATATTGCAGGATTTTCTCTGCCACTTATAACAAGTATCCTTCCAGTACAGAAAGATTCTTCATTCAAAGTTATTACAATTGAAATCAGAGCATAAAATGCATGTTTTATTATGGTTTTCTTAATGTCTTTAGAAAATGTCTGGCCCCAGACAACAGTTCTCCATAGACAACAATAACAACTATGCTACCTAAGGTGGCATTTTGGTGCCCCGTGAGCACCAGCTTAGGTGCCACTTTTTATTCAATGAAATCGTTAATAATAAATGGTATTGCTGAATTTCAGATGTATACTTAAATAAATGATTATACATTGTGTTAGATTTCATCATTTTGACTTAGGAATAGCTAAATAATGTATTTATTTATTTGACACCTACTTTACAATCGTAATAAAGGACAAATAGCATGTTAGGTGTGCCCTGTAGGGCTTTAACAGTTAGGGTTAGGTTCCTTTCACATAGGCCACACTAACACGACAATGGTGCATATGTTATGTTGCCCTTGGCTAAAGGTACAATGCTGAGCTTGGTACCTTTCATAGAGGTGACTATTGCCATGCATGAAGGTTCTGAAGTCTACAAAACTGCATTCACGTAATAATGAAGAAAAACGCAGCATAGATCTGCACAGTGTCCTGTTGGGCCACAGATAGATCCAGAGACGAATTAAGGCTCCATAGGGCCAAAGGCAATGTACCATTGTAGGAGCCCCACATCTCTTGATCATGTGTTTCTGACACAGTGCTGCTAGCAGGCACTAGCATTTTGGCTCTAATGGAAGTGTAAGCAACATAATTATGCTGGTCTGTCTCTCAACCACCAGCAACAGCAAGGCCTCTGTTTGTGATCCATCACGTGAAGCCAGTGACCCTCATATTGTTAAGGGCCCTAAGCAGTAGCCTAGGTTGCCATAATGGATGATCCTGCTCTGGGAAGATCTTTCACATGAACATCGTTGAAGGTCGTGATGTTCACTGCAACCTCCAATGAATGTCTGACCCACGAGAAACAGGTGAATTTTACTGGATGGATCACGGAGCCCATGTGGGCTCCGTGATCCATCCAATAATATTCATCTGTTTCTCACTGGGTCAGCTGTCAGCCATGCCCATCCTGCAATTATATTGCCAGGAGAATGCAATACAGTTTGTCACCTGTGTGGAAGAGCCCTTAGAGCAGGTGTGGCCAGCCGTGGTCCTCAATAGCTACCAACAGGCCATGTTCCCAGGATACCCCTGAATGAGAACAGGTGTACCAATTAAAGTGAATGAGCCACTAATTAATCCGTCTGTGCTCCAGCCAGGATATCCTGCAAAAACCCACTGTTCTAGCTCATGACAACTAAGGTTGGGATGAAGTTTGAGAAGGTGTTAAAGATTATGGATAACTTCTGGAACTTGGGTTTAACACTTCAAAACCAGAAATGATAAGCAATATATTGTTTTTCAACATGCATCTGTCTGATATCTAAAGGGTTAAATTAGGCAGGGATAGGATTAGAGTTTAGGTTACAGATTTTAGATGAGGGTGTTGCACATTATGGTGATTGACTATACTGCGTAACCTTGTATCAACTATTATAACCTCGTGCATTAATATGTACTCATACCGGGGACCTCTATTCTGTGAAGTCCCCGGAGAGGGCTCGTGGGCAAATCATATATTAAAAGTGGGTGGGGCTTAATTGGGCAGGAGGGGCTTAACCACTATTGGGCAGGGAGGTGGGACGAACAGGGTGGGAAGAAGAACCAATGCATAAGACGTGGGCAGCGTTACCCAGGATATTCAAGACAGCCAGAGAATCAGCCTCTAAATAACTCTAAAACCTGGCCTTTCTGGGGAAGGCAGGTTTCCCAGGTAGGCATTGTAGGCAACTATCCAGAGTGCCACAACTGTGCTGGCTGTGACTACATTCTGCATTGTTTATCGGTGGCCAGATGAATCCCATTACCTGTGCACCAGATACCACTTAATGGTTTATGGTGGTGGATGTAGTTTCCACTTTAGTCTCAGATATTGGCCAGATTATATATTAGTTTACGTGCACTTTACCAGTCTTTATTTAACCCCTTGGATGCTAGAGAGGTTTCAAATGCACGTGGAGCAATGCATTGGAGACTTCTCTAGCAATCAAGGGGTTAAACATACCTTATGCACTTGTATATTATAGGCAAGAGGCAGGCATCTTTGGTACACCAACTGCTGGTGACTAAAGGGTTCATCATCCCTGGGGGATGATGGAAGAAATAGCCTGCAATAGCTGGAGAGCCAAAGGTTGCCTTGACCTGCTTTAGGTTAAAGGTGTTTTCTGTGTCGTTGGATAAGGCTGTGGGCAGTTTCACCTGATGAAAGCTCCCTAGTAGCCAAATGGTTAAAGGGATAGTAATGGATCATTTTAGCTAAATTTAATATTGTAGATTTTAAAAAAATAAAGTAATTGATGCTAGTCCGATCTCTCAAACACGTATAGTTTAAGAGATATACGATTAGAAAGTATCCCGCCCCTTTCACTGATATTAGGCTCCAGCTTACAGCAGGAGATCCTGGTCCCGGGACCGGCCGGTGGCTCTTCAGCAGAGCCGAAATAGCGCTATCTAAAAAGAAATACTTCATTGGAACGGTCTACAAAGTGTGCTTGCAAATCAGGCACACTTTGTAGACTGTTACAATTAAGTATCTCTTTTTAGATAGCGCTATTTCGGCTCTGCTGAAGAGCCGCCGGCCGGTCCCGGGACCAGGATCTCCTGCTGTAAGCTGGAGCCTAATATCAGTGAAAGGGGCGGGAGGGTGGAAACTTTGTAATTGTATATATCTCTCAAACTATAAGTGTTTGAGAGATTGGACTAGCATCAATCATTTTATTTTTTTAATATCTACAATATTAAATTTAGTTACAATGATTCATTACTATCCCTTTAAGAACTTTTTTTACATATATGTTTTAGGAAATCACACACCGGTTGTTCCCACAAATTCTCAGATAGAGAATGTATAGGTATGTGTGTGTGGGGGGGGGGGGGGCATGTAAACTTGCTATTAGACAGCCTATCAAGGGAGCAATTTAAGGGTAAACTCAAACTGGTAAACTCCTACTATTAAAGGACTAGTAAATGCTTTTTATGACTATATAAATATATATATACAGTATTATATATATATATATAATATATGACTTTTCCTGCTATGTTAAACAGGAATACTCACTTCTGGGAGATACACGTATTTTTTTATTGTAACAGTGCCATCTGGGATCCAGAAAATTCACCAGCAGTTCACCTGGTATCCAGACAGGTATTCAATTACATTCCAGGAGAAAGGTGAGTCACTCACTCTCTTACTGGTTCTGTTTTGCTTCACTGCTACCAGGGATTCTGTAGAACATCATTACTGGATCAATAAAGTTTTGTTATGGAAAAATCACATACTGTAAGGCTTTTTCCTTATGGTTAAAACAAAGGTACTCCCACTGTTGGCAATTCCTTTATTAAAAAGTTATAACCACCCTCTGCCCGTGTCAAATTAAATGGGTCATTATCATATGCGTTTGGAATAAGGAATGGCACAAGACATGGATGTCCCCTCTCACCTATCTTATTTTTATTAGCCATAGAACCCCTACTGCACATTATCTGACTACATACGAGGTCTCCCTCCTGTATCTTTCCGTGCACCTCACATCAAAGGATTAATATTGTAAGTAGAAGAAACAGGAAGAGAGACAGAACAAGGGGTGGCCCTTGTGTATATCAGACTTTAATATAGTGCGCACTCAGAAAATAAATGTGTCAGCTACGGCTTATACCGACACCGACAAGGTAAGCAGCTGGAGAATTTGTAAACTGTCTCCAGACACAGTTAATTGTAGGCAGCTCCCTGGTCACGCTCTCTCTTAGCGACAGAATATGGATAGAAAAACACAAGAACACAATAGGGGCGCCTA
Source organism: Rhinophrynus dorsalis (assembly GCA_037306005.1). Taxonomy (NCBI): domain Eukaryota; kingdom Metazoa; phylum Chordata; class Amphibia; order Anura; family Rhinophrynidae; genus Rhinophrynus; species Rhinophrynus dorsalis. Next base: position 33,784,517 of record CM074721.1, on the reverse strand, counting down.
TGGTGAAGTACGTAAAGATGAATGATCATATAGAAGTAAAAATGAATGCACTCACGTTTCAATATTGTCAGTGCTCTGTTATCAGAGTCAACTGACTGAATGGCATACGGAGAAATTCTCCCATCTCCGTTCAGGATTCCCCTCTGTCCCCTGGAAAGCCGCTTTTTCAAAAATCAACAAGCCTAAAGAATAAAATACAATGAACAAACAACAAAGACTTTCCAGCCGCGAAACGCGTTAGCGTTGAGAGCCTGTTAATTTTAACAATAGTTTTTTTTTAATAAAACTTTCATGCAAAGATATTCCGCCTGCTATATTCTATTGAAGACTTGAGGCATCAATGAACGGGGAGAGAGGGGAATCCTGAACGGAGACGGGAGAATTTCTCCGTATGCCATTCAGTCAGTTGACTCTGATAACAGAGCACTGATAATATTGAAACGTGAGTGCATTCATTTTTACTTCTATATGATCATTCATCTTTACGTACTTCACCATAGGCGCCCCTATTGTGTTCTTGTGTTTTTCTATCCAATATTGTAAGTAGGTCGTAAACAGCGATGTGTTTTGTTTTTTCTAGATCTTGTGGCACGTCTACTCCCAACTCATTGCCTGTCCAGTCCTGCCTCTCATCAGATGTCAAAGACAAAGGATCACTTGTTCTCCATTTCAGCAATGAATCAGTTAAAACTACCAGGCGTTACACTCCATGTAAGAAACAGCTCGCCAATGAAAAACAAATATTTTAAGGGGCACAGTGCAATGGGACCCATTTGGACTGATACCATTAAAAGTTTATGTGAAATTGTTCTGTTGGCGGTGGAGCTTGTCACAGAAGTTAGTACAGTTTTATGTTTAATACTGTGTTTAATAATAAACGTTCTGCCAGTAGCGTGCAGAGCTTTAGGGATACTGGCGCATTTTATGCTTTCTGCATGCAATGTGATCTGGCTCCTATTACTAACCTCTAAACTTTTGTTCAGAATTGTGTTAGAATTCTTACAATATTATCGTCGCCCAATCTTTATTTTTGTGTGTTTGTTCCTTTACTTCTACTTCAAAAGCAGCCCATCAGACCTTCAGGATCCCTCAACCAGTGACACAGTACATATGTTTCGCAATCCATCAAATAAACGTTTGGGAGTCTAGCTTTTTCAACCATTGAATTTCAGTTTCCCTAGAGCTGGATAAACTTATCAGGCGCACCTAAGCAAGGCAGCTTAGGTGCTTCTAGCTCCACCCATGACCGCACCCACTATATCACATCACTCCGCTCCAGCCTCTTCAGTTGTTGCTCGGCACAGGAAATATTCGTAACCCCTGTGGTTCTCAAATTTGCTGAAGTGGAGCCCTTTAGTTTGAACTGAAATCCTTGTGGAACCCAAAGAATCGAAAGATGTTTGGATGTTAAAGACGTTTAAAGCTTATTGCTTCACATCTAAGTAAGATATTATTGATATTAACCCATTAAGTGCCAGATGCATACCCCTCAGGCACTCAAAGGGTTAAATGTAGCTGAATGGTGGTTGGTATTGATAACTTATGATGAAATGATCAGGGTGTAATTTATCAATTAGCAGCTAATGTTTTATACTTTTTTCTTATCAGACTGCATATTATGAGAGAAATGTCACAGAAAATGAAATTGCAGTGTGTGTGAAATGTTGAAAGGGATACAGTTGAGTCTTCTCAATGTGTAGCAATAAAACCTAATACAACTTTGCCATTTTACATTTATTCTCTAATAAAGTTCACCCCTCCCACCCCTTTTCCTTACCTCAGCAGCCTCTACAAGCTGGTCCGGACAGAATGTGACTAGGGACAATCTTCTTATAGCATAAGGAAAAACATGCCCTCTTTGTCAAGGGGGCAGGTTTTCCTTATACTGAAATATGGAAGGATGTCCCTTGCTGCGATCTGTCTGGTCCTGGGACCGGATTCCAGATTGAGGGGGAGGCTGTTTAAGGTAAGTAAAAGGGGCGGGAGGGGGAAACTTTATTAGAGAATAAATGTAAAACGGCAAAGATTTATAAGGTTTTACTGCTACACGTTGTTATAAAAAAGGAGGAAGAAGAATCGATTGTACTTTAAAGTGTTAGTAATGTCCACATTTTTTTTTATAGAGGCTTAAAAAAGATTATCACTGCCACTAACCATATCTCTCAAACCACTATGGTTTGAGAGATATTGGCAATGAAAGTTCCCCTTCCCTTGATGTCAGCTGTAAAGCTGACAGAAGGTGATCTGTGTCGGCTGAAATGATGAGGCTCTGCAGCAGAGCCGAAATCCCGTTATTGCAAAATTATTAATTTATTGGAAAGGTCTACAAAGTGTGCTTGCATAGCAGGCACTCTTTTTAGACCTTTCCAATGAAATAATTATTTTGCAATAACGGAATTTCAGCTCTGCTGCAGAGCCACAGGTTGATCCCTGGACTGGGATCTCCTGCTGTCGGCTAGACGCTGACGTCAGTAGAAGGGGAGGGAAGGGGGAACTTTCATTGCCAATATCTCTCAGACCATAGCGGTTTGAGAGATGGGGTTTGTGTCAATGAGATTCTTTTTTAAGCCTCTACAAATGTATAAAAAATGTGGATGTTAATAACCCTTTAATAATGAAACATTACTATCCTTTTAAATCTTCGTCACTAGTAGCCACAGAATCACACATACTTTCTGACTCCACAACTTTGATCCACTGTCTCACTGGTAGTCACAGAACCACACATACACTGTCTGACACCCTATCCTTGTTTCAGTGATAGTCACAGATCCACACATACACTGTCTGACACCCTATCCTTGTTCCACTGGTAGTCACAGAACTAGGGTGACCACATATCCAGTCTGCCATTCAGGGACACTGCAGAGACGAGAGTAGCAGAGTACTTGTCCTCTGCTTTAGCGCAGTCATGCAGAAGAGGTCATTGTACATCACTAGACTACAAAATTGTACTGCAGCTCCTGTTTGATATCAGGATGAAGGCTCAGTTCTCTCTAGTGTTTAACAATCTGTCTGGAGGCCATTTTCTTGTAGTCCAGTAGAGGCGTCACAGTAGGCAATGGGATGTTCTCCTTCTAGTGTTTAGACCTCTTTGCTCTGGAGTCTTCTTTCCAGGACTTTTTATTGTCCCAGGAAGTCGTCATCAGGGACAAGGGACACACATTCAAAATCAGGGACTGTCCTGGGTAATCAGGGACAGGTGGTCACCCTACACAGAACCACACATACACTGTCTGACACCCCAGACTTGTTCCACTGGTAGTCACTGAACCACATATACACTGTCTGACACCCTGTCCTTGTTCTATTGTCCTCTGGTAGTCACAGAACCATGCATATGCTATGCAACACACCAAACTTGTTCCAGTGTCCACTAGTAGACACACGAATCACACCCAGCCTTCCTTCACTGTTCTCTAGTAGTCACAGAGCCACAAACACCACAGAAACACCAACCCAGAGCTGATAGGAGCTTTAGTACCAACAATTGGACTGCCAAATATTGTCTACAATTGGACTGAGACATGCAAACACAAAAAAAATCTTTTAACCTCTTGGATGCAATTGATTTTAGTCCTCGCTAGCACCCATGAGGTTAAATTCATTAAACTGGGAAATTGTCCAGATTATTAAATAAACTGGGAGACTGTCAGAGTAAAAGATATACTTTTATTGACTGAGTAGCTTTAGTTGCAAGCTTATAAGACAACTTAGGTCTCTACTGGCAATGACAGCAATATATATATACTAAAAAAAGGCCAATTCACTATATATATATATATATATATATATATATATATATATATATATATATAGTTATGATGGTCATACCCATAGCTATGCCAGAACTGTTGGTATAGCACTATGGCACACATATCAGTTTGGTTCTTACATTCACAAATGATTGGAATAAAACGTTATTAAACAGAGACTGTGAGACATCCATATGTATCATTGTTATAAAGATATCTAATAACTAGTCGTAATTTTCAAATAAACTCTATTTGAGGTTGGAAAAGACAGGGTGTATGCGTCAATGTGTTGCTTAAAGGTCAGTATTCTGTAGGTTTTTTTAATTACTGGTACAAATCAGTCTCAATTGCATTTGTACCCCATTTCGGAATTAGTTAAAGGGATAGTAATACTTTGTTTTATCTCTATTTTATTTTGTAGGCATTAAAAAAACATGAAGAACGATATAAGTCTTATCTCTCAGACCTTTATGGTTTAAGAGATATTCACAAGCAAAGTTTTCCCTCCCGCCCCTTTTACCTAGTGTAAGCCATCTCTTCTCAGATGGGAATCTGGTTGTAAGAACAGACAGATAACAGCAGGGGACATTCTTCTTCCTATCAGAACAATGAAAGCCCTTCCCCCCTTGACAAGTTTTTCAGGTTTTTCCCTTATCTTAATTGAAGATTGTCCCTCTCTGCAGTCTTCCTGGGCACCTCCCTTCTGCTCTGGTTGAACAGGGGGGGGATACTTTGTTTGTGAATATCTCTTAAACCATAAAGGTTTGAGAGATAAGACTTATATCGTTCTTCATGTTTTTTTAATGCCTACAAAATAAAATAAAGATAAAACAAAGTATTACTATCCCTTTAAAGGATGATATATATTCTGTGTTTTATATATGTTATAGATGTCCTTATTGTTAACTTAAAGGGATAGTAATACTTAAAATGTAAAAAAATATATGTTGTAGGGTTCATCCCATTGAGTAAAACAAGAGTACTCCCACTGCTGAAAGGGGTTTCGTTCAAAAGTTATTAATTTTCAAAGTTGAATTTTTTTAGGTGCAATATCACAGTGGCCTGAAATTATACAGTGGCGCTGTTGCTACACCATCCTATGGACAGCTCTGGTCCCGGGACCATAAATCTCCATAGGATGATGTAGCAACAGCGCCACTCTACAATTTCAGGCCACTGTGATATTGCACCTAAAAAATTCAACTTTGAAAATTAATAACTTTTGAATGAAACCCCTTTCAGCAGTGGGAGTACTCTTGTTTTACTCAGGGGGAGAAACCCTACAACATTTTTTTTTTTACATTTTAAGTATTACTATCCCTCTAAAGTTATAGTAATGTGTTCTAATGAAAAATGCATGTTTGTCAAGTTTTTCCTGCTGAGTAAAACAATGACACTCCCATGGCTGGAAGAGAATTAGTTCAAAAGTTATAAGAATTCAAACTTGTTTCATTAAGTGGCTCTCATTTTTAATCAAACAAATTCTGTAATAACTGACCACTATGTGGTGCTGTTTCATTAGTCCCTATGGAGAATAGCTGATATGCTCTCCAAACACTAGAACAGAAAGGCATTATCTATAGCTGTTAATAACTTTTCAATAAAGAATCTCTTAACACTGGGGTAACCTTGGTTTTATCAGCAGCAAAAGCCTAACACAGGGGTCTCCAACATTTTATTTAACAGGAGCAACTTTTAACTGATGAAATATGTACTGAGCTACTCTACAACATATATTGAAAATAAAGTAATGTATAATTGTACATATTAAACCATCTCCAACACTGCTCTTACCAACTCTTTGCTCCTTCCCACACTTTTCAATAACAAAGTTCCACACAGAAAATGGGTGACCTTCTTAAAGGAACAGTAATTTTTTATTTATGAAAACACATATTTTATAGAGCATTTCCTGCAGAATAAAACAAGGTCACTCCCATCACTGTCAGATGTTTTATTCACAATTTATAACAGTTCAAATAATCAGGAAGTGAATTTACTGTGTTTACTTCCTGATAGTTCTAACTGACAGGAAGTTAATTTACTGTGTTTACTTCCTGATAGTCCTAACTGACAGGAAGTGACTCAGCAGTTTCTATCATATTCTATGGAGAACTGTATGTCTTTGACTTTCCTCTCCATTAGAATCTAACAGGAAATCTAATTAGAATAAGACCACTAGAGGGCACTGCTAATGTAAAAAACATGGATTTAAACTGTAATAACTCTGGAAATATAAATCTCTCAGCAGTGGGAGTACCCTTATTTTCCTATTTTAATAGGAATATCCCTACAATATATATATTTTCATAAAAAAAGTTTACTGCTCCTTTAAGTGTAAATGGAATTTTTCTTACCTGTCCATTCCTTTTCCTCTCTGTAGGTAGCACACAGATTTAGGGAATGCTTGGTGTGCTACCAAGGAGACCCAGCAGGAAAAAGGGAGCTTTTCTTACCTGTCCATTCCTTTTCCTCTGGGTCTCAGTAGGTAGCAACCAAGCTTTCCCTAAATCCATATGCTACCAAGGAGACCCAGCAGGAAAATTGTGTTACAAGATGTATAATTGTTAGGTTGACGGAATCCATAGTCACTATAGAAGACAAAACCTGCAGCTCTACAGTGAGCCACAGATTTTCTGATGGATAATGACTTCCCATCTTTAATGATACAGTCTCATTTTACTAAGTATGTTTGAAGTGGTGTCATAAACATTTAATGAATATAACATAAATATGGCAACTTTTGTTACAATGAGAGAAGGAATATGGAACCGTGGAATATGGCTTTTTATTTCCTCTGACACCACTTATTTTCCACAACAGTTACGATATAAGTCATCGTTACAAGTATGTGGAATAATTTGCAAGAGGCTATTAGGGCAGGAAAACTATGGAACTACTATGAGGTCTCTATCTGCAATACTATCAGCTCTCTGACTGGCTACTACTAGGTACCACAGATGAAAGCTCTGCAGCCAATCAGGGAGCAGATTTCAACCACTGGACCTGTCTCTGGCTGGCATCACACAGTCTGATCTCTTAAACAGAGGGACACCAGGGAGGGAAATATGGATTTTGGTCCCTCCTAAAGACGGACACTTGGGTGGTACCCATAGTGAGCTCCTTCTGTTTTCTTCATTACCCCTTTTCAAAGCAATGCATTGGACACCCCTCTGGCATGCAAAGGGTTAACTATCAGTTTGTGGGTAATAAATTGTGGTGCAGTAACTCTCTCACACTGCAAATTAATGGCTTTTCCTCCCTGAAGTGGTGAAGTGAAACAGAAACATAGAATCTGACGGCAGATGAGAACCATTTGGCCCATCTAGTCTGCCCATTTTTCCTACCGTAAAGCCCTCACACCTTATTTAGTCCTTGATCTTGTTTTATGTTCAGGATATCCTCACTGTATTCCTTTTCTTTTAGGAAATTTAGAGAATCTTTCCCAATAGATCATATTTTTAACTTATTTCCTACTATGTCCAAAATCCTATATAATAATTCACTAGAATGTTTGTCAGAAGCCGTCAGGAGCAGTGGAGACTGCCCGAAAGCACGGAATGTTGGGAGCACGGAATGCTGGGAGTCTTTCGGGCAGTCTCTACAGTGCATGACTGCATCAGCGGCAGGATGGAGAGCAGAAAATATATGATGTGCCAGGACCATCACTGGTCCTTAAAGGAGCAGTAAACTTTTTTTTATGAAAATACATATTTTACAGAGCTTTTCCTGCTGAATAAAACAATGTCACTCCCATTGCTGTCAGATGTTTTATTCAAAATTTATAGCAGTTTAAGTAATCAGGAAGTGAATTTACTGTGTTTACTTCCTGATAGTTCTAACTGACAGGAAGTGACTCAGCAGTTTCTATCACATTCAATGGAGAACTGTATGTCACTGACTTTTCTGACTTTCCTCTCCATTAGAATCTAACAGGAAATCTAATTAGAATTTGACCACTAGAGGGCCCTGCAAATGTAAAAAACCATGGGTTTAAACTGTAATAACTCTGGAAATATAAATCTCTCGGCAGTGGGAGTACCCTTATTTTACTCAGTAGGAAAATCCCTACAATATATATTTTTTCATAAAAAAAGTTTACTGCTCCTTTAAGGGAAAAAAACGGTGACAGTCCTGGCACATCACCGGTTGTTAAGTGGTTAATTTTAAACCAAAGACATAAACAACATTTATACAATGTTCTTAAAACTGTTTTGTATCGTATTTATTGACTGAATACACAGAACAATATATCACTCTCTAGATTTTATTATTGTCATTGTCCTATATATTACATTAGTTGAAGAGCCAATGTACATGGGCCACAGTGCCACACAGCAATGGCCGTGGTGCAGACATGCGCACTACAGACTGCCTGCGCCGCAGCTGATACGGAGCGGGGAGGTTTGAAATCAGACCATAGTCCTCTCTGCGCACCACTACGGTCTGAATTCAGAGCCCAGCTCCGTATCAGCATGACGGCTTCTGACAAACATACATTTAGCAAATTATTATAAAGGATTGTGAGGAATCCTTTTGTCATTTACAAACATGCATGGCTGAGATCCTGGTGTTGGCTAAAATTGCTCATGATGTGGCATCCAGTGCCTTCCCATGGGCGGTGGTGGTGGGGCCTTGAGGCCAGTGAAATGCTGCTGCTGCGGTGGTGGTGGGACCTGGTGGCCATGGTACAGCTCTGGCAGCTGCTGTGGTGGTGATGTCTGGAGGCCATGGAACAGCTGCTGCTGCTGTGGTGGTGGAGTCTGGAGGCCATGGTACAGCTGCTGCTGCTGTTGTGATGGTGGGGTCTGGAGGCCAATAAAGATTTTCTATCCACTTGTAGCACTAAGCCACTAGCATACTTCCGCTACATAGATGACATCCTGTTAATCTGGACTGCCTGTGAACAGGACCTTACACAATTCCATGCCAGATTTAACCAATTCCACCCAACCATTAACCTCAATCTGAACTACTCTGTGGAACACATACATTTTCTTGACACCATGATCTACAAAACAAGGACCAAAACATATAGACATCCCTGTATCACAAACCCACAGACAGACATCATACCTTACATATGACAGTTTCACCCCAAACATACCAAGCATGCCATCATCTGTAGCCAAGCTATAAGATACAACCGCATCTGTTCAGACAATACAGACAGGAACCAGCATCTCCATTCACTAAGGAAGGGACTCAGGAATCAGGGATACCACTCAAGAATAATAGACAATCAGATACACAAAGCCAGCCAAATACCCAGAGAAACACTCCTTGAATACAGACCACGGGCAGAGAATAACAGGGTACCGCTTGTGGTCACATACAATTGCCAATTGAAAGCCCTGAGAAGGATTGCAAAAGTCTTACAACCAACCCTCCATAAAAATGATAGATTAAAAGTAATTTTTCCAGATTCACTACTTATATCATACAGACAACACCCAAATTTAAAGAAAATTATTGTCAAGAGCCATTTGCCACAAATCGCAAAGAATGGAACATACTGTTGTAGAGTAAAAAGATGTGAGACTTGTCCACGCATTCAATGCACAACAAAGATAAAAATACCAAATACACAGCAACACTATGAAATTAATGGTTCATTCACTTCCTCCTCTTCAAATGTAGTGTATCTCATAACCTGTACACAATGCCCCACAAGAGGTTACTACACTGGGGAAACAGGACAGACACTGAGGAAAAGAATGAACCTTCATCACCACACAATAAACATAAAAAAGGATGCCACACCAGTTGGTCAGCATTTCTGTGGTAGGGTGACCACGTGTCCCGGAACGTCCGGGACTGTCCCTTAATTGGGTTCTATGTCCCACGTCCCGGATCATCCCCCACCGGGACAATAAAGAGTCCCGAAATGATGGTGCCCGCCCGCCCGCATCATCACGCACCCCTGCGGGCTGTGATGACATACATACAGAGAGGAGGAAGAGGGCAGAGGCACCGGAAGAGAAGCGCTTGCTGCTGGACTCTGGCAGCAAGCGCTTCTCTTCCGGTGCCTCTGCCCTCTTCCTCTTCTCTGTATGTATGTCATCACAGCCCGCAGGGGCGCGTGATGATGCGGGCGGGTAGGAGGGAACTCAGTGCCAGCCAGCCGCAGGGGACCGGATGCCACTCAAATTTAGGGTGACCACATGTCCCGGAATAGCAGAACGGAAATGTGGTCACCCTATTCTGTGGTCCAAATCATAGTCTACAAAATATGAAAGTCACCATACTCAAAGGAAACTTTAGAACACAAAGGGAAAGAAAAATCTGGGAATTTAAATTAATGGATCTATTTGACACATTAAAAACAGGACTAAACCTTGGGTTGGGCTTCATGTCTCATTATAATAGATAGAACATTTTGGTATTTGATTGTATAGAGATAGATCTGTTCAAGTCACAGACTAACAGGCTCTTTACACCTCTGTGTTAATGAACATTTCCTTGCTCCCAGGACTTTGATCTAGCCCTGTGCATATCAGTTCATATCTTTGCAGACTGTATGTTTACTAAGTTAATTGACCCCCACTGTGTACTCATATATTTTGGTTCAAATGTATGTCATACTCAGTAAATATAAATGCAATTCTAGCTTTGTTTGTTAATCCATGCCTTAAGAAGGGACCTTAGTGTCATGAAAGCCTGCACTTGTTATGTCCCCAGTTAGCCATTAAAAGGTATCACCTTTATAACACTCTTGTGAGTTTTTTGCTACACTGAATCCTTAAAAAAACAAAGAAAAACAAAAACAAAACACCAAAACGGAGCATAGTGCAGGTTTAGAGATCCTGCACTACGTGTATTTGCAATATATACCGTAAAATATCTGGTATAATACGCACAATTTTACCCCACTTCACCTTATGTGAAGTGGGGGGGGTGTATTATACACGAGAGTAAATAAAAAAAAGTTAGGGTTGGCAGACACCTTCCCTCCCTCGCCCGGGGCCAAAACTGCTGTCAAACCAAGACTTGGTTCAAATTTAACTCCCCACTGAAGTCCGCATCTCTTGAATTGATGGAAGGCAAAATACAAAGCTTCCCAGCGGGCGACATGCTTCCATTTGCCGACCGCTTCCTTCAGCGAGCTTTCAGGACCTTCTGCCTCCATCCTATTGGCTGGAGGCAGAAGGTCCTGAAATATGACTGTAGTAGTGACAGTGTTCTTTGAGTAATACAGTCTACACATTTCTGCCTTATTAATGCAAATTAGCAACAGCTTTAAAGGGATAGTAATGTTTCATAATAAAAGCAGCTCTAATTAATCATCATAGTATTTGGACTTTGGAGAGCGTTATTTCAATTCTGTCAGAATTGTAGTTCAAGAGTAATTCAATGACAAAGTATCCCCCTCCCGCCCCTTTTACTGATGTAACACTGCTCAGCCAGAGCAGAAGGGAGGTGCCAGGTAGATTGCAGAGAGGGACAATCTTCAATTAAGATAAGGGAAAAACCTGAAAAACTTGTCAAGGGGGGCAGGGCTTTCATTGTTCTCATTGGAAGAAGATTGTGCCCTTCTGTAATCTGTCTGGTCTATGGACTGGATTCCAGATCTGAGAAGAGATGGCTTACACTAGGTAAAAAGGGACGGGAGGGGGAAACTTTGCTTGTGAATATCTCTCAAACCATATAGGTTTGAGAGATAAGACTTATATCGTTCTTCATGTTTTTTTAATGCCTACAAAATAAAGTAAAGATAAAATAAAGTATTACTATCCCTTTAATCATGAATTGTAACTGTATATAACTTATTTTCAGGCATTCTGGCTTTTCTGAAAATTACCTCTTTTTACACAGAGCAAGATAAGAACGGTACACACAGATTGAGTCTGTGACCTCTGCAGCAACCACAAGCAAACCTGTGCCTGCTGTCATTAATTGGAATCAGAATTCACTTTATCTTGCAATATACAGTATAATAATTAGGGTTACCACCCAGCCGGTATTTTACCGGCAGGCCGGTAAAAAATTGTCTTCTGTCCAATGTTAAGTCTATGGACGGAATGCCATGGCCGGTATTTTTTGGAAGAAAAGGTGGCAACCCTAATAATGATATATGGTATGCGTTTTACTTTTAACATTTTAACAAAAAGATTTATTTGAAGACACCCTAATGACATACATTCATAACACAAATGTTTGAGAGAAGATACCATTTTGTTCTTAAATAGACTTTAATTTATGTACACAAAATCTATGCCATAAGAATGTTTGGTACTCTGTTAGCCATAGAAATACAGGATGCAAACATTTAGTAAAGTTGATACCTTTATTGGCTAAATAAACAGATTTAAAATGCAGGCTTTCAAGACATATTAGGTCTCTTCCTCAGAAGTCTTGAAAGCTTGCATTTTAAATCTGTTTAGTTAGCCAATAAAGGTATCAACTTTACTACATTTTTGCATAAGAATGTTTAGTTATTTTTAATTAAACCTTAGTATACCAAGCATAATTCACACTTAATCTTTTTCTCAAACAATGATAACATCAACAATAAATATCCCTAATTCCTAATGTATTTCTCTGTTGATATAACCCCTCTGACACTCAGAGGGTTAACAGTACCTCAAATATAGCTGATATCACAGGCATAGAAAAATAAGCTTTCAATATCATCAATATTCTGAAAAAAACTTTCTGATACACAGATAGTCAACATGACCCAGTTTAAGAATATTCATAGAGAAGTTTGGACTTGATAAATATCTCTATGACTTTCCTAGGAAAAACGGTGCCTAAAATATTTTAAAAAATGAATGTAACTCAGAACAGTGGAATAAGGGATGACCACTGACCTTGGTGCCAGTTATTTCAGTACAATGTTAGCCTTCTTTTACACCTTTATTCTTAAAGGGATAGTAAAACTTTGTTTTATCTTTATTTTATTTTGTAGGCATTAAAAAAAACATGAAGAACGATATAAGTCTTATCTCTCAAACCTTTATGGTTTGACAGATATTCACAAGCAAAGTTTCCCCTCCCGCCCCTTTTACCTAGTGTAAGCCATCTCTTCCAAAAAATTACCATAATACTTTTGTAACCCAATTAAAGTTTAACTAATACCAGTAGAAATATACCCATTAATTAGTTTTACAACCTCTTTTACAGCATTATTTTATAACCAGGCATTTTCATTAATCTGAAAACACCTTATTATAGAAAGGCTTTAACCAATTTTCTGCTAAGGATGTGACCATTAAGTCTCTCTGTAGATACCCTAAAACTGCTAAGGATGTGAATGGCTGTGTCCCTCTGCAGTCCAGCAGTGAAGAGGTTACATCTGGGAACTGAAATGTGTTAACCCCAGCAGACAACACAGCTTTGAATTCAATGTATTAACTGTTTTAACTGTGAATTCTGTGTCCTTGTGCTCAGAAATGCTTTAGACTTGAGAAAGGGAGTTTATCCTGAAAGATTGTCAATCCATAATTCTGTTAGTCCAATAAAAAAGGTATTACAAGATATTAATTTTGTTTGTTATTTTACATATATAAATAAATATATATATATAAGTCTAAGTGGTTTCTGGTTCACTGTCAGCCCCACCTCAGGGCAACGAGGGGGCAGAGATCAGCTGCACACAGTAAATCAGGGCCTGTGATTTTCAAAGACTCAGCCTTGTGCCCATTCCAGTGAAAAATCACTGCAGCAAGTCTAACTGTTGCAGCATCCAGCAGGTATACCCAATCAAACGAGCAACGCTGTGTTCCATTTGTTACTATAGTGCATAGCAAAAGCAACCATACACAATAGGGCACTCCACAAGACTTGATAAAAGAAAAAGATTTTCAATGAATAATGTCGACGTTTCAGACCCTAACACGGGTCTTCCTCAAGACACAGGCACACTTTGTAGACCGTTCTAATGAAGTATTTCTTTGTAGACAATGCTATTTTGTCTCTTCTGAAGAGCCTTCCCGTCAAATGACCAGCATCTCGATCTGTAAGCTATGGCGCTGACGTGAGTAAAAGGGGTGGGAGGGGGGACTTCAAAAGCTTATAACTCTTAAAATATACATCTTTAAGCAAAGGAATTTACTCTATTTCATTGTTTTTCATATGAACAAAATTAAACCTTCTTAAATGCAGGTATTGCTATCCTTTGAACTTTAAACAAACATAAATGTGAGTTTTATTGCTGTATAGCAATGTGGTACACTTCCATACACACCACACAGTCTGATCTCCTAAACACAGGGACACCAGGGTAATACACTTATATACACACCACACAGTCTGATCTCCTAAACACAGGGACACCAGGGTGATACACTTATATACACACCACACAGTCTGATCTCCTAAACACAGGGACACCAGGGTAATACACTTATATACACACCACACAGTCTGATCTCCTAAACACAGGGACATCAGGGTGATACACTTCTACACACACCACACAGTCTGATCTCCTAAACACAGGGACACCAGGGTAATACACTTCTATACACACCACACAGTCTGATCTCCTAAACACAGGGACACCAGTGTGATACACTTATATACACACCATATAGTCTGATCTCCTAAACACAGGGACACCAGGGTAATACACTTCTATATACACCACACAGTCTGATCTCCTAAACACAGGGACACCAGGGTGATACACTTCCATACACACCACACAGTCTGATCTCCTAAAACAGGGACACCAGGGTGGGAAAGAGGGACAGAGGGATTTGGGTCTCAAAGAGGGACTATCATACTTAAAGAAGGACACTTGGGAGGTATGGATCCCTAATATCTCCTAAAGAGGGACACTTGGGAGGTATGGCTTAAAGGGATAGTAATACTTCGTTTTAACTTTATTTTATTTTGTAGGTATTAAAAAATCATGAAGAATGATATAAGTCTTATCACTCAAACCTTTATGGTTTGAGAGATATTCACAAGCAAAGTTTCCCCTCCCGCCCCTTTTACCTAGTGTAAGCCATCTCTTCTCAGATGTGGAATCCAGTCCATAGACCAGACAGATAACAGCAGGGGACAATCTTCTTCTATGAGAACAATGAAGGCCCTGCCCCCCTTGACAAGTTTTTCAGGTTTTTCCCTTATCTTAATTGAAGATTGTCCCTCTGTGCAATCTACCTGGGCACCTCCCTTCTGATCTGACTGAGCAGTGTTATATCAGTAAAAGGGGCGGGAGGGGGATACTTTGTCATTGAATTACTCCTGAACTACAACTCTGACAGAATTGAAATAACACTCTCCAAAGTCCAAATACTATGATGATTAATTAGAGCTGCTTTTATTATGAAACATTACTATCCCTTTAAGAACCCCATTTGAATTAATAGAAATTTGAGGAATTTGCATTTGTCCCCTGCGATGCAAATTACACTAGGTTTTAACCTTTGAGTGTCAGAGGAGTACACAACGCTTTTCCCTCTGGCACTCAAAGGGTTAACTTAGGGCCCTATATTGGTTACATAATGCCAGTTTCTGCAGGATTCTAAGGCACAAAAGGCAAAAAAAAAAAAAGAAATCCACGCTGAGTTTCAGTTTCGTTTCTTCATTGTATCAGTGAGGAGGAAGTGTTATTCTGTATAAACAGCCTCACTGCTGCGTGTGAGTCATTCCACATCCACAGACAGACACACTGCTTCGGTAAGCTTGTTTTAATGATTTTATTATTGGGGAAAGCTATCATAGCCATTCCTGGAATCTCTCAAGGTTTGACCATACCTGGTAACTTCCAAATGAGCTGACTCTGAGAGCTTTAAAACATTAACCCTTTGAGTGCCAGAGGGGTATGCAACGCAATGTGTTGTGTACCCCTCTGGCACTCAAAGGGTTAACACATAGTAAGCCCAATGAGGTAGATTATAGGTGATATGTACTTGCTTGCTGACACCCACATGTTCACCAGTCAGTGCACAATCAACCTATAACATACCATAACCTTCCGATATCCCTATCTGAACACACGTGTGACAAGCGGGACTTATCCTTCTGCAGCTCATTGATGAGATTATATAGAAGGTAACAATGGACTATCTCACCCTGAGAATTTTGGCCCTTCATCCTGAAATTTGGGTCAAAACCCTGAGATCCCAGGAATAGGTTTGACCCTGGACTTAGGATTTTGACCGAAATCTCAGGGTAGTCAAGATAATGGGCGAGGGTGAGACATTCCAGCACTGCGTACTGTGTGATCTGTACCAATTAAACATTTGAGTGCCAGAGAGGTAGCCGCGCATTGCAACACAATGCATTGGCTACCTCTCTGGCACTCAAAGGGTTAACTGTTTGTTTAGTCTGTACACTTGTGTTATTTCTACCAGAAACACAGTGGGAGAAGTCCTTGCTGGTCTTATCTTTTGCTCAAGCAGTGAGATCTACAAGTTGTTGAGTAGCATCCAAAGGGTTAAAGGCCCCCTTTAAATCAATGGGGATTTCTGGAAATATTTATTTACTGCAGGAGACATTCCTAAATTTTTATCTATGGTGGAACTGACTGTATTGTTGGTATAGGTTCTTGGATTATTGGATGACTGTTTAACCCAATGGGTACTAGAGATCACACAATACTTTGTAGATTTCTTTAGCATCCAAAAGGCTAAAGATGGCATGGATTCAGGAAAACAGCTTGTTGATACATTGCAGGTATTTTTAATTGTATGTTTTTGTAGCACATATTGGCCTTCACCCTTTGAGTCCCAGAGAAGTGTCCAATGCATTGCTGCCACTCAGAGATTAACCCTTTGAGTGATAGATGGGTACACAATGCATTGCAAAGCAATTTTTTGCGTACCCTCTGGCACTCAAAGGGTTAAAGTAAGAGTAAATCCTTATTATGGGAAAAAATATATTGTAGGAATTCCCTGCTGAGTGAAATGAGGATACACTCACTGCTATAAAGATGTTTCATTCAAAGTTATTGCAGTTCAAAACTGAGCAGATGTTTTGTATATTGTTTTGCAGTGATTTTCATAATGGTTGTTACATTGTAATCTTGTTTCTTTGGCTGTAATATTTCTTTGTCTAATGTCCCTAATTTGTATATTATGTCACAAGCAGTGTGCTGTACAGTATAGTGTTTTTAATGATAATGTGTTTTCCTTGATTAAATTAATTTATATTTTACAGCAGCCAAGTACCTGATGGTCAGATAGACAGAGTCTTGAATAATCGATTACGCTGTATAGTTTTGCGGAGCGCACGTCTTATTTCCAGAGGTATGTTTAACGTCCACTGGACTTTTCATGGTAGGAATAATGGTCACACCTCCTCTCACCCCAGTGCCTCTTGGTATTGCCCTGACCTGTAGCCAGGAGCCTCCATTCAGCCAGCCCCAATGACAACCGTAACTTTCAATGGAGGCCCGGACTGGCCTTCGGGCATACCGGGCATTTGCCTGGTGGGCCGGTCCGGGTGTTTAAAATAAATAATAATCATTAAACGAGTTTGGGCCGTCTTTCACTTTCTAAAAGACGGCCACCTCCTTACAAGTTTCCTGTTGGGCGGTCAATCAAAGTGTGGCGCACCGCACATGATTATAAGCTCCGTCCATGATCCGCCCCATGGGCAGCTCAAAAAATAAAAATGGGCTGCTCAGCCTTAAATGCCTGGGCCTATTTTTTTGTCCCAGTCCAGGCCTGCTTCAATGGGTGGAAAGCAGGAGGGACCTGGCCCCCAGTCGGCCAGGCCCTCTGGAAACCATACCTTCTGAGACAAACCCACACTGAGGAGGCCTGGGGAATCCGCATTCCGCCACTCAAGGAGAGGACTATAATATTAACCCTTTATCCCCCAACTATTTTGCTGTGACTCCATACTATCCCTTAGGGCTGCGCCTAGTGCACCATTAAATAAATCCATCCCTACTCTATTTAGGTGCACACCATCATACCTGGGAACTTTCTTTTCTGTTGCTGGAGGGTATAATTGCTGTGAATCATGGCAAAAAGGGGGTGGGGTTTACTTACAAGTGAGGGTGTGGCTTTCTGGGACATAACAAAAGTGGGCGGGAAGTGGGAGGAACTGGGTGTGGAAAGAGGACAAGTGTGAGGAAGCGGGTGGGAATTAGCAGGAGTGGGCAGAGTTTTAAATGAATCAGCCTCTCAAAACCGGGGTGTATGGAACAAATCCGTACAGTTCCCAGGCATGCACACCATGTCCCAGGTACAAAACCCTTACAGAGACAGAAATCTTATTAAGGCTGATGGGCAAGTAGCACGCTTTTGACTCATACGTTTTCTGTCCCCTGTATCTGTCTGCCCAGGTGTTAAATGCCTTTCCTTAAGTTGTGCTATTCGATAACACTGAATGTATTGTGTTAAAGGGATAGTAATACTTTGTTTTAACTTTATTTTATTTTGTAGGCATTAAAAAAACATGAAGAATGATATAAGTCTTATCTCTCAAACATTTATGGTTTATGAGATATTCACAAGCAAAGTTTCCCCCTCCCTCCCCTTTTACTGATGTCACACTCTTCAGCCTGAGCAGAAGGGAGGTGCCCAGGTAGACTGCAGAGAGGGACAATCTACAATTAAGATAAGAGAAAAACCTGAAAAGCTTGTCAAGGGGGGCAGGGATTTCATTGTTTTCAAAGGAATAAGAGTGTCCCCTTCTGTTATCTGTCCAGTCTATGGACTGCATTCCACATCTGAGAAGAGATTGTTTACAGTAGGTAAAAGGGGCGGGAGGGGAAACTTTGCTTGTGAATATCTCATAAACCATAAAGGTTTGAGAGATAAGACTTATATCATTCTTCATGTTTTTTTAATGCCTACAAAATAAAATAAAGTTAAAACGAAGTATTACTATCCCTTTAACTAGACTCCATGGCACCATCACTCTGTTCTTCAACCATCCAAATTAACCCCTTCAGTGCCTGTAAAAGGCCAACACTCTCTAAAGCATGCACCAGAGGACATTAAAGGGATAGTAATACTTCGTTTTATCTTTATTTTATTTTGTAGGCATTAAAAAAACATGAAGAACGATATAAGTCTTATCTCTCAAACCTTTATGGTTTAAGAGATATTCACAAGCAAAGTTTCCCCTCCCGCCCCTTTTACCTAGTGTAAGCCATCTCATCTCTTCTCAGATGTGGAATGCAGTCCATAGACCAGACAGATAACAGCAGGGGACAATCTTCTTCCTATGAGAACAATGAAAGCCCTGCCTCCCTTGACAAGCTTTTCAGCTTTTTCCCTTATCTTAATTGAAGATTGTCCCTCTCTGCAGTCTACCTGGGCACCTCCCTTCTGATCTGGCTGAACAGGGGGGGGATACTTTGCTTGTGAATATCTCTCAAACCATAAAGGTTTGAGAGATAAGACTTATATCGTTCTTCATGTTTTTTTAATGCCTACAAAATAAACTAAAGATAAAATGAAGTATTACTATCCCTTTAATATTTGCAAGAATGGGAACACAGTAAAGACAACAGGGGGAGGGGGCACTGAAAACAGACAGGGCTCATTCCATCACATGTACACTACTGTTGAAAAGTTTGGGGTCACTAAGAAATGTCCTTTTTTTCCATCCAATGAGTTGCAAAATGAATAAGAAAGACAGTCAAGACATTGACAAGGTTGGAAATAATGATTTTTAATTTCAATAATAATTGTGTCTTTCAAACTTTGCTTTTGTCAAAGAATCCTCCATTTGCAGCAATTACAGCCTTGCAGACCGTTGGCATTCTAGTTGTAAATTGGTTGAGGTAATGTGAAGAGAGTTCATCCCATGCTTCCTGAAGCACCTCTCACAGTTTGGATTGGCTTGATGGGCACGTCTTACGTACCATACAGTTAAGCTGCTCCCATAACAGAAACAAGGAACATTTCTAAGTGACTGCAAACTTTTGAACGGTAGTGTATATGTATGAATTGGCACTCATGTAACCTATTAACCCCTCATATTCACCTGGGTGCCATGTATCAGAGTATGGAAAGTGAAAGGTAAAAAATATGCACTCACAGATACAGTATCAAAAAATATCAAAATCTCTTAAAGCGGAACTACCACCCCTTACAAAGATGGCCCCAAATAATTACCCATCTGGCTACTAGCTGCTCAGTAGCGCTAGTCGCCAGAATTATAACCGCGTTAACGAGAATAATACACTACTCCGGGACTGATAGGCAGGAAACATTGCAGACATCTTTCCATAGTGACGTCTGTGTGCCTGCACTGTCACTCCCAGACTCCTCTAGGAGGCGTCGCTAGGAGCCGTTCAGCTCCAAAAGGGACTGACAGCTCAGGCACGCAGGCGTCACTGTGGAAATATGTCTGCACTGTTTCCTGCCTGTCAGTCTGGGAGCAGTGTATAATTCTCATTACCGAGTTAATAATTTTGGTGAATAGCGCTACTGAGCAGCTAGTCGCCAGATGGGTAATTATTTGGGGCCATGTTTGTAAGGTGTGGTAGTTCCGCTTTAAAAATAGATATAGCAGTATAAACCCACGAGCTGCTATTCTTTTCTACATGGTGTTATACAGTGGCGTAACTATAGGGGTCGCAGGGGTTGCACCTTTGACCCCCTCACCTGACGCCCGCAATTTAGTAATGCAGAGTGCTGGGGCTCTGCATTACGAGAGTGTCGGTCTGCCGGAGGGAAATCAGTATTCCCTCTGGCAGACAGACCGGCACTCTCGTAATGCAGAGCACTGGGAGATGACATCATCATGACATCATCTCCCAGCGCTCTGCATTACTGAAGAGGACCGCGTGGGAGAAAAGGTCTGTGCAGAAAGAGGCACAGACCTGTCCTCTGCCACTGGACCACCAGGGAGGTAGGAGATTTAGGGGCAATGTGGAAGGGGCATTGTGGAAGGGGCAATGTGGAGATGGGGGCATTGTGGAAGGGGCAATGTGAAGATTGAGGAGCATTGTGGAAGGGGCAATGTGGAGATTGAGGGGCATTGTGGAAGGAGTAATGAGGAGATTGGGGGGCAATGTGGAAGGGGCAATGTGGAGATTGAGGGGCAATGTGGAGATGGGAGGCAATGTGGAGATTGAGGGGCAATGTGGAGATGGGAGGCAATGTGGAGATTGAGGGGCAATGTGGAGATGGGAGGCAATGTGGAGATAGAGGGGAAATGTTGAGGTGGTGGGCAATGTGGAAGGGGTAATGTGGAAATTGGGGGGCAATGTGGAAGGGGCGATGTGGAGATTGAGGGGCATTGTGGAAGGGGCAATGTGGAGGTGGGGGGCAATGTGGAGGTGGCCAATGTGGTCAGGGGTCCCATGGCAATTCTTGCACCAGGGCCCCGTGGCTTCTAGTTACGCCTCTGGTGTTATACTTACGTATTTTTAAGAAATGTAGAATTTTTTGATACCTGTGAGTGCTGTCAGATTTGTAAATTCCCTCCTTTATACCTAAGTCACACCGAGTCTTCTAAAGCAGATTACAGATGATAAATACCTCATATTTTCTACTTATGGATACATAGGTACATATGTATCTGCATATTGTAATTTAATTATAAACACATTGATATAACAGATGTACTGTAATGGAAATGTATCTGTATTTCAGAACTCATCACACTCCTGCACTTTGGCAACTAGTAGTGACATCAATCCTACCTCTTCCTACAAGTCAAAGATCAAGGACCATTTGTTTTTTCTTGTCTCCAATTAATCACTTAATTTGCCAAACATAACACCGAGTGCAAGAAATAGCCCTACTATGAAATCAAAATACTTTAAGGTGCACAATAATTTGAAAAGTAATGTGATGGATATTTTTCAAAACTTATGTCATATTCTTGTACTGATAAAGGATTTTGTCAGTACAGTTGTGTCTTTTTTATGTTCATTGGTAAATTCTGTTCAGAATCTCTGTAAGGGTTGTGGAATATCTGCACATGTTGCGCTGTCCGCATTGAATGTGATTTGGCTTTCATTACAAACAACTAAACATTTGAACAAAAGTGGTTTGTCTTTTAAGCAGTCAAAACCAAATCACAAACCCTCAGCCCGATCTCGCCCACATCAATCCTTCAGTGGGTTTAGGGGTTCCAATTACAACCATGGCACCCCAAAGAAAAAGTAGCAGAATAAGAATACACCTTTTTGATGGACTTTATGATTTGCACAAGAGAGTCTTGTTCCAGCAGTTTCCCAAAGGCAGTAATTAGGGTGACCACACATCCCAGAATGCCCGGGACTGTCCCTTACTGGAGGTCTGTGTCCCGTGTTCCGGGTCACCCCCCACCGGGACAACAAAGAGTCCCTGAATGGAGCAACACGCACCAGTCCAGCCAGCCAATGAAATGTATTTGCTATATGGTCCTCATTGGCTGGCTGAGCTATTCATTCCAAGGCCTGATCAGATGACACCCCATGAGATTAGAGAAAAGGAGATTTAGACTTCAGCA
Source organism: Rhinophrynus dorsalis (assembly GCA_037306005.1). Taxonomy (NCBI): domain Eukaryota; kingdom Metazoa; phylum Chordata; class Amphibia; order Anura; family Rhinophrynidae; genus Rhinophrynus; species Rhinophrynus dorsalis. The sequence goes on along the minus strand of CM074721.1, from coordinate 33,762,402 downwards.
GAGGAAGGGGTATTTTATAGTAAGGTCTGTTAAATTATGGAATTCCTTGCCCAAGGAGGTGGTTATGGCAGATACAATGGATACATTTAAGAGAAGATTAGATTCATTTGTTTCAAAAGGGAACATACAGAGTTATACTGTGTATTAGTAGGCAAATCAGGAAGGTCTGATAAAGACTAACTTATTTGGTAACAGGAAAAGTATATAATTCTCATGTCACTGGGGTATGAGGCAAAGGCTGAACTTGATGGATTTGTGTCTTTATTTAACCTCATTTACTATGTAATTTGGTGGCGAATTCTCCAATATTTAGGGAGATTAAAATGACTTTTTAAATCAATGTCAGTTTCATGGGAAGGGGGCACTTGCCCCCTCCATATAAACATAAAGGTTGGACAGGCTGGCTTGGGGTGTCATATCAGGGCTTTACCCCCCGGAAACATTTCAGAGGATGCCCTTGGTCAATTTGGGAATTATTATTTGTCCCCTATGGCGCAGTTTATCTTCATGAATTGCGTTTCTTTAGCTTCCTGAATATGGCTCTTAGGGCCTTATGTTCCAAAGTAAAGTGGAGGAGTTCTGCGGCAAACCATTTACACTATAGGGGAGAACTAAAAATTCCCATTGATTTAAATTGGATTTGTAACCCCTCGCGTTCCAGAGAGGTCTCCGACACACTGTGAAACAATGCGTTTAAGACCTCTGTAGCATTCAAGGGTTTAAAATCAGCATTTAAATTAACAGGAATGTTTGTAATTTTTAGTTCTTCCCCTGTAGTGGGAATGGTTTTTGTCCCAGAACCCTACCTGAGTTGGAGAGGTTCTAATGGAATATGCACTGGACCCTGGACTCCTACCGTGCTCTCTTGGTTGGTCGTCTTCTATTTCCTGTTTCCTTTCATCTTTTCCATGTTTCCTTTTAAAGGAGCAGTGCATTTTTTTATGAAAACCCCCATGTTACACAGATTTTCCTGCTGAGCAAAACAAAGGACAGAAGTTTTATCAAAAGTTATAACAGTTCGAAACTGTGATACTCTCTGAAAACAGATCTAGGAGGCTTACTGCCTGAAACGTCAAACTGACAGGAAGTGACTCAGCAGTTACTATCACATTGTATGGAGAACTGTTTGTCAGTGACTCACCTCTCCATAAAATGTAACAGAATAACTATCTGACATCGGTTTTCTAGAAGGCAATGTAAATGAAAATAAACAAGAGGATTAAACTGTAATAACTCTGGAAAGCTGCATCTCCCAACAGTGAGAGTACCTTGTTTTTACTCCACAGAAAAAGTCCTACAATATATGCTTTTTAATTAAAAAAACTTTACTGCCCCTACTGACCCCACTGGGCATAAAATGTGACTTTGTTGTTATATTTCTATGATATGTTACTGAGTTATGTCCTTGGTGGCACCTGTATCTATGTTGTCTTACTGGAAACTCAATAAAAAGTAACAAAACATTTTGTATTTGTGCATTTATACGTTATTTAGTATTAAATAAAATAGTGTAAAGTTCTGTAAAGTGTTTCTTTTTTATTTCTCTAAAATGGAGCTAAAACCTTATAACAACTCAGGTGACTTTGAAACGCTGTCAAAACCACCGTTAAGATATGTTACCCATTTTTATAGGAGCAGTACATTTTTTTTATGAAAACCCCCATGTTATACAGCATTTCCTGCTGAGCAAAACAAGGGACAAAAGTTTTATACAAAAGTTATAACAGTTCAAAACTGTGATAGTCTCTGGAAACCGAGATCGAGGGTCTTACTTCCTGAAACTTCAAACTGACAGGAAGTGATTCAGCAGTTACTATCACCAGAGCCAGATTAAGACTCAATGGGGCCCTAGGCAGGATCCCACATTGGGGCCCCCTGCCAGATCCGACCCACTACCCCACCATTGCCGCTGTCCTTTCTCAACTGGCCCATTGTTTTTGTGGGTACAGGTACTAGTACTAACTTAACTGAAAGACAAAATTAATGCTTTATCCCCTTCGTTGCAGAGAGGTCCCTAAAGCATTGCAAAGCAATTCACTGGACACCTCCCTGACACCCAAGGGGTTAAATATATTAAAAATGTATAACAGAGCTTAGAGTTGAAATAGGGCCACATTAATGATACCACAGAGGATAGGGATACACTAGTGACACTACAGAGCTTGCAGTCGAAAGAGCTACACTAGTGATACCACTGAGACCATAATTCTATAACTGCTGATGTATTAAATGTATCTTATAGATGTACTTTAGTATTGAGTAAAAGACTACTACCTAGGTAAGTGCTTCTGTTACACACAGTAAATATATAGATATACCTGACTGCTGTATGATGGACTCCTACCTAGGTAAGTGCTTCTGTTACACACAGTAATTATATAAATACACCTGACTGCTGTGTGATGGACTCCTATCTAGGTAAGTGCTTCTGTTACACACGGTAATTATATAGATACACCTGACTGCTGTGTGATGGGCTACTACCTAGGTAAGTCCTTCTGTTACACACGGTAATTATACAGATACACCTGACTGCTGTGTGATGGACTCCTACCTAGGTAAGTGCTTTTGTTACACACGGTAATTATACAGATACACCTGACTGCTGTATGATGGACTCCTACCTAGGTAAATGCTTCTGTTCACACAGTAATTATATAGATACACCTGACTGCTGTATGATAGATTCCTACCTAGGTAAGTGCTAATGTTACACACAGTAATTATATAGATACACCTGACTGCTATATGATGGACTCCTACCTAGGTAAGTGCTAATGTTACACACAGTAATTATATAGATACACCTGACTGCTGTATGATGGACTCCTACCTAGGTAAGTCCTCCTGTTACAGTAATTATATAGATACACCTGACTGCTGTATGATAGATTCCTACCTAGGTAAGTCCTCCTGTTACAGTAATTATATAGATACACCTGACTGCTGTATGATAGATTCCTACCTAGGTAGGTGCTTCTGTTACACACATTAATTATACAGATACACCTGACTGCTGTATGATGGACTCCTACCTAGGTAAGTGCTTCTCTTACACACAGAAATTGTATATACACCTGACTGCTGTGTGATGGACTCCTACCTAGGTAAGTGCTTCTGTTACACACAGTAATTATATAGATACACCTGACTGCTGTATGATGAACTCCTACTTAGGTAAGTCCTTCTGTTACACATAGTAATTATGTAGATACGCCTGACTGCTCTATGGTGGACACCTACCTAGGTAAGTGCTTCTCTTACACACAGAAATTGTATATACACCTGACTGCTGTGTGATGGACTCCTACCTAGGTAAGTGCTTCTGTTACACACAGTAATTATATAGATACACCTGACTTCTGTATGATGGACTCCTACCTAGGTAAGTCCTTCTGTTACACACAGTAATTATATAGATACACCTGACTGCTGTATGATGAACTCCTACCTAGGTAAGTCCTTCTGTTACACACAGTAATTATATAGATACACCTGACTGCTGTGTGATGGACTCCTACCTAGGTAAGACCTTCTGTTACACACAGTAATTATGTAGATACACCTGACTGCTGTATGGTGGACTCCTACCTAGGTAAGACCTTCTGTTACACACAGTAATTATGTAGATACACCTGACTGCTGTATGGTGGACTCCTACCTAGGTAAGTGCTTCTGTTACACACAGTAATTATATAGATACACCTGACTGCTGTATGATGGACTCCTACCTAGGTAAGTCCTTCTGTTACACACAGTAATTATATAGATACACCTGACTGCTGTATGATGGACTCCTACCTAGGTAAGTCCTTCTGTTACACACAGTAATTATATAGATACACCTGACTGCTGTATGATGGACTCCTACCTAGGTAAGTGCTTCTGTCACACACAGTAATTATGCAGATACACCTGACTGCTGTGTGACGGACTCCTACCTAGGTAAGTGCTTCTGTCGCACACAGTAATTATACAGATACACCTGACTGCTGTATGACGGACTCCTACCTAGGTAAGTGCTTCTGTCGCACACAGTAATTATATAGATACACCTGACTGCTGTATGGCGGACTCCTACCTAGGTAAGTCCTTCTGTTACACACAGTAATTATATAGATACATCTGACTGCTGTATGATAGACTCCTACCTAGGTAAGTCCTTCTGTTACACACAGTAATTATATAGATACACCTGACTGCTGTGTGATGGACTCCTACCTAGGTAAGTGCTTCTGTTACACACAGTAATTATACAGATACACCTGACTGCTGTATGACGGACTCCTACCTAGATAAGTGCTTCTGTTACACACAGTAATTATATAGATACACCTGACTGCTGTATGATGGACTCCTACCTAGGTAAGTCTTTCTGTTACACACAGTGATTTTCAGTTTCAGCAGTTAGGCACAATTATTTATTTTACAGGTGTCTCCAGATCAGGGGCCGACTGGCCCAGAGGGCAGAGAGAACAAAATAAATTACGTAATGGATCTGTGATCCCTTCATAACCCTGCATGTCTGCACAGTGAATAGTTAGTTACTTGCCAAAACACAAAAAAATAGGTGCACCACTGTACTGAGAGTATCAAAGGTATTACTGTGGTCAGAGGGAATGTGCTGGGGTAATTATAAATTAACAAAGAAAAAGGAAGAAGAGAAAATCCCTATATAGTACCAATCCCACCATTATTACATATAATTCATGGTTGGTATACCAGGTAGAGGTTAAATATACCCAGGGGAGAAAGGGGAAAAAGATGGAAAATTAAAAACACAATTGTAACCCATCCACCTAGTTCTACTAGTGCAATCTGTTCTGAGTGATCGCTAATGCATCCGCCTTGAATCACAAAGTATTATACCCCAGCAATTTGCAGCTGTTACAATTGTGTTTTTAATCTGACAGTTTTGTTATGAGTATATAATAAAGTTTAACTTTTAAAAGTCCATTTTTAACCCTCTCTCTCCTGGGTATATTTAACCTCTAGAAAAAAGAAAAAAAAACTCACAGCACCAACTCACCCCAACATATCCATATAATAAATACAACTCTAAGATAAATATAAAAATAGATATATAGAAAGCAGCATGGAATGAGGGGGTTCTCCAGCTCCCCAACCATTAGGACAGAAATCCAAGGTGAAAACATAGACAGAAAGACAATCCTGCTCTACTCTATATAAAAAACTGTTATGGGCCCTGTGATGGGTATATATAATAATTCTTAGTAAATAAGTGAAATTTTGTGTCACAGATTGGCAAAGTTGTGGATAAGCTTACCACCAACACCAAGGTATTTCACTTTGGCAAATCACTCATGCAAATTCACCTATATTCATTTCTATTTCATTTTTTCTTCTCACTGGCCCTTTAAGACTAGGCCTTAAGCCTGTCATGGTGAGCATGCTCCTTACCTGTTTGATTCTTACTGCCCCTCACATGATTTGTTGGGAGTTGTTTAAAAGGTTATTTAAGGAGAGCATTGTTGGATCAACAGTCTTCTTGCTTTCATACAATGTAGGCCCCTTTTTAGGGGTCTGGTGTACAAGGTAAGTCCTCCATATACACATATATGCCTGCTGTTTTTAATTGCACCACATCTGGGACCCACAAAATCAATAAAGAGCATTTTTAAAGGGTCCCTTATATGCCAATGCGTACATTGATAATTTATCAGGTCTTTTTGATTTTAATTGATTTTAATTTTGATTCTTTAATGCTTTAGATAGGGATTTAGGTGTATTAGAGTAGGACTTGCCGACGTGAAATACCTTGGCGTTGGTGGCAAGCTTACCCACAGCTTGGCCAATCTGTGACACAAAATTTCACTAAGAATTATTATATATGCCCATCACAGGGCCCACAACAGTTTTTTATATATAGAGTAGCGCAATATTGTCTGTCTGTATATTTAACCTCTACCTGGTATATCAACCATGTTCCAGAGGACAAAATAACGTGAGCGCATTAACTTCAAACTTTTTAATCAATTAAAATTCTTATCAGCTATCTAATTAATTAAAGATAGGAAATGCCCTATAACTGATTGCCATGACTCTGAGAGGTGGTGTTGTCACATGACTCAGGGAAATGAAATACTAAAAAACTTAGACCCTAAGTCAGAGTAATGGGAGGTCTAGGAACTAACTGAAAACGAGGGGGCGGGGGAACTAAAGAAGATCTGACTGAACTACCACTAAGAATTTTCAGGGACACAAACTTTGGAAAACCATTCAAAGCAGATCAGAATACAGTCTGAGGACCGATAAATTAATATTTTATTATTGTTCTTGTAAAACTTCTGGCAACCCTATTATCATTCAATTTTATGGCATTCCACGGAGACTTCATATTATGCTATAATCTTTCCCGCTACTCCAAATAGCAGCAGAGGAAACTGTTTATTTATACAAACAATCAAAGAAAAAGCTGTAGGGCATTTTTCCTCCCTTTTAGGCACTCCCCAATCCCTATAAAAGGTGCTGTCTTCTGTAACTCCTCCTCTTTCTCTGCTGCTCCCAAACAGATGAGTATTGATTGTTTCTTGTGGAAGTGTGCTATGTTTATATTTTGCCTATGTTTATGATTTTCCATGTGTGCCTAAGCCCTCTTTTCTGAAGAGCTTCCCAGCCCCTGCTCTGGGGTTGCCATTGCTCCAGTTCTATTTGTGTTTGTACCTGCTACGACTGTTTTGACCCACTTGGTGTTGTGACGCTTTAAGAGACGTATTTGGCAAGGTTCTGTCTGCACTAGGAGTAGGTGGTTTGGTGGAGGCCCCTTTCTGGGTCCTCGGCGCTTGGCGCCGTTTGTTCGCTCCTTTGTTGCCTTGCCCTGGTGGTCTACTGTTTGTCCATTGCTCTTACCGGCTCCCGGTCCTTGCTTCCGGGTTTGGGTTGCTTCACGGTGACGCGCAGGCGCATCGATGATCGCGCATGCGCATTGAGGTCTCACGAGCCGTTTCCGGGTTTCCCTTAGCTGCGCTGCGCAGGCGCGAGGTGGCGGCCATCTTGGTACACTCACCTCGCGTCTGGTATCTCAGTGGTGTGGTGTTTTCGTATCCCTCTGGGTTGCTTGGGTTTTTCTGTTGTCCAGCGTTTCTCTGTGTGGTTTGGGTCTCTCCCCAGCTTTAGCCTTATTTATTTTTGGAGTATCTGCCTTGCCAGCGTCTCTGGGATTGTGGGTCAACAGGTTTGGGTACAGATTTTGCTCAGGGGTTGTCTCATTGTCTTTATACTTTGTTTTTCCTCATGGCTTCCAGTGATGAGGACAGTTGCCTTAGTGCCCACTCCTCTATTCCTCATAATGCTCAGGCCGCATCTTTGGGGTCCAAGGGGTCTGGTGCTTCTAGGGAGTCTTCCACCTCCACTGATGCTTTGGCCCCTCTCCCTGGTCATTTTAAAGAACTGTTGGAGACCATGATGAAGCAAATGTCCAATAATCTATTTCAGTCCATGCTGGCTACCATGTCCGCTCAGACCACTAATGTGGCGACTTCTCTTGAGGTCCCAGCGGCAGCTGTGGCCTCACCAGTGGCTCTAGGGCCAGTGGCTATGACCCTTCCTAGGAAGGTGGATACATCTAAGATTGGTGGGAAATGTACCCGTAAAGTTAGACATTTGCAGGATATGGAGGGGGAGCAGGGGCTTAGTCCCACGTCTGTCTCGGACAACGCATATGATACGTGCGGCTCTGTCCCACGGAAACGACCCTCATCTCCTGAGGAGGTTGAAATAAGGAGAAAGTCGGCTAGGCGGGCAAAGCCTGACTCTTATTGTGTTTCCTCTGATTCTGACTCTTCTGATGAGGAGTGGGTCCTTTCATCTAGGACCAGTGATGTTTCAGAAGAGGACACGGTGACCCCTGGTAAGGATCGGACTGGGTCCCCTGATAGTGACGGTAAACCGGTTTTGGACTCTCAGGGTGTCCCTTTATTTGATCCGGAGGCCATTCGCCATCCTCGGTCTTCTGAGTGGTCTCCTTTAGCTCATGTAGCCAGCTATGTGGAACAATGGGTGCGTAAGCCCTTGAGTCGTAAGTCACGCAATAAACTGCGTGCGGAATGTCCCCGTCCTAGTATTCCTAATCGGGCTTGTGAGACTCCCGAGTTGGATCCCAAGATTGTCAAGTTTATTGGGAAGGGTGGCAAAGACCCCCGCAGAGGTATGGATAGATCCCTGAGGATTTGCGAGGATAAACTCCTTGATGTGTTTGGTCCTCTTACCAGGATTTTTGATCTTACCGAGACTTCCATTCAATCTGGAGAACCGGTAGACGTGCAGGTGCTCCGAGGCTGGGTCCAGCGGACCATTTGTTTTCTGGGCAACGCGAATGCGGCCCTAGCAGCTGAAAGGCGTAAGGCTATATTGCTAAAGATTGATCCGAAATTAACGGATATGGCTGTCTCTGAACCTGGCCCTTCCGCTCAGGGACAACTTTTTGGGGATTCCTTTATTAAGGACCTCAGTCAGTTTGTGGCGTCTTTCACTGCGTTGGATAGGGCCCAGACCTCTCTGAGGCGTGTGTTTCAACCCAAGGTTTTTGGGAGGGCCGGACGTGGTAAGGGTCGCTCGTCCGGCCGTACCTATGCTGCTCAGCAGAGATACCAGACCCGGGTCCCTATGTTTCGAGGCCCGCAATATCAGCAGTTCCAGCAGTTCCAGGCATCAAGGTCCGATGGCCCCTTTTCTCCCGCCACGAGGCAGACCGTGGCGTTCTAGACCCGGCAGAGGGGGCTTCAAGCCCAGATCTTATGCAGGTGGGTCGGCTTCGGAGTTTATTTTCTTCTCAGGGGAAGGTGGGGGGCAGACTCTCCCATTTTTCCCATCAGTGGGCCTCGATAACATCGGATCAGTGGGTCCTACAGACGGTGACCGGTTATCACATAGAGTTCTACGCCAGTCCTGTGCAACAGTCCCATCCGATTCCTTTACGGTTCGCCTCTTCGGACACCGTTCTGGTCGACCGCGAGGTCGCCGACCTGTGGCGCAAGGCGGCAATTCAACCGGTTCCAGACAATTCTGCCGGTTTCCTGAGCAACATCTTCCTGGTACGGAAGAAAGATTCCGGGCTTCGTCCTGTCATCAACCTACGCGCATTGAACGGTTTCGTCCTCTACCGTCATTTCAAAATGGAGGGGATTCATTGCCTTCGCGATCTCCTATTGCCATCGGATTGGATGGTAAAGATAGATCTGAAGGATGCCTACCTGACCGTTCCTATGGCCCCAACGTCTCAGACCTTCCTTCGTTTTTTCTGGAACGGCCAGATCTGGCAATTTACTTGCCTTCCCTTTGGTCTTTCGTCTGCTCCTTGGTGTTTTACCAAGTTGCTCAAGCCGGTGGTCCATTTTTTACGAAGTCGGGGGGTTCGTATGATCATCTACCTGGACGACATGCTCATCATGTCCCAGGACAAGGAACGTCTTCTGTCACATACGGAGTTGACCCTGAGGTTGCTAACCTCTCTGGGGTTCCTCATCAATTGGGACAAATCCGTCCTGGTCCCTTCACGGTCCATGGAGTTCCTGGGGTTCCTCACCGATTCGGTCCACACCTCCCTCAGCCTGCCGGCGGGGAAAGTACGGTCTATCCGAAGAGAGCTCAGGGTGGTACTGAGGAAGGGTCGCTTTTCGTTGCGGACGCTGGCACGGATTGTGGGGCTGTTGGCGGCCTCTATTCAAGCAATATTTCCTGGGCCCCTACATTATCGGGCTCTTCAGAGGCTGAAGGCAAGACACCTTCAGCGCGGCCTAGGCTACTCCGATGTCATAGCTCTGTCGTCCGATGCCCGAGAAGAGTTGGTATGGTGGCTCAAGCATTTAGATGCTTGGAATGGCAGGGCTATCTTTGGTGTCGCGCCAGATATCGTGATAGAATCCGACGCCAGTCTCGTCGGTTGGGGCGCTCGTCGCGGTTTGGTGTCGACCGGCGGGAGGTGGTCGTTGGACGAAAGGGATCTGCACATAAATTACTTGGAGCTTTTGGCCGGGTCCTTCGCTCTGAAGAGTCTGGCGGGGGATCGGGTCGATTGTTGTGTCCTTCTTCGGATGGACAATGTGTCCGCAGTGCGTTATGTCAATCGTCTGGGGGGCACGAGATCGAAGCCTTTAGCGGAGCTTGCCCGCGATTTTTGGCATTTCTGTCTGGATCGCAACATTATGGTCCAGGCCGAATATTTACCGGGTCTGTCCAACGCGGTGGCCGATTGGAATTCCCGGTTCCTTTCGGACCGCAGCGACTGGATGCTGCATGGTCAGGTCTTTTCCAGCCTGGAGGGGTTATGGGGTCCTCTCCACGTGGATCTTTTTGCTTCTCGTTTGAACCGTCGGTTACCCCGTTTTTTCAGTTGGCGTCCGGACCCGGAGGCGTTGGCCGTGGATGCTTTTCTTCAGCCCTGGTTTCCAGATCGCAACTACGCGTTTCCTCCTTTCGCGCTGATTGCTCGGACAATTTTGGCAGTCCGGCGTCAGGGTGCGACGGTGGTTTTGGTCACCCCGTTTTGGCCATCCCAGCCTTGGTTTCCTCAGCTGCTGGAGCTGGCGGTGGACATCCCACGTCTGCTACCGTCATTCCCTCATCTCCTGGTGGATCCGTTGGGTTTACCTCACGAGTTGGTCCTGGACAGGTCGCTTCTGTTGATGGCTTGGCTCATTTCAGGGGACGAGAATCTGCCCAATCTCTTTCGCAGTCGGCTCAGTTCCTTCTGGCGGAATCATGGGCACCTGGTACCAGAGCCATGTACCAGTCGGCTTGGTCAGCTTGGCATCGCTGGTGCATGGCACGGGATTTGGATCCCGTTTCAGCAGCTCCAGTGGCAGTAGTTAATTTTCTGTCTTCTTTGTTTGATCAGGGTAAAGCATACCGGACCATCAACATGTATCGGTCGGCCATCTCGGCGGGTCATATGCCGGTTGATGGGGCGCCGGTGGGTCAGTGTCCCGTGGTCTGTCGACTTTTACGGGGTATTCGGTTTTCAAGACCACCTCAGTCCCGTTATCAGTCCTTATGGGATGTTAATCTGGTTTTGGATTTCTTGGAGGCTTGGCCTCCCAACGGGGATCTCTCCTTGAAACAGCTCTCCGCTAAACTGACGATGTTGTTGTGCCTTATTTCTTTTCGGCGGGTGGCTGACGTCCATGCTTTGGATCTCCACAGGCGTTCCTTTGTACCTGAGGGGGTTCGTTTTGACATACGTCGGCGTACCAAGTCTAATTCACGTTCGATCCTATATCCGGCTTTTCCGCTGAGACCTCAGCTTTGTGTAGTTCGCTGTTTGCAGGAATACGAGCTTCGTACAGTTGATTTGCGGTGCTCGAACTGGCCTCAGTTATTGATCTCTTTCCGCAAACCTCATTTTCCGGTTTCTACGGCATCTTTGGCCCGATGGGTCCGCTGGGTGATGCACCTGGCGGGCATTGATGTCACCCTGTTCGGAGCTCATTCCTCCAGGGGCGCAGTGGCGTCCAGGACCTTTCAAGCGGGGGGGCGCTTGGAGGATATTTTGAGAGCTGCTGATTGGTCTCGGGAGTCTACATTTAGGGAGTTTTATTTTAAGCCTATGTCTCATGTGTCTAATGATGTTGTTATGCAGCTTTAAACTAGCATAATATGAAGTCTCCGTGGAATGCCATAAAATTCGTGGATTTTCCTAACAGTTTGTGACGGAAAGTCGGAATTTTATTAAAGACACGGAGACGAATATTATCCCTCCCTGGGATCCCTCCCTGTTCATTGTTTTCTTCTGTTCTGTTTCAGGGTGATTTGCTACGAGGCTGCGTATCGTGCACTCTGTGATCCAATATGGTGGACGCTGTAACGTGGTGGTCCTGAGTTCGTTGATTCCGGTTTGGAGTTTGGTTTAGTTCCCGGCGGAGTTGTTCCGGTCCGTTCTGTTTGGTCGCTGTTGATCGAAAGAGGAGGAGTTACAGAAGGCAGCACCTTTTATAGGGATTGGGGAGTGCCTAAAAGGGAGGAAAAATGCCCTACAGCTTTTTCTTTGATTGTTTGTATAAATAAACAGTTTCCTCTGCTGCTATTTGGAGTAGCGGGAAAGATTATAGCATAATATTCGTCTCCGTGTCTTTAATAAAATTCCGACTTTCCGTCACAAACTGTTAGGAAAATCCACGAATTATTTGGTCTAGATCAGTGAATTTCCTTTGGCACCATGCCTCTCTAAAGGAAAAATCCACTATAGTTTGCATGTTAAAGGGATAGTAATGTTTCAAAATAAAAGCAGCTTCAATTAATCTTCTTAGTATTTTGAGAGTGTTATTTCACTACTGTCAGAGCTGTAGTTCAAGAGTAATTGAATGATAAAGTATCCCCCTCCTGCCCCTTTTACCTAGTGTGAGCCACTTCCCCTCAGATGTGGAATCTGGTCTTAAGACGGGACAGATCACAGAAAGGGACAATCTTCTTACTGCGATCATAAGGCAAACCCTGCCTCCTTGACAGGTTTTTCAGGTTTTGCCCTTATGCTAATTGAAGATTGTCCCTCTCTGCAAGCCATCTGGACACCACCTTTCTGTTCTGAGGTGAGCAGTGTTACATCAGTAAAAGGGGCGGGAGGGGTATACTTTATCATTCAATTATTCTTGAACTACAACTCTGACAGTATTGAAACAACACTCTCCATTGCCCAAATACTATGAAGATTAATTGGAGCTGCTTTTATTTTGAAACATTACTATCCCTTTAATATACTACATTAATGGTAGTCTGATTTCAAGACGTTACAGAAAAATAGTCATTTGCCAGTTGTGTAGTGATGCGTGATAGGTGTGTTAGCATAAGATCTGTGAGCAAAGTATATGTAAAGTTAGTCTAATTTAACTGTATATAAATTGATAAGTAAGTTTTCTTTGCAGGGTATTTAAATTGTGAATATATAGTAACATAGTTGATGAGGCTGAAAAAAAGATATGCGTCCATGCCTAAACACCTATGCTGAGCCAGAGGAAGGCAAAAAACCCCCCCAAAACATTAAAGCCATTTCCAATTTAGCCCCAAGTGGATAAAAAATTCCTTCCTGACTCCAAATAGCAGTCAGACCGCTCCCTGGATCAACATCCTATCTGCCCTGAATACATCTATCATCATTATCAATACTGTTCTGTGCTAGATAGGCATCCATTGCTTTTTTGAAAGCAGTTACAGTATCTGCAAGCACAACATCCCGAGGCAAAGAATTCCATAGCTTTACCTCCCTTACTGTAAAATATCCCTGCCTCTGTTGTAGTCAAAAGCGCCTTTCTTCTAGTCTTAATGGATGACCTCTTGTTCTTTACTCATCACTTTGCGTAAATAATTAATTGGATAGTTCTTTGTATTGACCTTGAGTATATTTATAAATTGTAATCATATCACCCCTTAGATGTCTCATCTCTAATGTAATTAAACCCAGTTTGGCCAGTCTCTTATTATAACTCAGATCCTCCAATCTCTTTATCAGTTTTGTTGCACATCTCCAGTTTAATAATGTCTTTTTTAAGAACTGGTGCCCAAAACTGTACTCCATATTCTAGTTGAGGCCTAACCAAGGATTTATATAGAGGTAGAATTATAATCCCATCCTATGCATCTACGGTTCTTTTTATGTGGGACAGAAACCTATTTGTTGCTTCCCATTTACAGTATATGTAGAATGTTTGTTTCTGTAGCCCAGATGCATAACCTTACACTTATCTACATTAAATGTCATCTGCCACTTTTCTGCCCATTCACTCATTTTATCTAAATCCTTCTACAAAGAAAAAACATCCTACTCTATATGTATTTCCTTACACAGCTTAGTGTCATCAGCAAAGACTGAGACACCAATTTAAATTCCCACTACTAGATCATTAATAAACAAATTAAAAAGCATTGGACCCAGGACCAAACACTGTGGCACACGACTTACATTAGACCAACCTGGAAAGGTTCCATTTACAACTCTGCCATCTATCATTTAACCAGTCCTTAATCCATGTACAGGTATCACCTCCCAGACCAAAGCCTTTTAATTTATGCAGTAACTAGGGTTGCCACCTAGCCGATATTTTACCGGCAGGCTGGTAAAAAATTGGCTTCTGTCCAATGTTAAGTCTATGGAGGGAATGCCATGGCCGGTATTTTTTTGAAGAAAAGGTGGCAACCCTAGCAGTAACCTGTTGTGAAGCACTGTATCAAAGGCTTTTGAAAAATCCAAGTATACTACAACAGCAATTCCCTTGTCCAAATTACTACTTACCCTTTCATAAAATGCAAGTAAATTAGTCTGACATGATCTATTTTTCATAAAACCATGCTGACTCCTACTAATAATATTGTTTGTCTCCAACCCTGCTAATGTCTTACCTACTATGGAAGTCAAGCTCCTATAATTTCCTGGTTTGGATCTTGCCCTCTTTATGAACAATGGAACTATATTGGTTTTCCTCCAATCACAGGGCACTATGCCTGATGAAAGTGAATCAATAAATATTAAGTACTAGCAATGTGGGACAGCGTTGCCCGTCATATTATCATACCTCCCAACATTTCAAATTGCCAAAGAGGGACACTTGTGTTTTAGGGGGTGTTGCTGGGGGCGTGGCTGGTGGGCGGGGCATTACCGAGAATTTTTAAGCTATGTCATGACCTGTTGACAGCACCTTGTATAACCTAATAAATGACTTATAACAAGACCAAAGTATTTTATTTACACAGACTAATTTATAAACACATATATGGATGTTTAAACAAACAATAATGTGAGTTTTACAGCTGTAGAACAATGTGATACATTTATACACACACCACACAATCTGATTTCCTAAAAATAGGGACATCAAGGTGGGAAAGAGGGACAGAGGGATTTGGGTCTAAAAGAGGGACTGTCCCTCTTAAAGAGGGACACTTGGGAGGTATGTATTATTTACATAGAGAGACATTGTGTGAAACAGAAATATGCAGTGTTACAGACGCGTACTTAAAGAGACAGAGAGCGTCACTGTGAAACGCATACATACAGAGAGACACACACATGCATGGACGTATGTCACATATGTAGACAGTGTGTGACAGACGTAGTGGTGATATAGATATGCTGATAAGAGTTGTAAAAAAAGTTTTAATTGCAGCTCTTCAGCTTGATGAATAAGGCCCTGTATCCTTTTGTAGTTGGAAAGCTTACAGTTGAAGTGAGTGTGCTGTGTTACTTGATGAATAAGGCCCTGTATCCTTAAGTTGAATTGAGTGTGCTGTGTTACTTGATGAATAAGGACCTGTATCCTTACAGTTGAAGTGAGTGTGCTCTGTTATTTGATGAATAAGGCCCTGTATCCTTACAACTGAAGTGAGTGTGCTCTGTTACTTGATGAATAAGGCCCTGTATCCTTACAGTTGAAGTGAGTGTGCTGTGTTACTTGATGAATAAGGACCTGTATCCTTACAGTTGAAGTGAGTCTGCTCTGTTATTTGATGAATAAGGCCCTGTATCCTTACAACTGAAGTGAGTGTGCTGTGTTACATGATGAATAAGGCCCTGTATCCTTACAGTTGAAGTGAGTGTGCTGTGTTACTTGGTGAAGGTCACAGTGAGAAGATGTTTGTGAGTAAAGGAATAAGAGGTACACAGAGCAATGTGCTGCATATCATCTCTGGTACTCCAAGGGTTAATGGGCTTAACCCTCTGAGTGCCAGAGAGGTATCCAAGACATTGCAACAACACTCAAGGGGTTAAATTGAAACAAAGTGAGTTCATCGGCCCCAGTTCTTACCATGGAAACTGAAGATCTGTGTGTCCTAACCTACTCCCCAGCTGACTCCACTCACCTGATTCCAATCTGCCTCTGAATGTCCTAGTGCATTATGGGACAGGGGAGGGAAACAGAAGTTGTTATGTTCTTTGAAAGAAGTGATCAATATGTGGCTCCCCAGCAAAATGGGAGCTGCTGGTTGGTGGGTTATATTATTGTGCCATGAGTTGTTTACTGTAGGAGTTGTAAGTCGAGAGAAGTGATGTAGCAGTAAGTGAGTTGTGGAGGAGAGGGATAACCATTTGAATGCCAGAGAGGTATGCAACGCATTGCTTTGCAATGTATGCGTACCCCTCTGGCACTCAAAGAGTTAAGACTGATGTTGGGGGGCAGGCTAACTCTTTCTTACAGCCGCCCCTGGGTTTGTGCGGCAGGGGACGCAGGTTCTCTCTCTTATATATATACATGAAGACGAACTGGGGATAGTCCATAACAAAACCACACGACACACTGTCGGGCTATTTATATGAAGGTATCCAAAGGGTTAAAACAGAGAACCACTCAGGTTGGATTTCTTCACTTAAATAGGCAACTGACAATAAAATAATTTGAGAACTTTATCTTTAATATGTACTGACACGCTACTTCACAGTAACGAATTGATCACAAGAATCAATCCTTCATATTTGTGCAAAAAATATATATATTTTATTAAAATACAATATATATACAAGTATCAGCAACAATGAAATATATAAGTGATTAGCAATTATAAAAGGTACATTGAAAATCAAACCACACTTATTATCATAAAGATTACCAGCGGTGCAAGGGTTAACCACACATAGGTATATTCAGAGGTATAATAACAATAATTGCATTCAGCAGCATAGAATAGGTTAATTGATTGTTACAATTAATATAATACAGTTGGCTGCAGGGTCTCTTAATACCTCTGCCCTAGAAACTGTATAGACTATGCCAATTATGATGTAAGGGGTATTGTGAGATGAATTAAGTAATTCCTCTAACAATTCCTTGTATCATATATCAATAATAATCAAATTTAGGGAATAACTGGAATACAATCCCAGATTTAAATCACTATAATTTAATTATCTACTGAATTCAATATTGAATACCTCTGAATAAAATATATAAATTGCAATTAATATAGTCAATCAAAATCACACAAATAATATCCTTAAAATTACTTCATGTAACATTTATCATAATTTTGACTACAGCAACATATATAAAACCTATAAGCACTCCAAGGGTTAATCCACTCGTTTAAAATATATGCCACACCCAGAAGTTATTTTGTCTATTAAAAGTGAATACCTTCAATTACAAAATATAAGCCTGCCACATATATAGAGAATTCCACAGAAAAGACCACTAACAACAGATAAATAGCGGTTAAAGGGTTAATAACTGGATTCAAAGAATATCCTATATCAAATATTAACTATTATAATCTTCCCAGAACCACAAAATATTACTCTAGGAATACCAAGATTTATATTGGCTAATACAGATAACACACGCTATATACTGTATTACACTGATTGGCAATTTATAACATTTCCCAATAGATATATATAGATTCTATTATTTCCAGAATTTAATAGCTAAATCTAGCTTATTATAAATTATCCCAGATGGTTGGCCAGTCCACTTAAGACAATTATAAGACTATTGAAGTTTCTTCAAACAGAAGAAAAATTATGAAATTCTGGATTAAATGAATCTAAATGAATAAATGATATAGTTACCAATCAAGATTTCTTTGTATTTCTCTGTGAGATGGCAGGATCAGGAATTTAATCAGCAAAGCCTTCTTTTGTCAGGAATCACCCAGGAGTTTCTTATTCAGGAAGTGAAGCCTTTCTTTTTCAGGAGGTGAAGGCCCTCTTCTTTCTCAGGAGGTGAAGTACCCTGAACCAAGAGTATTTTGGCATTATATTGGTCATTTTTGCCTTATCAGTAATCCCCACCTTTTTCTAATGATTGGACAAAGATCCATCTCATTATACCTTGACATCACCAGTCTGCCCTGATTGGATATTAATATATCCCTAATTATTCAAGGAATGTGGATAATCCCAGTCATGATGCTCTCAAGACTCTAGATGGCACTCTTACTCTATATTAGAATTTTACATGTGGCAGATCAGATGGCTTTCGTCAAGACTGAGAGAGATCATAAGGTTATCAGCGACCCCATAAACATGTAATTCTACCAGCCTTTCTGACATAGGATTACATCTTTCTCAGCCATTTTGTCTCCAACTGAATATCAATCTGCCATTAAGCTGACATTCAGTTATTTTCACTTCCTACCTTGGACCAATGGCCCATTGTTCAAACATGAGGTAATTTGAACATCTCCTCAACAGAATTTCAATTAAATTCTAGTATTAGAATTAACCCTCTATGCTCCTCCAGGACAAAGTCTCTGACAACACTAACTTGGGTATGAACAGACGGTTTATTAATACCAAACATATCATAATTACACGTTACTTAAAAACCCCCTTAGTTTCAACTCCTATTCCTACATATATCTTTTCTTACAGTTAAACCTGTCAACAAACATAACCCCTCCTTTGCATGGCCAATTTAACCGGGCTCAAGCTTAACACTTGTCTTGCCCATCACTCACAACCAACCTTTTAACCAATTACCTCAGTTGGGCCATTCCACACTCAGCTCCAACGGGTAACGTCACCTCTCGCGACAAAGTCCGGGGCAACTTTTCCATTGTTTTTCCCTCTAAGGAACCATCATCCTTTCTTTTCGCCCATATAAACTTAACAATCCCAATAACAGTAAATTATCACACCGCCTTCCCATCCACCATAGAGAGGGTGGGCGGGTGCTTACTTCCTAACTTCCCTCTACCGAATTGCCCTCACTTCCTCTCCCTACCTTATACCCTAACTATTACTCCTCCCCTTACTCTACCTCATTTCCTACCCTCCCCTTCTTCATGCCTCCCCTTCACTATTCTTCCGGGGAGTTTCTCTACCAATATGGGACGGCGTTGCCCCTCATGTTATGACCATTGGGCGCACGTGTGTGAAATGTAGACACACTGATGAACAGAGACATATGCAGCACACAGACAGACACTTACACACAATGAGCGGCAGAAACATGCGAAAGACATGCACACACACAGACTCACCAGAGATGCACACATGGACACACATATGTAAAAGAGATGTACAGACACACACACGCAACATATATGCGCAGAAACACATGCGAGCATGAGTTGTGCACTCCTCTGGCACTCCAAGGGTTAAGGTATAGAGAGGCATGTCAGAGTTAAATAGCAGTGGGAAGTGTATTTATACCTGGGAACTTTGATTTGTGGAGTCTCTGGAGGGGAGTTATGTGGTGCTGATGTGGAGAGACAAATGGGGCAATCTGGGTTAAAAGTGGGCGGGGCTTAATCACGAGTAGGGGTGGGCTTAAGAGAAATGTGGAAAAGTGTTAGTAATAGACTGGGAAAGGAGGATAAGTGTGAGGGAAATGCAAGATTACAGTGTGAGGGGTTTGAACACACTCCCTGAGGGGTAAAACTTGATACACAACCCTGTGGCAGTCAGTGGGTTAAGTGTGTACCTGATGGCTGTCTGTCCTCTGTGTTGTATGACAAATAATGACAGTGAAGAACTAAGTGAGCAATGAGGACCTACCTTAACCCTTTGAGTGCCATTTTGTTCCCCTGGTGATGCAGCACCCTTCAGTGGCTATACTATAGGTTCTGCTGAGGCCACTGGGAGTCAGGGTGAGTGACTGTGTGTGTGTGTGTCAGCCACATTTCTTTCTGTCTTTGTGTGTGTGTGTTTGGTGCTCTGTGTGTGTGAGTGGGGCATGTGTGTGTGTGGTGCTGTGTGTGTGAGTGGGGCGTGTGTGTGTGTGGTGCTGTGTGTGTGGGGCATGTGTGCTTGTCTGTGGTGTAGGAGCAAGTGGCATCCATTTTGTTTTTTTCTGACTTTGATAGTGGTGGGCGGGCTGCATAGTGGGGGCGGGCCAACTCCCTGCATGATTTTCACACCAATAGCAGTGGCCTTCGGCCACTGCAACTGGTGTGAAAATCACGCCCCCATTGAATCACCAATGGGAGCAGTAACTTCTCCTTTCTGCCTCCCCTGGGTGTGTTTTGGCAGGCACAAAGTCTTCTTTTATAAGATAATGGTCTTGCTATTCCTGAAAGTGAGATTATATAAGATAATTGTTTAACTGAAGTCATTTAAACAATAGATGATATTGAATTTACATGTATGAGTGTGCAGTAGGATATATATATATATATATATATATATATATATATATATATATATATATATATATATAAAATGCTCAGGGTCTGTTGATTCTGAGTTGATTATTTACAGCTATTGATCTTGGTGTCTATTCTGCTAACTCCTTTTCAGTTTGCTGTCCTGAAAGTTCATGTATGTTTCTCAAATTACTATGTGATTCTTTTTAAATGTTATGTGGTAAATGCCAATTGTTTATTTAAGTGTATATGTAAGTGACTTGTAATTATAGTTTACTCAGAGAAACACTAAGTTAAAATTAGTGCTGTAATTATTTTGGATTAATGTAATGGAATATTTCCTCTGTCTACTGATATAACCACTCCTTGGAATTGATATCCTTGCCACAGTAAATTAGTCATACTATTGTGTACTAATCCATGTTTTATTAACCATTTCAGTGCTGTTTCTTTAACTAACTTACATGGCGTTATAATAACAAACATAATAAACGATTGACTATTGTGGCATAATTAAATCCATTACTGAAAAGAGTATTTTGATGTACAAAATAAACTATATGCATATTCCAGTGTACATGAATATTTAAACACCAGATTAATAGTTTATCATTTCTATTCATATAAATCTGTAACATTTCGTTTTCCAGAAATGTTTCAGTTATTGGAAATTATTATTGCAGCGTGGTATAATGTTTGTTTGGTGACATTCTTGCTAGAACGGCCAGTTCTCAGAAAATAAAAGAGCGACCATCTTGAAAATGTAAAATAACTAAATACAGGGGGAAAGGTATCCATCTATACTGAACAAACCGTATTATTAATTGTAAAAGTCAATTAACCCTCGGTATACTACTTTATTTAAATATTGACAACCTGTAGCCTCTGGATATATATCCTATATTATAATTCGCTAAAACGTGTGTAAGACCGGTCATGCGCAGTAGAGACTCCCCGCGCCACGGCTGATACAGAGCTGGACGCTCCGAAGGCGCGGGCAGTCTCTACTGTGCATGACTGCCCCGCGACCGGCTGGCAGTTGCACTGTGGCTCGTGTAACAGGCTCTTCAACTATATATATATATATATATATATATATATATATATATATATATATATATATACATATATAGAGAGAGAGAGAGAGAGACTGAACATTCCATTGTTGGAATTTAAATATTTCTATATTGCCGTATGTCACCATATTTCAGTTTGCAATATATGCTACTATTGGCGCGATGCATGAAACGTTCGCATTGGATAAAGGAATTTTTGTGCGCAGATAGATTTTGCGCATATTCTAATCCAGGAAGCTAAATACCAAACGCTTCTTGAATTGCGTATAGACGTATAAATTCATTCGCAATAGCAGTTCTTGCATTAGGCGCATTCGCTATTCCACTCACACAGATTCGTTAATCTTAGCCACGCCCACAAAAAAAATTATATGCAGATGTTCGCTAACCTTGAATTTTCATGCGCAATCCAACAAAATCATGCGCAAACCTATTCCCTAGTGGTTTTCACACGGGAAATAGCGATTGCACATGTTTCCTGCATCGCGCCATATGTTCCTTTGTTATATATGTAGGATATAATAGCATGTTATGTTTTTTTAGAATTTATCTTTTTGGAATTATTTAAATACAATTTTACATTTGTTACACAATTATGGGTAGCTGGTTTTTAGCACTAAAACACTTGATCTCCAATAATTCCTCATCTGGCGACTAGCTGCTCAGTAGCGCTAGTCGCCAGAATTATTAACTTGTTAAATAGAATTCTCCATTCTTCCCGGGCTGACAGGCAGGACGGAGCGCAGACATCTTTCCATAGTGACATCTGCACTGTCAGTCCCAGCCGGCTTTAGGAGGCGTTGCTAGGAGCCGTTCGGCTCCAAAAGGGACTGACAGCGCAGGCGGGCAGACGTCACTATGGGAAGATGTCTGCACTCAGTCCTGCCTGTCAGCCCGGGAAGAATGAAGAATTCCATTTAACAAGGTAATAATTCTGGTGACTAGTGCTACTAAGCAGCTAGTTGCCAAATGAGGAATTACTGGAGATGAAGTGTTTTAGCGGTGGTAGTTCTGTTTTAAACAAGTTATTAAACAATCTTAAATTATTTTTTATGTGATAAATACAAGATAATAATTCATAATTGTATTCATAATACAATTTTATGGTTATTATACTTTCTTCTGTACTGTATTCTTATCTATATTGCTGATATTGTCAACAATAAAGTTTCATTGTGTGCTTGTCAGTTTCTTCACCCATACAAGAAGATAACATAGGTTCAAAATATTGAGTGCTTTATTGATTATACATTCTTGTGAGCACAAAAGGAAAGTCAAAGTCAGCTGAGACTCCGCGGAAGGTGTTTCCCCACAGGCCTTTTATACACTTACAAAGCCATAAGCTAACATTGGTTTATAACCACAAGCTAATTATAGCTTTAGGCAAGATTATGCATCATTATCTTTTAGCCTATACAATTATATTAAAAACAGGTTATCAAAACCCCTGTAATTCATCAAACCACAGCTGTCTAGCGCTTCATTATTTTTAACACAATTT
Organism: Rhinophrynus dorsalis; assembly: GCA_037306005.1. Lineage (NCBI taxonomy): Eukaryota > Metazoa > Chordata > Amphibia > Anura > Rhinophrynidae > Rhinophrynus > Rhinophrynus dorsalis. The sequence goes on along the minus strand of CM074721.1, from coordinate 33,739,800 downwards.
TCATGTGTATTATCAGAAGCCAAGAAACATTTTTAGTTCTGCATTTTTGGCCAGAGCGTGTGATCAATGTTACATACACACATAGAAAGGTTACTCAGACAAACAACACGGAGTTAGTGAGACAAAATGTCCGTGAAACAACCAAGAGGCCCATCCTGTCCAATTTGCGTTCACAGTCCCTCTTTCATACTTTTCTGAACTCCATGAAGAAATGTATAATAATTAGACTGTTTGGTTTTGGTACTTCATTTTAGAGCAAAGATCCTCATAAGCATCCAGGTCCTTGACAAGTGAAACTGCATAAACATAGTAACATAGTAAATTAGGTTGAATAAAGACAAAAGTCCATCGAGTTCAACCTTCTCCTCATACCCCAGTAATTTTATAGCTTTCCTGCTACCAAATAAGTTAGTCTCTATCAGACCTTCCTGATCTGCCTACTGATAAACAGTATAACTCTGTTCCCTTTGGAAAGAAATGTATGTAATCTTCTCTTGAATGTGTCCATCGTATCTGCCATAACCACCTCCCTGGGCAAAGAATTCCACAATTTAACAGACCTTACCGTAAAAAAACCCTTCCTCTGCTGAAGTCTAAACCTCCTTTCCTCTAATCTAAAGGGGTGTCCCCTGGTCATCTGATCAGGCCTTGGAATAAATAGCTCACCACAGAGATCCTTGTATTAACCTCTCATATACTTGTACAATGTGATAAGCTCTCCTCTTAGTCGTCTTTTCTCTAGAGTAAATAAACCAAGGTTATCTAGTCGTTCCTCATATGTCAAGTCATCCATTCCCTTAATTAATTTAGTTGCTCTCTGCTGTACCTAGTTCTAGTATATCCTTTTCCAGAACTGTTGCCCAAAATTGCACTGCATACTCAAGGTGAGGTCTTACCAATGATTTGTACAATGGAAAAATAATGCAATCCACTCTTGCTTCAACACCTCTTTTTATGTAAGACAGGATTTTGTTTGCCTTTGTTACTGCTGTTTGACACTGGTCACTGTTTCCAAGTTTGTAGTTGACAAGGATATCCAGGTCTTTTTCTAGCAACGAGTCACCTAAAATTATTCCATTAAGTTTATAAGTAGCCTTGGGATTGTTTCCTCCCAAATGCATGACTTTACACTTTCCCACATTAAACTTCATATTCCATTTGTTTGCCCAATCTGCCATTTTATATAAATTCCTCTGTAGAGAGCAATTATCCTGTTCTGAATTAATTACCCTGCATAATTTTGCGTCATCTGCAAATATTGATATTTTGCTTTCTATATCTATTTCTAGGTCATTTATAAACATGTTAAAAAGCAGCGGACCCAATACTGAACCCTGAGGTACTCCACTGTCCACTTTAACTGTATTGGAGAATTGTCCATTTACAACCACACACTGTTCCCTATCCTTCAACCAGTTTTGTATGCCATTGCAAAGGTCATCTCCTAGCCCCGATTTCCTTATTTTATACCCCAGCCTTCTAAGTCTAAAGAGACTTGCAGACAGACACACTAAGTGAGAGGCACCGAAGATCTCTTCTAAATGTAGTAATTCATGCTTATACAGTCCTTCACCAAATAGAACAACTTTAGAAAATCTACTCACAATCTTCAGAGGCTATATTCTGCCTCTAGGTAAACAAATCTTCACTGGCTCTCACCCCAGTATGGTGTGCTTGATCTCCACCTGGATGGATCCTTCAATCTGGCAATCAGTCAACAAGAGTGTATAGTAAGCATCAGCTAACCTAGGGGATTAACACACCCTTTTTAATAACACCCTCAAGGGGTCAGCTTTGGCTGTCAACTGAGACCAGTGACTCCTGATGTAATAATAAGTAGTCCTAATAAGATATTGAAAGCTTGGTTTATTAAAAAAAACCTTATACAAAGACTAAAAAATATATGTATGGGTATTATAGTTTACTAAAACAATTAAAATAAATACAATGTGGCTTGACGTGTTTTGTGATGACTTGTCACTTCTTCAAAAGCCAATATGAAAATGCCAGCTTCCATTTAAAAACGATATATACTAGCCTCCTCAATCAATCTGGTTGACATGGCGCCTTGATTCCACCATGCACAAAGCTCTCTCCCACTAAAAAAAACAATAAAGCATGTACTGATGTCTGAGCTTAAAGGGATAGTAATACTTTGTTTTATCTTTATTTTATTTTGTAGGCATTAATAAAACATGAAGAACGATATAAGTCTTATCTCTCAAACCATTATGGTTTGAGAGATATTCACAAGCAAAGTTTCCCTCTCCCGCCCCTTTTACCTAGTGTAAGCCATCTCTTCTCAGATGTGGAATCCAGTCCATAGACCAGACAGATAACAGAAGGGGACAATCTTCTTCCTATGAGAACAATGAAAGCCCTGCCCCCCTTGACCACTTTTTCAGGTTTTTCCCTTATCTTAAATGAAGATCGTCCCTCTCTGCAATCTACCTGGGCACCTCTCTTCTGATCTGGCTGAACAGTGTTACATCAGTAAAAGGGGCAGGAGGGGGACACTTTGTCATTGAATTACTCTTGAACTACAACTCTGACACAATTGAAATAACACTCTCCAAGGTCCAAATACTATGATGATTAATAAGAGCTGCTTTTATTATGAAACATTACTATCCCTTTAAGGAAGGAACAGCATTTCTGACTGTGACAGACGTATGATATAGGGGATAGGAGGTGACAGAGTAGTTTGCATTACAGTAGCACCAGGAGCAGCAGCAGCACTGGACCAATGAACTCGCACATAAGCAGCATGGTAAATGGGCTAGAAAAGTCTATATATTTTGATGGTAAAAGATGCTGCTGCTTCCTTCTTTCCTGTCAGAAATTAGTGTATGTTCTTTTTTTTTTTTGAGGGGATCCTTTCTCTCAGAGATCAGTGTATGTCATTTTATATTTTGGGAGGGGGGAGAATGTTCTGTTAGACATAATCACCTGTTCTTCCTTAGTCAATAGACTTTTCTAGCTAGTATACCATGCTGCTGCTATATGTGTCTGTCCACAGGGCCGGATTTACATCTTAGGAGCCTGTAGGCACAGAAATCTGAAGCGCCCCCCCCCCCCCCCCCGTAGGTCATCTGCACTGGGCATCTCCACAATGCTCCTAATCTCCACGTTGCCCCCCATCATCTCCATATTGCCCCCATCAGCTCCACATTGCCCTCCATCAGCTCAAACTTGCCATCATCATTTCCATATTGCCCTCACATTGCCCCCATCATCTCCATATTGCCCTCACATTGCCCCCCATCAGCTCCATTTTGCCCCCATCAGCTCAATATTGCCCTCACATTGTCCCCATCATCTCCATATCACCTTCACATTGCCCCAGCTTCTGTTTCCTACCTCTTCCCTGGTGGTCCAGCAGCAGGACATATCTGTGCCTCCTCCTTCTGCACAGAGCTGTAGCTGCTGGAGCTCCCGCGCAGTCTTCTCTTCAGTAATGCAAAGCGCTGTGAGATGATGTCATGGAGATGATGTCATCTTCCAGCGCTCTGTATCACTAAAAAGCCGATGAGGGAGTGCAGCAGCTACAGGTTTGTGCACTAGGGGGAGGCACGAGCCTGTCTTCATGGCGTCGGGCAGGGAGATGACTCAGGCGAATTTAAAAATAAACCCAAAACACACACATGATCCCAGTTACAGGCGCCCCTCTGTTGGGTGCAGATGCCTACTCTGCCTAATTCTAAATCCGGCCCTGTCTGTCCACTGTCCGGATTTGTCTAAAGCTGCTGTTGGTGGTAGGGGAGCTACAATGAAAACTCTTGTTTCCTCCATCAACTCCTAAAGTCCAAAATGTGCGTCTATCAGAGGCAAAGATGCTGTTGCTTCCTTCCTTACGCTGAGAGATCAGTGAATGTTTTTCTTTGAGGGGACTTTTTTGTGAGACAGCCACCATTTCTCCTCAGTAATGGACTTTAGAAGATGATAGAGAAGACGAGGTTTGCGTCCTTGGAACACTACATGTGTACAGTGCTTATTTGTGTGCAGTTGTGCGCCTAAAGGGATAGTAATACTTTATTATTACTATCCCCCATATTGTACATATTTGCCACATAATTTAATAGCCCCCAGGTTCATCTCTCAAACCTTTATGGTTTGAAAGATAACCGAAGGCAAAATTCCCCCTCCCTCCCCCTTCCCTGAAGTCAGCGTTGTACTGACTGTAGGGATATCCGGTCAGACTTTCATCATGCGGCTCTGCAGCAGAGCAGCGATCGTGTTAGTGAAAAATAATTATTTCACTGAAATGGTCTTCTACATGTGCTTGCAAACCAAACACAAACCAAGCACAAGTAGAAGACAGTTTCAGTGAAATAATTCTTTTTCACTAATGGGATCTCGGCTCAGCTGCAGAACCGCAAACCTGTTGTACTACAGACTTCCCCTGCAGTCAGTACAACGCTGACTTCAGGGAAGGGGGGAGGGAGGGGGGAACTTTACCTTCGGTTATCTCTCAAACCATAATGGTAATAATAAAGTATTGTAATAATAGTAATAGTAATAATAAAGTATTGCTATCCCTTTAAGTTTAACAGTAAATCTAATTTTCCTTTTTTTACAATGAATACATTCAGGAACATGCATAGTTGCTCACTGGACAGTGGATAAGGCGCTAGATTCTATTGCAGGTGCATGTATAATAAAACATTTTCCTATTGAAGTCTAGGGGAAAACTGGATATAAAAGCAGAGCTAAAATTAGCAACTGTATAGAATCTAGCCCACAAAGCGCTATGGATTGGATGGACGAACAATTTTTATTTGGGTATTATGCTAACACTAATCCCTGACTCCTAGTCCCGGTAGCTATTATTATTATTTTACTAGCTAACCTGTCTATTAATTAGCTAACCTAGCATTGCTCTGCAATGAGTCGCGTACCCATCTGACATTCAAAGGGACAAATTATTATTTATTTGCTAACCTAACTCTTGCTGCTGCTAATCTAACAATGTACTACTGATTCTAACTCTAGCATTAAAGTTAGACAATCAGAAGAAAGAAAATAAATATTTTATTTCTTCCTAAAATTCAGGGAGATGAGATGATGTTCACAATGGCTACGATCCTGCTTCTTGTCTGACTGCTAAATAGTAATTAAGTAAAATCTGCTGCATCCAGATGATATTAGTTTGAGGGGCTTCCCCTTGGAAAACATGATTGGCCAGAGTATAAAATGCATCATACAACGAACGGACCAATTACAGCCATACCAAAGAGAGACTGTTTAATGCTCAAGGCAGTAGATGTAGTATATCTAGACTTTGCAAAGGCATTTGATACAGTGCCACACAGAAGGCTGTGTATAAAATAAGGAAATTGGGGCTAGGAGATAACCTTTGCAATTGGATGCAAAACTGGCTGAAGGATAAGGAACAGTGTGTGGTTGTAAATGGAAAATTCTCCAGTACAGTTAAAGTGGACAGTGGAGTACCTCAGGGTTCAGTATTGGGTCCGCTGCTTTTTAACATGTTTATAAATGACCTGGAAATAGATATAGAAAGCAAAATATCAATATTTGCAGATGATACTAAATTATGCAAGGTCATTAATTCAGAACAGGATGTTTGCTCTCTACAGAGGGATTTACATACAATGTCAGATTAGGCAAACAAATGGAATATGAAGTTTAATGTGGGGAAGTGTAAAGTCATGCATTTGGGAGGAAACAGTCCCAAGGCTACTTATGAACTTAATGGAATCATTTTAGAGGACTCATTGCTAGAGAAAGACCTGGGTATCCTTGTCAACTACAAACTTGGAAACAGTGACCAGTGTCAAACAGCAGTAGCAAAGGCAAACAAAATCCTGACTTGCATAAAAAAGGTATTGAAGCAAGAGTGGATAACATTATTTTGCCATTATACAAATCATTGGTAAGACCTTACCTTGAGTATGCAGTGCAATTTTGGGCACCAGTTCTGAAAAAGGATATACTAGAACTAGAGAGGGTACAGCGGAGAGCAACAAAATTAATTAAGGGAATGGAGGACTTTACATATGAGGAACGACTAAACAAACCTGGTTTATTTACTCTAGAGAAAAGATGACTAAGAGGAGACCTTATCACTTTGTATATGAGAGGTCAATACAAGGATCTCTGCGGTGAGCTATTTATTCCAAGGCCTGATCAGGTGACCAGGGGACACCCCTTGAGATTAGAGGAAAGGAGGTTTAAACTTCAGCAGAGGAAGGGTTTTTTTTACAGTAAGGTCTGTTAAATTGTGGAATTCATTGCCCAGGGAGGTAGTTATGGCAGACACAATGGATACATTTAAGAGAAGATTAGATTCATGTCTTTCAAAAGGGAACATACAGAGTCTATACTGTTTATCAGAGGCAGATCAGGAAGGTCTGATAAAGACTAATTTAATTGGTTGCAGGAAAGCTATAAAATTGTCAGTTACTGGGTGTGAGGAGAAGGTTGAACTTGATGGACTTGTGTCTTTATTCAACCTAATTTACTATGTTACTCTACTTCATGCTAAATGGTTTGGTCTGTTCTGTATATCTATCATTTTTGCTCTGTATTCTCCTCTACACAGTCCATTCCCACTTTCCCTGCTGAAAGGTTGTGAATGAACAAACAAATCAATTTCAACCAAAACATGGACATTTCATTCTATATTCTTTGTCTTCATGTACCTTTTGATTAGTATGTAATTTTTATCTGAATCTCACAAACTCTCTTGATTGTTTGTTAAAGGGATAGTAATGTTTCAAAATAAAATCAGCTCCAATTAATCTTCATAGTATTTGAGCCATAGAGAGTGTTATTTTAATACTGTCAGAGTTGTAGTTCAAGAGTAATTGACTGATAAAGTATCTCCCTCCCATTCCTTTTACCTAGTGTAAGGTGACCACATATTCTTGATTGACCAGTACAGTCCTGGATTTTAAATGTGTGTCCTATGTCCTGAACAGCCCCTTCTGGAACAATACAAATCCCGGAATGAAGACTCCAGAGCACAGAGTTATATATAATAGGAGAACTGTTCATTGCCAACTGTGACAGAAAGCGATACCTCTGTTGAGCTACAAGAAAATGGTAGCCTTCTAGTTTAAAGGAGCAATAAACTTTTTTTATGAAAAAATATATGCTCTAAGGATTTTCCTACTGAGTAAAGCAAGAGATTGCCAAGAGATTCATATTTCCAGAGTTATTACAGTTTAAACCTGTGTTTTTTTTACAATAGCAGTGCCCTCTAGTGGTCAAATTCTAATTCATTTTTCCTGTTACTTTCTAATGGAGAGGAAAGTCAAGAAAGTCAGAGACATACAGTTCTCCATAGAATGTGATAGAAACTGCCTGTCACTTCCTGTCAGAACTATCAGGAAGTAAACACAGTAAATTCACTTCCTGATTATTTGAACCATTATAAATTCTGAATAGAACATCTGACAACAGTGCGAGTACCCTTGTTTTATTCAGCAGGAAAAGATCTATAAATTATGTGTTTTCATAAAAAAAGTTTACTGCTCCTTTAAGGTTTTGGATGTGATGTGCATTTTCATGTAGCCCACCACAGGCATCTCTTCCTGTCACAGAGGTTATGAACAGTTCTCCAAGGTCCAAATACTATGATGATTAATAAGAGCTGCTTTTATTATGAAACATTACTATCCCTTTAAGGAAGGAACAGCATTTCTGACTGTGACAGACGTATGATATAGGGGATAGGAGGTGACAGAGGAGTTTGCATTACAGTAGCACCAGGAGCAAGCAGCAGCAGCACTGGACCAATGGACTCGCACATAAGCAGCATGGTAAATGGGCTAGAAAAGTCTAAATATTTTGATGGTGAAAGATGCTGCTGCTTCCTTCTTTCCTGTCAGAAATTAGTGTATGTTCTTTTTTTTTTTTTTTTTTTTTTTGAGGGGATCCTTTCTCTCAGAGATCAGTGTATGTCATTTTATATTTTGGGAGGGGGGAGAATGTTCTGTTGTTAGACATAATCACCTGTTCTTCTTAGTCAATAGACTTTTCTAGCTAGTATACTATGCTGCTGCTATATGTGTCTGTCCACAGGGCCGGATTTACATCTTAGGAGCTGTAGGCACAGAAATCTGAAGCGCCCCCCCCTGTGGGTCATCTGCACTGGGCATCTCCACAATGCTCCTAATCTCCACGTTGCCCCCCATCATCTCCATATTGCCCCATCAGCTCCACATTGCCCTCCATCAGCTCAAACTTGCCATCATCATTTCCATATTGCCCTCACATTGCCCCCATCATCTCCATATTGCCTCTCACATTGCCCCCCATCAGCTCCATTTTGCCCCCATCAGCTCAATATTGCCCTCACATTGTCCCCATCATCTCCATATCACCTTCACATTGCCCCAGCTTCTGTTTCCTACCTCTTCCCTGGTGGTCCAGCAGCAGGACATATCTGTGCCTCCTCCTTCTGCACAGAGCTGTAGCTGCTGGAGCTCCCGCGCGGTCTTCTCTTCAGTAATGCAAAGCGCTGTGAGATGATGTCATGGAGATGATGTCATCTTCCAGCACTCTGTATTACTAAAAAGCCGATGATGGAGTGCAGCAGCTACAGGTTTGTGCACTAGGGGGAGGCACAAGCCTGTCTTCATGGCGCCGGGCGGGGAGATGACTCAGGCGAATTTAAAATAAACCCAAAACACACACATGATCCCAGTTACAGGCGCCCCTCTGTTGGGTGCAGATGCCTACTCTGCCTAATTCTAAATCCGGCCCTGTCTGTCCACTGTCCGGATTTGTCTAAAGCTGCTGTTGGTGGTAGGGGAGCTACAATGAAAACTCTTGTTTCCTCCATCAACTTCTAAAGTCCAAAATGTGCGTCTATCAGAGGCAAAGATGCTGTTGCTTCCTTCCTTACGCTGAGAGATCAGTGAATGTTTTTCTTTGAGGGGACTTTTTTGTGAGACAGCCACCATTTCTCCTCAGTAATGGAAGATGATAGAGAAGACGAGGTTTGCGTCCTTGGAACACTAGGCGTGTACGATGCTTATTTGTGTGCAGTTGTGCGCTTAAAGGGATAGTAATACTTTATTATTACTGTCCCCCATATTGTACATATTTGCCACATAAATAATAGCCCCCAGGTTCATCTCTCAAACCTTTATGGTTTGAGAGATAACCGAACGCAAAGTTCCCCCCCTCCCTCCCCCTTCCCTGAAGTCAGCGTTGTACTGACTGCAGGGATATCCGGTCAGACTTTCATCATGCGGCTCTGCAGCAGAGCAGCGATCATGTTAGTGAAAAATAATTATTTCACTGAAACGGTCTTCTACATGTGTTTGCAAACCAAGCACAAACCAAGCATATGTAGAAGACCGTTTCAGTGAAATAATTCTTTTTCACTAACGCGATCTCGGCTCAGCTGCAGAGCCACAAGCCTGACATACAACAGACTTCCCCTGCAGTCAGCACAACGCTGACTTCAGGGAAGGGGAGGGAGGGGGGAACTTTACCTTCGGTTATCTCTCAAACCATAATGGTTTGAGAGATTAACCTGGGGGCTATTAATAATTTTACAAATATCTACAATATGGGGATAGTAATAATAAAGTATTACTATCCCTTTAAGTTTAACAGTAAATCTAATTTTCCTTTTTTACAATGAATACATTCAGGAACATGCATAGTTGCTCACTGGACAGTGGATAAGGGGCTAGATTCTATTGCAGGTGCATGTTTTATCAAACATTTTTCTATTGAAGTCTATGGGGAAAACTGGATATAAAAGCAGAGCTAAAATTAGCAACTGTAATAGAATCTAGCCCACAATCAGCTATGGATTGGATGGCCGAACAATTTTTATTTGGGTATTATGCTAACACTAGTCCCGACTTCAGGTCCCGGTAGCTATTATTATTATTTACTAGCTAACCTGCCTATTAATTAGCTAACCTATCATTGCTCTGCAATGAGTTGCGTACCCCTCTGACATTCAAAGGGACAAATTATTATTTATTTGCTAACCTAACTCTTGCTGCTGCTAATCTAACAATGTACTACTGATACAAACTCTAGCATTAAAGTTAGACAATCAGAAGAAAGAAAATAAATAGTTTTATTTCTTCCTAAAATTCAGGGAGATGAGATGATGTTCACAATGGCTACGATCCTGCTTCTTGTCTGGCTGCTAAATAGTAATTAAGTAAAATCTGCTGCATCCAGATGATATTAGTTTGAGGGGCCTCCCCTTGGAAAACATGATTGGCCAGAGTATAAAATGCATCATACAACGGACCAATTACAGCCATACCCAAAGAGACTGTTTAATGTCAAGGCAGTAGATGTATTATATCTAGACTTTGCAAAGGCATTTGATACAGTGCCACACAGAAGGCTGGGGTATAAAATAAGGAAATTGGGGCTAGGAGATAACCTTTGCAATTGGATACAAAACTGGTTGAAGGATAGGGAACAGTGTGTGATTGTAAATGGAATATTCTCCATTACAGTTAAAGTGGACAGTGGAGTACCTCAGGGTTCAGTATTAGGTCCGCTGCTTTTTAACATGTTTATAAATGACCTGGAAATAGATATAGAAAGCAAAATATCAATATTTGCAGATGATACTAAATTATGCAAGGTCATTAATTCAGAACAGGATGTTTGCTCTCTACAGAGGGACTTACATACAATGTCAGATTGGGCAAACAAATGGAATATGAAGTTTAATGTGGGGAAGTGTAAAGTCATGCATTTGGGAGAAAACAATCCCAAGGCTACTTATAAACTTAATGGAATCATTTTAGGGGACTCATTGCTAGAGAAAGACCTGGGTATCCTTGTCAACTACAAACTTGGAAACAGTGACCAGTGTCAAACAGCAGTAGCAAAGGCAAACAAAATCCTGTCGTGCATAAAAAAAGGTATTGAAGCAAGAGTGGATAACATTATTTTGCCATTATACAAATCATTGGTAAGACCTTACCTTGAGTATGCAGTGCAATTTTGGGCACCAGTTCTGAAAAAGGATATACTAGAACTAGGTACAGCAGAGAGCAACAAAATTAATTAAGGGAATGGAGGACTTTACATATGAGGAACGACTAAACAAACTTGGTTTATTTACTCTAGAGAAAAGATGACTAAGAGGAGACCTTATCACTTTGTATATGAGAGGTCAATACAAGGATCTCTGCGGTGAGCTATTTATTCCAAGGCCTGATCAGATGACCAGGGGACACCCCTTGAGATTAGAGGAAAGGAGGTTTAAACTTCAGCAGAGGAAGGTTTTTTTTTTACGGTAAGGTCTGTCAAATTGTGGAATTCATTGCCCAGGGAGGTAGTTATGGCAGATACAATGGATACATTTAAGAGAAGATTAGATTCATGTCTTTCAAAAGGGAACATACAGAGTTATACTGTTTATCAGTAGGCTGATCAGGAAGGTCTGATAAAGACTAACTTAATTGGTAGCAGGAAAGCTATAAAATTCTCAGTTACTGGGGTATGAGGAGAAGGTTGAACTTGATGGACTTGTGTCTTTATTCAAACTAATTTACTATGTTACTATGTTCCTCTACTTCATGGCTAAATGGTTTGGTCTGTTCTGTATATCTATCATTTTTGCTCTGTATTCTCCTCTACACAGTCCATTCCCACTTTCCCTGCTGAAAGGTTGTGAATGAACAAACAAATCAATTTCAACAAAAACATGGAAATTTCATTCTATATTCTTTGTCTTCATGTACCTTTTGATTAGTATGTAATTTTTATCTGAATCTCACAAAACTCTCTTGATTGTTTGTTAAAGGGATAGTAATGTTTCACAAAAAAGCAGCTCCAATTAATCTTCATAGTATTTGGGCCATGGAAAGTGTTATTTTAATACTGTCAGAGTTGTAGTTCAAGAGTAATTGACTGATAAAGTATCTCCCTCCCGTTCCTTTTACCTAGTGTAAGGTGACCACATATTCTTGATTGACCAATACAGTCCTGGATTTTAAATGTGTGTCCTATGTTCTGAACAGCCCCCTTCTGGAACAATACAAAGTCCCAGAATGAAGACTCCAGAGCACAGAGTTCTATATACTAGAAGGGGAACTGCTCATTGCCTACTGTGACAGGAAGCGATGCCTCTGCTGGGCTACAAGAAAATGGTAGCCTTCTAGTTTAAAGAAGCAGTAAACTTTTTTTATGAAAAAATATATGCTCTAGGGATTTTCCTACTGAGTAAAGCAAGGGTACTCCCATTGCCAAGAGATTAACCCCTTCGCGACACAGGACGTACATGTACGTCCTGTGTGGCTGTCACTTAGTGACAGAGGACGTACATGTACTTCCCGGAAATCCGGCTCCCCGCGCGGCTGCACGCCGTTCGGGGACTCCGGATTCTTTAAAAAAAAAAAAAAAAAAAAATGTTAGACGGGCGTTAAGTGACGGCCGCGTCTGCACGCGGCCGTCACTAAGGGGTTAATATTTCCAGCGTTATTACAGTTTAAACCTGTGTTTTTTTTACAATAGCAGTGCCATCTAGTGGTCAAATTCTAATTCATTTTTCCTGTTACTTTCTAATGGAGAGGAAGTCAAGAAAGTCTGAGACATACAGTTCTCCATAGAATGTGATAGAAACTGCTGAGTCACTTCCTGTCAGAACTATCAGGAAGTAAACACAGTAAATTCACTTCCTGATTATTTGAACCATTATAAATTTTGAATAGAACATCTGACAACAGTGGGAGTAACCTTGTTTTATTCAGCAGGAAAAGATCTATAAATTATGTGTTTTCATAAAAAAAGTTTACTGCTCCTTTAAGGTTTTGGATGTGATGTGCATTTTCATGTAGCCCACCACAGGCATCTCTTCCTGTCACAGAAGTTAATGAACAGTTCCCCCTCTAGTGTTTATAACTCTGCGGTGCGCTGAAATAAGCGCTAGTTGCACACTGATGTCCAGTGATGTACAGTGACCCCTCCCACATAGCTGCACCAAAGCTGAAGACAAGTATTCTACTGCTTTCTTCTCTGCAGTGTTCCTGAATGGCAGAACGGAAATGTGGTCACTACTGAGCATAGGCCAGGAGAGGGCAACCTGTGATGCTCCATACATTGTTGGACTACAATTTCTGTCATCCTCAGATGGCCAACAGTCATCTAAGGAAGGTGGGCATTGTAGTCCAACAGCTGGAAATGAGTCAGTTTGTATAACAGCATCAAACCTTCCTCATTACTGCTGAACAATGCATTGGATACCTTTCTGGCACTCAAATGGGTTAATAGTGTTTGAATAAAGAATACCTCGGTGTAGCCCTTGTTTTTCTTAAAGGGATAGTAATGTCAGAAAAAAAGTATTAACTATTCGGTAGATACAATTAAAAGAGAGTGCTTGCACTTATTCGTATCTCTCAAACTGTTATGGTTTGAGAGATAAAGGAAAATAAAGTTCTCTGCTCTCTCCCCTTTCTGCTTGACGAGCTGTAAAGCTGTCAGAAGCAGATTCTGGTTTGACCAGATGTGGCTCTTCAGCAGCACCGATATAAGTATATCTAAAGACAAATATTTTATTTAGAATGGTCTACAAAGTGTGTCTGGTTTGCAAGCACACTTTGTAGACCATTCCAATTAAGTATTTATTTCTAAATAGTGTGATTTCAGCTCTGCTGAAGAGCCTCTGTCTGGTCAAATGACTGGAATCTGCAGCTGTCAGCTAGATGGCAGACTTGAGTAAAACAGCCAGGAAAAGGTAACTCTAATAAGTTATATCTCTCAAACCATAAAGGTTTGAGAGAGACTTACATCGATGTTAACCTTTTTTTTAATGTCTGCAATATTAAATCAACTTAAAATTAACCATTACCAGGGCTCAAAATTTCTACTCTCCACTAGCCAATAGTGAGTGAAAATTTAGCCCTGGTGAGTAGAAATTCAGCCCTGGTGGGTATGTTTTGGCTTGCAGTGGCGAGTAACTTTTCAGGTCTGGCTAGTAAGCAAAGGACTTAAAATTATAAGCCCTGCCATTACTATCCCTTTAACAGATTTAGCTTTCATTAAAAATATTATTTCTCCTTTAATTGAGGCTTTTCATCTGTTTAATGACAGAGAGGAGTCCACCACATTGCTATGCAATATATTGGCGACATTAAGGGGTTAACAGCCCTACTTAACTCAAATAGGATTTTTACTTGGTGTCTGATATAGTTGGCGTGTCTCAGAATAGCATAATTTCTTTAAACATAAGACCATATGAGGTTTCACCCCTTCTTTTTCCAAAAGGCAAAGCAGCTCTTGATGCCCTTAGTCCCGCCCATGACCACACCCACACCTCATGTGATTCCGCCCCTAACACCATCTACCTGCCATAGAAAATTCCCTGAGTTTATAAAATACAAGCTCAAAAGATTTTATCCCCTAGTTGCTAGAAGTCTCCAATGCATTGGTTCACTGGGCACCCAACAGCTTAACCCTTTGAGTGCCAGAGGGGTACGCATCTCATTGCAAACCCTCTGGACTCAGAGGGTTAATAATATCCAATAAAAGGCTATGTAAACTGGCAAATAAACCAGCCACCATAAAGCAGAAGTTTGGGTCTGTTTTGCGGACGCTTGGATTGCTCTGGCCACGCCCACAGCACAGAATGTGGGTGTGGCCCCAACAGCCGAGGAGCCTGCAAAATGTAACACTCTAGGCAGTTACCAACTGGGTAATCCAGCCCTGCTCACGTCAACAATTTTTATATAAATGTGTATTTTCTTTTCTTTATTTTTTCTGGTTCTGTGTATGTTGGATGAGAAATGCAGCTGATGACTGAGGGTATTCATAAAGCCAGCATAAATGGGGACGTTCACTATTACACCATTAATGAAGCGCTTGTGTTTCCAAGAACCATAGGGACGTTCGCACTGTAGGAATAAATGAGGCATTCATAGTTACAATGTAAATGAGATGCTCACATTGACACGAAACAAACACTCATTCTCACTACAAGGAATCATTTAGTCATTCATGGCTAAAAGGGATATGAGGAAAAAAACATTCCCCCCCCCCCCCGCAAAAAAAGACCAAAGTGAGAAAAATTTCACTTTTCACCTTTTGCAGGAATTCCTGCACTGCACTAGAACCATATATAATGACCCCTATACTTGTCACTTTAGCCACAGAACCGGACACATACTGACCCCCAGCCTTACCCCAAGGTATTCATAGACCAATAGTAGCCCTAGAAGCACACATACTGCCCCCCCAGCCTTGTTCCTCTGCACTGGTGACCATAGAAGCAAATATATAGACCCCCCCATCCTTGTTCCACAGTAGCCATAGAAATAAAACATACAGACCCCCTTGCCTTGTTCCATTGCACTGCTGGCCATAGAACTACGCATACTGACCCCCAGCCTTGTTCCA
Organism: Rhinophrynus dorsalis; assembly: GCA_037306005.1. Taxonomy (NCBI): domain Eukaryota; kingdom Metazoa; phylum Chordata; class Amphibia; order Anura; family Rhinophrynidae; genus Rhinophrynus; species Rhinophrynus dorsalis. The sequence goes on along the minus strand of CM074721.1, from coordinate 33,724,449 downwards.
TTGTACTGGTATCCATAGAACTACGCATACTGACCCCCTTGCCTTGTCCCATTGCACTGGTATCCATAGAACTACGCATACTGACCCCCAGCCTTGTCCCATTGCACTGGTAGCCATAGAACTACGCATACTGACCCCCTTGCTTTGTCCCATTGCACTAATAGCCATAGAACTACGCATACTGACCCCCTTGCCTTGTCCCATTGCACTAATAGCCATAGAACTACTCATACTGACCCCCTTGGCTTGTCCCATTGCACTGGTATCCATAGAACTACACATACTGACCCCCTTGTCTTGTTCCATTGCACTGGTATCCATAGAACTACACATACTGACCCCTTGTCTTGTTCCATTGCACTAATAGCCATAGAACTACACATACTGACCCCCTTGTCTTGTTCCATTGCACTGGTATCCATAGAACTACGCATACTGACCCCCAGCCTTGTTCCATTGTACTGGTATCCATAGAACTACGCATACTGACCCCCAGCCTTGTCCCATTGCACTGGTAGCCATAGAACTACGCATACTGACCCCCAGCCTTGTCCCATTGCACTGGTAGCCATAGAACTACACATACTGACCCCCTTGTCTTGTTCCATTGCACTAATAGCCATAGAACTACACATACTGACCCCCTTGGCTTGTCCCATTGCACTGGTATCCATAGAACTACACATACTGACCCCCTTGCCTTGTTCCATTGCACTGATAGCCATAGAACTACACATACTGACCCCCTTGTCTTGTCCCATTGCACTAATAGCCATAGAACTACACATACTGACCCCCTTGTCTTGTTCCATTGCACTGGTAGCCATAGAACTACACATACTGACCCCCTTGCCTTGTCCCATTGCACTAATAGCCATAGAACTACACATACTGACCCCCTTGCCTTGTCCCATTGCACTAATAGCCATAGAACTACGCATACTGACCCCCTTGGCTTGTCCCATTGCACTGATAGCCATAGAACTACGCATACTGACCCCCTTGCCTTGTCCCATTGCACTAATAGCCATAGAACTACTCATACTGACCCCCTTGGCTTGTCCCATTGCACTGGTATCCATAGAACTACGCATACTGACCCCCTTGCCTTGTCCCATTGCACTGGTATCCATAGAACTACGCATACTGACCCCCTTGCCTTGTCCCATTGCACTGGTATCCATAGAACTACACATACTGACCCCCAGCCTTGTCCCATTACACTGCTGGCCATAGAACTACGCATACTGACCCCCTTGCCTTGTCCCATTGCACTGGTATCCATAGAACTACGCATACTGACCCCCTTGCCTTGTCCCATTGCACTGGTATCCATAGAACTACACATACTGACCCCCAGCCTTGTCCCATTACACTGCTGGCCATAGAACTACGCATACTGACCCCCTTGCCTTGTCCCATTGCACTGGTATCCATAGAACTACACATACTGACCCCCTTGCCTTGTCCCATTACACTGCTGGCCATAGAACTACACATACTGACCCCCAAGCCTTGTCCCATTACACTGCTGGCCATAGAACTACGCATACTGACCCCCAGCCTTGTTCCATTGTACTGGTATCCATAGAACTACACATACTGACCCCCAGCCTTGTCCCATTGCACTAATAGCCATAGAACTACACATACTGACCCCCAAGCCTTGTCCCATTGCACTGGTATCCATAGAACTACACATACTGACCCCCAAGCCTTGTCCCATTGCACTGGTATCCATAGAACTACGCATACTGACCCCCTTGCCTTGTCCCATTGCACTGCTGGCCATAGAACTACGCATACTGACCCCCTTGCCTTGTTCCATTGCACTGGTATCCATAGAACTACACATACTGACCCCCTTGGCTTGTCCCATTGCACTGGTAGCCATAGAACTACGCATACTGACCCCCTTGCCTTGTCCCATTGCACTGCTGGCCATAGAACTACGCATACTGACCCCCTTGCCTTGTTCCATTGCACTGGTATCCATAGAACTACGCATACTGACCCCCTTGCCTTGTCCCATTGCACTGGTATCCATAGAACTACGCATACTGACCCCCTTGCCTTGTCCCATTACACTGCTGGCCATAGAACTATGCATACTGACCCCCTTGCCTTGTTCCATTGCACTGGTATCCATAGAACTACGCATACTGACCCCCTTGCCTTGTCCCATTGCACTGGTATCCATAGAACTACGCATACTGACCCCCTTGCCTTGTCCCATTGCACTGCTGGCCATAGAACTACACATACTGACCCCCTTGCCTTGTCCCATTGCACTAATAGCCATAGAACTACGCATACTGACCCCCTTGGCTTGTCCCATTGCACTGCTGGCCATAGAACTACGCATACTGACCCCCTTGCCTTGTCCCATTGCACTGGTATCCATAGAACTACGCATACTGACCCCCTTGGCTTGTCCCATTGCACTGCTGGCCATAGAACTACTCATACTGACCCCCTTGCCTTGTCCCATTGCACTGGTAGCCATAGAACTACGCACACTAACCCCCTTGGCTTGTCCCATTGCACTAATAGCCATAGAACTACGCATACTGACCCCCTTGGCTTGTCCCATTGCACTAATAGCCATAGAACTACACATACTGACCCCCTTGGCTTGTCCCACTGCACTGCTGGCCATAGAACTACTCATACTGACCCCCAGCCTTGTTCCATTGCACTGGTAGCCATAGAACTACGCATACTGACCCCCTTGTCTTGTTCCATTGCACTGGTAGCCATAGAACTACACATACTGACCCCCAGCCTTGTCCCATTGCACTGGTAGCCATAGAACTACACATACTGACCCCCAGCCTTGTCCCATTGCACTGGTAGCCATAGAACTACACATACTGACCCCCAGCCTTGTCCCATTGCACTGGTAGCCATAGAACTACGCATACTGACCCCCTTGTCTTGTTCCATTGCACTGGTATCCATAGAACTACACATACTGACCCCCAGCCTTGTCCCATTGCACTGGTAGCCATAGAACTACACATACTGACCCCCTTGCCTTGTCCCATTGCACTAATAGCCATAGAACTACGCATACTGACCCCCTTGGCTTGTCCCATTGCACTGATAGCCATAGAACTACACATACTGACCCCCTTGCCTTGTCCCACTGCACTAATAGCCATAGAACTACACATACTGACCCCCTTGCCTTGTCCCATTGCACTGCTGGCCATAGAACTACACATACTGACCCCCTTGCCTTGTCCCATTGCACTAATAGCCATAGAACTACGCATACTGACCCCCTTGGCTTGTCCCATTGCACTGATAGCCATAGAACTACGCATACTGACCCCCTTGCCTTGTCCCATTGCACTGGTATCCATAGAACTACGCATACTGACCCCCAAGCCTTGTCCCATTGCACTGCTGGCCATAGAACTACGCATACTGACCCCCTTGCCTTGTTCCATTGCACTGCTGGCCATAGAACTACGCATACTGACCCCCTTGCCTTGTCCCATTGCACTAATAGCCATAGAACTACGCATACTGACCCCCTTGGCTTGTCCCATTGCACTGCTGGCCATAGAACTACTCATACTGACCCCCTTGGCTTGTCCCATTGCACTAATAGCCATAGAACTACGCATACTGACCCCCTTGGCTTGTCCCATTGCTCTGCTGGCCATAGAACTACGCATACTGACCCCCTTGGCTTGTCCCATTGCACTAATAGCCATAGAACTACACATACTGACCCCCTTGCCTTGTCCCATTGCACTGGTATCCATAGAACTACACATACTGACCCCCTTGCCTTGTTCCATTGCACTGGTAGCCATAGAACTACACATACTGACCCCCTTGCCTTGTTCCATTGCACTGGTAGCCATAGAACTACACATACTGACCCCCTTGTCTTGTTCCATTGCACTGGTAGCCATAGAACTACACATACTGACCCCCTTGTCTTGTTCCATTGCACTGGTAGCCATAGAACTACGCATACTGACCCCCAGCCTTGTTCCATTGCACTGGTATCCATAGAACTACACATACTGACCCCCTTGCCTTGTCCCATTGCACTAATAGCCATAGAACTACGCATACTGACCCCCTTGGCTTGTCCCATTGCACTGATAGCCATAGAACTACACATACTGACCCCCTTGCCTTGTCCCATTGCACTGGTATCCATAGAACTACGCATACTGACCCCCTTGCCTTGTCCCATTGCACTGGTATCCATAGAACTACGCATACTGACCCCCTTGCCTTGTCCCATTGCACTGGTATCCATAGAACTACACATACTGACCCCCAAGCCTTGTCCCATTGCACTGGTATCCATAGAACTACACATACTGACCCCCAAGCCTTGTCCCATTACACTGCTGGCCATAGAACTACACATACTGACCCCCAAGCCTTGTCCCATTACACTGCTGGCCATAGAACTACGCATACTGACCCCCAGCCTTGTTCCATTGTACTGGTATCCATAGAACTACACATACTGACCCCCAAGCCTTGTCCCATTGCACTGGTATCCATAGAACTACGCATACTGACCCCCCAGCCTTGTCCCATTGCACTGCTGGCCATAGAACTACGCATACTGACCCCCTTGCCTTGTCCCATTACACTGCTGGCCATAGAACTACGCATACTGACCCCCTTGCCTTGTCCCATTGCACTGGTATCCATAGAACTACGCATACTGACCCCCTTGCCTTGTTCCATTGCACTGCTGGCCATAGAACTACGCATACTGACCCCCTTGCCTTGTCCCATTGCACTAATAGCCATAGAACTACGCATACTGACCCCCTTGGCTTGTCCCATTGCACTGCTGGCCATAGAACTACTCATACTGACCCCCTTGGCTTGTCCCATTGCACTAATAGCCATAGAACTACACATACTGACCCCCTTGGCTTGTCCCATTGCACTGCTGGCCATAGAACTACGCATACTGACCCCCTTGGCTTGTCCCATTGCACTAATAGCCATAGAACTACACATACTGACCCCCTTGCCTTGTTCCATTGCACTGGTACCCATAGAACTATGCACACTGACCCCCTTGCCTTGTTCCATTGCACTGGTAGCCATAGAACTACACATACTGACCCCCTTGCCTTGTTCCATTGCACTGGTAGCCATAGAACTACACATACTGACCCCCTTGCCTTGTCCCATTGCACTAATAGCCATAGAACTACACATACTGACCCCCTTGCCTTGTTCCATTGCACTGGTATCCATAGAACTACGCATACTGACCCCCTTGCCTTGTCCCATTGCACTGGTATCCATAGAACTACACATACTGACCCCCATCCTTGTCCCATTACACTGCTGGCCATAGAACTACGCATACTGACCCCCTTGCCTTGTTCCATTGCACTGGTAGCCATAGAACTACACATACTGACCCCCTTGCCTTGTTCCATTGCACTGGTAGCCATAGAACTACACATACTGACCCCCTTGGCTTGTCCCATTGCACTAATAGCCATAGAACTACACATACTGACCCCCTTGCCTTGTCCCATTGCACTGGTATCCATAGAACTACACATACTGACCCCCTTGGCTTGTCCCATTGCACTAATAGCCATAGAACTACGCATACTGACCCCCTTGGCTTGTCCCATTGCACTAATAGCCATAGAACTACACATACTGACCCCCTTGTCTTGTTCCATTGCACTGGTAGCCATAGAACTACGCACACTAACCCCCTTGGCTTGTCCCATTGCACTGATAGCCATAGAACTACGCATACTGACCCCCTTGGCTTGTCCCATTGCACTAATAGCCATAGAACTACACATACTGACCCCCTTGTCTTGTTCCATTGCACTGGTAGCCATAGAACTACGCACACTAACCCCCTTGTCTTGTTCCATTGCACTGGTAGCCATAGAACTACACATACTGACCCCCTTGGCTTGTCCCATTGCACTGGTAGCCATAGAACTACGCACACTGACCCCCTTGTCTTGTTCCATTGCACTGGTATCCATAGAACTACACATACTGACCCCCTTGCCTTGTTTCATCGCACTGGTAGCAACAGAACTACGCATACTGACCCCCTTGCCTTGTTCCATTGCACTGGTAGCCATAGAACTACACATACTGACCCCCTTGGCTTGTTCCATTGCACTGGTAGCCATAGAACTACACATACTGACCCCCTTGCCTTGTTTCATTGCACTGGTAGCAACAGAACTACGCATACTGACCCCCTTGCCTTGTTCCATTGCACTGGTAGTCATAGAACTACACATACTGACCCCCTTGGCTTGTTCCATTGCACTGGTAGCCATAGAACTACACATACTGACCCCCTTGGCCTGTCCCATTGCACTGGTATCCATAGAACTACACATACTGACCCCCTTGCCTTGTTCCATTGCACTGATAGCCATAGAATTACGCATACTGACCCCCAAGCCTTGTCCCATTGCGCTGGTAGCCACAGAATCACGCATACTAAGCACCTCCCCAGCCTTGTCCCATTGCACTAGTAGCCATATAACTACACATACTGACCTCCAGCCTTGTCATAATGCACTGGTAGCCACAGAACCACACATACTGACTCCAGCCTTGTCCCACAGTAGCCATAGTAACATAGTTGACAAGGCTGAAAAAAGACATGCGTCCATCAAATCCAGCCCATTCCAAAACACCCCTGTTGATCCAGAGGAAGTAAAAAACAAAAAAAAAACAAAAACACTGACAGCATTTCCAATTAAGCCCCAAGTGGGAAAAAATCCCTCCCTGACTCCAAATGGCAGTCTGATAGTTCCCTGACTCAACAACCTATCTGCACTGAATCCATCTGTCATAATTCTCAATATTATTCTGTTCTAGAAAGGTATCTATTGCTTTTTTGAAAGCAGTTACAGTATCTGCAAGCACAACATCCTGAGGCAAAGAATTCCATAGATTTACCGCTCTTACTGTAAAAAAAACCCTGCCTTTGTTTTAGTCGAAAGCCGCTTTCCTCTAGTCTTAATGCACCCCTTTCCCCTTTTTTGTCTTTATCTTGCATATTTTGGAGAACTTGGTACTGGAGTTTGTGAGTGCAGAACTATCTAAAGGCACTCTAAGAGGAATCAGGTTTATTAGTTTTTGCTGCTGTAAGAATTAGCGGTGGAGTAGGATTTTGATATTCTTAATGGATGACCTCTCACTCTTAGCTCAGCTTCTTATGTAAATAATTCATTGGATAGTTCTTTGTATTGACCTTGAATATATGTGTAAATGGTAATCATATCACCTCTTAGATGTCTCTTCTATAATGTAAACAAACCCAGTTTGGCTAGTCTCTCTTTATAACTCAGATCCTCCAATCCCTTTGTGAGTTTTGTTGCATCTCTCTGCACTTTTTACAGTTCAATAATGTATTTTTTAAGAACTGGTGCCCAAAACTGTACTCCATATTCCAGATGCGCCCTAACCCATGATTTATATAGAGGTACAATAATATTAGCATCCCCTGCATCTATGCCTCTTTTTATGCAGGCTAGTACCCTATTAGCTCTTGCAGCAGCTGAGTGAGTATGCACACTGCAGTGAAATCTATCATCTATCAGTACTCCTAAATCTTTCTCCAATGAGGATTCCCCAAGCTGTTTCCTATTTAGAGTTATACGTAGCACGTTTGTTACTACAGCCCAAATGCATAACCTTACATTTATCTACATTAAATGTCATCTGCCACTTTTCTGCCCATTCACCCAGTTTATCTAAATCATTCTGCAGAGAAAAAAACATCCAGCCCTCTATGTATTTCCTTGCATAGCTGAGTGTCATCAGAAAAAATTGAGACTCTACTTTCAACTCCCACTTCTAGTCTAGGTCATTAATAAACAAATTAAAAAGCATTGGGCCCAGGATTGAACCCGACTCACAACTTTAGACCAACTTGAAAAGTTTCCATTTACAACTCTCAGCAATCGATCATTTAACCAGTTCTCAATCCATGTACAGATATCACCGCCCAAACCGTAGCCTTTTAATTTATGCAGTAACCTGTTGTGTGCCACTGCATCAAAGGCTTTTGCAAAATCCAAGTATACTACATTAACAGCAATTCCCTTGTCCAAGTTACTACTTACCCTTTTGTAAAATGCAAGTAAGCTAGTCTGACATGATCTATTCTTCATAAAACCATTCTGAATCCTACTAATAATATTGTTTGTCTTCACATAGTTCTGAATGCTGTCAGTTAGTAAACCTTCTAACATCTTACCCATTATGGAAGTCAAGTTCACAGGTCTATAATTTCCTGGTTTGGATCTTGCCCCCTTTTTCAACAATGGAACTACATCAGCTTTCCTCCAATCACAGGACACTATGCCTGATGAAAGTGTATAAATAAGTATTAAGTATAATAGTCTTGCTATAACTGAACTAAGTTCCTTAAGTACCCTTGGTGTATACCATCAGGTACAGGTGCTTTATTCACCATAACCTTTTACAGTCTCTTTTGGGCTTCAGTAAGCCATGTACATGACGGAGGAAATTCTGTGGTTTTGTCTATTTTGCCTATAGCTTGTCATTGTTGCTTCCTTTGTATATACTGAAGCAAAGAATATATTTAGGGTGTCAGCCATAGCCTTATCCTCACTTATCAATTCACCTGTCTCAACCTTAACAGGGCCAATATCAACCTTAACCTTGTTGTTATTAATATACTTGTAGAATTTTTTAACCCCTTAAGGACCCATGACAGCCCTGGATCATCATGGGTTGTTATACCCTTAAGGACCCATGAAAGTCCTGGACTGTCATAGAATTTCGGGCTCCCTGCGCGGCTGCACGCCGTTCAGGGAGTCTGGAATCAAATGGCAAAAAAAAAAAAAATGCTCCGTGGTCCTTAAGTGACCGCCGCATGCGTGCACGGCTGGTCCTTAAGGGGTTAAGATTTTTCTTGCACACATTTGCAATATTTTTCTCATCTTCAGTATTAGATAGCTTAATTGCTTGTTTGCAGACTTTATTACATTCTTTATATTTTTTAAATGATGCATCTGACCCGTCTAACTTAAATACTTTAAAAGCTTGTTTCTTATTTCTCATTTCCCTGCAAACCTCATTATTAAGCCACATTGGTTTCACTTTACTCTTCTTGTGCTTATTCCCCAATGGCATGTATTGATGCATATATTTGTCTAAGAGCATTTTAAACAAATTCCATGATTGCGGTGCATTTTTATCTTTGAAAATGACATACCACTTAATATCGTTTAATACTGCCTACTGAATATCATTCAATACTGCTTTAAGCTTTGTAAAATTATCCTTTTTAAAATGAAATGTTTTAGCTAAACCCTTCCTATTGGGTTTCTCTTAACAAATTTCAAATTATACCATTTTGTGGTCACTGCTGTCTACATGTTGCTTTACTCGTACACTGTTTATCGTATCAGAATTACTTGAGAGCACAAGGTCAAGCAAGGCCTCTTTTCTAATTGGCTCATCTACTAGTTGGGACATAAAATTGTCATTAATCATACTTAAAAAAATAATTTCCTTTTATTGTGTTGGAAGACATATTGCTTCAGCCAGTTTCAGGATAGTTGAAATCTCTCATTATAATTACATTTTCTGACCCAGAAGCCTTTCCATTTGCAGTAAAAGTTGGGCTTCTTCATACTCCCCAATATCAGGTGGCTTGTAGCAAATCCCCATTAACATATTTTATTATGTGTGCCCCCAGTGTGTATTTGACCCACAGGACCTCTACCCTTTCATTGGACCTTTCATTTATATCTTCCATTATACTAGGTTTTAAGGCATGCTTTACATATAGGCATACCCCTCTGCTTTTATTAACCCTATCCCTCCTAAAAAGTGAATAAACCTCTAGATTGACTGCTAAGTTATATGTATCATCTAACAGGTTTCAGACACACCAGTTAGGTCATACCGCTCGTACACTGTAATCATTTCTTGTTCCCCCATCTTACCAGCCAGACTATGATCATTTACATGCATACAATGTATCTATAGATAAACCATGTATACTAAATCCCAGCCTTGTACCATTGCACTGTTAGCCATAGAACCACACATACTGACCCCCCCCAGCCTTGTTCTACTGCACTGGTAGCCATATAGCCACACATACTGACTCCCAGACATGTCCTACTGCCCTGGTAGCCATAAAGCAACACATGCTGACTCCCAGCCTCGTTCTACTGAACTGGTAGCCGTATAATCACACATACTGACTCCCACAATTGTCCTACAACACTGGTAGCCATATAGCCACACATACTGATTTCCAGCCTTGTCCTACTGAACTGGTAGCCATATAACCACACATACTGACTCCCAGCCTTGTTCTACTGAACTGGTAGCCATATAGCCCCACATACTGACTCCCAGCCTTGTCCTACTGCACTGGTAGCCATATAATCACACATACTGACTCCCAGACGTGTCCTACTGCACTGGTAGCCATATAGCAACACATACTGACTTCCAGCCTTGTCCTACAGCACTGGTACCCAAATAGCAACACATACAGACTCCCAGCCTTGTTCTATTGAACTTGTAGCCATATTATCACACATACTGACTTCCAGCCTTGTCCTACAGCACTGGTAGCCATATAGCAACACATACTGACTCCCAGCTTTGCCCTATTGAACTGGCAGCCATACAATCACACACTCTGTGTTATGATAATATAAGGTAACATTCCCAGCATATATAGGGTTACATTTTACCTATATGTATCCAGAGGTATAAGTTAGCAATATTTGAATACAGCAGCAAAGCAAGGGTTAATGTTCCTTACAATTAATTATAATACAGTTGGTGGCAGCATATATAAGTACCTGCTCCAAAACCTGTATAAGCTATAATACTTTAGGTGGAAGGTGATTTTGTCATGTGAGATGGGCTCAATATGGCCTCATGTCTCATGACAAACCTTTTGAAACCACGAGCAAAATATTGCAAGAATTAGAAACTTATCTGGGAGACAAATTGTCCCAGATCTGATAAATATAATTTAACTATTTATCTGCTGTTTTCAACGTGCATACCTTCTGGATGAAACACAAAATTGTGAATATAGATTTCACAGTAACAGATTACATTTACCACAATATAATCATTAGCAATAGAATAATATATGTTTATAGAAAAGAAAAGACAAAATTAATTCAATGCAACATATACTATAAGAATATAATGGCAACATCATGTTGGCTACACAATACAGCACTGCAGTGGTTAACTATTGATTTAGGAAAATAAACAGCCATTACTCATCCAAAATGGCGGACGTTCCTTTGTTCTGTTAGGATTTTCACACGTGACTGTCCTAACAGACCAATACCTGTGCCCCCTTCCCATTACAATTGCTATGATACAAGCATGCATAACGTAAAGTAATCTCTTAAAGGGATAGTAATACTTAAAATGTAAAAAAAATATGTTGTAGGGTTTATCCCCCTGAGTAAAACAAGAGTACTCCCACTGCTGAAAGGTGTTTCATTCAAAAGTTATTCATTTTCAAAGTTGAATTTTTTAGGTGCAATATCACAGTGGCCTGAAATTGTACAGTGGCGCTGTTGTTACACCATCCTATGGAGATTTATGGTCCCGGGACCAGAGCTGTCCATAGGATCGTGTAGCAACAGCGTCACTGTACAATTTCAGGCCACTGTGATATTGCACCTAAAAAAATTAAACTTTGAAAATAAATAACTTTTGAATGAAACACCTTTCAGCAGTGGGAGTACTCTTGTTTTACTCAGGGGGATAAACCCTACAACATATATTTTTTTACATTTTAAGTATTACTATCCCTTTAAAGGAACCGAATACCAATAGAGAAACAGAACAAAACTTCACAGATAGCAATGCAAGGGTTAATAATGGAATCACCAGATCAAAGGTGCACAATGACCATTTCAGGAACAGCAATATCATGAATCATCTACATGTACTTGCAGTAGGTGTCCAGCACATTCCACAGCATTTACATGCAGATTTACACACACAATAAACAGGTGGCTCTGCAGGTGTCAGTAATTATAACTAAAACGGAATCAGAAACTCCTATATGATCCAAACTGAATCAATCTGATTTTACCCAGTATTAATAATTATATCTATGAGTGCAGTTTTTAGAATATCTCTAACTGTATAGCCCAAATGGCTACTAGGTGACAGTCTCCATTACTGGGCCCAAATCTCCTGAACAATGTCACCGAGGCTATCCCAGAATAAATTGGGTTTTAGTAATTCTAGAAGCTTTAGAGGATTTATACAAGAAAATGTTTAGTTACCAGTCCTAGATCAGGGTGTGGTTGTCTCAGGTTATGTGAGATACAGCACAGACCAGGTAACAAAACCAGAAAATTCTGCCAAAAAGCACCTTTTCCCTCTGTGCGCATGCTTTTATTACATAAAATTGTTTATCAGAAAGGTACAAACCCTCCTTCTCTGATAGGCTAAGTCCCTAGAGAATTAGAATATGAGGTAATACTACATTTCCAAAAGTATTCTGATTGGTCAATAAAATATACCATTATATGAACAGAAACTTAACTGGAACAATCTTTTATACCAGAAGATTTCTAGTAAAAGACTAAAAAAATGTATAGGATAATATACAAGGACAATCTAATCAATCAATTTTAATGTTCAAGAAATAATTGGAGACTATTCATAGAGTGGGCCTCAGGAAGGAATGGGAAACATGTAACTCCTTAACCAGAAGTGCAGGGGTTTCCTTCCCACAAGAGATAACACTTATGGGAACATAATGAGAGGGGTCCAGGTCTTTATCAGCCGCGGCATGGGCAGTCTCTACTGCGCATGACTGCCCTGCGACCGGCTGGCAGTGACACTGTGGCCCGTGTAACGGGCTCTTCAACTAGTATATTTATATATTATATATATTATATGAGCAAATGCTACACAACGTTGGCCATTTGACTTGGCGTGCTGAGCATGTTGGGGACACGTGATGGACAGCTGTAGCTCTGTATGACTGTGGCAGTGAATCTCGCTGCAGTGAGTTTTCAATTGAAATCAACTGAATATGCCTGAAGGGGCGATCACACATGAACACATAGAATCTTTGCCAAGATCTTTTGCTCCAATTAATGTGTGTCTCAAAATCACACAGCCATTCCTGGGAACACAGCCCCCCGAGGTGATAAGTATGGGTGGAATTGGGAGTGTATAAATGGCGCTAATATTGTGTGCGTGGCTTCATAGAAGTGATAGGGACTGGAATGAGGAAAGGTAGGTGTTGGTCCAAAAATGTGAGAAACAAGGCAGGGAGTGGGTATAATGGTGAGGCAGTGGGTGGAGTTACCACAGGTCTAGCTTACCCTGTGAATCAGCTTCTGTCCCCGGAGACCCTGTGATTAAGTTAAGAAAATGGAATCTTCAGGGATGATGCAGACAATGCCAAGGTATGCTCAAAGGATCCGCGGTGCTGAAAATGGTGTGTTTAACCCCTTAGTGACAGCGGCGTGTGTACGCGGCTGTCAACTTAACGCCCGGCTAACATTTTTTTTTTTCTAAATGATTCCGGAGTCCCCAAACGGCGTGCAGCCGCACGGAGACCCGGACTTCCGGGACTTACCAGGTATGTCCTCTGTCACTAAGTGACAGTTTTTGCAGGATGTACCTGGTAAGTCCATTGTCGGGATGGGGTTAAAATGATTGAGTAAACCTTAAAGGGGATCTATCACCTCTAAACAAGTTTGTCTTAATATGTAGTTTAAATAGAGAATATTTGTAATATTGCATTCATTTTTTTGTTTAGATCGTTATTTGGCTGAAATCTAAGCAGTAAATACTGCCCTGAGCCCTACTTCCATACAGACTGCGGTTACCAGCTCTGTACCACAGTCTGTCACTCTGCCTCTGCTGCCCTCCCTCTATCCAGCCTCCTCCAATGATGAGGCTCTCTGCCCGTAAGCTGTAGCGGTCTCATTGGCAGAGACTGATATCTAGCCAATGAGAGCGCTCCAGTTTACAGGCAGAAATCCTCCATCATTGGAGGAGGCTGGATAGAGAGAGGAGAGCAGAGGCAGAGTGACGGACTGCGGTACTGGCTCAGGGCAGTATTTATTGCTTAGATTTTTTAAATAACGATCTTAACAAAAAAAAATGAATGCAATATTACAAATATTCACTATATAAAGTACATATTAAGACAAATTTGTTAGAGGTGATAGATCCCCTTTAACCTATGAATCATTCAAACATCGGTCAGTTACTGTATAACCATTGTCTCTATTTTACATTTTTGTTGTGTTTCTCTTTCTCTTATCTTCTGCTGGTTGTTGCCATTTACAATCTAACAATTACCCCTTATGGGAGGTTTACTGAAGCCCATTGCTTTCTGTGAAGAGTTGTAATCTATGACAGACTTCGACAGAGGTCGCTGTATGTAGGAAAATACAGATACAATGCAAACAATAATATATATAAATATATATACACACACACAGACATATGTAGGAAGAATGCCTACTGAGGAAAGTTAATCTGTTAAAGGGACAGTAATGTTTCATAATAAAAGCAGCTCTAATTAACCATCATAGTATTTGGACTTTGGAGAGTGTTATTTCAATTCTGTCAGAGGTGTAGTTCAAGAGTAATTCAATGACAAAGTATCCCCCTCCCACCTCTTTTACTGATGTAACACTGCTCAGCCAGATCAGAAGGGAGGTGCCCAGGTAGACTGCAGAGATGGACAATCTTCAATTAAGATAAGGGAAAAACCTGAAAAGCTTGTCAAGGGGGGCAGGGCTTTCATTGTTCTCATAGGAAGAAGATTGTCCCCTTCTGTTATCTGTCTGGTCTATGGACTGCATTCCACATCTGAGAAGAGATGGCTTACACTAGGTAGAAGGGGCGGGAGGGGAAACTTTGCTTGTGAATATCTCTCAAACCATAAAGGTTTGAGAGATAAGACTTATATCGTTCTACATTTTTTTTTTAATGCCTACAAAATAAAATAAAGATGAAACAAAGTATTGCTATCCCTTTAACCCTTTAAGTACCAGAACAGTGTGCAAACAAATTAGCACACCTGTGAACTCTCAGAGTTTGACCCTGAGACTCAGGGTTTTGCCCCAAATCTCAGGATCTGGAGTGAAGGGCCACATTCTCAGGGTGAGGGGGTCCACTGCACCTTATTATATATTGTGCTCCAGTTAACCCCTTAACGACTGGCCACATGGCGCATGGACAGCAGTTAAGGACCACTGGCCTTTTTTTTTTTTCCCCAGTGGATTCCATGACGTGCCGGGACCGTCACTGGTCCTTAACCCTTTGAGTGCCAGATGGGTACACCGGTACACAGAGCATTGCAAAGCATTGTGCACCCCTCTGGCACTCAAAGGATTAAGTGTCTAACAGCCGTGACGGTCCTGGCAAGTCATGGGTCCTTAAGGGGTTAACTGCTTCTTTAGTCTCTGAATGGGTGGCACTTGTACCAGGAAGGCAGAGGGAGAAGTCCTGCTTGTCCTATGTGTGATCATGCAGTGATCTCTTTAGTTTGTTGTATATTAATGACTCATTGAGAACTGATTGGAGCACCTCTCTGTTACAGCCATCAGGAAGATATCAGAGAGAATCTATATTATGGGAACTTTATGGGTTAACATCTACAAGATCTTGGGGACAGCTCATTTTGAAAGTTTCCAGATTACCAAATTAATAGCCACGTACCCCCTTTAACCCCTTAATAACCAGCAGTGCGGGAAGTGGACTCCCCTTAAGGACCCCTTTGATCGTGGTCGGCAAGCCGCTACACGTGACTAATCACACGTGCTGGCTCGCCGAACTGGGCTCTGATACTGACCGCTCTGGTCTTGGAGAGGTCAATTTCAGATCCTGCTTTCTGTTTGCTATAACAAAGTCTAAAGGATTAGGTTTATATTTGCCCCTCGTTCTCAAAGATGGCACCAACACGTTGCTTTGCAATGAGTTGGAGAAGTTTGTAGCATTCCCAGCGTTAAAGGTTTAACCCTTTTGAGAGCCGGGGGATGTCCAGTGCACGGCGCTCACAGGATTACTATTGATGAGGAAAACTAATTTAAATTTTGAACGTATGAATCAGTAGTAATGTATATTTATAAATAATAATAAATCATAATAATTGCCGTAGCTGGGCATTTAAATTAAATTTCATGAAACCCTGGCCTGCGTTCAATGCTGTATGAAGTGGTGATTAATGTGCTCTAGAGGTTATGAAGAAAAATGTCTCTAATAAAAATATGAAGCTTTTCATAATCTTATACAGTTTTAATGGAGATTCTGCTGTTGTTGCCTAAGGGCATTCGTTCTTAACCCTATATTCGGAGGTGCCTAACAGGCTGTTTTGTTAGGATTCCCTGCTTGAAAAATGGTGAGTTAATTAAAGGGGATGAGAGTTGGTACCGTGTTAGCCGTAGAAATACAGGATGCGAAATTTTTTGTAAAGTTTATACCTTTATTGGCTAACTAAACAGATTTAAAATGCAAGCTTTCATTGCATTTCATTCCCACAGATCCAGCATTAAAGGGATAGTAATACTTAAGTATTACTAATTCCTATAGTAAAGCCCTAGTAAAAAAAAACTTATTGCCCCCAGTGTCAGCTCTCAAACCTTTATGGTTTGAGAGATGATCGCTTCTAAAGTTACCCTCTCCCTCCCCCTTCCCCGTTGTCAACGTTCTAGCTGACTGCAGGGAAGAGAGTCGTACGACTTTCAGGCGGCTCTCCAGCACAGCCGCGATTGCGTTACTAAAAAAAAAAAACTTTCACTGAAATGGTCTTCTACGTGTGCTTGGTTTGTAAGCACACGTAGAAGTCTGTTTTAGTGAAAGTTTTTTTTTTTAGTTAACACAATCGCTGCTCTGCTGCAGAACCGCCTGATGATCTAAGACCATAAAGGTTTGAGAGATGACACTGGAGGCAATATGTTTTTTTTACTAGGGCTTTACTATAGGGATTAGTAATACTTAAGTGTTACTATCCCTTTAACAACAAAAAGACAGAGACACCAGTGGGAGAACATTTTTGCCAAAGTGGGCACAGTATCAGGGATATTAAATTGACTGTACTAATGGGACAATTTTGCAATCAGAGGGACAGAAAATTATGGGAGGTAAAATTAGTGTTACAATTTGACTCTTTGACCTATGGCCTTAACAGAGACAGAGAATTTCTGTCACAGTACTTAATTGTGAATTAACTTTTACGACAGTCCCTCTGGAATCATAAATACCTGGACTCAGAGGAAGAATGCTATTTAAATCACATCCTCTACCATTGACTGATCAAGGAATTTGTATCTGGACTAACGTTCTTATCTGATTTCCATTATAAACAATGTGATGTGTACTTGTATTTAAGAGAGAAGTTTTCATATTTGTCTGTATAACATGCCTGAGGAAGAGACCTACGGTCTTGAAAGCTTACATTTTAAATCTGTTTAGTTAGCTAATAAAGGTATCAACTTTAGAAAAATTTTTGCATCCTTAATTAAAAGGGAACATTCACCTCTTAAAATTTTTTTACCATAGTTTTAATTAACCCCTTCGCGTCCTGTGACGTACCCAGACCATCACGCTGGTCCGGCACTTAAGGACCAGTGACGGTCCTGGTATGTCACGTACTTTTACTCACCACTCTCCTGCAGGAGCGCAGTGAGTAATACCGGGGACTGAAGTTGATCGCTCCAAGACTGGAGCGATCTCTTTCAGTCCTCCTTTCGATGTGCCGCCCCACGTGATCAGTCACGTGGGACGGCACATCGAACTCGTCTATCTGGTCCTTAAAGGACCAGACACCGCGGGATCGTCGGACCTTAAGGGGTTAATAAAGTAGTATTAGGAAGGTGTTTTTTTCTTCATGTACGTACTTTTAAAGATATTTAATCTTCAAGCTGTGCCGGTCAGTATAATGCAGCACTCTGAATCTTCGGCACAGCTCTTCTACATTTCCTAATTCTCCTCTCGCCTCCCTCCCAGCTGCCCCAGGGAGCGTATTCAAGCTTCCCTTCAGTGTGGCGTCAATGGCTTCTCTTGTTACAGCAATATCCGGTTAGCATTATACTACTTTATTAACTAAACCTACATACAATGACAGGTACACAACAAGTACATAGCAAGAGAGCCCCTAGTAGGCAAGATGCTGGGGATCATATAGTGGGGTATGTAGCTGGCTGGCGTTGGCTACCCCCTAGACAGCCTTGCTATGGCCAAGGATGAACTAAAAGTCCTGACTGCAAGTTCAGTTCAGTGCAAACGGAGGAACCGTCCCGCACCCAAGATGACTGCCTATGGGATAGCTACTACTTACTGGGTCGAGGAAGGGTGGCAGAGAAGGTTGCAAAAAATACCTGCAGTACCAGTCGTACGTTGCTGAACAGGAACAGAGACACTGAAGAACAGGAATTAATGACCGCCGACTCAAGAGTATGACTAGCAGTCGAAGGGTTCGAAGTCCAACTGGTTGCGCTGGAATACGACTGAAAGTTGAAATAAAACAGAAACAGGACCCACAGAAGGTCAGAGGAGTGGAATTCAAATAGCTCCAGTGAAGTGAGATGGACAAACAAGTCGAACAGAAGGCTGTCGCAGCTGGATGGTTGGATAGCTGTTCTAGCAGGGTCGGCAACAGGTGGGCAACAAAACACATAAACAGCAAGAAGCAGAGTAGTCGAGAAGGAGAGCCTGGGTCAGAAACAGACAATCAATCAATGGAGGCACGGTACCAAATCGAAAAGCAGGAGAGTAGTCAGGAAACAAGGCCAAGGACGATACACAGGATACACTTTGGAGGAAGGGCAAGGAACTCAGAAACAAGACTAGAAACCACTAAACATGCACTAGAATGCTTTGATTGAGCTCCAGCCCTTAGAAACCGATGTTTGATAAAGACTCAGGACTGAGTAAAGAACCAGGGCAGGAAACAGGGGTCTTGTAAACAGAGAGAACCGAGGCAAAAACCAGACAAGGAATAAAAAGAAAGGTCAGAAAAAGAGGCAGAACACGACAGCTGTAACGTGGATGCATCTAATGAGCTAATGTTTTCTTTGTAATCTATTTATATTTCTAACATCACTTTGGTCTGGTTGCCCTGAGGAAGGTCAGTGATTGGACAGAAAACATTTGGCCAAGAGGAATAAAAGCTGTTTTCTTCTCATTGTAAGTACTGCGTGCTTTCTCCTTTTGGACAATCCAAACTGAGTACATTGAAGAGCTTCAACAGGAAAGCAAACATTTTGGTCTGATGATGACTATCAACAAAAAGCAAATCATGTTTATGTCCTTCGTGTTCACTGACATGCCAGGACTGTCACGGCGGTCCGGCACTTAAGGACCAGTGATGGTCCTGCACGTCATGGAGTACAGGGCTCCCGGCGCGGCTGCACACCGTTCCGGGAGCCCTGAACCAGAAGTTAAAAAAAAAAGCCCTGTGGTCATCAAGTGCCGGCCGCGCGCCGGTCCTTAAAGGGATAGTAATGCTAGGATTGTTGGCCATAGTAAGGTAAGTTGAGGCTTATTATTAGGAGATTGCACTATTCCTTTAAGGGGATAGTAATACTTCATTGTATCTTTATTTTATTTTGGAGGCATTAAAAAAACATGAAGAACGATATAAGTCTTATCTCTCAAACCTTTATGGTTTGAGAGATATTCACAAGCAAAGTTCCCCTCCCGCCCCTTTTACCTAGTGTAAGCCATCTCTTCTCAGATGTTCAATCTGGTCCATAGACCAGACAGATAACAGCAGGGGACAATCTTCTTCCTATGAGAACAATGAAAGCCCTGCCCCCCTTGACAAGCTTTTCAGCTTTTTCCCTTATCTTAATTGAAGATTGGCCCTCTCTGCAATCTTCCTGGGTACCTCCCTTCTGATCTGGCTGAACAGTGTTACATCAGTAAAAGGGGCAGGAGGGGACACTTTGTCATTGAATTACTCTTGAACTACAACTCTGACAGAATTGAAATAACACTCTCCAATGTCCAAATACTATGATGATTAATTAGAACTGCTTTTATTATGAAACATTACTATCTCTTTAACTGGCCAAACAGTACATAAATGGAACAATACAGAGAGAGTAATGTTTCATAATTAAGATAAGGGAAAAACCTGAAAAACTTGCCAAGACCGTAAGCCAGGCATCAGCGCACACATCTTGTCTGCGCGCCTGCTCCGTCAGTCCTGGTCTCCAATAAGAAGCATTGCACTGTGCCACAAGGTAACCGGAAGGGAGTGACGGCCCAGGCACCCAGAATACACTAACCTGCCCGTCAGTCTCTGAAGATTAAGGATTTCTGTAGAATGGTGTCGTTCTGAGAGGTAATATAACTATTATTAAGCTAGTCGCCACCTGCCTAATTATTGCAGACGACTTTACTTCTGGTGGTAGTTCCGCTTTAATTGGTTTTAAATGTGATTTGTTATTCTGCATACCAATAAAACAAATTATATTTTTGTATATTTTGCAGTCACTTATTTTTTAGCTTCTTTCTTGGTGGAATCACTGGGAGGGATTATCTTTCTGTATTTTCCCTCCTTCTGATTTCTACTAATTTCAATACTATTGTATGTTTCTGCTCAGGAGTGCATCATACTATAGCAGTATATATTTCATTCAGTGACTTTATAGATTCCAGTGCCTATCCTCCTTGGAGATTTACTATAAGTAGTCAATGACTACAGTTCTCCCACAGAGGATACTATAGAGAAAAAAGGTCTTTCAGACAACAGATGGCACTGTTGATTAAACAAAAAAAAAAAGTTTAAACTTTAGCTTACCAAGTGTCAGAGGAGCGCACAACATTGCTTTGCAGTGCATTGTGTACCCATCTGCCATTCAAAGGGTTAAGCTTTGAATGAAAAATATCCCAGCTGTTGGGATTACCCTTGTTTTACTCAGCAGAAAAAGCACAATAATACATACTGCTCCTTTAAGAGTCACTTATTACTGGAATATAGTTCTCCTTTAAAGTGTATATATAATTTATTTACAAAACCATATGCACCAAGTGATGTCGGTGAATTCCCCCTTTGTAAAGCAGATACGTTATTTAATAGCGTCCATTAATTCTGGAGCCGTCGTTTTCACTACTGTGTAGCTGGAATCCTTCCAACTGCTTTAATGTGAGGCAATTATGAGATAAATAATTTTCACCTGTCAAAATAGCCCACAAACCTGCAGGGCAATTGTAGCATCAAAGAAGGAATATTGCTTAATCCCTCTTTTTTCACAAATTAAAATATTATGTCAGAATGTTATCACATAGAGCTACATTTAGGAGATTGAGAACAAACCTGGGGCAAACATAGGCGTGCACACAGGGTGTGCCAGGTGTGCCTAGGCACACCCTAATCGGCCCCGTGCGCACCGGCTTTTCAGAAGTTAAATGGCCGTTTCCGCATATTAATGCGGCTGGGGCACCGGCTTTATACCTTAGCCGCTTGCCACGGCTATCTGCTGCTGACTGCTTTGTTTGGGGAGACCAAGTGGGGGCGGGACAAGCACTCGGGCTCAAACACTGCAAAAGCCTGCATGAGCCTTCCCTCCTTCGTTGCGGCGATGAGAGGAAGTGATGTTACTTCCTTTCAGCGCTCGTGGGGAAGGTGTCAGGGAGCGAACAGCGGGTGAGGAGGCTGCAGGCACTGACTCGACTGTGAGACAGACACGTGTGTTTGTGCTTTTGGGTGCACTCCCTAATGCAATTGGCTGCGCACGCCTATGGGGCAAATCATTTGTATCGTACGGAAGAAATCAAAATGATCAACATTCCAGTTGATTGAAATGGTTAGAGGGCTCCAACGCATTGCTTCACTAGCATTCAACGGTTTAAAAGCCCCATTTAAGTCACTTGTCTTTTATCCTGTGTGTGGCCTGGTATTGTTTTATTTCTTTTGTACATAAAGGACATTTGTATCATATTGCTAAAAATATTAATAAACCTTTGGTTTAAAAAGCTATGTAATAGCAATTGCGAGACGTCCTTATTTATCCATATTATGAAGAAATATTAATAACTGGTCACAATTTGCAAATAAAATCCAATTTGAGGTTCTTAACCCATTGAGTGCCAGAGGGGTACACAACCCATTGCTTTGCAATGCGTTGCATACTGTACTGGCACTCAAAAGATTGAGTAGGAACGTCACTAAAAGGTCACAAATCTTTGGTGTAATGAGTCCCATAATAGGGACTGGGAGACGTCTGTATTTATCCTTCTGATAAACAAATGTTAATAACTATTTGCGATTTTGCAAAAAAAAAAAAAAAAAAAAAAAAATTGAGAGAGAAAAATGTACAGAGGCTTAAGTATATCTCTAAAAGGTCAAATCTTTGGTATGAAGAGTTACCATGGCGACTGCGAGACGTCCATGTTTAACCTTCGTATATTAATAAACTGGAACTTTCACCTTAATTCAAGTTTGCATATTTGAAAACTGGCTATATTTATATTTAACCCAAAGACCAGCATATGTATAGTTCCGGATATATCCACACTTCTTTCATATGCTAATGTATGCTAATTATATATGCTAATTAAATCAATCAATGCTGTTTCATATGCCAATGGAGTCTTTTCAGTGACATTTCATATGCTAATGAAGCTCTGTGTAGTACCAGGAAATGTTCACTTTCACTATCCCAGAAACAAAAAGTATGAATATCTCCTAAACTGTATATCTGCTGGACTTTTGGTAAACATGACATATAGGCAGTTTTTATGCAGCTTTCATATATGCAAACTTGAATTAAGGTTAAAGGGATTGTAATGTTTCATAATAAAATCGGCTGTAATTAATCATCATAGTATTTGGACTTTAGAGAGTGTTATATCAATTCTGTCAGAGTTGCAGTACAAGAGTAATTCAATGATAAAGTATCCCCCTCCTGCTCCTTTTACTGATGTAACACTGCTCAGCCAGAGCAGAAGGGAGGTGCCCAGGTAGATTGCAGAGAGGGACAATCTTCAATTAAGATAAGGGAAAAACCTGAAAAACTTGTCAAGGGGGGCAGGGCTTTCATTGTTTTCATAGGAAGAAGATTGTCCCCTGCTGTTATCTGTCTGGTCTATGGACTGGATTCCACATCTGAGAAGAAATGGCTTACACTAGGTAAAAGGGGAGGGAGGGGAAACTTTGCTTGTGAATATCTCTCAAATCATAAAGGTTTGAGAGATAAGACTTATATAGTTCTTTGTGTTTTTTTAATGCCTACAAAATAAAATAAAGATAAAATGAAGTATTACTATCCCTTTAAAGTTCCAGTCACAATTTGCAAATAAAAACCAGTTTGAGATTTTGAAATATACAGAGACGTAAATATGAACATGCCACTAAAAGCTCACAAATCTTTAGTATAAAAAGTTCTACACTGGCAATTTTGGGGTCTATTTATCCTTCTAATAAAAAAATAACTAGTCACAATTTGCAAATAAAACCCAGTTTGAGATTGTAAAATATACAGAGGCTTATGTATGGACATTTCACTAAAAGGCCAGGGCCTAGATGCACTAAATGTCGATGTGGTATGATGTCGGTATGATATTGTCGTTGTGTTTGAATCACTCCAAGAATTCGAACTGCACACACATCGACATATTCGCCAAACTATTCGGATGGAAGGGGAGAGTTGGAGAAGATCCCTATCAGCATACAGAATTTTCGAAGTGCTGTCGGTGTGGAAGGGATGTCCTCCCCTCACACATCACCAACACTATGACATTCTGAACAGCATTCTCTGTGATACCCTTCCCAGCCAGTAGGGGAACACAGAGAAGGCTTTCAGCACCACGGACAGCACTGAATGCAATAGGGATGTGCATTGCTCACCCCTGTGGCATTCAAAGGGTTACAATAAACAGAACTAGTACACTAAGCACTACGCGATGTCCCCCTCCCTTCAACATCCCCCCTTAGTATGTCAACATATATTGCATATATTCAACATACTAACTCCATCCAACTTTCACCTCAGGGACTGCCATTTAGTCAAGGAACCTGTCCTTTATTCGACACTTAACCCTTTGAGTATCAGAGAGGTAGGAAGGCATTGCTTAGCATGTGTTTCCTAACCCTCTGGTACTCAAAGGGTTAATAAGCAAGGTATGGACTGCATACCTTGCCTGTACATGTGTGTGTGTATGTGTTAACAATTTATTTTTATTAACCACTTAAGGACCCATGACGGTTCAGGCCCGTCATGGGTTGAAAGCAGTTAAGGACCTATGACGGTCCTGGACAGTCATGGGTTAAATGATAGCAGTGTGCCTCCGTGCACGCTGCTATCATTCATTCCAGGCTGAGACTGAGCGCTCCGGTACCGAAGCATTCAGTCTCAGCCCTTCTCAGTTGTGCCGGGTCATGTGATCGCTGCAGCAGCGATCACATGTACCGGCATTCTCAATGAATGTAAAGCATACTGCCTCTGTGTCTCCCCTATGCCTGTCTGCCCCTTACGATCAAAGTAAGGGACAGAGAAGCAGAGAGGAGACACCTAGTGGTTAAAGAAAAAGCAGCAGCTGGGGGTATTAACCCCTTCACTGCTGTGCTGTAGGCTGGCTAAATGAAGGTCCATTTTTGACCTGCTAAAATCAACTTTTTTTTTTTTAAAGACACAACACATTTTTTTTGTCATCAATAAAAAAGTGGGAAAATAGGGTGGGGAAAAGAGACATGGGGTTTTTCACCCAGGGGGCCAGTGCCCACTTAAAACTGCCCATTTTGTAGGTATGACGGACTGGTCATACCTTTCATGCAGTGTCCATAAAAATTTAACCCATTGTGCCCAAATGATCCTAAGAGAAAAAAAAAAAGGCATTTTTTTTACATTTTTTTTACCGTTTTCTTAAATTTTACTAACATAAATGGTGGGTTATCCATATAAGTGTGGTATCAAAAGAAAGCCCTATTTGTGCGTAAAAAAACGGCATATAATTTTCATAGGTAAAATAAAGTACTTAGAGGGAAAACATTGTTCAACAAAGACATAGACAAAAAGGTCAGAATTGCTCTGGTCCTTAAGTGAAATCCACCTCAGATTTTCCCGGTCCTTAAGGGGTTAAAAAATGTGTTCAACTTTAATAATGAAAACATTAGACATCAAGGGGGTATCATGACCCCTCATGACACCCCCCTAACATAAGGCCGACAAATGCCCGTTAAGTACATTACGCGCATATAACCTAGGTTATATGCGCTTTTGTCATTCATGTAAACGATCAGACATCAAAGGGAGGCACAGGACCCCTCCTGATAGGCCCCCTACCATGGATCATCATACAGCACACAGAAGAGTTGAGATGGCAGTGGGACAAGGCTGCTCTGAGTGTGGAGTCTGTATTGAATGAACGGGTAGGTAATTATATGTGTGATATACATAGATAAGATAGCTCTCAGCTGGAATTCACTACAGTGTGTCCCCGTGATATACCTAGATTGTTATTGTTTGGCTAAAGGGATCTATATTTACAGATGCTTGTAAAATGATGGTATGGAACAAGCTTCCGAAATAGTATAAAGACAACCTGCTAAATATAACTTAAATACAGACAACAGAAAAAAACGTAAAATAAAATACAATAAAAAATGGGAGAAATGTACAGAACTGATGGATTTTCCCCTAACGATAGAAGGAATACCAACCTAGAGCATCTTAGAAGAGCAGAGGTTTAACAACAATTGATGTTGTAATATTTTTGTGTATGTTTTAATATTTTTGAGCTTTCCTTTGTTTTTGGTTTTTGAAAAGTCTCAATGGATTTGCAAAAATAATTTTCATATTTTTTTGCACTCTATGGGCCGTATGTTCAAAGGGATAACGACATAAAATTGTCGTATGAAAGACAAAAATATGTAATTGTAGGCATGAACAACATATTTTCTATAGAGTATACAACAAAAAACTAGTAATATCCGTTGTGTACGACACAACTCCAGAATTGACGGGCAAAGGGGCGGGGCTAGGGCGTGGCTAAACTATTCTCCAGTGTTGTATAGAGGAAAAGAAAATTTGTCGTAAGACAAAAGACAAAATTTGTACGTTAAGAAAAAAGTGGAGGGAATGTGTTCTGAATGTGAGAATTTTTGTCTTTAGTTAAGACATTTTTGTCATTAGTTAAGACTTTTTTAAAGACATTTTTGTTGTTAAGACATTTTTTAAGACATTTTTGTCTTTAGTTAAGTCTTTTTTTGTCGTTCCATACGACAATTTCAGTCAGGACAAACTACATATTTACAAACACAACGACACTCTCTGGAAATATTAATGATCCCAACGACACTGTACTTTGAAAAGTCGTCACAAACGACAAAAACTATTTAGCTATTTCTTTGAACATATGGCCCTATCTCTTATAATTTAAGTATAACCGAGATCTCATTGTTGTGCATGTAAGAATTTGATTCATAATGATAGGCGTGTGCAGCCAATTGCAATAGGGTGTGCACACAAAAGCACAAACACACACTTTGTCATTGAATTTCTCTTGAACTACAAATCTGACAGAATTGAAATAACACTTGACAAAGTCCAAATACTATGAAGATTAATTAGAGCTGCTTTTATTATGAAACATTACTATCCCTTTAATCAATGTGACTGAGCGTCTGATCAACACACTTGTGTTCTAGCAGGAAAATTCCTAAGTCCTGGCCTGTTAGTGGCCACTCAGGGCATGGGTTGAGAACCTCTGTGCTGGGGGTTAAAATAGGTTTTAATAGTGCTTACAGGGATAGTAATGTTTCATAATAAAATCAGCTCTAATTAATCATCATAGTATTTGGACTTTGGAGAGTGTTATTTCAAACTCTCTCATCTCCTGTCTCTCTCTCTTCTTCTTTTATTGGCAGCTGGAGATATCTCTCCAAACCCTGGCCCCATCTCCATTCACAAACACTCTACCTCCAGTCAGCATAGGAACAATTCAAATCTAATCACCATTCCCTGCCTTCAACCTCAGTTTCTTCCCTTTTCCTGTGCTTTGTGGAATGCTCGCTCCATTACTAACAAATATAACACTGTGCATGATCTCTTTTTCTCTCGCTCCCTCAGTTTACTTGCTATTACTGAAACTTGGCTCTCTCAATCTGACACTGCTTTAGAGGCAGCAATCTCCTATGGTGGTCTCTCCTTCTCTCACACTCCACGCCCAGCTGGACGTGGGGGAGGAGTGGGTTTGCTGCTCTCCGAACATTGTCATTACAAACCAATTTCTCCCCCATCTTCACTCCGCTTCTCCTTTGAACTGCATGCTGTCCGTATCTTTGCTCCAGTCTCTCTACAAGTTGCAGTCATCTATCGCCCACCTACCACTACACCTTCAGACTTCCTTTCTGACTTTGAATCATGGCTCTCCTTCTTCCTCTCATCAGACACACCTTCACTTCTTCTGGGGGACTTCAACTGTCATGTGGACGATCCCTCCATCTCCTGGGCATCCCGTTTTCTCTCTTTAACATCTGCATTTGGACTAACCCAGTGGACGAATGCTAGTACTCACAAGGACGGTCACTTCTTAGACCTTGTGTTTACTAGAAGCTGTGCACTCTCGGATTTTAGTATCTCTCCTCTTCCACTATCAGATCACCATCTTCTAACTTTCAGCACTACATATACACCTTCCGCAATCCCTGCTTCCTCTCCCCGCTTCACGCGTAACCTCAAATCGCTTAATCTAACGGCTCTCCAGTCCTCCCTGGCTAATGGACTTTCATCTATTCCCATTAATTCTGACACTAACAGCCTTGTCAAAATATACAACTCAGTCCTATCCTCCTCTTTGAACCTGCATGCGCCTCTGTCTCTCCGATCGGCTCGCAGAACTAACCCGCGGCCATGGCTTAATAAAGACACCAGCTTCCTCCGCTCCTGTACTCGTTCAGCTGAACGACTGTGGAGAAAGTCTGGCTCTCTAGCAGACTTTCTCCACTACAGGTTCCTCCTTTCCTGCTTTAACTCTGTTCTGTCCCTTGCAAAAAAACATTACTTCTCACAACTAATCAACAATCATAAATCCAACCCCCGACGACTTTTCTCTTCCTTTGACTCCCTCCTTCGCCCTCCATCTGCTTCCCCCTCTAACTCCATACAACCACAAGACTTTGCTGACTACTTCAAAACCAAGGTGGACTCCATCCGGGATAATATACCACCTTGTATATCTCCTCCTAGCCTCCCTCGTTCCCCTCCTGGCACTCTGGACTCTTTTTCACTAGTCACGGAGGAGGAACTGACTAACCTACTATCCTCCGCTCCGTCCACTACATGCGCACTTGATCCGCTCCCCTCTCACCTCATCCAATCCCTCTCCCCCACACTAATCCCTATCCTGTTACAAATCTTCAACTCCTCCTTTGCCACCGCTACCTTTCCTGATGACTTCAAACATGCCTTAGTAAAACCTATCCTTAAGAACAACTCTTCTGACAGTAACACACCCTCTAGCTATCGACCAGTTTCTCTTCTGCCTTTTGCCTCTAAACTCCTGGAACGCTTAGCCTACTCACGCCTGCTTGACTTCCTCAATGCATACAACCTGCTTGACCCTTTACAATCTGGATTTCGTAATGCTCACTCCACTGAAACTGCTCTTACAAGAGTTGTCAATGATCTTCACATTGCCAAATCTCAAGGTCACTATTCAATTCTTATCCTGCTTGATCTCTCAGCAGCTTTCGATACTGTTGATCATGCACTCCTCCTCCGCATTCTTCACTCCTTAGGAATCCGCAACACAGCACTGGACTGGCTCTCTTCTTATCTATCTAACAGATCCTTCAGTGTCTCCTCTGCCACCTCTTCATCCTCCCCCATCCAACTCTCTGTTGGGGTTCCTCAAGGTTCTGTTCTAGGACCGCTTCTGTTTTCTCTTTACACAATAACCCTTGGCGATCTTATTAACTCATTTGGTCTCAAATATCACCTCTATGCAGATGACACCCAGATTTACTTATCTGTACCTCAACTCACTTCTGATATCCAGGCTAAAGTCACAGATTGCCTCTCTGCTATCTCAGACTGGATGGCTCATAGACACCTCAAACTCAATATGTCCAAAACTGAACTGCTCCTCATTCCACCTAGACCTGGCCCTGTAGCGCCCTTCCAGGTGACTGTAAATGGCACTACCATGAATCCAGTATCAGAAGCACGGTGTCTAGGGGTGATAATTGACAACTCTCTCTCATTTTCCTCTCATATTAATGCCATTACTAAATCCTGTCGCTTTCTTTTGCGTAACATTGCAAAAATCCGTCCCTTCCTCTGTTCCTCCACAGCCAAAATTCTTATACATGCAATCATCCTCTCCCGCATGGACTATTGCAACATTCTTCTGTCTGGCATTCCTGCTTCCCATCTCCAACCACTTCAATCTATACAGAATGCGGCAGCACGAATTACTCTTCTGTCACCTAGGTTTGTCCCTGCCCCACTCCTCCTCAAAACTCTCCATTGGCTGCCTATCAAACTCCGGATATCATACAAAATCTTACTTCTCTCTTTCAAGACACTTCTCTCCTTTACTCCTTCTTACATTTCCACTCTCATCTCCCGTTATACCCCATCCCGACACTTACGGTCAGCCAATGACTGTCTTCTCTCAGCTCCTTTTGTGTCTACAGCCCTGTCACGGATCAAACCTTTTTCTCTCATTGCTCCGTATCTATGGAATGCTCTACCACCCAACCTACGCCACTGCACCTCTCTGACAACCTTCAAATCTCACTTGAAAATGCACCTCTTGGATAAAATCTCAGCATGCTAGAAGGCACTGATGTTGTACAATGAATGTTCTTATAAATTATTTACATTACTGATGTCCTCTATTATCATGAAAACTAGCACTGCATTCAGCACTTGACCCTAATGTACTCTGTATGTCTCCCATTACCACTTTAGATTGTAAGCTTTCGGGCAGGGACCTCGCACCCAATGTTTTCACTCTACAAAAAGCACCTGTAACCCTGTATTGTTTAAATTCTGAGATTGTAAAGCGCTGCGTACACTTGTGGCGCTATATAAATAAACATATTCATTCAATTCTGTCAGAGTTGTAGTTCAAGAGTAATTCAATGACAAAGTATCCTCCTCCCCCCTTTTACTGATGTAACACTGCTCAGCCAGAGCAGAAGGGAGGTGCCCAGGTAGATTGCAGAGAGGGACAATCTTCAATTAAGATAAGGGAAAAACCTGAAAAGCTTGTCAAGGGGGGCAGGGCTTTCATTGTTCTCATAGGAAGAAGATTGTCCCCTTCTGTTATCTGTCTGGTCTATGGACTGGATTCCACATCTGAGAAGAGATGGCTTACACTAGATAAAGGGGCGGGAGGGGAACTTTGCTTGTGAATATCTCTCAAACCATAAAGGTTTGAGAGATAAGACTTATATCATTCTTCATGTTTTTTTAATGCCTACAAAATAAAATAGAGATAAAACAAAGTATTACTATCCCTTTAAGGTATTTATATTATTGCAGTCTAGCAATATATGGTTAACTGGATTTTTAACATCTTTTTAATAGTAGGTACTGTAGCCTTTTGGTCTGTTCTGGTAGCAGCTGTGATTCAATTAAAGAGACTGGCGGTCTTTTTGCAGGCATTGAGGCTTTAAATAAAGGAGAACTCTCTGCTGCCAGTTTGTTTTTGATCATTCTGAAAGCTGCTCATCTTTGATTATTCTGGCAGCTACTCATGATCTTTGCACCCACTTGTGAAGTCTACATGTATTCTGTATGGATTGAGCCACAAATTACACAATAAGTACAGTTTTAATATTATCCAATAAAGGAAATGTGTTTTTTAAAGAAGTCTGTGATCTTAAGGGGATTTCTTAAGTGTTAGAGCACTTTATTTTTGGTCTTGATGTAATATATGACCTAAGATCATGCAAGCTAGAAAACAAAAATGGAATATATGGTATCTGTCCAAATCTAAATAGGTGTCCTTTTATATAACAATCCGACACATTCCAGATAAGGATAAGTAAAAGTTAGTAGACAGAGATTTTTGTAGGTCAGTTGGGGGATAATGAAATGGAATTGTCTAATATTAGGGTAGCAAAAAGAAGAAAATGTCGCACTGAACGTGAAGAGGTAAAACCAGCTTTTATTAGAAAAATTCAAAACAGACATCGCATGGAAATGAACGTCTCACGCGTTTCAAACTTATGTGCTTAATCATGGCACATGTCTATGATTAAGCACATACGTGCGAAACGCGTGAGACGTTCATTTCCATGCAGTGTCTGTTTTGAATTTTTCTAATAAACGCTGGTTTTACCTCTTCACGTTCAGTGCGCAGGACCGTATTTGCCATTAGGCAAAGTAGGCACCTGCCTACAGGCGCACGCCAACGAGGGGCGCCTGCCATTTGGATTTTTTTTTTTTTTTAATAGTCTTTAAAAAAAAACGAGCCGCCTCGCTGGCTGCACCGGCGGCACCCACTCACATTGCCCGCCCCCCCAGTCTTGTGCCTGATGGAGCTCCCTCGTCGCCTCTTTAGGAATGCAGAGCGCTGGAAGATGACATCATCTCCCAGCTCTCTGCATTCCTGAATAGGAGACCGCGCGGGAGCTCCATCAGGTGCAAGACTGTGCCAAAGGAGGCACAGACAGATCTCCTACCACGGAGGTAGGAAACGGACAACGGGGGGAGGCAATGTGAGGGCAATGTGGAGCCAATGGGGGGCAAGTTGGAGCCAATGGGGGGCAAGTTGGAGCTGATGGAGGGCAATGTGGAGATGGTGGGGGCAAGTTGAAGCTGATGTGTTGGGGGGCAATGTGATGGCAATGTGGAGCTGATGGGGGGCATTGTGATGGCAATGTGGAGCTGATGGGGGCAATATGGAGCTGATGGGGGGCATTGTGAGGGCAATGTGGAGCTGATGGGGCAATATGGAGCTGATGGGGGGCATTGTGAGGGCAATATGGAGCTGAAGGGGGGTAATGTGGAGCTGATGGGGCAATATGGAGCTGATGGGGGCAATGTGAGTGCGATATGGAGATGATGGGGGGGCAACGTGGAGATTAGGAGCATTGTGGAGGTATCCAGTGCAGATGGCCCACGGGGGGGGGGGCTTTACATTTCTGTGCCTACAGGCTCCTGAGATGTAAATCCAGCCCTGTCAGTGCGGCATTTTCTTCTTTTTGCTACATTGACATATGAGGATTGGGACTCCTGCCTGCACCGTTCTTGGAGGTTTTAGTCGTGAGTGCCATCATGGCATCTGAGCGTTTTATTAATATTCACATCCTATCAGCGTAGTGCCTTTGAATATCTTTGTTAGTCTAATATTAGATCTCAGATGAAAATGGTGATAAATGAAATATGGTCCTATCTAATATGAAATTAATTGATGGTCTATTAGTGGATGAGTTGATGATGATGATGTCTTAAGTTAGTCGAAGAGGTCACACTGGAGATACATCTGCATAAAAACAATGCTTCTGTCAATTCTCTGTGCTGCTGTCTGTGGCCCGGTGTCCATTTGGGCAAAAATATGCAAAAAAGAGAAAAGAGGGAGACAGTGCACAAGAGATCAGTTGGTTTCTTGTTCAATAGTACATCAGTGAGTTCACCGTTTGATCCTGGATGTTTCTTTCAAATCTGTCTGCACCAGTCCACTCTGGTCTACCTTTGGAAAAACTGTTCCTCTAAGTCCTTGTCGTTCTCCAAATATTTATGTTCTGCAATCAACACATTTCGGTGTAACTATTCCCCATTCATCAGGATGCTTAAGTTCTGTTTCTGAGCATCCTGAGGAAGAGGGAATAGTTACCCCGAAAAGTGCATAGTCATCTTGTTATGTACTGAAATTTTCTATTGTCTATATACTCTATCTAGCAGATTGACTGGAGGTGAGGAAGGCATGCTAACTTGTGTAGTGCTTTGTGATGTGCAATGTGCCTTTTCAATGTTCAGAGGGTTAAAGCAACTGAACGATAAACAATTGTGGTTCTTCTTATCTGCAAGGTGTTTATATATCTATATATATAAATAATTATAAAGATTAGGAGAATGTATTTTTGCATTTTTAGACTTTTTTATCCCATTAGATGATGATGTCTTCTGGTTTCAGTTATGATTACTCAAACTATATACATTTATCATCTAGCGGATGACACATCCTATATTATAATTCGCTAAGGATGTTTGTCAGAAGCCGTCATGCTCAGTAGAGACCGCTGTGCGTGCTGCAGCCATGCTCAGTACTGACTGCCCGCGCCGTGGCTGATGCAGAGTGGGGCGCTCCAAATTTAGATCGTAGTCCTCTCTGCTCCCGAAGGTCCTACTATTTGATTGGTTACAATGGCAAAGAAAATGTAAAGTTCAAACACCGGCTTCCCAAAACCCATTTTAGATCTTGCAAATCAGATTTCCCAACAGGTAGAGTAGGCAGTTGCCCAGAGCTCCAAATTTTGAGGGGCAGTGCCTCGGCTGTCCTGGACACACCCACATTTTGAATTGGCTGTGTGGCTAGTTAAATCTCAATGTTTTTGCACCAGTTTTACACCAATTTACAGCTGGTTTTGAACAAAAAATTTTACAGAATAATTTAGATCATCCCAGTGACTGAAAATGAGACTTACCACTGTATGCTTTTTCATTAAAAAGTTTACTGTTTCTTTAATGCTTTGGTGTTAACCTTTTGATTGCCAGAGGGGTACGCAACGCATTGCTCTGCAATGCGTAGCGTACCCCTCTAGCACTCAAAGGGTTAAAACGTCTCCCCTGACTCTTGGCTTTCCTGTGATCAACTCTCAGGATTAAAGGCTTCATCAGCAGAATTCAAGGAAATGTCATTATAGCCGTTACCACCAGGAGGCTCTGCACTTCTGTCTGGAAAGGACAGATAATTTTATGAGAAAAAAACAGAGATCAACAATCGTTAATCAACCATTAGAGTGCGGAATGTGGTGCACCCCATTCTGCACCCAACAGATTAAAGGGGAACTTCGCCCTAGTAATAATTGTATCTCTATCTATCTATCTATCTATCTATCTATCTATCTATCTATCCATCTATCTGTATCATATCTATCAATATCATATCTATCTAATCTAATTGTCTGTCTGTCTATCTATGTCTACCTCATATCTATATCTCTATCTCATATCTATCTATCTATCTATCTATCTATCTATCTATCTATCTATCTATCTATCTGTCTATCTATCTGTCTTTCTACCTCACATCTATCTTCCTCATATCTATCTAGCTATCTATCTTTCTACCTCATATCTGTCTGTCTGTCTGTCTGTCTGTATATCTATCTATCTATCTATCTATCTATCTATCTATCTATCTATCTCATATCTATCTATCTCATATCTATCTATATCATATCTATCTTCCTCATATCTATCTATCTAGCTATCTATCTTTCTACCTCATATCTGTCTGTCTGTCTGTCTGTATATCTATCTATCTATCTATCTATCTATCTATCTATCTATCTATCGTAAGACTGCAGACCTCAATTCATAGTCTGCATTTAGGTCACCCACAATGTGCAAAAAAAACAAACAAAAAAAAGATAATCCAGTAGAAAAATGAACCCCCCCCAGCCCCAACTATGGTTCAGCAGTACAATGCAAGAAGAGGATAAGATTGTGAAATAGACATGAACAGTTTCAGACTACAGCAGGGTTCCAGCACAGCTTCTGAACACAGCTGTATGCTAGCATTTCTCTATCAGGTGTCAATAACGTGTCAGCGCACATGACCCTTACATGGCTTGATACTTTCAGTGACAGCGCAGATGACATATTTCTTACTTGACCTGTCAGTGAAGTAACATAGTAACACAGTAAACATGGAATGATGTGTAAATGGAAAACTATAAGAACAATTAACCAATTCAACTATTAAACAAACAAGACATTTTTAGTTTTTTTATTTTGGCTGGAAGGTCCTTCAAGCAGTGGTGCAGGATTAGGCACTTTGGGGGAGACCATTGACGTGCCAGAACCGTCAAGCCCCGTCTGGCATTTAATGACCAATGACGGTCCTGGCACGTCATGGAATTCCGGAATCAGTTGCGGTCGTTAAGGGGTTAAGCCATGGCAAGCTGAGATAACGTTGGGTTTGGTTTAAAAATAATTAAAGGCATTTTTATAAATATGGAGTTATGCTGATTTAACATCAGGAATACTTAAGAACAGCATATACCTGGTGTTACGATTCTGCAGAAAATTCTGTCACAAAAAGAGACATTTCTTTATAAATTCACAGTGCAACTTTTTACAACTTCGTTATTCCATTTTACTATAAACATACTACATGACATTCAATCCTCTTAAACTGAAGTTTTAACGCTTATTTTCACTTAAAGGAGCAGTAAACTTTTTTTTTGAAAACCTTTGTTATATAGAGCTTTTCCTGATGAGTAAATCCTGGGCACTCCCACTGCTGTCAGTCATTTTATTCAAATGTTATCACGGTTAGAATAATCAGGAAGTGAATTTACTGTTGTTACTTCCTGATAGATCTAACTGACAGGAAGTGACTCAGCAGTTTCTATCACATTCTATGGAGAACTGTGTGTCATTCACTTTCCTCTCCTTTAGAACAGTGATTCTCAACCAGGGACCCGTGGCACTTTGGTGTGCCACGGACATCAACTTAGGGTGCCCCATGTTTTCTATGAAGACTAATAAAAATGGATCTTTAAATAAAGCTTTATAGAAATTGTTCTGCACAATATGTTTAGTTTTGTTATTATGATTAAAAGACCTAATAATAACAGTATATTCATGTATTGTTCCCTTCTTATGCCCTTGATATAGTACATTAAATATGTCAGGGGTGCCACGAATGTTCAAGATTACGTGTCATGGGTGCCCTGAACAAAAAAAGATTGAGAACCACTTCTTTAGAATGTAATAGAGTAACTAATTGGAATCTGACCACTAGAGGGCACTGCTAATGTAAAAAAGCATGAGTTAAAATTTTAATAACTCTGGAAATATGCATCTCTCAGCATTGGGAGTATCCTTATTCTACTCAACAGGAAAAGTCCTACAATCTATATTTTTTTATGAAAAAAGATTTGCTGCTCCTTTGACTCCACTTTTATAAATCTGTCCCTCTTCATCAGTTTTCTTCTCTCTGCAGTGTTCTGGAGACCTTTTGGTTCTTGTACGGTTGTTTGGTGCCTGTTGACACCTGAGATTTATATGGTGCCAGTTCATCCTGTGAAATACTTGTCCCCAACAGAGGGTTTTTTTCTATTTTCCCCTCCCCTTTGCTGTATCCCCATGGTTCCTGTGTTCCACACTGGACATGAGAGAAAACAGGATTCTAACGAACTTACCATTAAATCATTTTTCTTAGTCCAATTGAAGCATAGAACTCCCACTCAGGCAGAGGCAGGGCCGGATTTCCCAATAGGCAGAGTAGACAATTGCCCAGAGCTCCAAATTTTGAGGGGCGGTGCCTTGGATGTGCTGGTCACACCCACATTCTGAATTGGGGGAGTGGCTAGATCAATATCAATGTTCCTGCACCAGTTTTACACCCATTTACACACTGTTATTTAACCACATTCAATGGGAGCAATATATTGGAGATTTCGCTAGCCACCAAGGGATTAAAACTTTTTTCTTTCTTGTTTGTTATAGACCAATGGTATTTCCTGCTCCAGGAAACAATGGATGGGACTTGAGGCAGAGTCATGTGAGGGGTCCACTTGGGAGTCTTTGTTCAGGGGGGTTTCTTCTTTTTCTCTCACTCTTGTTTTCTTTATGCTCAAGGCACCTTAGGTGCTTGCCTAGGGCCCGGTCAAGTTGGGGGCCAACAAAGCCAAAACAGCTGTCCCGCGTGAAGATCAGACAGATCTCCCCACAGGCAAGCTGAGGCTTACAAGAGGGGGACACTTTAAAGGGATAGTAATGTTTCATAATAAAAGCAGCTCTAATTAATCATCATAGTATTTGGACTTTGGAGAATGTTATTTCAATTCTGTCAGAGTTGTAGTTCAAGAGTAATTCAATGACAAAGTATCCCCCTCCCACCCCTTTTACTGATGTAACACTGCTCAGCCAGATCAGAAGGGAGGTGCCCAGGTAGACTGCAGAGAGGGACAATCTTCAATTAAGATAAGGGAAAAACCTGAAAAACTTGTCAAGAGGGGCAGGGCTTTCATTGTTCTCATAGGAAGAAGATTGTCCCCTGCTGTTATCTGTCTGGTCTATGGACTGCATTCCACATCTGAGAAGAGATGGCTTATACTAGGTAAAAGGGGTGGGAGGGGAACTGTGCTTGTGAATATCTCTCAAATCATAAAGGTTTGTGAGATAAGACTTATATCATCCTTCATGTTTTTTTAATGCCTACAAAATAAAATAAAGATAAAACAAAGTATTACTATCCCTTTAAGATCCAGTTACTCTGGAACTACACAAATCGTAAATGTCGGGAACTGTAAGCACGTCAAATACTGCAAGCACAATGAGGTACTGCAAGTGTGGTGGCCTGGGGTTGTTAGGTGTTGCTGGCCCTTTAAGGTGTCACGTGGTTGGCAGTTCACTATGGCCGAGGGATGTAATGGGCCCAATCCCAGGTGGCATCCACATATGTGTGTGTCCCGATTACCCGCCCCCACGTAGGTACCTGTAGCAATGAGTACTCCAGACGCCCAGTCTCGGGGGTAACCGTTGCTCTTTATTGGCAGGACACAGGAAATCCAGATCACAGTAGTGGTAAATGATGAAGCTGGTGGTGAGTGGTCTTCTGAAGCAGGTGAATGGAGTTTTACAGAGGCCTTGAATAACTGAGTAGTAATAAATGCACTTGCTTGACTTGAATACCTGCATCCCATGACTGGAGTCCCTATTAGACAGGGTACATGCTTGTAGAGAATGCGTAACTTTGGCGCTGCTGGCGGGATGACCCTCAATTTCCAAGACAGCTTGCTATGGGCTATTTTATATAATCGTATTGTCCCACAGACTGTAGAGAGGAGGCACGTATATAATCCCTGCTAACTTGGGTGAACAGGTGATAAACAGGCTGGAAGATATGCTGAATACTTGCTTTAGGCTTTCTTAGTAAAGGATAAGGCCTGTGACTGACTGACTGGACTGACACTGAAGTGTGTCTGCTCTCTTCACACACCGAAGTGTGACTTCCCAAAACTACAGGGTTACAGACCCTCTATCCAGAGGGCTGCTCCTGGAATTCCTCCTCCAGAGCAATCAAGGGGGCTTGAGTGGCTCTAGGAGGTCACATGATTCATTAGACTCACTCCCACAGCTTAACCATGTGGATGATGATGATGAGATGTACAGTAATACACAGGGAAAATGTTAACATTAGTGTGAATGAAACAAGTAATTAGCTTTCTGACCAAAAGATGGTGCTATGCTAGACAATACACATACACATGGAAATAAAATGGAGAATGTGATACTACCACATTAGGCTTAGGGCCTATACCTTCACATGTGCTCAGGGAATACACAAAAGACTAGGTAAGAGAATACATATATGAAAGATCATGGGTTTAAGGTATGTAAGTGACCAAACATATAGTGACAGACTTCCAGATGCTGACTGGATTAGTCCAGGTCACTACAAACACCCTCACTAAAAATAAGCCGTCCTCGGCGTCTATATGAGGAGGAAACTTAGAAATGCACATGCATATGTGGGGTAGCACCTGAAATACAATGACAATGAAAAAGTGAAATGACATGGAAAATATACCATAAAGAGCAATGCAATAACACATGAAAATAACAATGAAAATGTGCAAAACAATAGAACAGTAGATATTGTGCAATTTAGGTAGAGTCTCTTTCGGCAATAAGGCATTGTCCATGGAAAGGCTCTGGGAAAAGGCACTTTTGAGTAAAGGAACAGTCCTTAGTAGTCCATAGGCTGTATAAATATGCAAGTAAACCAGGAACAATGTGCATGGTAGTTACCAGGTACTAGAGGCTTAAACTGTTGCAAACTGGCTAACTAGCTAACTAAATAAAGTCAGACATATATGTATACAGGCAAAGCAGTATATACACATGGAAAGGATATAGTTCTTTAATCCCTGTAACGGGCAGGTGGGATTCCTTTGGTACTTCGCTCTGAACGCCTCAGCACTTGAGTTTCTTCAGAATCCGGAACGTGGTAATGAGGTAGTTCTTCTAATGCTGGTATAGGAGTAGCAATTGAAGCAGGAACTTGAGCTGGAACTTGTACAGGAACTTGAACAGGAACTGGTACCCATTGATAACAGCCTGGAATTATGAATGGAGAGTTCTGAATTGATTCTTCCACAGAGGACTGTCTTGGTGGTGTCTCAGTTACAGGAGCTGGTGTATAGACTGGCATGACTGGTTGTGAAGGAGAAGACATAACCATAAGGTCTTCCTTAGTACAGAGTTTCATGCGATTCCTGTGAACTGTTTGAGGAGCCATTCCGG
The DNA here is from genome assembly GCA_037306005.1 of Rhinophrynus dorsalis. NCBI lineage: Eukaryota > Metazoa > Chordata > Amphibia > Anura > Rhinophrynidae > Rhinophrynus > Rhinophrynus dorsalis. The sequence goes on along the minus strand of CM074721.1, from coordinate 33,685,003 downwards.
GCTTCTTGACCTCATAGACATCTGAATCAGGGTATGGGATACCTGTAACAGTGTAGGGTTCTTGTTCCCAGAGTGAATCGAGTTTGTCAGAGCGGTGGTATTTACGTAACCATACTTTATCTCCCTCATGTAGTGGCGTAGCATTGGCTCTCTGGTTATAACACTCTTCTTGCCTACGATGATCTTCGTTCATTCTGTGATCAACTACCTCTCTAGCTTCATGGATGCAACGTTGATGTTCAGAAACCCAGTCGGTCTTTGGCAAGGGATTAATCACATCAGGAACTTGAATTCCTAAAGCTCGATCCTTAGGCAGCTGACCTTGGCGACCAAACATAAGATAGTATGGCGAGTAGCCTGTCGAACAATGAGTGGTGTTGTTGTAAATCTCCACTAGTTCATCCAGTAGTTGTGGCCATTCTGCCTGTTTGGTTACTGATGCCGTTCTCAGCATGTTAATAAACACTTGATTTATCTTCTCACAAAGTCCATTCCCTTGTGGATGGTAAGCTGTTGTACGTAGCTTCTTACACTCATGGAATTGGCAGAGCTCTTGGAAGAGTTGTGACTCAAAGGCAGGTCCACGATCTGTTAGGACTGCTTCAGGGCAACCATAATGTCTCACGTACTCACGATAAAATACAGCAGCTGTAGTACGAGCAGTAATATCCTTCACTGGAACGACTACGACCCACTTAGAGTAGTGGTCCACCATTGTGAGAGCATAGGTATATCCTGAACGAGTAGGTGCCAATTTCACATGATCCAGAGCAACTAGCTCATTTGGTCTGTGAGAGTTGATTGGATGCAATGGCGCTCTAGCCTCTTTCTTTCCGGCTTTAGTCAGGTTGCAAGCTGGGCATTCGCTGCACCAATTTTCAATATCTGCTCGCATTCCGATCCAGTAGAAGCGCTGGCGTATGGTAGCTTCAGTTTTATGTACGCCAAAATGTCCTGATTGGTCATGGTAAGCGTCAAGCACAATTCTTGCATCTCTTCTGGGGATGAGAATTTGGTGTATTCTCTCTCCTGAAACAGGATCCAAGGTATTACGTATGATGAGGCCTTTTTGAATGAAGAGCCTTTTCCGCTGTCTCCATAGGCGTTTGAGTTCAGTATCTGGATACTGTCTTCTGAGTCTGACAGGTGTTCTTCCAGAAGTTAAGAAATCATAGATCTCACCTAAAACTCGAGATTCGTTCTGGAGAGTTTGCCATCTAGGTGGATCTTGAATTGGGTCAGGTTTTTGTTGAAGACCTTTATCAGTCTGTGTAGCAGCGATGACATTCTGCGTAGCAAACCTTTGATAGAAGGGAGGCATCTCAACATCTTCCCACATGTCTTCTTCATCAGGAGGTTCTTCTCCTATGGGCAAACGGGATAATACATCTGCATTGATGTTGGTTTTACCGCTGCGGTACTTGATGTCAAAGCAGTAATTTGCCAATCTGGAAGCCCATCTCTGTTCAAGTGCACCTAGCCGTGCAGTATTAAGGTGAGCGAGAGGATTGTTGTCCGTGTAAACGGTGAATGGTGTGGCTGCGAGGTAATCTTTGAACTTCTCGGTAACGGCCCACACAAGAGCTAGCAGCTCTAACTTGAACGAACTGTAATTGTTATCGTTCTTCTCGGCACCTCTCAAACTTCGGCTGGAATAAGCGATGACTCTCTCTTTGTTGTCTTGGACTTGTGACAATACAGCTCCTAAGCCTTGATAGCTGGCATCCGTGTAGAGACGGAAAGGATGGCTGTAGTCAGGATACGCTAGAATTGGAGGCGAAGTCAACAGGTCTTTCAATTTCTGGAATGCCGTCTCTTGTCTCTCAGACCAATCAATTGGAAATCTTCTGTTATAGTTTTCTCTAGGACAACCACGTAGAAGTTCTGTCAGTGGTTCTGCTACCTTGGCAAAGTTAGGTATAAAACGGCGGTAGTAGCCTGCAAATCCTAGGAAACTTCTGACTTCCTTCACAGTTCTTAGGGTGTCCCAATTTTTCACGGCAGAAATCTTTTCTGGATCAGGCTGGATTCCTTCAGCACTGACGACATGACCCAAGTAACTGACCCTTGGCTTCAGAAGGTAACATTTTGATGGCTTGATCTTCAGACCATGCTCAATGAGCACTTGGAACACTTCTGCAAGATGGTTTAAGTGATCTTCATATGTACGAGAGTACACAATGACATCGTCAAGATACAACAGGACGCTCTGGAAATTAATGTGGCCAAGACATCTTTCCATTAGTCTCTGGAATGTTGCGGGGGCGTTGCACAACCCGAACGGCATGCCATTGAACTCGTAGAGTCCCATTGGAGTAGTGAAAGCTGTCTTCTCTCTATCTTCAGGAGCCATGGGTACTTGCCAGTAACCGCTGGTTAGGTCGAGAGTTGAGAAGTATGCAGCTGAGCCAAGAGCAGTGATGGATTCTTCAATCCTTGGAAGAGGATAGGCATCTTTGTGGGTGACATTGTTCAGTTTTCTGTAGTCAACGCAGAATCTGATGTTACCATCCTTCTTCTTCACTAAGACGATGGGTGCAGCCCAAGGACTTTGGCTTTCTTGAATGACTTTGGTGTCTTTCATCTCCTTAATCAGCTTCTTTACTTGCTGGTAGTTTGCAGGAGGTATGGGACGGTGTCTTTCCTTGATAGGAGGATGATCACCTGTGTTGATCTTGTGTTGGATCAAATTAGTCTTCCCAAAGTCTAGAGCGTGCTTGCTGAAAGCTTCACTGTGTCGCTTAGCAACTTTAACGACACCATTTATGTCTTCAATAGGTGTGTTGGCATCTCCAACATTGAGTTCATTGTACCAGAAGGTAGTTGGTTTGTGGTTACCTTTGGGAGTGGCTTTAACTGACTTTTGGTGAGCAAGCGTCTCTTCATCCAGGATGTCTTCTGGATCCAGGTGGTACAGTTGAGCAACTGAATTGAATTTGTACAAGTCTACAGGTGCATCACTCAGGTTGACTAGTCGTACTGGTACTCTACCGTTTGAGACGGTGACAATACTTCTGGCAGCTTTTACCAGTGGCTGTCCTTCAATCTGGATGGGATCAAGAAAAGCTTCATAATCTGAATTATCTATACCTGGACGAGCTCGACACCAGACTAGTGTTTCGCTGTTCGGACTTAAGGTAACTGGTCTTACATCCTGGATACGGACTCGGCAAATTTCACCTTTATGGTTTGAGAACTTCTGCTGGGCACAGAGCACTTTAATGGTCCGCTGAACAGCTTGTCTGTAATGGGAAGAAGCAGAAGGGAGAGAGGCATGCAAGGCAGCTAGCAATTCAGTAAATACATGGCGGATAACATTCATGCCTAGCACTACTGCTGTTGTCTCTCCCTGAGCCTCAGTAACAATTACACCTTGACCTGGTAACTGACGATCACCAATACGGATGGTGGGTTCCCAGTAGCCTAGCTGGGAAATAGGTTGACCATTACTTGCTATTAAACGTAACTTGGCTTTACCCACAGGATTAAGTATGTCAGAGTCCCAATACTTTTCAAAGGCTTGTCGCTCAATGGTGGTGACTTGTGAACCAGTGTCCACTAACGCTTCTAATGGTACACCATCAATACAAATAGTTATGTACGGGCACTTCGAGATGAACTTGGAAATCCATTGCGATTGTCCCTCTGGGCCCTTGGATTCACTACCCGAGGGGCGGCCCTTGGCCTCGGGAGTGGCCCGTTTAACTGGTAGCATTGGTATTTGTAATGCCCAGGACGTTCACAGTAAGTACAATAAGGAGGTTCATGTCGTGGAGACCTTTCAGGAGGGGGCCTATCAGGTCTTGGCCGGTTAGAACGGGGTTCTGGAGACAATGTCCTGGATAAAGATGACTCACGGGATGAGGGCTGACCCTTTAACTCTTTTAAAGCTTGACACAGAGAGTCAACAACCTGGGCAAGTACATCAGTAGTAGTAGGGGTAGTAACAGGGGTAGATTGGACAGTCTGAGTAGCCTGCATAGGCAGAATAGGAGGCAGTGGGGATGCAGTAGAAATTCCACCAGCCAGGTCTGGAGAATAAGTGGCAGAAGTATAACAAGGTGAGTCAGTTCCCACTACACGCAGGGCCAAAGTTTTAAAGTCTAGAAAGGACATGTTTGGGTTCTGAGCTGCTAGCATGCGGAGTTGGCTCTGTATTAGTCTGGAATCAACGCCTTCTATAAATCTATCAGTGATCATGCTCTCAGCAGCAACAGGGTCGAGGGTGTCTACTTGGCACAAAGATCTGTATGCAGACTGCAGAGCTAAGGCATATTCTCTCAGGTTTTCCCCAGGTCTCTGACGTCTGTCATAAAATTTAAGACGAACCTCAGTTGGTGATTGGACTTCAAATTCTTTCCTGAGACGAGTGAGAATCTGGTCAACGCTGGTCTTTTCTGTAGATGGCCAGGAACGGACTTCCTCTGCAGCCGGACCATCAAGTTGACCTAGGAGAAGCTGAACCTGCTGATTGGGAGAAAGTGACACAAGTTCAAGGGTACGCAATATCTTTTCTTTAAATGCACC